>JAMKFB010000850.1:946809-1604288 GCA_036247105.1 Cirrhinus mrigala
AAAAAAATTAACTTTTTTTTTTTTTTTGCTCTTGATTACTTTGTAGGTCCTCTTCATCTACTCATTCACGTTTATCCACGTTTCTTTAATAAACTCTCTTAATGCAAGTTAGCCATGCCCTCACTCTACCTCAAGTCTCTATGTCAACTTTCTATTTTGCAGATATAAAGTAAGCACACTCAACCAAAATGACACAATACCTGTTCTGAACTTGCTTCTGGCAAACGGGGTCTTGACATCTCAGTCACAGCATCTTCTATTATCTGTAAAAGACAGAATGAATGGATGTAAATACTGATGTCAAATATTTGCACAAGCTAAATAAAGTACAGAACTAAATCTAGACTTAAAAAAAAAAAAAAAAAAAAAAAAAAAAAAAACAGAGTAATAAGAGCAAGGTCTGAAGTGTTGGTGACCATAAATTTAAACTGCTTTACTGACAATTTAACACCTTTCTGAACATATTTTCCAAAACAAGTCCTTAAAAACGTTATTACCACAACAGTGTGAAAACATCAATGCCACAGGTAAAGCTAATACATTTTCACTTTTTTAAAAATTATTAACAGTCAAGCACAGTTACTTAAAACTCTGAAATAAAATATATTAAATTAACATTTTTGTTTCATTTTCAGTGATTTCTTTCATTACCACAACACGTTCTGCAATTTGCAACCTAATAGTTTGCATTATTTTACTGAAAATTTACATTTTCAAAATGATGTGGAAAACCTGAAAGAACATAATCTATAGACTCTGCACATACATTTAAAAGTAAACTACTATTTTTCCATTTATTAAATAAATGATGCGGTAATGATGCAGAAATGAGGTTGATGATTTCAGTAATGATGAGCATATTAAGAATGAGGTTTAGTTAAAAAAACAATGATTAAATGTAGAAAATAAATCAGATAATATTGGCATAAGCATGAATTTATTTTGCAGTGCTTCAAGAATACATAACATACATAGGGTAAAAACACCAGGGGCCGTATTCACAAATTATTTTAAGACTAAAAGTAGCTCTTAACTCCTAGGACTCTGAGATTTTTGCTCCAAGAGTATTTCACAAAGCATTTTAATGTTAAAATCAGCTCCTAAATCTGTGGAAAGTAAGTGGTAGTCCAGAGACTCCTAAGTCACTAAAACCAAATCATAATCCTAAAATGGATGTTTCCAGCAATCCACCTCTGGACATAAATGTTTTAAAAACATGTCACTACATATATATAGTATATATATAACAATACCTGTTTTTGTCTTAGGACAACTTTGATTAACTTTTTTGATCCATTTCAAATGTTGACTACTGTATATACACAATTTTTCTTAAATTGAATTATGTCCTTCTTGTCATGCACAAGTTGGGCAAAAAGTACGAAGTCAGTCTTACAGTCATATCAGCCATGATAATTCTAGCCTGCTAATTAAAAGGTTGCTTATATGTAAATCTAACAATTATTCATGAGATGCAGACATGTTGAGGCTGACAATTAGCTGAACATTTGCTTGTTTAATTAGTGACATTTAGCCTATATTTTAAAAACTTTATTTGAATATGGCAATTTTATTTTAAAATCTTTGTTTGATTATGGCAACATTATACCTTATTCTACAATATTTCTATTATAAAATGACTGACAGAGACTTGTCAGTCTATCAGCCAATCACTGTGGGTGTAGTTAGTAAACGTGTTGACATCATCCATAGCAACAAGAATATCAACAAAAATGAAAGCTTAACAGTTTAATGTGAGCAAAGAGGACATTAATATTAGTATTGCAATTTCTGTTTCAGCATTAAATTTTGTGATTATTTATGTAATAATCATAATAAAATCATGATTACTGTTTATTAGTCATTGACAGTAGGTGAATTTCCATTAAAAATTTGGGCAAAACTTTTGATATATTTTATAAATCTGAATTTTATGTCCGCAAGGTGACATTGCGGTGACATTTCCATTGCAGTTTTGCAAAATTTTCCTTTTTCGAATTGGCTGAAAAACTACCTCATGTGAGCGTAAAAAACGTTTTGGGACATGTGAGAATTTTTGCAAATTTGACATGCTTCTATTAGGCTTATTTTCAATTTACAATTTCAGTTTGCACAATTTGATGGGTAACACCGAATGTCAAGGAAATATGGATGAATTAATCAAAAGTAGGTCATTACAGAAATAAATGTACATACTACTAATAAAATGATTAAAATCTTTAATAAAATCTAAAATAACATTTATTTGATAACCAAATACACAATTACACAAAACTGAATTTCTGTGAAAAATAAACATTTCACAACACTACTGTAAGAATAAATGAAACTTTGAATGATTTTTTATGCATTTGAATAATTAGACATGCTAAAACACAGAATTTGGTAACAATGAAACATAAGGTGGGCAAAAATAAAACATTTCATAGGGCCCTAAACATGTCATTTTTGATAAACTTTTAATAAACTGATGTTAATTTTTTTTTAATTTTCATGATTTAAATTAATTAAAAATCCTTTTTGATTAATACAATTTAATTTAACCATTAAAAAGGAGTCCAGAAAAATTTAAACGCAAAAAAAAAAAAAAATGGAATTTGGAGAAAAAAAAAAAAAAATTCAGGAATTCAGGAAAAAATAAAATGGATTTCATAGAGCCCTAAATACTGTAGCTCAGCATAAAAACCATTAAACCTATAGAAAGTCCTCATAATGATAGATGTGCCAACATGTGTGTGCAAGTGTGCACATTTGTTTAAGCTTCCCAACACTGTAGACCAGGGGTGCTCAATCCTGCTCCTGGAGATCTACCTTCCTGCAGAGTTTAGTTACAACCCTGACCAAACACACCTGTCTGTAATTATCAAGTGCTCCTTCAGATCCTAATTAGTTGGTTCAGGTGTGTTCGATCAGGGTTGGAGCTGAACTCTGCAGGAAGGTAGATCTCCAGGAGCAGGATTGAGCACCCCTGCTGTAGACTGTTTTTGCTAATTACTCTTGCTGTGTCCTCCAACCCATAACGTCTCTCTACTTCCTGGAGAGTTGGTGGGTTGGTGTAAACGTTTTCTCTGAAATGTATCATCCTAGCCCTTGCTTGAGCTTTTTTTTGTTATTAAATAACATTAACTCATTATATGTATTTATCTGCATCTGTCTGAATGAATGGCTACGTAAATCAATTTCGCATAGCAATCGTGCTTTCAATGTCTGCTGTCTATGAAGGTAAAACAGTTGCAAAACTCCAGAGCTTGCTGATTCAAATGTGAAAACTTGTCGATATTTGTACGTGTAAGTTGAAATTTATACTCACAGCTTCAACATGAAAAGTCGCATCTTTCGATTTGCTCACACAATGATTGAATCACCTGTGTTTTAAAGTCAAAATTGCAGATTATTAATTATAAACGTGTAGAATGACATTCACAAAGAAAATGAGAGACACAAATGTGTACGACATCATTACTTTTGCACTTTACTTCAGTTTCGGTGTACAACCTCAAGCTGGCGCTTTGACTTTTGCTGCTTCTTCCGTGAAATTCCTGAAGCAAAACTCACTTGTGCACTTGACTTGAGGTAGAGCTACACACTGTTAAACAGAAAACACACTGCATTGTGAGGACAAAACAGTTTCTCAGGACATTGTTGTGAAATCATAGGAATTTTAGTTACACCATACAGTATGTGAACCAGAAAACACACTGCATTACAAGGACAGAATGGTTTGCCAGGACATTGAAGTGTGTAAATGATTATTGAACAGTAGGCATATAACTGTTATAATGTCCTGTTAAACCACTCTGTCCTTTCAATGCAGTGTGTTGTCAGTGACATCAGTAAGGTTTGGTCATTGTAGCTTTGCATGGTAAAAAACATAGTGAGACAGATGTGAAGGTAAAACAGTTGTAAAACTCCAGAGCTTGTTGATTTGAATGTGAGAACTTGTTCGTACAAGTTGCTGAACTTGTTCGTCACTCGTTGTTATTCGTACTCGTAAATTTAAATTTACACTCATAGCTCCGATGTGAAAAGTTGAATCTTTCGATTTGCTCACACAATGATCAAAACACCAGCAAGGACATCGATAAAAAAGTCCATGTGACATCAGTGGTTCAACTGTAACCGTAAAGCTACTACAATACTTTTTGTGCGCAAAGAAAACTAAAAATAATGGCTTTATTAAACAATTCTTCTCCTCCAAATCACATATTCTACCATTATTGAGAGCACCACAACTAATGCTTGTGCATTCCTCTGCAGGAAAACAATGTATGCGCATGTGTCGTGGTCTCCAATATGTGATCTGGAGGAGAAGAATTGTTATCAATTCTTATTACATTTCAAGGGCCTGGGAACATTTTAGTTGCATGAATGAAGCCTTAAAGGTTTGGAATGACATTAAGATGAGTAATTAATGACAATTTTAATTTTTGGGTGAACCATCCTTTTAAATGAATACAAGAAAATGAAATCAATATATTTGTATTTTTATTAACACTAATAATATTACACTGAGAAATACTAAGATTATTAAATGTAATGGTCCTGCTCAATGTTTTCACTAAAAGCTGTTTGCCTGGAAGCATAGTTGCCAGTTGTGTTATGTGCTCGCTTAATGAAATAAACGACACATGGGAGAAAAACAAAAAACTGTACAAATATATCTGTGGTCTAATACATTTCTTGTAACCTACACCGTTGTGATAATTGTGTTATCCTCAGTTTCTAGTGTAAATAAAAGTAAACAAATGTAGGCTTGAAGTAAAAGACCATCCAAGAATTATATGAAGTGGTTAAACATTAATTATGCTTTATTTATAAGCAGTTGGTACAGCCCAGAGCCATTGAGAAACAGAGTTGCGACACTCCCATGGGCCATAGGAATTGAGGAATGCGGAAGTAAAGCTTGTCATAGAGCGGCCAACAGTTTCAAAAAAACAAAACAAAACAAAAATTATAGTTCCATTTCAGCTGGAATTTTAACACATTAATTGACCTCTTGAAAATCTCACCAGTAGTGGTATTTTACAAAGCGTGTTATAGTCAGGGCTCTGAACCGGTTCAAGGAACGAAAACGAAAAACGAAAACAAATGACATTGAACAGGAACAAAAACAAAAACGAAAACAAAATCAATTTTAATCGTTTTGAACAGAAACGGAAACAGAAATTCCAAATTAACCGGTTAATAACGGTATTTTTATCGTTCTCTTTATTATATCAATTTGGCAGACCAAAAACATGAATTCTAATTGTGTGCGCAAATGCGACGGTGACGCATACAACGTGAAATGCCCACGA
Source organism: Cirrhinus mrigala (assembly GCA_036247105.1). NCBI lineage: Eukaryota > Metazoa > Chordata > Actinopteri > Cypriniformes > Cyprinidae > Cirrhinus > Cirrhinus mrigala. The sequence continues at coordinate 952,107 of JAMKFB010000850.1, forward strand.
AGCAGACGTCATAAGCAGAGCCCTTTCTGATGCGACGAGCTTAAGGTTACCAAGCACCTGGCTGTTTCATGTGCAAAGGTATGTTTAGGTTTAAGTTATTGTAGCCTAATTAAAACTTGTAGTTAAAATTACAAAAAATAATTACTGATTGTCTATTGTTTTTAGATGGGTCGCCATAAAGAAAATCCCTTTCGTCAATTTTTTTCATATGACAAATTGTCTGATAAATCGATCTGTAATATTGAAGGATGCGGGGCAGAAATCTCATCTGCTTTGGATATGTATTCGAGAGAACCCCGTCTTAAGAGAAGTGAGTGTCTTTTTAAGTACTGGGCAAGCGTTGCTACCACTAAGCCAGATTTGCACAAACTTGCTATGAATGTAATTGCGCTACCTGTAACGCAAGTAAGTGTTGAGCGTGCATTTTCATGCCTCAAGTACATTCTTTCCCCTCTGAGGTCGTCAATGAATGCACAGGTCCTAGAGGACATTTGTACGATTAAACAAAAAGTATGGACTTTAAGTAGACCATAGAATGACTGCATTTTTTTTTTTCTTTTTATAAAATATTAATTTTGCTGAAGCCTATCCAGTCCTAGAGGACATTCTCTTTGTACGTTTAAACCCAAAGTATATGGACTTTAAGTAGGCTATAGATTGACTTTTTTTTTTTTTATAAAATATTTTGCTGAAGCCCATCCAGTTTTTCCAGTAGCCTATTTGGTATATTATAATTTAAGTTGTTGATCTGTAGTGTTAAATGTTAAAAAAAAAATCTGTTGTTGTTTTATAATGTTACAATGCATTACGTTTTCTTTTACTTTTATGCATTAAATGTAAAATCATAACTATCTGGAGTTCTGTTTTGTTTGAGTGAAAATAGCCTATAATAGGCTATTATGCATATTAGGTAAGGAATAAGTCAACAGGTTTTTATCGCAGATTAAGCCGTGTGGTCAAGATGTTAAGCGGATGGTCTTGAAGGGGCTTATTTCGCTATAGTATTATCAAACAAGAAAATTGTTTTTAAAAAATTATTAGCGCATTTGTAACGAGTTTCCAGGTGAACTCGTTTACTTTCGGTTTTAAAGACAAGAAGTTCAAATGACACGAACACGGAATTTGGTTTAATCATTTGTAAACATAATGCCAAACATGTTATTAAAAGGCACACACTATCTATCTATCTATCTATCTATCTATCTATCTATCTATCGCGCCGTGTAATAAAATAACGTTTATTAACCGGTATTTTTTCTAGAAAACCGTTTTCGGAACGTATTGTTTAATGAGGAACGCAAGAACAGAAACGTTATAATATCGATTCTGCTCGGAGTGAACCGAATGGATTTTTAATGGGTTTTTAAGCCCTGGTTATAGTTAATGTTTATCGATAGATAATAGACAGTTATATTATAATTGCAGATAGATACCGTGAGAAACACCTTTATAGCAACCACAACCAGATGCTAGCTGTCATATTTTTAGGTTTTAAGTCTTTATGCAATCTTTCTCTCCCTGTAAGAGGTTCGCTAAATGCAATTGGTGGCCTTGTTATTTTGAACTTTTTTTTTTTTTTATTGGGTTAAATTCTGTATTTTCTTGCCTTTATTAATATTCACTGATGTTGTATTCTTATGTGAATATCATAAAATAACAGATGTCGTAATTAACTTTTAAATGTAACATTTTAAAATATTCAAACTTATAAAAATTAAGTGTTTGATAATGTCTAAGTGTACATTAAAATGCAAAACCTAAACTAACTAACTAAATAAAGCAGATATGACCGGAAATACTCTTTAGAGCAACTAGAGCAGAACTAAATACTAGTGGTGTCAAAATTAGCACGTTAACGCAGGCAATTAATTTTTTCATTTTAAACGCATTAAAAATATTTAACTCAATTAAAGCAGGGGCAGGGCTAGGTCACCCCACCCACAACTGCTAAAGAGTCGTGTTTATTTAGACGTGGAACGTCTTTACAAGCACATCAAACAGCAGACGTTTCAGATACGTGCTCCAACCTCACCTCAGCGCCAGGCGCGAGTCAAACGAGCAGGAAAAGGTACCGGTGATGAGGAGCTTCAGTAGAGATCAGTGAACTGAGAACATCAGATGAGATGTTGTCAGGTCATATGCCAGTAAAAACGGATCTTTCCGTCCTGACAGACGTTATACTGTGCCGGTGCGCTCTGTATTAGGCTACATTAAAGAGCTGTATAATATTCAAACTCAAATGAAACTACGACGAGTATGCAATGTCGTATTCATGTCATCAGTTAAGCCATTAAGTTACAAAAAGGTGATTAAAGCTGCCTTAAAACTGTGCATGTAGGACAAGTATTTACTTTTTATGAGACATTTAAAGCAGTGTCAGATCGGTTTTAAACAAATACTAAAAATGTACTTTCTTTATGCTCTTTCTAGGTTGAATGTGAAATTATTTCAATATAATTGTATAATTAAATTAGGTGTGATTAATCGCAATTACTTTCAGAAAAAATGTGTGATTAATTAGTCAATTTTTTTTTAATCGACTGACACCAATACTAAATACATGCATTTATTAAACAGCCATACAGGCATCTTATGGTTAAACCATGGCATTGAATAGGAATATTATCATTCTGGCCACCAAATGCCTATAATTTGGCTCCTGGTACTGTAAATATAAAAAAGATGTTTTGTCTATTTTGACCCTAAATATCAAACTAAGGGCAATATACATACTAAACATATTAGAAAATGTTATACTTTAAATGGTCAGTCATGGTTCGTAATTATTGCACATATTATTTAGTACCAAAATCTCCTCAAAATATGAACTATAGTGGGGGTAATTCCTTAAGTTGCAGTGTTGGAAATATTTCTGTTTTAAACCATGAAGGCAAAACAATGGATATCACACAAGCAACGTGCATTCACTCAAAGACCACATATGCTGATAACAGTATATAGCTAATATATATTACCGTTTTAATTTATTCCCTTAATATTTCTCTTGTGGCCCGTACATGGTGAAATGCGAATGTCATTCTACACATTTGTAATTGATCATCTGCAATTTCAACGTCAAAACACAGGTCTTTTGATCATTGTGTGAGCAAATCGAAAGATTCAACTTCTCACATCGGAGCTACGAGTGTAAATTTCAACTTACAAGTACGAATAACAACAAGGTGACGAACAAGTTCTCACATTCAAATCGACAAGCTTTGGAGTTTTACAACCGTTTTACCTTCACATCTGTCTCACTATGTTTTTTTACCATGCAAAGCTACAATGACCAAGCCTTACTGATGTCACTGACAACACACTGCATTGAAAGGACAGAGTGGTTTAACAGGACATTATAACAGTTATATGCCTACTGTTCAATAATCATTTACACACTTCAATGTCCTGGCAAACCATTCTGTCCTTGCAATGCAGTGTGTTTTCTGGTTCACATACCCTTCTTTATAACATCACTGTTAAATTATGAAGCACTGCATATGGTCTAACTAATATGCCTATGGTTTCAATACAACGTCCTGATAAACCATTCTGTTTGATCTTACGAAATATTCTAATATTTTGAGATACTGTATTGACTGGATTTTGACTTCAAGAGCTGCAAGCTCTAATCATCAAAATTAAAACAAACAAACAAAAAAAAACCTTTCAAAATTTTACTTTACATGTAATAAATCTAGAACATATGAATGTTTCAGTTTTGTTGTTGTTGTTGTTTTTGTTGTTTTTAAACAAGTTACAAAAAGACAAACTTTTTCATCATGATATTCTAATTTTTTAGATGCACCTGTATATTGTGTTTTAACTACTAAAATGATCATATTAGTTGACACAAAATAATGTGAACTAAAGATGCCACCAAATTTGTTTTTTCTTTAACACAGTCAGGGAATCGGGAGTTTGTCAGATTCACACATAGATTCATCTGTTTCTGTGAGTGGCTGGTGAACTGAGAGAAGAAGAAAGTAAACTTTATAGTTAACTACACATTGCATGTTTGCCATGAATAAAACGTATCATCAAATTAAGTTTGAAAGGTTATTTTGATTATTACTGGTGCTACCACAGACATCAGTGTGTATAAATATTTTTTGTTAATATATATGGTTATTTAAATGTCTAAACATAAACATTACTTTGTTGAAAACAAAATGATTTGTGATTTACGACAAGCAATGTCAAAGTCCATCTTCTGAGTCCATCATCTGGCTGAATGCCAGACAAAGGCTGAAAAGCAGATTTGAATATAGTAATTGATAATGTCATTTACATGATTTTCAACTCACACTAGTGTGATTGTATGGTCCAGGGACCAACCTAGAGCGATGATGACAAGTGTGACTGAATGTGTACATAATTCTGAGACATTACAAATCAGTACAACGCTTAGTCATTCCAGCATATGGAGCACCGTACCTTTGAACTTGTTAATGAACCGCTGCTTAAGGTATGGCTTTCAGTTCTTGATTTTATGTGGCACTCAGCATCACGTACAGGCTTAAGCCTGACAACTCTGGAATCCATTTCATCTAGCTGCAGAAATTAAGATACAGTACTTTAAAAACACAGAATGACACGGAACATTTACAAATACATACATCTGTAATATGCTGCACCATGCATACAGTGGGTATACACAGAATTGCTTCTTTCCAGGGTGTTTGATATCAATTCAGTTGAATTTTACAAGAAACCCACAAAGTCCAAACACATTGACTACCTCAGGAAGTGGTGTGAGTACAGTTTGCTTCAGGTTTTTAGTGCAGTACTCTGTGTACACATTCATTTGACCTAAACAGCATCTGAAATCCTCTATTAATTCATGTACTGTAAGGTTGACATGAGATTTATAAAAAAGTCAGCACAATTAATTTCATGATAGTTTTACATAAATATATAATCAGAGGCACCTCTGTACCTCTAATTATATATTTCGCTTAAGAAAAATCAATAAAGCTGTGTTAATTATGCAGAAGATCAAGAAAAGATTTTAGTCCTTTTTTGTTTTATTCTGCTATTCAGACCTTAAACATTTAATTATCTTGATATGTTAGTGTAAATTTAACAGTCTCATCTGCATTGCAACAGTCAATATAATATTAATAATGTATTATCAATTATAAATTACTGTATCCTTAAAGCTGGCTGAGTTGACCTCGATTACAGTTAATTGACATCAAGTAAAACAAAAACAAACAAAAAAAACAACACACATTAATTAACACATTAATTTAAACGTTTACAATATTACCTGTAACCCATCTTCAAGTATAGCTAACAAAACGTATATATTCCCGAAAGCTTATTCAGGGAAAATTTGCATTATCATAATAAAACTCTATAGCGATTTAATTTAAAGACGACAAATTAAATATTTGCAAAAAGCAGAACCTCTTACATGCAGATTAGATTAATTTGACATTAATGTTCCTTTTGCCCTTTTGAATGCAGATGAATCGCGCACATGACCCGTGTTATGTTTATTAGCATATATTAGCTTTTCAAACACATGAATCATCTGAATTTCTATCATACCTATGCCTCATTCTCTTTACTGACATCGTTTTCTTTATCAATAAAGCAATTTCAATGAACAAAGTTGACTAATCCTCTCAATCCCAACGCGAATTCAAGGTATTTGGAGGCTTTATAGAGTCGATCTGACACTTCTTCCAAAACTTCTGACATACTGCTAATATTGCTAATCTTTCAAAAGTAATACGTTACCTACATTAATTTAGTCGCGGCCGAACTTCGAGCTTCTTAAATCGCGGATAATGACTGCGTGAATATATCTTTTAAGGACTACCAACAAAACACAATGCACAGAAAATAAGCCATACAGACAAACCTAGTTTTTATGAATCAATATATAAATCTTAACACTTTATTTATTTACCTAATTGGCTGCTGCAGTCTCACTCGTCCTCCATATGTAGATTGTGCTCCCGGAGAGACCCCGCCTCCACTTCGCGTGAGCTTGATTAACCAATCAAAATGCAGCCCGCGTTTTCCGAGCCGTTTCCGCCCATTTAGGTGTAAATGTGTGTAAATCAGCAGTTACAAAGCTGCCAATAGGAGGCGTGAGGGCAAACACTCAAAAACACCAGAAAACTGGTTTACCCGTTTAAAAGGACATCCCAAAAAAAAAAAAAAAAAAAAAAAATGTAAATATGTTCCACAGAGATGATGTATGTATAGAGCTCACAGTTCAATTCTATTTGTTTTAACTGGATGAAGAAAATCCTTGAATATCAGCATGTATAAATGGAATGTCAGTCTTGACGAATATATATATAATATTTTCAATTGTAAGCATTTTACATGTATAACAATTGTAAATAAATTGTAAATAAAATATTGGTAGACGTAGACTGTAGAGACCAGGGGACCACGTCGCCACAACGTTTCCCATGGGACTAGCGACGTCTGTTGAGGACGTGCCCAGGACGTTTCTGGAACGTTAGCCAATATTCTAAAAAATGAAACTTTGCCTACGTCTCCATAAAGTAATGTCGCGCTGACAAAAGGACGAAGAACTGGCAATATCGTCACAACGCGTGTTTGCTGGGATCATACTTGTCAGCGATCTCGTGGGATTGGCATCAGACACATTTTATATTAATAAACATTAACTTAAGATACCAGTTAACAATCGGTTAACAATCAGTTTCTTGTCAAATGAAAAGTTTTTCTGTTCTTAAAAACTAACTTGGAAAAAAAGTGTAAGGGCTTTGGTGTCAAATAAATACATTTAATATTTTTGTACGGTTACATCATACTTGTCAGCGATCTGTGAAAATTTAATAGACGTCTAACCATAACCCAAGAATAGACTAGACATCAGTTAGACCACTATTAAACGACTACATGTATACATCTAATAGACAGTGAATGTGGGTCTAGGCTAAAACAAGACTGAATTTGGGCTGTCAGTAAAAATTTAATAATTAAAATAATATTAACAACGTAAGACAATACAAAATTATAAAAATGCAAAAGAATTAATGACAAAATAAAATATAAATGCATTACGATAAAAATATGTAATTAAACAACTTAAGATAATAAAAAATATAAAAACTAAATATATATATACTGTATTTTAAATACCTTATGATATTTAAAATAAATAAATTATACAAATCAAGAGCATGTTATCACACTTCACATTAAAACATTGCGGATAAATGACAATGTAAAAAAAAAAAAATAAAAAGATTAATCAATTTGTTGGTTTACTTACTTCAACAAATAAAACAACCAACGGTGAACTAAGGAAATTATTAATTATTGTTTTTTTTTCTTGTATAAAATGTTTCCCAACTGCATTCCTCAAGTACAAGTTGGTCATCACTGCATCTGCAAAATAAGAAAAAATAAATAGCATAAGAAAAGCTTTTTGAGAGAGAACTGAGAGAGAAAGGTCTGAATATGAGGGAACATGAGGGAATTTTTAAAACCCTAAAATAGAATACAGATTGAGGTGGTTAACAATTGCGGACAAAGTTCACTGACATTTTAAAATGACCAGTAAAGGAATTATTTTTTACATTTCTGATTTGCGCTGTAACTTATTAAGTATTGACACCACAATGTTTGATTAATGTGGCACACTTTAAAGACTTTACCTTTCCAGCTTCCTTCTGACACTGTCTTTGAGATTTCTTCATTCAATTCTGCACAACTTTGACACCTGAATAACACATGCTAATGTCAGGCAGGTAGTATTATATGCGTCAGTGTAAAAGTGTCCAAAATTGTCCGGCACAACTAATTTCATAACAACACAGTGATGCTGCTGTAACTAAAATGTAACCCAGTACACACATTAACCTTAAATGTACATGGAACAATTATTCACCCCTACCGTTTTTATTACATTATGTCTTCTGATTGTACCGGTTAGGTTTTAATGCTGCATTGCACATCTGTACAATAACAAAGATACTCTATTCAATTAGCTCATGCTTTCTCTGTATGTAACAAGCCATTGTTCAGTCATAAATTCAATATAATAGTTCAAATAAATGACTGAATTTGTCAAAGATGAGAGCTCTAGTGAGGAAATGTTGTTTTGGAGAGACTTTTTTTGTTTGTCTTTGTTTGTTGTTTTACACCATTGCTGCCCGGATCTCCTCTTTTTCCAACAGCTTTTCCAGATGTAGAAACTCCTTCTCAATTTGTCCAATTCTTCTGAATGTGTGTTCACTGTATAAATTAATATAGATTAATCAAAGCTTTTGTTCTGTTGTTTGCTGTTTTAAAATCGTGTGAGTTTGTAAACACATACAAATGAACTTTCACTCTATTATCTATTAAATTTTGCAATTAATCCTCTGATCACATGCATGCTGTACCGTGGGGCCTAACATTAGTCCATAGGGATCACTATCATCTATGATCTGCTCCCTTCACTAAAATGTCACGGTTCCTACACATGATAACAAATAAAGTATAGATAAACAATGAACACATATACTTACCAAGACCAAGCAGGAAGGTCCTTTATCGTTTGTTGTTTGCCCGTTGATTTCCCACAGGTAAACTTAGTGTTCTCTCCTGTAAAAACAAAATTCAAAACGGCGGAATTATCGCGGGATCTTGCAACAGTGATCTCTACTAACTTTCAAGTCTCGCGTTGTCAGTAGTCCTGTCTCAGTAGGGCGACAATTGTAATTGCATATTTATTTATAAACTGAAAGAGAGTCAGATTATATCGTATATTGTGTATGAATGTTACATTTAACAGCCTGTGGAATGCATGACATCATATTATTAAATGCAATTACAGTTTCGAAACATTTAAATTAGCATTATTTTGGCATAATTAATAATGCTATATTTAATAATGCTATAAAATAATGAAATAAAATCTAAAATAATGCTAATTTAAATGTTTTAAAAGTTTATACTTAGGACCATGTGATATTTCAGTTGTTTTTTTTTAATAAATCTGCAAAAATGTCAACAATTCTGTGTTTTTCTGTCAATATATGGTGCTGTGTGTACATTAATGAGGAAAAAAAAATGAACTTAAATGATTTTAGCAAATGGCTGCAATATAACAAAGAGTGAAAAATTTAAGGGGGTCTGAATACTTAACGTACCCACTGTATATGTATGTGCATATATATATATATATATATATATATATATATATACATATACATATATATCTATATATCTACACGTGTGATGTGAAACAGATGAATCAAATGTCAGGACTCATCACTGATGGAGCGTTTGTCTGGCACACATGAGGGGAATTCAGCAGAATAAAACACATCAGCAACATGTCATGAACTTGTCTCCTGTCTTCAGTTTTGCAGATTCTCTGTAAGTCAAATGCTTTTTCTGAGTGTCTTGTTGTAACCTGAACACAAACACGAGACCTTCAGAGTGTTGAAACTCATGAAAGCCTGACAGAGAAACCTGATGCCTTCATCACACAATCACTGCTGACAGAGTCACAATCAGCACAATCACGTCAGCGATACCGACAGACTATTTCAAGAACACGAGGATAAAAATAGTTCATTCACACCTGCGCACACAATGTGAACAAAGACAGGATTTTTTTTTTTGTCTAATTATATGAAAGTTTATCAGTGGCTTTGTGTCTCAGTGTCATTGTGTCTGAAATCCTGAACTCATGAACACCGTGTGTCTATACACACACATACAGACTGGTTTTTAAAGGGAATTCATACTTGTATTCATCAAACATGCAATAAATCAATGAAGAGTGACAGTAAAGACATTTATAATGTTACAAAAGATTTGTAGTTCAAGTAAAAGCTGTTCTTTTGAACTTTCTTTCTATGTGTAGATATCCAGGGATTAACCCACATCTATGTGGGTCAAAATACACGTGATTTTAAAGCCAAGTATAGGACTAGTACCTGTGCACAGAATCTCATGTCCTCCAGATACAATCACCAAACTTACTCAGCAACATCAGCAGATCAACAGAGACATGAGCAGATCCTGCAGAGCACAAGAGAGAATCAACAGACAGCACTAAACATCTGACAAACTGATATTCAGATCAGTTTAAACAGTTTCAAATGAATCTAAAGTTGATTAATAAATGTATGTAATATAAATCCTTTACCTGTTCATGTGAAATCAGTGCAGCTTTACTGACATCTAGTGGTGAAATTGAGCAACTGACTAACCTCAATAGCATTACAGATGACAGTGGAGAATAATAAGAAACAGTTTGACAATGTAATTATTAAACCTGAAAGACACTATATGAATTATATACAGGACTATATGTTTAGTTAAAGGGAAATTAATGAATGAGAATTCATAACTTCAAAATAGGGTTGAGAGATTAATTATTTCTCACTAATGGATATAGAGTCTTTAGAAAGACTACATGAAACAGAAATGATGCACACATTGTCCTTGATGTTTGTTTGTTCATTTATGTTGGGAACAGATAGTTTGACTGACAGATGAACTGACTGGAGTCACAAACCACTGCAAATACAGAATTGTAATCTGACATATCACCACTCTCATTCATTACACCCATCACTGACCAAATATTTCTAATTACCCAGTTCTCATAAAACAGGGATTTGTTATTCCAGACAGGAGTATTGTGAGGTGTAAAATTGTGGTTGTGCCAATTTCCAACATAATAAGACTTGTTGGTGGAATGCTGATAACTTCACAGGAAGTTTGGGTAAATCAAAGTCACATCTGAGAAGAAAGCGAATATCACCCAATTTACAAAACAAAGCTGAAGGCACTGACCGTGTTAACTGATGAACAACTTCCGGTTTCAGGTCCTCCGAACCAGATGTGATGAAACGAACGCAGCAGATTCACCGAATCTGAAAGAACAAACTGACGAAACCCTCAAAAGAGCTGATCTGTACTATGACTGAAATGTTATTTGATATATCGCCCATGTGTACATGTATGTTTATATTAATGCTGCATTATTTCATTTGTTTCAGCTGTATGTATTAGAAATCATTTTAAACTGTAATACACAAGATTTAGGATAATAAAACTTTACATTTGTTAAAACAATGCTATTTGAAGCTGCTGACATTTACTATCACGTGTGTATAAACACACTGAATTCATAAAAGCTGTTGATTTTGTTTTCATTTATGAATTACTGTTAAAAAATATAGTAGAGCTGATCATACATCAGTAAATCTTATTCTATTTAAAATCAGTGTAGTATTTCAATAAGAAGTGAATTCACTGACAAATCTGCAGCAGATTTCTCTGATTTACAGGATCATTTCTGAAATACTTTCTGAAAGTTTTTATTGCACATTTGGTGATTGTTTCTGTATTTTTACTGATGAATCCTCATAAAGATCAGGTGCTGAAACCTCGAAACCTTCAACATCAACATCAACATCAACATCAACATCACTGCTGATACAGAAGACTTTAGTTTGAGATCCTCACTGCCTTTGTTCTTCCTGTTCACAAACACTTTAACACTTCTGCAGTGATTTCATTTACAGTTTCTGGTATTTGTAAGTCATTCATTTAATTAAAAGTATTTAAAGTCAAAATATCTGTTGTTTGATAGTTTTATAAGATATAAGTGCTAAATAAGAACCTGTATGTTCCTTGTTTTCTTTCTCTTGTCTGTAGAACATGAAATATTTTTGAAGAAAGTTGGAAACCAATCAAAGACACTGAGACTTTTCTCAAAATATTTAATACTTAAAACAGGCAAGTGAACTTTTTCAAACAAAGTAGTTGTTTTTAACTGTATATGTAACATTTTATTTACATGCAAATATAAATGTGGTGAAAAAGACAAATGTATTTGACTATCTAGAGGAGACTGAAAGACACAAATGTTGTTAACTGGTAAAAATGTTTAGTTGGTCTGAACTGATGAAGGAGAGACTCCATCCACAGAACAAACACAATATACTGGATATCTGTACATTAACAACAGACACACACATAACTAACCTAATATAAAATAAAATACAATAACAATGTGTATAAAATATGATATAACAAATGCTTTATGTAACATGGAAATTTCATACAGACTTGTTTTGTCATTTCTTTCATACATTTAAGTGCTGCATTTATGATTAGAAACATTTGAATCATTATGGATGATTTTAATACAAATATTATTAAACTGAAGAGCCAGACAGACTCATCTGAGCTTCTTCCTCCTCTGTTCCAGCTTTAAATTAAACAAAATGATCACTTGAATACTAAAGCAACATTAATCATTCAATATCACATGTTTCTAACACACATGATGCATTATTTGATTGTAAAGTCTGAGTCTCTTCACCTGTATGGATCACATTCACACATTTATCACACATTTCTTTCTCCTCATAGACACAGTAGTGAAGCTCTTCTGTGGATCCTCACCTGATGTTTACTGCTCCTCTCAAGACCACTTCATTATGATATACAGCATTTATCGTCTTTTGGTGATTGAACTCTAGATATTTCTTGCAATTGAACTACCAGGGACTTTTGGTGATGGATCTCAATCTAAACTGTAAGGTGGAACAGAAGAGAAGATAATCAGAGTTCAGTGGAACAAACTACAAATCAGTTCATATATTTTTTTGAGTAAAAACCTACATTAAAATCCTGTAATCAGATTAATTACTGACTCTACCTGATTTGAATACATATTTAAGAAACAGTATTTGTGTTTTAAATATAATACATTTAGAACATGAATTCCAATCCGTGTCTCTATTGAGTCAAAATAAAGTGAAACACAAACTAATGAGTTTACACCAAATACAATAAATGACATGGAACAAATACAAATGTGATTTTGCCTTAAAACAAAAACCTTTCAGTGAAATGTTCCACTAGTTAAAGCTGTTTGTCCTCTAGTTTAAACATGTTTGTATTGGTCTCAGTAAAGAACTGAAATTATTGCACAGCTCCTGGAATACTCGATTCTGATTGGTCAGTCATGACATTCTGAGGTGTGTTATTCCCTGATAACAACCGTTGTCATTAGCAACACAGAATAACACACAGTCATACGGGTATTTGAGTCCGGCGTTTCTTTTACTTCTCTCGTATCACACCACCGCGCTCTCACTCGATTCATTCAAACACAACTGCTATTAGCTTGTGTCTCAGCTACTGACTGTATTTACCATCAAACCAAACCGGAGGAGATTCCTGTTAATAGTAGACTTGTGGATACATTGTTAGAAGTGTGTCTTGTTGTTAAAGTTGTTGTTAATTGATGAGAAGTGTTTAACTGAATCCAAATACCCTCATTCACTATTCCCTACATTAGACCACTAATACAGTTCAGTTGAAGGAGTGAATGAAAACGAGTGAGTGAATTCAGACACTGAGTCACTGGAAGGACTGACGCTTTTGCATAGTTTGTGCTGCTGTTTAATAATCATTTGAAACTGGCAGCTCCAGTGTGAAAGGATTTATCTTCAACTCTGTCATGGAAATTATGTATAAACCTAATTAAATAATTTAATAATCAATTTACAATTAATTTATATCTGTATTGTATTATGCTGTACTCTGTGGTCGAGCATTTTGTAAAATGAATGGATGGATGATTCATCTTCTGGTGAGACACAGCAATTCATTCAGCATGTCACTCTCACAGTGCATTATGGGTATTCTCTATCCATTGGGCATACATCAGTTGTACACTCGTTATTGCTGTGCATTGTGGGATTGAATGAGTGCACTCGATAATGTCCACTACGGTTTTGGACACCACCGAAAATGGCTGTCACCTTAAGAAGTGCCCTATTTAAGCGTATGGGGGTGATTTCTGACACAGGGTTTGTCTTTTTAAAAGGTTTTCTTCTCAAATAACATTGTATGTCCTCATCTTTATTTATGTGGTGAAAAGATGTGTAATTAATGATATAACCCCAGATAGCACACGTACGTTCTGTTAAAGATCACTTCATCTGGAAAACATCTGCTGTGTACAAACAGTTTTATATACATTCATACAGCGACTGTACATTATGTCTTCAATGTCCGTCTTGTCTGAACTTCCAGGTTCACAGTAGTTTGTTAGGAACTGTTTTTCTTTGTGGAAGCTTTGCATTTAAAGAGCTAAAAATATTTCATTTCAAATCAATAATTTGTGTCTAATCATTCACTTATGTGGCAAGAAATAATATAATAAGTGGGATGATGCACATCCAGCCGGTTGTTATCACAGAATAAACCCCTTCAGGATGATACAAGTCCTGATCAACCTGTCGGTTTATTCTGTGATAACAACTGGATGTCCTGGAGAGCTGGATGTACATTATACCCAGGGTGAGATTTGTGGAAAAACCAGAGGGGGGATGTTTTGAAACGCTTTCATTCATGAAAAAAAAAATCATTGTTTCTCCAATAAACATGAGCATATTACGACAAGTCTTGTCAGAATGAAGCATGTTTCCCAGGTTTACACCGTTGAGCTGCTGCAGTTCTACCAGGGAGGAATTCACCCCGACAAATCACACCCTGATTAAACCTTACATAAGTAATGTGACGTGTTGCTTGTTAAAATAAAAACACAAGAGACAGAGACATTGATCATGTGATGCTGGACGGCTGTGAGCTGAAGCTGGAATCTGCACTGATTTTACCAGCGTTTTCCTACAATCTGACCAAATCTATTTCAAACTGTAATGATTCACTATTACTGATGTCATTAATAAAGCAGGTGTTGTTGTATAAAGCTCTGACAGTGTGCTTTTGTTCTCTTTCCTCCTTTGTGTTCAACATTTTTATCAACTTTACATTTCATTCTGACACAAACCCTTTGAAATAAAACTTGATAATTTGATAAATTATTTTCACAAATATTTGAAAGTATATATTTGTTCATATATTAGAGGTAAATGAATCTCTTTAATATCAGAAAGTGAAGTTTACTCACCTCAGTTCACAGTTTGAGTCTCGTAGCACATCAATGAGCTGCTGCTTTGAGTCTCCAATCTTATTGTTTCTCAGATCAAGCTCTTTTAGAAACTGCAGTGCTTTTGTGTTTGTCAAAGACTGAGTTAAAGAAGAAACATCTGTAATTCCACAGTCAATAAGACTAGAAAGAGACAAACAGAGAAGATCATCTTACAAACAAATCATTAAAGTGAAGAATTTTTCACAAATATAATGTGAACTCATTATAAGATACTGAGTATGAAGTGTTTTGGTTTAAACTGTTGAAGTGATTTTAATCATTTTGATTCTTCTATGTGAATGTTCAAAAACGTGTTACTTTAGCTCATTTCAATTAAAATAAACAAGAGCCAAAAATAATTGTAAAGTCACAAATACACACAAAAAAATTAAAATAAGCTGAACAGTAAACTAATCTCACTGTAACTGCTGTACAGTATAATGATACTAACACTAGTTTCTCCAGCTTGAATTGTGTGTTCATCAGTAGATCACTGAGGTTTTTCACTCCAGAGTCTCCTAGTTTATTCATGCTCAGGTTCAGTTCTCTCAGGTGTGATGGGTTTGATTTCAGAGCTGAAGTCAGGATGAGACACTGTTTCTCTGTAATACTGCATCCCCACAGACTGAAGACAGAAAGAGAAAAGACAATGAATCAGACAAGTGTCAAGTTCATGTGAGTAAATTCATCATGTGTTAACACCATACAGTGCAATAATTAAAACATTGCCAAAAACATTATATGACCATAAACAAGAACAGAAGGAAAAAAAGATTAACAAAGTAGCTTAAGATCTAGGATCAACTATAGAACTACTTAAAAATAACATTAAAAATGTGAAAATTGAGTTTAAATGTGAGAAATCAAGAAAATTGTTTCTGAATTACAATTTACCTAAAGACATTTTAAGAGTAATTTATCATCAATAAAAAAATCATCAAAACTTTTGCAATTGTCTTTCTTTATTTTGCAGTATCTCTGAGTGAACGCAAAAAAAAAAGAAAAAAAAAAAAAAGACATGTATGGCTGGATTTAATTTGGTCCATTCATTAATTGCATTGCTGTCATTTGTTATTATTTTGATCTCCAGTGATTGACAGATTTTCCTTCTCCATCATCAGAGGAGAGAAGAGATGTTGTTGTGAGGGAGAAACTTATTTAGATAAAAGATCATAAGGGCACATAAATTAGAAATACATTATGTGCACGGATAAATAATTTAATCAAGTCAATATTCCATAAAAATAATAACTGTCAACTTTAATTTCATGGTGACTTTATGAAAGTAAACAGTGAACTTTAATCTCACTGTCACTGCTGTACAGTATAATGATACTAACACTAGTTTCTCCAGCTTGAATTGTGTGTTCATCAGTAGATCACTGAGGTTTTTCACTCCAGAGTCTCCTAGTTCATTCCAGCTCAGGTCCAGTTCTCTCAGGTGTGATGGGTTTGATTTCAGAGCTGAAGTCAGGATGAGACACTGTTTCTCTGTAATACTGCATCCACACAGACTGAAAACAGAAAGAGAAAAGACAATGAATCAGACAAGTGTCGAGTTCATGTGAGTAAATTCATCATGTGTTAACACCATACAGTGTAATAATTAAAACATTGCCAAAAACATTATATGACCATAAACAAGAACAGAAGGAAAAAAAGATTATCAAAGTAGCTTAAGATCTAGGATCAACTATAGAACTACTTAAAAATAACATTAAAAATGTGAAAATTGAGTTTAAATGTGAGAAATCAAGAAAATTGTTTCTGAATTACAATTTACCTAAAGACATTTTAAGAGTAATTTATCATCAATAAAAAAATCATCAAAACTTTTGCAATTGTCTTTCTTTATTTTGCAGTATCTCTGAGTGAACGCAAAAAAAAAAGAAAAAAAAAAAAAGACATGTATGGCTGGATTTAATTTGGTCCATTCATTAATTGCATTGCTGTCATTTGTTATTATTTTGATCTCCAGTGATTGACAGATTTTTCTGCTCCATCATCAGAGGAGAGAAGAGATGTTGTTGTGAGGGAGAAACTTATTTAGATAAAAGATTATAAGGGCACATAAATTAGAAATACATTATGTGCACGGATAAATAATTTAATCAAGTCAATATTCCATAAAAATAATAACTGTCAACTTTAATTTCATGGTGACTTTATGAAAGTAAACAGTGAACTTTAATCTCACTGTCACTGCTGTACAGTATAATGATACTAACTGTAGTTTCTCCAGCTTGCATTGTGTTTTCATCAGTAGATCACTGAGGTTTTTCACTCCAGAGTCTCCTAGTTCATTCCAGCTCAGGTTCAGTTCTCTCAGGTGTGATGGGTTTGATTTCAGAGCTGAAGTCAGGATGAGACACTGTTTCTCTGTAATACTGTATCCAGAGAAAACTGAAGGCAGAAGACTGAAGAAAGAAGAGTGAAGACTGAAGAAAGAAGACTGAAGACTGAAGACAGAAAGAGAAAAGACAATGAATCAGACAAGTGTCAAGTTCATGTGAGTAAATTCATCATGTGTTAACACCATACAGTGCAATAAATAAAACATTGCCAAAAACATTATATGACCATAAACAAGAACAGAAGAAAAAAAAAAAAAGATTAACAAAGTAGATTAAGATCTAGGATCAACTATAGAACTACTTAAAAATAACATTAAAAATGTGAAAATTTAGTTTAAATGTGAGAAATCAAGACAATTGTGTTTCTGAATTACAATTTACCTAAAGACATTTTAAGAGTAATTTATCATCAATAAACACTTTTTTTGCTATTTTTTTGTACAGTATCTCTGAGTGAATGCAAAAAAAAAAAAAAAAACATGTATGGCTGGATTTAATTTGGTCCATTCATTAATTGCATTGCTGTCATTCGTTATTACTGTGATCTCTGGTGATTGACAGATTTTTCAGCTCCATCATCAGAGGAGAGAAGAGATGTTGTTGTGAGGGAGAAACTTATTTAGATAAAAGATCATAAGGGCACATAAATTAGAAATACATTATGTGCACGGATAAATAATTTAATCAAGTCAATATTCCATAAAAATAATAACTGTCAACTTTAATTTCATGGTGACTTTATGAAAGTAAACAGTGAACTTTAATCTCACTGTCACTGCTGTACAGTATAATGATACTAACTCTAGTTTCTCCAGCTTGAATTGTGTGTTCATCAGTAGATCACTGAGGTTTTTCACTCCAGAGTCTCCTAGTTTATTCCCTCTCAGGTTCAGTTCTCTCAGGTGTGATGGGTTTGATTTCAGAGCTGAAGTCAGGATGAGACACTGTTCCTCTGTAATACTGCAATAATACAGACTGAAGACAGAAAGAGAAAAGACAATGAATCAGACAAGTGTCAAGTTCATGTCAGTAAATTCATCATGTGTTAACACCATACAGTGCAATAATTAAAACATTGCCAAAAACATTATATGACCATAAACAAGAACAGAAGAAAAAAAGATTAACAAAGTAGATTAAGATCTAGGATCAACTATAGAACTACTTAAAAATAACATTAAAAATGTGAAAATTGAGTTTAAATGTGAGAAATCAAGAAAATTGTGTTTCTGAATTACAATTTACCTAAAGACATTTTAAGAGTACTTTATCATCAATAAACACTTTTTTGCAACTGTCTTTTTTTTTGTACAGTATCTCTGAGTGAATGCAAAAAAAAAAAAAAAAAAAAATATATATATATATATATATATATATATATATATATATATATATATATATATATATATATATATATATATATGTATGGCTGGATTTAATTTGGTCCATTCATTAATTGCATTGCTGTCATTTGTTATTATTTTGATCTCCAGTGACTGACAGATTTTCCTTCTCCATCATCAGAGGAGAGAAGAGATGTTGTTGTGAGGGAGAAACTTATTTAGATAAAAGATCATAAGGGCACATAAATTATAAATACATCATGTGCACGGATAAATAATTTAATCAAGTCAATATTCCATAAAAATAATAACTGTCAACTTTAATTTCATGGTGACTTTATGAAAGTAAACAGTGAACTTTAATCTCACTGTCACTGCTGTACAGTATAATGATACTAACACTAGTTTCTCCAGCTTGAATTGTGTGTTCATCAGTAGATCACTGAGGTTTTTCACTCCAGAGTCTCCTAGTTTATTCCCTCTCAGGTTCAGTTCTCTCAGGTGTGATGGGTTTGATTTCAGAGCTGAAGTCAGGATGAGACACTGTTCCTCTGTAATACTGCAATAATACAGACTGAAGACAGAAAGAGAAAAGACAATGAATCAGACAAGTGTCAAGTTCATGTCAGTAAATTCATCATGTGTTAACACCATACAGTGCAATAATTAAAACATTGCCAAAAACATTATATGACCATAAACAAGAACAGAAGAAAAAAAGATTAACAAAGTAGATTAAGATCTAGGATCAACTATAGAACTACTTAAAAATAACATTAAAAATGTGAAAATTGAGTTTAAATGTGAGAAATCAAGAAAATTGTGTTTCTGAATTACAATTTACCTAAAGACATTTTAAGAGTACTTTATCATCAATAAACACTTTTTTGCAACTGTCTTTTTTTTTGTACAGTATCTCTGAGTGAATGCAAAAAAAAAAAAAAAAAAAAATATATATATATATATATATGTATGGCTGGATTTAATTTGGTCCATTCATTAATTGCATTGCTGTCATTTGTTATTATTTTGATCTCCAGTGATTGACAGATTTTCCTTCTCCATCATCAGAGGAGAGAAGAGATGTTGTTGTGAGGGAGAAACTTATTTAGATAAAAGATCATAAGGGCACATAAATGATAAATACATTATGTGCACGGATAAATAATTTAATCAAGTCAATATTCCATAAAAATAATAACTGTCAACTTTAATTTCATGGTGACTTTATGAAAGTAAACAGTGAACTTTAATCTCACTGTCACTGCTGTACAGTATAATGATACTAACTCTAGTTTCTCCAGCTTGAATTGTGTGTTCATCAGTAGATCACTGAGGTTTTTCACTCCAGAGTCTCCTAGTTTATTCCTGCTCAGGTCCAGTTCTCTCAGGTGTGATGGGTTTGATTTCAGAGCTGAAGTCAGGATGAGACACTGTTTCTCTGTAATACTGCAATTACATAGACTGAAGACAGAAAGAGAAAAGACAATGAATCAGATGTGTTGTTCATGTGTGAGTTAAATGAATCATGAGTAAACACCATACAGTGCAATAAATAAAATGTTGCTAAAACCTGAATACAATATAAGTAAATAAATAATCACACATCAACAAAGTAAAACAAAACAGGATTTGAGGATACTAGTTACATTTTAACCCTGGAGAATCTTTAGTCAGACCAAAAAAAAAAAAAAAAAAAAAGGTTTGTGATTTCTAATTTGTAATTAAGATACAGGATCAACTATAGAACCACTTTAAAATAACATTAAACGTAAAAATGGAGTTTAAATGTAACAAATCAAGAAAATTCTGTTCATAAATCAAAATTTACTTCAAAACATTTTAAATTTGTAGTTTACAGTTAACAAATAGAACATTTTGTGATTTTTTTCTGATTGTGATGCATGTCTAAGTGAAACAGCTTTTTGAACAAGAAAAAAATGCAGGTCGGGAATTCATTTTGGATGAAAAGATGGATAATTGTTTGCTATTGCTGTGATCTCATGCGATTGATAGGATTTACCACCCTCACATCATCAGACGAGAGAAAAAATGCTTTTGTGAGGGAAAAGGATAATTATTTTCATTAAAGAAAACTTAAAATCTGAGCATATCACACCAGTCCTCAGGTCCCTACACTGGCTTCCAGTTATATTTAGAATTGATTTTAAAGTACTTTTACTCATTTATAAATCACTCAATGGCCTAGGACCTAAATACATTGCAGATATGCTCACTGAATATAAACCTAACAGATCACTCAGATCATTAGGATCGAGTCAGTTAGAAATACCAAGGGTTCACACAAAACAAGGGGAATCTGCTTTTAGCTGTTATGCTGCCCGCAGTTGGAATCAGCTTCCAGAAGAGATCAAATGTGCTAAAACATTAACTACATTTAAATCTAGACTCAAAACTCATCTGTTTAGCTGTGCATTTACTGAATGAGCACTGTGCTACGTCCGAACTGATTGCATTATGTATAATCATTTTCTGTTTTTAACTGTCTTAAATTTATTTTAAATCAATTTTTAAATCATTTTAAAAGTGTTTATTTTTTTTGTTTTATTGTTGTGATTATTGTTTTTATGATTATTCTACTTACTTTTATGTAAAGCACTTTGAATTACCTTTGTGTATGAAATGTGCTATATAAATAAACTTGCCTTGCCTAAAGATCACAAGGGCTGCTATACGTAAGCCGTCCGCCATATAGGAATGTCTGTAAACACTTGAGAGCCGGTGCAACTGTAGTTATACGCATGTATGAATATTTATATCTATAGTAGACTTCAGAAGATGCTTTTGCTAAACACAATAAAACAAGATGAAACCGTTAGCTAACAAGGCATTTAAAAGATACTTTAGTTTAAAAACCTGTAATATTGAGTTAATACATATTAAAACCACAAACCAACATGTTCTTATCTCTGAAAGTTTATCCAATTTCCTCAGGAATTTAAATATTATTGGTTTTTACAACCAGATGCTGCACAATGTTGCTGCATCTTGAAACTTATTGATTATTATTGTGAGTGATGACAGAACATTCCAAGATGGCGGACGTAATGACAACAGATCTGGAGTGACTGAATGTGGCATCTACCTATACATATCTATAATACAACCAAACAACTCACTGAGAGCGGAAACTACGGTAATGCAGGACTGTCAGTCATCGGCCGTGGGCGGAGCCTAAAAAATGTGACATCACACTGCTCAGAGAATCAAAACGGCAGGACTAATTAGACTGATTTGTTTTAATGGGGATTAAAAAAATAAGAAGTGGGTGGATTTTTATCATTGTAGGGTGGTTGTGCTCACACACCGTCAACACATATTTATGTCCAAACATCATGGAAAAGTGGATTTTGCATTATAGGTGCCCTTTCTTTCAGTCTGTGAGCGCATGGATGCCTGTCCACATACGTTGGTGGTCAGTGTTTTTAAATTGGTCTTCAATCCTCAGTTTGTAGTCAGTAAACAGGATTTCATTCAGCAGTCACAGCAGAAGTGAGAGACAACATTTAGTCTATTCAAAAGTTAGTATGAATCTATTCTAAGAAGGCTGGAAGCTGTTTTAAAAGCAAACAATGGTAAATACACTAATAAGATACTGGCTATTTCTAATGTGCTCACATTATGTTCTCTAACCTCTGTGCACTTAAAGGGGTAGTTCACCCAAAAATGAAAATTACACCATGATTTACTCACCTCAAGCCATCCTAGATGTATATGAATCACTTTTCAGACAAATTTAATTAGCTATATTAAAAAATGTCCTGGTTCTTAAGGCTTTATAACGTGGGGTCAGAGTCAAAGGAGAATTAAAATATACTACTGTAACATTACTAGTCATGTGAAATGATGTAAGATACTCACTTCAGTGTGTTGAGTTGACAGTGTTTATCCTGCAGTAGAGCAGCGATCTGATTCACTCGTGTGTCTCCTAGTTCATGTTTACTCAGATTCAGCTCTCTCAGGAGTAACGGGTTTTTACCCACAATTCTAGTCACATACTGACAGGCTTCATCTGCAGCAGGACCCAGAAACCTGCAGAAGAGAAAATAAAACAGGAATCAATTTATTTAAAGGGGTCATGGGATGCCCATTTTCCACAAGTTGATATGATTCTTTAGGGTCTTAATGAAAAGTCTCTAATATACTTTGATTAAAAATTCTCAATGGTTTTGTAAAACAAACAACATCCTTTTTATCTTGTCAAAATCAACTCTGCAAAAATCATCTCATTCTAAGGGGTTGTTCCTTTAAATGCAAATGAGCTCTGCTCACCCCGCCCCTCTCTTCTCTCTGTGGAATGACGATCTTGTTTACATTAGCCGCATTTAGCCTCTAAACTTCCTACCTACCACATCATAACGAAAGGCGATCGCAAAGATTCATTAAAAAAAACGCTTATACTCACTTCTGCTGTAAGTGAAGCTGGATCGTGAATGATTCGCGCGAACATAGACGGATATATGTAGATCGGGAGGCGCATTCCCTTTACAAACAAACATAATCCACTGCATCTTCAGCAGCTCAGATGTCGGGAGTAAATGACGACCACTACATTCATTATTACATCCAGCAACACAACACCTCAATCACTCAATCTGAGATATTCTTGTCTAACTTACATCCCTGCTTCAGCATAAAAACATGGAAAGTTACTGGACTGTGACAGCTGGTCTGAGGTAAGAGCTCATGTCAATCAACTATTGTGGGCGTGTCCTCTGTTAGTGTGACGCCACAACGACAGGCATCTGAGAACAGCTCAATTTGTAAAAGGGGATATTATTTTTACAGATTAATTAAAAACCACTGCATGGATTTTTATCATTATAGGGTAGATGTGTACATACACTGACAACACACATTAATGTTCAAACAACACATAAAAGTGAAGTTAGCATCCGATGACCCCTTTAACTGATGTCTGTGTTGATGCAACAGTAATTCTGCTCATTATGAGAAAAACTGCAGGTTCAGGTTCAGACATATTTGTGTGTGCTGAATTATCACCAGTCCTCTCCTGACACACAATACATGTTTGTGGCCTGTTATATAATGTGCTGAATACCAGCACATCTAGTGACCCAAAATGTCTGATTAACCTATAACTTTGAACACAACTAAACTGTGTTGACATTTATCATCAAAACAACAGCAGCTGCAGCATCTGATCTTTCAAGTTTGATCATCTTAAACATTCTTGAAGCAACAAATTATGTACCTTAGTGAAACAGTGAAATAATATAATATAATTTATTCACATGCTTATAATTTATTTTGCATTATTTCATCACATTTTACCTCAGTGTCTTGAGTTGACAGTTTGGATCCTGTAGTAAATCATTGAGCTCCTTCACTCCTGATTGTCCAGGATCATTTCCTGTGAGATCCAGCTCTATCAGGTGTGAAGGGTTTGATCTCAGAGCTGAAGCCAGAGCTTTATAACCTTCTTCAGTGATACTGCAGTCTGAAAGTCTACAAAAAAGGGTTTTATTATATTATATAGTATAATATACAACTTATATAATTAATATTACTACAAAGAGGTTTAATATCTTTCTTCTTATGATCAGAGAGAAAAATATTTCACCATCTGACAGAAGCAGGTCTTTTCTTTTTTCAATTATTACAGTAATATTTTCATTTTAATTATAGAGAATGTTATTATTAAAACCAATCTATAGTTCATTATTCACCTGAGTTTCTCCAATGTACATTTTGTATTTTCTAATCCAGTCTGGAGTTTCTTCACTCCTGAATCTTGCAGATTATTGTTGCTCATGTCAAGTTCTTTCAGACTGGAGTTTGATCTCAGGACTGTAGCGAGACCTGAACAGTTTTCCTCTGTTAGACCACAATCACGCAGCCTAAAATGATGAACATGAGAGGGAGAATTTACAAATACAAAGTACTTGATTCAAACATTAAAGAATTTCTAAAGATGAATGTGTTTGGCCAGTGTATGATTCACATAATTTCCTTAAATACATGATAACTGAAAACAATACTCACTTCAGTGTGTTGAGTTGACAGTGTTTATCCTGCAGTAGAGCAGCGATCTGATTCACTCGTGTGTCTCCTAGTTCATGTTCACTCAGATTCAGTTCTCTTAGGAGTAACGGGTTTTTACCCACAATTCCAGTCACATACTGACAGGCTTCATCTGCAGCAGGACCCAAAAACCTGCAGAAGAGAAGATGAAGCAAGATTCAATTCAGTTCTTAACCAAACTTGATGTAAACAACATCTGATTCTAAAACTACATCAAATTCAAATTTTGAATTTACTTTAGTGCAACAGTGAAATAATATTTCTTAAAAAAAAAAAAAAAAAAAAAAAAAAAAAATTTCACCTGAATGTAACTTATTTGGCATTACTTCATCTCTCACCTCAGTGTCTTGAGTTGACAGTTTAGATCCTGTAGTAAATCATTGAGCTCCTTCATTCCTGATTGTCCAGGATCATTTCCTGTGAGATCCAGCTCTATCAGGTGTGATGGGTTTGATCTCAGAGCTGAAGCCAGAGCTTTATAACCTTCTTCAGTGATACTGCAGTCTGAAAGTCTAGAACCAGAATGAAAATGTCACATTTAGATGATTAATCAGTTATTCTAGAAACGACCTAAACAACGTAAATCCCTAAACACAATATGTTATTCCTTATTCAAATGAACTAAAGCTTAGCTGTAAAGCAAAATCTGACTAAGATAAATCTAAATATCATTGATTTAAACAACAAAAAAAAAAAAAAAAAAAACTTTAAATTGTTAGACATCAATTCACTTTAGTATCTCCAGCTTACAGTCACTTTAAAGCTTTAACCTTCTGATGCTCCTCATTTGTGAGGTACACTTGTGCTCTTCATAGTCAAAAGTGACTGAACACCTGAAATATAACTTTTTTTTTTTCAGTAAAACAAATGTAATATATTTTTGTTTCATATAGTTCTGTGCAAAAATCTTTTTCCATTAGTATTTTCACAAGCTAAAAATGGTTTATGGTCAGTTATTTCTATCTTTTGCTGTAGTGTGTCAGTAGGAAATATCAGTTTACATTTCCAAACATTCATTTTGCCATTAATTTTAATAATCCGGTCAGATTATTTGCACAAGGAGTCTGACAACAGCCAGTGCTCCACACAGAGATCTGATCTCACCATCATTCAGTTCGTCTGGAATGACATGAAGAAACAGAACAAACTGCGACAGACTAAATCCAGAAGAACTGTGACAACGTCTCAAAGATGCTTTAAGAGAGGCTTAAAGTTTTTACACAGTTGCTTACTTTCATTAGGTTATGGATTTGGATATTTATTCAGACATTCTCAACTAGTAACTACCTTTTGTCATATTTTAAATATTTTTAGTTTGAAAAGTTGATGTAAAGTCTCAGTTTTAGCATTATTATTACTACAGTCAAACCTTAACATAGAAAAAGCATTTTTACACATAACAGCTGCTGGTTGAGAGAACGCGCCGTAATCGAATCGGGGGTTTGAGCTGTTAAGATAACTAGACGCTATGCCCCCTAAAAAGCTTCACACACAGGCCGAGGAGGTTGATGACATTAAGCGATGACTTGTTATGTTGATGGAGGAGGTTTCTGGTGTTAGACAACAGCAGAAGACCATAATGAGCCTGGTGGAGGAAGTGAAAGCCTTGAGGCAACAAAACATCGAGAAGGACAAGCGGATTATGTTGCTGGAAAACCGTGTGGCGGATCTGGAACAATTTACCAGAATGAATGATATCATAGTCACCGGCTTGGAGATAAAACCACGTTCATATGCCCGGGCGGTGACGACGCTGAATGAAGGGGAGACGAGCGAGCAGGACGATACAACGGTGGAGCAACAGGTGACGGCATTCCTTCACTCAAAGGGGATTGAGTTGGATAGGAGTAACATTGAGGCATGTCATTCACTCCCACAGAGACTTAAAATGGATAGAACAGCCATAATTGTTCGCTTTGCTAATAGGAAGCATAAAACTGAGTTGTTGAGTTTGAATGAACACTTGACTAAGAAAAATGCTGACGTTGCCAGACAGGCCCGACTCCTCAGAAGACAGAAGAAAATACAATAAACATGGACTACAAATTGTAAAATATTTATTAAGCTGAATGGAACGCCAGAACAAGCCAAAGTGTTAGTCATTAGGCAGTTGGAGGAGCTGGATAAATATAAATGAGTTAAATGAGAGCAAGGTAATGCAGTAAACCCAGTAGTCAATAAAAATAAACAGAATCAAAAATTACAACTATGTCAAGTCCAGAAGATAAGCAGTCGTTTACATCTGGACTAGATACTTTTGCATATACAAAGAATAAAATGCAGGATATTGAAAATAACATTGATCCTGTAAACAATTTATTTATGAATATTAAAAACATCTGTACTTATTATACAGACGAGCAATTCAATATAACTTTCCAATCAGAATGTAATATATCAATTATCCACTTTAATAATAGAAGTTTATATGCCAACTTCCAGAGTATTATAGAATATTTGAGACAATTTAAGAATCATTTCAATATCATAGCAATATCAGAGACTTGGATTAATACTGAGAAAGGTGTGGATTTTGTGATTGATGGTTATGAATTAAATTATAAAAACAGAATGAATAGAAGTGGAGGAGGAGTGATGATATATGTGGACAATAGAATGAAGTATAAGGTGGTGGAGAACATGACAGAAGTCGCTGATGATTTGTTGGAATGTATTACTGTTAAAATTTGTATGGAAAGGACAACAAATATTATAGTGAGTTGTATATATAAAACTCCTGGTTCAAATATTGAAATATTTAATGAGTGGATAGAAAAAATGTTTACAAAAGCAGTACAAAAGACTGTGTTTATATGTGGAGATTTTAATATCGATTTACTGAATCCAAAAATGCATAAAAGGACAGAAGATTTTATAAATATAATGTATAGTATGGGTTTATATTCAACAATCACCAGACCAAGTAGAATCACATCTCATAGTGCTACATTGATAGACAATATATTTACAAATATTATGGAAAATAACATAGTAAGTGGGTTACTATATAGTAATATTAGTGATCATTTACCTGTTTTTATTGTCTACCACTGTAAGCATAGGAATCTTAAAGAAAAAATTAAGTTCAAATATAAAAGAATAAGATCCTTAGAAAATATAAATGCATTTAAGAAGGAATTACTTGGGAAATAGTATACGAAGAAGATGATGTTGATAAAGCATATAATGGATTCCTAAAGATTTTTACATTTGTATGAAAAAAATTGTCCTGTTAAACAATACATTGATACAAAAAGGCAAAGAAATAGTCCATGGATTACAAAGGGTTTATTAAATGCTTGTAAGAAGAAAAATACACTTTATAGACAATTCATCAACACTCGTACTCCAGAAGCAGAGAATAAATATAACAAGTATTAAAATAAATTAATTAATATTATTATGTAAGAAGGAATACTATAATAAAAAATTAGATTATAATAAAAATAATATGAAAGGTTTATGGAATGTATTAAATAATATCATTAGAAATGGAGTTGAGAATAATATATGTTACCCAGAGTATTGTATTGATAATGATAGCATAATAAATAATAGGGAAGATGTCATTAATGGATTCAATAAATTCTTTGTAAATGTGGGACCAGATTTGGTAAAAACAATAGATGACTCAGAAACAATAGAAGAGGTGGATGATTTTGTTTGGATCAAAATTCAAGCTCTATTTTTCTTAGAGCAGTGGATCGAGAGGAGATAATAGATAGTGTAAGAAAATGTAAAAGTAAATCATTTCTTGACTGGAATAATATTGATATGATTATAATAAAAAAAGTTATTGAAGA
The DNA here is from genome assembly GCA_036247105.1 of Cirrhinus mrigala. Taxonomy (NCBI): domain Eukaryota; kingdom Metazoa; phylum Chordata; class Actinopteri; order Cypriniformes; family Cyprinidae; genus Cirrhinus; species Cirrhinus mrigala. The sequence goes on from JAMKFB010000850.1 coordinate 980,620, forward strand.
GATTGTGGATCCATTAACTTACATCTTTCATTTGTCTTTTCAATCTGGTAAATTTCCAAATAAAATGAAAGTTGCAAAAATTACACCATTATATAAAAATGGGGATAGACATTACTTTACAAATTATAGACCTGTTTCTATACACCCCCAGTTCTCCAAAGTTCTTGAAAAACTTTTTATAGAAAGACTTGATAATTTTATTGAAACACATAATCTTTTAGTTGATAGTCAATATAGATTTCGGACAAATAGATCAACAACTTTAGCACTAATGGAATTAATTGAGGAAATTACAAATGGTATAGATAAAAATAAACATGTAGTAGGAATTGTCATAGATTTAAAGAAAGCTTTTGATACCATAAATCACAATACTTTATTACAAAAACTAGAGAGATATGGTATTAGAGGGGTGGGTTTGGACTGGGTGAGTAGTTATCTGACAAACAGGAAACAGTTTGTAGAAATTGGTGAACATAAATCTGTATATATGAACATAACTTGTGGTGTACCTCAAGGATCAGTTTTAGGTCCAAAACTGTTTATAATGTATATTAATGATATGTGTAGAGTATCAGATATACTAAAATGTATTTTATTTGCAGATGATACAAATATTTTGTTCTGGTGATAATTTACAACAGCTTTTGAAGGTGATGACAATTAAAATGAATACATTAAAACATTGGTTTGATGTAAATAAACTGTTATTAAATATAAGTAAAACTAAGATTATGTTATTTGGAAGATATAAAACAAATCCTCAAACTGAATTGAAAATTGATAAAAATATAGAAAGAGTATATGAAAATAAATTTCTTGGTGTAATTTTAGATTATAAGTTATGTTGGAAACCTCAAATAAAGTATGTTAAAGCAAAATTGGCTAAGACTATAGCTATTTTGAATAAAGCAAGATATATTTTGGACAATAGATCAATGCATATTTCGTATAATACATTTATATTACTGTATTTGAGTTCTTGTGTAGAGATCTGGGGAAATACCTACAAAAGCAATTTACAATCGATATGTATATTACAAAAGAGAGCAATCAGAATTATGAATAATGTGGGATATCTGGAACAGACAAATGTATTATTTTTAAAGTCAGATATACTGAAGTTTATTGATTTGGTTAAATTTAAAACTGCACACGTTATGTTCAAAGCAAGAGATATGTTACTTCTGGGAAACTTACAAAAAATGTTCTTGGAAAGGCAGGGTGGGTATAATTTGAGGGAAGAGTTAAACTTTAAAAATAAGAACAACTTTAAAAAGTATGTGTATCTCTGTCTGTGGGGTGCAGCTGTGGAATGGGTTGGAGCATGTGTTAAAGCAATGTATAAATATTAAACAGTTTAAGACATGGTATAAAGCCATTTTACTCAAAGGATATGTGGATATATACAGGTGAGTGTGAGGGTTGCGGGGGTTAAAAGGTGGATTGTATGAGAATGGGTGATTGGTTGTTTTGGGAAGAAAGTATTTGGTTGGTGTTTAGTTTTTTGTGGAATTGTTCTCTTTCAAAGATATTGGTATAAATAAAAGACATAAGGGAACGTTTTGGAATTGTAAACGGGGTGGGAAAAATAAGCTTTAGCTTCATCGCATTCCTTTTCGAACATTTTTCTGTAATGCATGAAGTTTTTGGGATGTTTTTGTTGGCACGGCAACACGCATATATGTGTATTTGTTTGTTTTAAATTATGTTTTGCTAGAAATAAAAATGAAAATGAAATGAAACAAAATGATCTGTATCATATAAAGTGATAACAAACGTGTCTTGACTCCACTAGTTAACATTTTTCTGTTCATCATGAGAGAGCATTTTCATCATGCATGTTGTTTGTTAGTTTTAGAAGATACTTATTTTAAGCAAAATATAAAAATGGTCCAGACTTCAAGACGAAAACCCTGAACTCCCATACAGTATATTTTATCAGTAAATGTAATGCAAAAACTTAAAAATAATAATAGCCTGAAAACATCTCGTCTTAGCTTTTGATATCCAATTATATACACAAACAGATATGCTTCATCACAGATACAAATGAACCATCAAATGTATGTCAGGTTATCCCTACCTTGAACATAACCAAACACAACGGTATAGCACAATGTGTCGGCTTAGGACAGTGTCAATGACAGACCAAATCAGAAAAAAAAAAAAAAACACTATGGCAGGCATAAATATAAAAGCACAACATACAGACTTGTTCATTATCTAAGTCTAATTTTCACCTTATGTTTTTGTTGAGCTCAATTTTGTCTGTTGTTACATAACTTACCTCAGTATCTTCAAACGACACTTTATATTTTCCAGTCCATGGCAAAGTAGCTTCACTCCTGAATCCTGTAGATTATTATTGCCCATGTTCAGCTCTTTCAGACTGGTATCTGATCCAAGAACTGTAGCCAGAGCTGAACAGCTTTTGTCTGTTAAACCACAATCATTTAGCCTACGAGGGAAATAAGATTACAGAATAATTAGATTGAATCAATTTGCTAAATACCAGAGCTGTAGACTCAAGTCACATTACTCGAGTCCAAAATTTGAGGACTTGTGACTTGACTTGACATAATAAAAGACTTGCGACTCGACTTAGACAACAATGACTCGAGACTTGATTTGAACTTGAGCCCTGTCATCATGGCCTGCCTTCTATCTGATTAAAAAAAAAAAAAAAAAACCTGTTCTGATCGATATAGGCTGGTTACTAAAGCGCATGATCACACTGGCATGATTAGCACAGCTTTTGGTACTGAGCCGGAGACGGACTCACTAAGTGACGCTTGTTAGTGTTTTCATCCACATGTTTAGGATATTTAATGTTTTAGACATTTAAAATGCACATAATCACTATAAACCACTTACAATAATAAGAAGATGAAGAATAAACATGTATATGATGCATATTGAAACAGCAGTAACCTAATAATAGGTAAAACCTTTCAAACATAATTAGATTTTTCTTGCACGTCAAAAGTTTGTATGTAGCCTACATATTGAGGTCACTCAATTCTTCCTGTTTATCAGCCACTCACTTTCAATCTATCTAGCACTGTTCGGGACGCAGACACACTCTGTCAGTTTAAATTGAAGTTGTAAAGGATTGTTAGGTTGCATTAATTAGGTCAACCGGAACCGGGAACACTTCCCATAACACCTGATGTACTTGTTGCATCGTAAGAAGAATGGCATTTACGCTAATATTGGTCTGTTTCTTTCTTATTCCGAGGTCACCGTAACCACCAGATCCAGTCCATATCCAGATCAGATCAGCACCTAGAGAAGACCTCTACAGCCCTGAATGTCAGCAGGGACCATGTCAACTAGATGAGCCCCAGAGACGGATCATCAATGAGGAACTTATCACCTAGACAGCTGTCGGCGCAAGACCACAGGAACCAGATGAGTCCTCTGCAACCTGACTTTGCTGCAACATGGAACTTTTGCATTATTGACACACTATTGCCCTATTTAATACTGTAAAGTTGCTTTGACACAACCTGTTTTGTTAAAATGCGCTGAATAAATAAACGTGATTGACTGATTGATTGATTGACTGATTTCAGAAGAAATTGATGAATTCACGTGTTGTATATCCGACAGAAACAATTTGTTTAAAACAGAAAATACATTTACTTACACATATTTGTCTGAATAGCTACAGTTTTACCGAGAATAATTTTGCATGCCTCATTTCTTAAACCCTGAAAGGTGTGGTGCCAGACGTTCATGGCTACTTGTGGCAAAGTCGACATATTAACTCAACCCCTAGAATTATTACAATATTAAAATTTTATTTTGAATGAAGAATAACAAAGACTAAAATAGATTATGGCTATTATTGCACATGCAATTTGAATAATTTGTTATCATCAATATTTGTTGAAGGAATAGCCTATATAAGAACATAAAATAATATAGAACTATAAGAAAACACATCCAATCCATCTTTTAAATCCATTCACTGATTTTTTAACATTTATATACATTATAACTATTCTTATATATTTACTTTTCTGCTTCATTTCATGTATCTCTTTGCCCAGTAATTAACGTTCTGTATCAACATATCAGTTTAGGACTTAAAGTAGCATAAATGTTTTGTAAATATTCTAAATAACACCTGTCAATCATGTCAATAAAAAAAAATAAATGTTTATGTCTGTAGACCTACGTCAGTAGGTGGCGATAAATCAGTGCATGTACATTTAGCACGTATTAACAAGTTATTAAATATTTGACTCAGTTGATTCATTAAAATCACTGAATCATTAATAAATGAAACTTAAATGAGACTTAAAATAAATTATTAATTTCACTTATTCATTTCTCAATTAAACGCCACTAATTATTATATAGTTAAAATTATGCTTACTATAGACTATTTTTTTTATTTTAAATTTACTGTAGTAATTAGTACAGACAAATTAATTTGGGCAAACAGCACTAATGACTTGCAACTCGACTTGGACTTGCCCGTCTTGACTTGGAACTTGACTCAAGACTTGAATGCAAAGACTTGAGACTTACTGCTTACTTGCAAATCAATAAATTGGTCCCACCTCTGCTAAACACACATAATAAATATATTAGTTAATCTATAGCTTTAATTACAATTAATTATACATTTGAAAGTGCTAGATCCATGGTTTCAAGGAAAAGCATTACTGAGCGAATTAAAAGTGAATAAAAATCTTAACCATTGTGATCAGGTTCTCAACATTGGCTGCAATGCTGTAAAACTTGTAAAAACACAATGCTCTTTACAGAGTGCTCACAAAAAATATGCACAGGAATGTTTGAAAGCAGCTGCCTATTAACGGGTACCACATTGACCCAGTATTTGGTACGCGAGTATTAAAATAAACTTCTTTATTAAGTGTTTAATGCTCCTATAACCTTTTTTTAAAAATTATATATACAGTACTGTGCAATAGTCTTAGGCCACTAGTATTTTCATCAGCTAAAAAATGGTTTAAAGTCAGTTAAAGTTGGTCTTTTGCTGTAGTGTGTCAGTAGGAAATATCAGTTTACATTTCTAAACATTCATTTTGCCATTAATTATAATAATCCAGTGAGATTTTTGTGTGGAGCACCGGCTGTTGTCAGACTCCTTGTGCAAACAGAGATCTGATCTCTCCATCATTCAATCCAGTCTGTCTTAAGAAACAGAAAAAACGGAGACAGACTAAATCCAGAAGAACTGTGGCAACATCTCCAAGATGCTTTAAGAGATCTACACCTACAAAGCTACAGTACTGTTAAAATTTTAGGCAGTTAGGCACATAAAATGAGGATGCTGTCAAAAACAATGTCATAAATAGATTTTCTTTATCAGTGAACTTCTATTAACTAAAATAAATGTGTGATGTGACCATCCTTTGCGTTTAAAGCATCTTTTGCCCTATGTGCACTTGTGCAGAGTTTTTCAGGTAGCTTTCCAGGTAGGTCTCTTGAAGCATCTTGGAGACGTTGCCACAGTTCTTCTGGATTTACTCTGTCTCAGTTTGTTCTGTTTCTTCATGTCATTCCAGAGACAGACTGGATGATGGTGAGATCAGATCTCAGAGTGGAGCACTGGCTGTTGTCAGACTCTCTCTCTCTCTCTCTCTCTCTCTCTCTCTCTCTCTCTCATATATATATATATATATATATATATATAAATAAATAAATGGCATGATAGTGTACTATTTTTACACACCTGAGGCTTTTAAATGACCCGTGTAGCTAAAATGTGTGTGTTAGAGAACAAATGTACAAATGTATGGTTAATGTTTATAGCCTCAAAATCGGTCCATTAGAAAAGCAGTTCTAGGCTATGAAATATAGTTTGCGCAGTTTGATTAAATAAAAGTACAGTCAAATACAGTCCTGTAGAGTTTGGTAAAAGATACCATTCATTAACATGACTTAATATATGATCTAACATCAAGTTACAGTGAGTGAACATTAATTAATGTGTGTGAATGTTATTTTATACAAGCACTTGATCGTTCATGTTTGTTCATTGTGCGTTAAATAATGTCAACAGATATGTAACACTTGTTTATTAAGTCATGTTAAATGGAATCCTTTTGTAAAGTGTTTTTAATACTACAGTTTCCATCTGTGTAACATTAATATAAGTAATCTTATCGAAATTTATTATAAAAGCTGAGGTTTGTTATTTACTGAAAAGTTATATTATATATAAAGTTCTATTTAGCTGGTGTCAATCTAATGTTGCATTTGGTCAGACTCTATATTTTCCTTTTACAGCTGCAGGCTGAAGAAGACCACGAACCAAAGCAAACTCCTAAGCAGACAACGGTTCCAGATGCTTTTCAGCAGCAGAAGTACGACAAAAACTCACCTGTGGCAAGAAAACTGAACCGAGCTGTTGCTGAATTCACATGTATGGATCAAGTGCCAGTTTATACAGTGAAAAATGGGGATTCCAGCAAATGCTTCATCACCTCAACCCAAAATACCAGCTTCCAAGCCAAAACTTTATGTTTTATTTTTGTTTGTTATTAATAAAAATAGTGTGTTGTTCAATTCATGTTTTTGTGCTTTGATTTACCGAAATTGGTACCGAGAACCGTGGATTTTCACTGGTATTGGTACCGAATACTGAAATTTTGGTACCGTGACAACACTACTGGCAGGTCAGGTCATTTAAACTTGCATCAGCGGATTATCAGCTGGTCCACGTCTAACTACACTCTCAGAAAAAAGATACAGTTCTGTCCCTGGGGTGGTACCCTAAGGTACAAAAGTGAAAAGGTACATTTTTGTACTTTACCTACCCTTAAGCAGTACATAATAGTACCTTCAAGGTGATTTTAGTATTTTAAAATAGTTTCATTTGTCCCACATATAGCATGTAACTCTATGCCAGGTTTTTTGTAGATATACTGTAGATAGAGCCAAATAAACAACATGTTAAAGAGTATTTCATAATGAACAATTATAATTAGGAAAATAATTTGTAGAGGACAAGAAAGACAATTAAAACTTTGAAAATACTAAAATTGAAATGATTGGACAAGAACTGAACTGAGCTGATGATGACATCACTGTTTACTCCACAGCTGCTTTATAAATGAATTGAACTCACTCTTAAATTGATGGACTTTACCAGGGGCGTTTCTAGGATTTGAAAACATTCGGGGCTGGTGCCAAAACATCAGGGGCTAGTGGTGGTGGATGGGAGCTCACATCATACTCAACTCAAAAGATTTTGCTAGACACATGTGGGTGAACATGGATCCTTCTAGATACTCTGAAAACATTGGATCATGAACTGATCATGTGAGCAAAGTCATGTTTTCGATTTTAGTACATTTGACAGATACTTTGCCAAAGCAGTGGCACAAAACAACGTTGTTACACTATGAAAAATAGTAAATAGTAATCACTGCAAATAGCAAACATTTTAAAGTATTATAAAAAAAAATTATAACTTTACAAAAATACATTACACAAATAAAATTATAAATTTGAACATGTATTTACAACTGTAAAAAAATATATATTTGCATGCAAAATAAGGCCGCATTATTTATTTATTTATTTTTTTTTATTTTATTATTATTATTATTATTATTATTATTATTATTATTATTATTTATTTTTATTTTATTTTTTGTATTATTATTATTTTTTTTACCAAATTCCATTTTATTTTTACCAAATTCTGTTTTTTCTGTTTTAATTTTTCTGGACTCCTTTTTAATTAATTAATCAAAAAAAAAAAAAAAAAAACATTAATTAAAACATCTAATTAATTAAAACAATGAATCTTCTACAATGTAACGTCAATTTATCAAAAGTTAAGTTACGTTTAGGGCCTATAAAATGTTTTATTTTTTCTTACCTTATGTTTTGTTGTTACCAAATTTGTTTTAGCATGTCTATTTATGCATTTTTAAAAAAAACTTGTATTTATTTCTACAACAGCCTTTTAAAAATTCTGTGTAGTGGATTTAAACTTTTCTGGTTATCAAATAAAAGGCATAAAATATTAATTTATCTTTTAATGAAAACTACATTTTATTTCTGGCAAATAAAGGAGATGTAGCCTACTATTAAAATTTAAAAGATGGAAGAAATATTGTGTAACAAAGTTTTATTAATTTTTCAACAGTAGCAGTAGTAGTACTAGTAGTACTGTAGGTACCTATATTCTACTGAATGATAGTAATAGTAGATAGTAATCTATATATCTGGCACAATGTCTACAAGCTAAACCGAACTTTTATTTTGACGGGTTGCCGTAAATACTTTTACATTTCTGAGAGTATATGACCCTAGCTTTACTCAAATGAAACCGTAAAAAAAAGCGCTTCAATGTGTGTAGACTAGTAAAGGAAACTGTGCGTGCTTCACCATTCATTCATAAAGAGACATGCAGAACATGCAGGGTTCATATTTAAATGGTATTTTGCGGTTTAATATTTACAGATACTAGTCCATATTGCGATTTGACTTAAGTGTAATGACCGACTTTTGATTAGTTAATTCAAACTTTGACAAAGTCCGTGAATTCTTAGGGTGATACAAAAACATTCGGGGCTAGAGAAAAATCTTTCGGGGCTCGAGCCCCGAATGATTAGCCCTAGTGACGCCCCTGGACTTTACATATTTACTGAATCAAACTCAATCAACATTGAACTGATTTTAACTGAATAAAAAAAAAAAATTCTAAGTCTAGTTTTCACCTTTTATTTTTTTGTTGAGCTCAATTTTGTCTGTTGTCACACAACTTACCTCAGTATCTCCAAATGCCACTTCATATTTTCCAGTCCAGCGCAGAGTAGCTTCACTCCTGAATCCTGCAGATTATTATTGCTCATGTTCAGCTCTTTCAGACTGGTATCTGATCCAAGAACTGTAGCCAGAGCTGAACAGCTTTTGTCTGTTAAGCCACAATCATTTAGCCTACGAGGGAAATAAGATTAAAAAAATAATTGGATTGAATACATTTGCTAAATACAATTAATACATTTATTTTTCATCTATTCATCTATAAACCTAACAGACCACTCAGATCATTAGGATTGAGTCAGTTAGAAATACCAAGGGTTCACACAAAACAAGGGGAATCTGCTTTTAGCTATTATGCTGCCCGCAGTTGGAATCAGCTTCCAGAAGAGATCAAATGTACTAAAACATTAACTACATTTAAATCTAGACTCAAAACTCATCTGTTTAGCTGTGCATTTAATGAATGAGCACTGTGCTACGTCCAAACTACTTGCACTATGTATAATCATTTTTCATTTTTAACCGTCTTAAATTTTATTTTAAATCAATTTCTAAAACATTTTAAAAGTTTTATTTTTGTGATTATTGTTTTTATGATTATTTTACTGCCTCTTTGTGAGCTCTATGTGCTATATAAATAAACTTGCCTTGCCTATAATTACAATGAATTATACATTTGAAAGTGCTAGATCCATGGTTTCAAGGAAAAGCATTACTGAGCGATTCTGATTAAACACCTTAACCATTGTGATCAGGTTCTCAACACTGGCTACAATGTACAATGCTGTAAAAACATGTTGTAAAAACACAATGCTCTTAACAGAGTGCTGACAAAAAATATATATATATATACACAGGAATGTTTGAAAGCAGCTGCCTATTAACGGGTACCACATTGACCCAGTATTTGGTACTACTGGTACGGCAGAAAGCCTGGAATTATACATTAAAATAAATCACAATCACTAGTTAGCTGATTATCTGTTGCCATTTACTGCAAACATTTGAGTGGAAATTTGATGGACTAAACATCATCATTTAAAATGTCAAACCTCAGCATCCCTGAACAAAGCACTTTCTGCTACTAACATGTTTCAAGAAGAACAAAACACTTCATTCTCATCTAAAGAAAAACACAAGAACATTTGTTTTATCATTTTCCAGATTTTCCATTAGAGAAATATAAAAATATAAAAAATATTTCCCTAATTTCTCATGCATTTTCCAGGACTACAAAATCAGTAATTAATTTGCAAGCTTTTCCAGGGTGCATGGGAACCCTATATAGATGTTTTTTTTTTTTTTTTTTCAGATTAAAGCAAAAAATGATTAACTTACAGAGCTCTTTTGGAGGTTTTGATGACTGCCAATAATCTAATGAGACACTCGTCTGATTTCTTGAATTTCTGAAGCTCAAACTCCTCCAGCTCCTCCTCTGATGTCAACAACACAAAGGCCAAAGCAGACCACTGGGCAGGAGAAAGATCAGCAGATGAGAGACTTCCTTTGCTAAGGTGGGTCTGAATGTCTTTTACCAGAGTTTGGTCGTTCAGTTCATTCAGACAGTAGAACAGATTGATGGATCTCTCTGGAGACAGATTAGCTTCAAATTTCTGCTTGATGTACTGAACTATTTCCTGTTTGATTTGGTCATTTCCATCCTGCTGTGTCAACAGACCCTGTAAGAGTCGCTGATTGGACTGGAGTGACAAACCAAGGAGGAATCGAAGAAAAAGATCCAGGTGTCCATTATCACTCTCTAGTGCCTTGTCCACTGCAGTCTTGAGCAAATCAATCATGGTTTCACTTTTGTTTTCCTGTTCTGTAGACTCATGAACAAATATACTTCTCTTCTTTATGTCTAGAAACAGATGAGCATAAAGGGCTGCAATAAACTCTTGAATGCTCAAGTGAACGAAGCAGTACATTGTACCAAGAACGATCCCTGTTTCCTCCTTAAAGATCTGGGTACACATGCCTGAATACACTGATGCTTTATAGACATCAATACCACAGGCTTCCAGGTCTGTGTCATAGAAGATCACATTGTTTCTTTCCAGCTGATGAAATGCCAGTTTCCCCAGTGAAAGCATGGCATCTTTATCCCAGGAAACATCTGGTGTATATTCTCCATCATACTTTCGTCTGCTCTGCAGGATCTGAAATCTGAGAAAGTGCATGTACATTTGTGTCAGAGTCTTGGGAATGTCTTCAGTATTTGATTCCTGTAGTATTTTGGATTTGTCATCAGTCTGATTATTTTTCACAACATTATTTCTTTTCGCCTCTAAAATGCTCTGGAGAACAGTGGCTGAAATCCAGCAGAAGACTGGGATGTGGCACATGATAAAGAGACTCTTTGATTGTTTAACATGATCAATGATTTCTCTGGCCAGATTCTCATCTGTGATTCTTTTTCTGAAGTACTCCTCCTTTTGTGCATCATTGAATCCTCGTATCTCTGTCAGCCGGTCGATACAGTCAGGAGGAATCTTACTGGCAGCTGCTGGTCTGGTGGTGATCCAGATGAGAGCAGAAGGAAGCAGATTTCCCTTGATGAGGTTCGTTAGGAGAACATCCAGAGATGATGGTGAAGACATATCATGCAATGTCTCATTTTCCTTAAAGTTTAAAGGAAGACGAAATTCATCCAAACCATCAAGAATGAACAGAACTTTTTGGTTCCTTCTTGTAAGGTTCAGTCCTTCAGTCTCAGGGAAAAACTGAGTTATAAGGTCCATCAAACTTAGTTTTTCTTGATCCTTTAAGTTCATCTCTCTGAATGGAAGAGGAAATATGAAGCTGATATCTTGATTTTCTTTTCCTTCTGCCCAATCCAGAACAAACTTCTGTACAGAGACTGATTTTCCGATGCCAGCAACTCCTTTTGTCAGTACAGTTCTGATCTGCTTGTCTTGTTCAGGTGCTTCAAACAAATTTTTGCATTCAACCTGTATCTCTTGTGATTCATGACGTCTGGAAGTAACTTCAATCTGTCTTACCTCATGTTCAGTATTGACCTGTTCACTACAACCCTGAGTGATATAGAGATCTGTGTAGATGTTATTCAGAAGTGTAGAGTCACCTTGCTTTGCAATTCCTTCAAACACACATTGATATTTTTCCTTTAAGCTACATTTTAGCTGATGAATAAAGAACAGCTCATCTAAACACATGGACAAAAAAGAAACAGATTTTTGTTTTAGCATTTTAGTTTTACTATTTTCTCCCATACATTTATAAATGACAATGTGACAGATGATCAAGAGTCTCTTACCTTCTAAAGTATCAGCAGCTTCATCTTGCTCCATATCTCTCAGGAAGTAGAGTGTGAGATCAAGAGCTGCTTCTTTGATGCTGCATCTGTTCTCATTAAAATCCTTCACAAAGTATTGTAAGTCTTCTTCTTGTAATATTTTCTTAAACTTTTCCAACTCATTCTTGATAAATGTCATTACTTTGCTTTCAAGACCCTAAAATAAAAGAGAAATTCATTTTCTGTGTTTCTAATAGTAAACATAAATGATCAAGATAAAACAGAAATCAAATTTCTACTGAATATTCTTGCAAGTGTTGTTCAGTAAACTATTTGTTTGCTATAAATGGAAACATTATCGAAATTAAGTATTGTGTTTTCCTACCTGGAAGATCCTCAGGAGATTGTCTTTGAAATTCTTGTGTTTCCTGTGAGTCTGGACGTCTGAATCTAACGTCTCATATTGAACCCTATTAGTGAACAAAATGAAGTACTGCATTTTTAGGAAACTATTAGAGAATTAGAGAAATAATTTGCAAATATTTTTTCACAAAGACAGAGAGCAATAGCTGTTTAAGTTCACACTGTTAAAGTATAGAATCTATTTAAGTATAAATTTAGGTAAATATTAGGTCTCATTTTAATCTTCTTTGCTGTTGCTCTTAGCATCTTAATGAAAACGCTGATAAATGTTTACACAATACAGATTCATGATAAATGAAGAGCTCTTTTCAAAAACACGATAAACGCCATTTTTTTTTTTTTACAAAATTGAGTTCCTGCCCAAATCAGTATTGTATCTGGTTGTTATTGAAATGGCAGTTTTTAATTTTACACAAAATGCAATATCCGCCGTATTATTCTGTCATGTTTTCTCCCTTTTTTTCCAAACCGCAACAAACGCCAGTCTCCCTTTTCTGCAAAATGCGATACATCCGCTCAACCAATCACAGTGCAGCATTTCATGCATTGTAAACAGTAAAGGTGGCGCTTTGAATACACCCCGCATCCTAGTTTTCAACGTTGAGTAATGTATCACAGACATATCTGACCAATCCTTTCATAAACAAAGTGTAGAGTGTAAATAAGAGATTGATTGTGCAGTGTAGAGAGTTTGGTTGATTATAATTTTGTGAGATCGCGATGAACTAAGATGATTGACAGCTTTTAATGATTTTTAAGGGAGTTTGTAAATGATATATTGATTTAGTACAATTCAGTTAAATAGTGTTAATATTAAGTGACTTACATTGTCTGACTATAACACTATTGCCTGATTTTGCTCTATTTCATCTTCAAAAATAGTTTGAAACAAAGTCACAGCTGAGCCGCTGCGCATCTCCATTCAAATACAGCGCTGTTTCGCATTTTCTAGTAAGTCAATGAATCAATTACTCATTCATAAACAGAGTCACTTGCTTTATTCCTGAATGAATCAGCCGTTCGAACGAATCAAATGAATGATATGATTCAGAAATTAAATCAGTGACTTACCGCCACCTACTGGCAGTATTTCATTTTTATCTTCTTTTTAGTTATTAAAATCATTTAATATTTCTATGTTAAAAAATTGTATATTTAAAACATTAATCTCAACAAGAGTTTATGAATTTGATTGCACTTATGCCATCTCTTTCCATCACTTATACTTTCTCTAAAAAGAAAAGTAAGCGTAGACCCCTAATGGATTTATTGCATTTTAGGAAAAAATAATCCATTTTTATAATAATCTTTGAAAAATCAAAATCTAGATTTGAATTTTTTATGTTATTATAACCTAAAGATGCTATGTGAAAGTTTAAAACAGAAAATAGTGGTTTTCATCTTGCCACTTTCTTGGTAAAGAAAACACATTTTTACTCAAATTAATCAAAATGGATTTATAGCGTTTTGGAAAAGAGCTCCTCAAATATTCAATGAAATATTTTCTTGCAGTCCATGTGCAACCAACAATAAGAAAAACATTAAATACCTTTTGGTAGATGATGTTTTTTTCTCACTGAAGTTTGGTGTATCGACATCTTTTGACCAGTCACTCTTCACAGACACAGAGCTGGACACATGTGAGCCTGATCTTACACTAATGACACAAAGAACAGAGAAAAACAAAACAAACAATATTACACAATGTACTTCAGCCTTATTTATAAAGTTTTAATGTTGTAAATGGTAATTAATATACAGATATAGCCATGCATTTGTTCTTCTATGCCTATAAGTGTTTGGTTGCATGATCTACTTTATTTTCTATGGTGAATTTATGCCTCATAATGGCTGACTGTATAATTGTATTATTGGAAAGAAGCTCCAGACAGAGTTCAATAAAAGTCACCATACATCGTGTTCAGCGAAATTGGCTAACATAAAGATATAATGTCATACCTTTTGGCAGATGATGTTTTTTTCTCACTAAAGTTCGGTGTATCGGCATCTTTTGAATGGTCACTCTTCACAGACACAGAGCTGGACACATGTGAGCCTGATCTTACACTAATGACACAAAGAACAGAGAAAAACTACAGGAGATACTTCAGTCTCATTTGAAGAGATTTTGTGAGATTCCTATAAAGGAATCATCTAACAGTCAAGTGAAGCGCTGCTTTGTCATCCTGCACAATTTCTACTTCACTAAAAAACACAACTGACTCAAAAACTGTTATAGTGCAACCATATTAAAACTGTTGAGTAAACAAACTCTGTTGACTCCACTGACAGAAGAGAAAATACTAAAACAAAAACAACTTGAATCCACAGCAATGAATATAATGAACAATGAACTGTATACAGTGATTGAGTCTGGGAAAGAGACAAAAATCTTTTAAATACCCACAAATTTACACTTTAAGAGTCTGATGTATATTTTCATTTTTATTAATTTAAATTATATCTAGTTTGCCCATTATTGAGATTTAATACCCACTAAATATGCAACCTCAAACATGTAATGCAATCAAATTTTATGATACATTTTGGACGATCTGTTGATGTCATTTCTACAGGTTCTAACAGGTTAACAGTACAGATAATTCTAGCAACATACAAACATGGTGTTCTTTTTTTTCACAGAAAGTGTTTAAAATAATTATCTAAAAACAGACTCAGTCTTACCTCTGTTTCTGTGAGAGACTCATCTCAGACTGAGAGTCCTTTCCTTGCTCTTCTGACAAACTGCAGATAAACTCCAGTGATCAGCATTGGGTTGTGAAAACAATCTGCTGTTCAGTTTGACCTGAAGATGATGATCGATAATGAGATGAATAAATATGCTGAATTATTAGCAACAGCAACAAAAACACTATATAAAATAAAGTGAGTTACAAACAAATGAACTGCCATGGTCACACCAGCTGCTTTTTTTATTTATTTATTTTATTTTTTTTTTTTTTGCGCATCTAATCGTGTACTTACGGTATGGGTGCTGGGAGGTCAAAATGGATGTAAAGACGCTGTCAGGACGACATTTTCTTTATGCTTCAGCTGATATTTTCAGTAGATTGCTGTTCACGAATATTACTGCACAAAATTAAGTTTAACCCTTAAAAGACCATAAAGTGACATCAAAATAGTTACTTATTGCTATTTTCCATCAGAATGTAAAAAATAGTAGTACAATTACATTTTTTTGAACAATGATTTTAATGATTCTGAATACATTATATATATAATTTATTTCTGTATCAAAGCTGATTGTTTTAGCATCATTAGTCCAGTCAAATGATCATTCAGAAATAATTCTAATATTCTAATTTGCTGCTCAGGAAACATTTATTAATATTATTATTATTAAAAAAATATTATAAAAATTAAATTATAAAATATTAAAAATATTAAAAAATATAATATTATTTAATAATATTTTTTATATTATTAAAAAAAAAATAAAGTCGATTTTTTCAGGTTTCTTTGATGAACAGAAGTTCAGAAGAACAGCATTTATCTAAAATAGAAATCTTTTGTAACATTATAAATGTCTTTATCATCACTTTTGATAAATTTAAAGGATCCTTGTTAAATAAAAGTTTTAATTTCCATAATGTCTTTCCAAAAAAAAAAAAAAAAGAAAGAAACAATTTTTTAATAAATGCTGATCTTTGGATATTTCTATTCTTCAAAGAATCCTGAAAAAATGTACTCAAATGTACTAAACTGTTTTAAATAATAATAACAACAACAACAACAACAATAGTAATTATAATACATTGTCGCTTCAGCAGTAAATCAGCATATTAGAATGATTTCTGAAGGATCATGTGACACTGAAGACTGGAGTGATGATGCTGAAAATTTAGCTTTGATCAAAGTCATAAATTACATTTTAAAAAATATTCAAATAGAAAACAGCTATTTTAAATAGTACAAATATTTCATAATATTTCTGCTTTTGCTGTATGTTGGGCTCTTAAAAATATTTCCTTTATAGGTTTGCTGCTTTCAATTGATTCCTGTTCACAATCACTTTGATTATTACTGTATTAATTATTAAATCATTTTACGATACAGTTTAGGAAAAAAAAAAAATTAAAGGCAAATTCACCCCAAGCATAAAAATGCATCCTTGCAATTTAATCATGTCCCATTTTCAAATACTCATAAAATTCTTCCAAGCATGTGTGCTTTCTAGCACTTTTACGTCATGTCCCAATTTCACTATATATATATATATATTCACAGTCATCGTGGCTATTACTCTATTAATTGTCAAGTCATTAACTGTGCAGTTCTGAAAAAAAAGGGAATATCAACCCAAATTTTTAAGTATATTCTTACATATTTCTTTTGTATTTATTCACACAAAAAAATAAAATAATAATAATAATAATTATAATTATAATTATAATGTGCAGCATTAAATTTATTCATGAAAAGTGACAATTTACATAATCTTGCACTGTTTTTACTTTGTAAGAACATGAATGCATAGGGATCTGGATTTTCACTTTTTTTTTTTTTTTTTTTTTTAAAAAAAACAAATAAAACTTAAATGAACTAAAAAAAAAAAATAAATAAATATAAAAGTGCTACAATGCTTAGATGCTTGGGGTGAATGTGCCTTTAATTTTCTCCAAAACTATACAGTAAAATGACTTGGAAATTAATACAGTCAGGGTGATTGTGAACTAGTATCAAGTGAAATAATTAAACCTATAAAGGAAAGATTTTTATGAGTATTTGAATATGTGGCATGATGCAAAAGTGCTAGAATGCAGACATGCTTGGGGTGAATTTGCCTTTTATTTTTTTTCCAAAACTATATAGTAAAATGACTTGAAAAGGAATACAGTAATAGTCCGGGAGACTGTGAACAGGAATCAATCGAAAGAATTTATTAAAATAAATATTTTTTATGAGCATTTGAAAATGGGACATGATTTAAAAAGTACAAGGATGCACAGTAATATTGTGAAATATTTTTACTATTTAAAATAACTTTGAATATTATTTTATTTATATTCTATTTGAATATATTTTAAAATGTAATTTATGACTTTGATCAAAGCTGAATTTTCAGCATCATTACTCCAGTCTTCAGTGTCACATGATCCTTCAGAAATCATGCTGAAGAAACAATGTATTATAATTATTACTGTTGTTGTTGCTGTTATTATTATTTAAAACATTTTTTCAGGATTCTTTGATGAATAGAAACATTCAAAGATCAGCATTTATTTAAAAAAAAAAAAAAAGTTTTTTTTTTTTTTTTTTTTGGAAAGACATCATAGAAATGAATACTTTTATTTAACAATAGAAATATCCAAAGATCAGCATTCATTAAAAAATGTTTTTTGTTTTGTTTTGTTTTTTGGAAAGACATTATGGAAATTAATACTTTTATTTAACAAGGATCCTTTAAATTTATCAAAAGTGATGATAAAGACATTTATAATGTTACAAAAGATTTCTATTTTAGATAAATGCTGTTCTTCTGAACTTCTATTCATCAAAGAAACCTGAAAAATTCTACTCCACTGTTTTCAACATAATAATATTAATAAATGTTTAATGATGCTAAAACAATCAGCTTTGATACAGAAATAAATTATATATATAATGTATTCAGAATCATTAAAATCAATGTTCAAATAAAAATGTAATTGTAGTACTATGTTTTACATTCTGATGGAAAATAGCAATAAGCAACTACTTTGATGTCACTTTATGGTCTTTTAAGGGTTAAACTTCATTTTGTGCAGTAATATTCGTGAACAGCAATCTATTGAAAATATCAGCTAAACCATAAAGAAAACGCCCTTCTGACAGCGTCTTTACATCCATTTTAAATGCTCCCAGCACCCATACCGTAAGTACATGATTAGACGTGATCGTGTATTTTCAAGACGCGACTGGCTACTTCCGATTTCTCATCACAAAAACAACAGCATAAAACTTAAGCCAAAATACGGGAAAACCTGCAGAAACACTTTTTTTTTCAATACCCCCCCTTCTGAAAAACTTACCTACAGTCTTGTCCACTAAGAAGAGAATTTATTTGAAAGGCTCATTTTTCTGTACTTCAGTCCTGTAGCTTGTCAGCAATTTCTTCTCAAATCTCTCAATAGTACAGACGGATCTGATTAAATATGTAAAAACAATGTTCGCAAGTGTTAAAATGAGTAGGGTCTGTGCTAAAGTTGTATCTATAAAAATGTTTTCTAGGACATAAATCCAATGAGCATCGCTTTCTCTTGCTATCTGCGCATTTTCCGCAGTTACTTTCGTTTTCGTCTTCTTCGTGGGTTTTACTGGAGGGTTTTGAACGAGTTGAACAGTTACTGCCACCTGCTGTACTGGAGGGTGGATATTCTACCTAATACATTTAAACACTGTATTATTATTTTCTCTGTTCCTGGACTGTTGTCTACGATGCTGTTTATTGCGAATGTCACACAGGCTGAGATTTGAATTTATTTCTTACTTTAAGTTCTTTGTATTCATATTAGGGTGTAGTATTAATACTTGTGCTTCAGTTTCTGCTTATGTATATAGGGTTCATGTCCAACTGGTTTTTGATTCCATCATTACTTTGCCCGGCTGAGGGGATAGAGAGGAATAGAGACTCTTCCCACATTAAAGACAGTGTTCTGCATTAAAAAGAAGAAGAAGAAAAAGAAAAGAGTACTTATAAAGCACATACCAATGACTTTTTCTGCATGGCCATGTTCTACATCCCTTAACCAGTGGCGTACGGGCGCCGTAGCAGGACATTCTAAAAGACAGTGTTCCGAGACACTGCAAAAGACGCGAGCCGTGAGCGCAAAGGTTTTAATGTTTTAAAAATAACCAGGGACAAACAATTTTTCTCACATTTCACTTGTCATAAACACTATAGCAGGGCTCTCAAGTTTTGGAAAAGGTTTGGAGTGAGATTACTATTAGGGGAGGAGCCTCTCAAATATTTGGATCATCGACCCCTCGGCGCCACGCAATTCTCTCAAGTTTTTGATAGAAATTCAGTTTTATCTATTGTTCAAGATTGACCAGCACAAAATGATCACAACTGGTAAATCTAATAAAAGTCAAATTCATACAAAATGTAAAAAAATGTTGTATATATTTAAAAAATATAAACGTATCAAAAATAAAAAGAAAGTTGGCCTCAAACGAGCCAAATTAACAGCAGTGCTCAATGTACATACTGTACACATACAGTAGGATTGCAGAACCTGCCCTGAGCCTATGTCAAGCTCTGTGTGTGTGTGTGTGTGTGTGTGTGTGTGTCTGAGAGAGAGAGAGAGAGAGAGAGAGAGAGAGAGAGAGAGAGAGAGAGAGAGAGAGAGAAGGCCTACACATTTCCAATGGCATTTTGTATTGCAAGTGTTTTTTGCACATTTTGATGTCTTGATGACAGTGGTAGGGGCTCGAACTTAACTACACTAGTAGTCGAATTATGTAATTTAATAACAAAATAAAATCTGTTACAGTCACTGAGAAACAATGTACAGTTAAATTACAGTTGCTTAAGAAAATGTTAATGATCCACACACACAGATTTGATTTCCAAAATTGCATTGACTGGTCTAAAATATGAGACACCAATGTTTCAGGAGTTTAGAACACAGAACAGGACACATGCTTATTTAATAACTGAATTTTAGAAAAGTAAGCAAAAAGTAATCAAATGTAATCAGTTACATTACTTTTAAAGCACAAATTAAAATTTTAAATTTTAAATAGGGTAACTTGTTATCTGTAACCCATTACATTTCCAAAATAACCTTCCCAACAATGTTGGTACATTTGTATTTTTGAAATATATAAAACAATTTATTTTATAAATTTGTCTTTTATCAGATTTACCCAGGGTGTAATTTGTGAAAAAAGCTGAGGGGGGATTTTCTCCCTCCATAGGCGGAGGTTGAACCAACTCCAGTAAAGCTATAGCCTAACTAAGTAACCTAATATTAGTGTAATCTGTTAACAATGCACATTATATACCGTTTTTTTTAGGCAAGTACCAGATAATGAGTGCCATGTCGTGAAATGTTTTAATACGACGAAAACGGTCTAACGTGATCAGTGGCGGTTTTAGGCATGGGCGAACGGGGCAGCCGCCCGGGGCGGCATTTTTTCATGACACGTGGGGGGCGGCACACTAACTTGGAGGAAAAAAAAAAAAATCATCTGTGCCGCTAAGCGGTTTTCTATTGTCTATGATACCTGTGCCGCCCCTGCTGCTGAAGGAGCCGCACAGAAGCTGAGCGAGCGAGAGGAGAGGAGATGGGAGGGGATGAGGGGGCGCAGAGTACAGTTCACCTCTCCCAAATGAAGCGGACAAGGAGGTGGGCTAAACTATGTCAGTGACACCTGACTTTATTACAAATAACGCACATTTCATTCAAAATATTACTTTGAAAAAAAAAAAAAAAAAGAGAAAAAAAATTATAAACACAGACCAATAAGTTGCACTTTTTTATTTATTTAATTGTGTGAAATTGCTAATAAAAATAGGTAATAAAAAACGATTATGATGTGGAGGTGAATTGGTTTAGTCTTGACTTCTGGTCGTGAGTGACAGCGTTGGGGGATAGGAAATCTGTTGATTGTCGATTACAAAGTAAACACAGCGATGGAGAGAAAAAGGCCAAAGCTGTCAGGTGCCCAATTTAGGAAAAAAAGAAAAGAAGATGAGGAGAAACGGGCAAAATATAAAGGTATGCAACAATGTTCTCTCTGTATGATTAAGGTATTCATGTCATTATGTTAATTAGTGGTATAACGTTAACTCTTAGCCTTCTTGCTTATGATGCTTGCTATGCTTACCTTGCTAAAAAAAAACACAATAAAAGCCTAATATACAAACCATCACAGAAATTCTAATGGTTTCTATTAAATAGCATTATGAACCATTAACTTTTTCCAGTGAAACTATTACAAAATTCCTTATTGTAGTGTGTTTTGGACACTTTTCCAATAGGATTTACCATCCCACCCGCCAATAGAATCCATCATATACCAGCAGACACTGTTATACTTACCATTAAAACCAATACAATTCCCATTATAACCATTAAATCCATTACATTTTCTATTATTTTTGGGCAGGGTTCTATTGTTTTTTCAGCAGTGTATACAACATGAGATCTAATTAAATTTAACCACAAAATTATGCTTTGCAACAAAACTGTTGCAAGTACAGTTATTTATTTCCATTGTTTATGTTAATGTTGGCTATATATATTTACAATATATTTACAGTATACTGTAAATAGCCAGTGTAATTTACATATGTGTAGATAGTTTAAAAGACAAACATTTTCCATTTGCTATAACTCTGTTACGTGACAAAGCATATAATTTGAGGCAGTAAATTAACCAAGGAGCTAATTGTTCCTCCCTTAGATTAGATTATATTAGATTAATAAAGTGTCAATAGGGGAGCATATCTCATATGATGCCATTATTGATGACTTTGCATCTAGAAAGGCCAGAAATGTCAGATTTTGGTTTCAGTTTGTGTTTTCTGTTCTGCAGTGAAATAAATAATTTAATTTTCTTTAGTGTGATTTATTCTATATTTTATTTGTATATTATTCTTAATAATTTAAAATATTTTTTCTTAAATAATATTTGTTTGTACACAGTATATTTATTTAAGTTATGAGCAGTTTATTTTTTTTTTTTTGCAAAAATTGGTCTGTTACGGGATGACATGTAGTATTACTACAATAAAACGTGTGGTGTGTACAAAATGTGAAGTTTTGTCTTATTTTTTTTGGGGGGGGGGAGCAATTCAGCAAAGCTTTTTGAAACTCCGAATCAGTGAAACACTGCGTCGCAAAATGATTTCAAAGCGCTCCGGTCGGATCGCGAATCATACAATTCAGAACGGGACTTCAGAGCGCCTATCACGAATCATTTGATTTAGATCGGAATTTAGGAGCGGGTTCGCGGGATGTTCTTATCACACCGGAGATAAAAACGATTCAGCAGAGGCAGGGATGCATAGACCAGAGTGGGAGAAATAGAATGGGACAAGTTGTCCCTTTCTCAGCGTGAGAAATACAAGGTGTGGCGTGAGAGCGTGTGAACTGGTTGAAATGCGTGTGTCTCACGGTGAATGCGTGAGACTTGAGAGCCCTGCTATAGGCCTGCGTCTAAGACAACCGCATCGTAATCAAAGTGGATCTTTTTACACTTAAAGTGGTTTATGGATCCCCACACATGACAGGGAAAAAAAATTTAAGCGTGCACACAGTTCGCTCCTTCCTTTTACTAAATCGTGTGCACAATTTACTAACTCGCTGGTTGATTTGATTCAACTAAATCCAAGTCAAGATTTGGTAATGTCGTGTGCATACATAAAACATAAAAAACATGCACAAAGAGAGTCTTGATCTGGTTAACCTATTTTGCGCTTAGTTATAGCCCATTACAGCATCTTTTCTAGATTTTGGCTCAAATTTTAAACGAATGAAGACATTTTCAATGCTTTAAAGACATTAAAGTATTTTTTAATATACTTAAAATATTTGCTGCATAAAACGTCACTTGCATAAAATACAATTGCGTTTTGAGAGGAAAAAAATACGTCGCATGACTCGCATCTAATAATGAGGCTATTCACAAATAATGTAGGCTAAAATACCAGTAGCCTAAATCAAAATGTTTACAAACATTATGAACACAACTAGGCTATTTTGTTCCCTTCACTCCACAACAAATTATTCACAACATTATCCTTCACAAAGACTAACAGCACAGTGAGGCGCTGGTGACATGGACTATTTAAATTGTAACTTTTATGTTTCTTTACATTTTTGTAAGTTTCTTTAAATAATTGTATGTTGATAATGAACAGGCTGCGATGTCAAGGTAGCAAAAAGGGGTCGGCGCCGTCGCGATCACTACATTGTTTTCCCAACTGTTGTAATTTAGTCATGCTGGGTTGCGTAACCTCCCTGGAAAAATACTAAAGTCAAGGATTGACTAAAGTCATTGGATTTCATTTGTTTTAAACATTGATGATGTTCTGTTTATCTTATTTAATGTGTATGGCTACAACAGTACTCCTCTTAACAACAAATTATTATCTGAAATCTCTAATCTTTTGTTTGAATTGAAACTTTTGTATCCAACTGATAACGTTATTATAGGAGGAGATTTCAATATGGTTATGTATGAGGCATTAGATCGTTACCCGCCTACATTTAGCAATTCGCAACCGAACCTTCATTTTCTAAACTTCTGTTTAGATAATAATGTGATAGATATTCGGAGGGCTGGGAATCCAAATCTAAGACAATTCTCTTGGTTCAAACCAAATGGGACCTCCAAATCTAGGATTGATTATTGGTTAACTTCCTCTAGTTTGACTGGATTTATCAAAGACATCTCGATTTCTTCAGCACCTCTAACTGATCATTGCTGTATCTCCTTATCTTTCGGCTCCAATAAAAGAGAATCACGAAACAAGAGTTACTGGAAACTTAATTCTGACTTATTAAAGCCTGATAACTTTTGTTCACAAATTAGATCAATGATAAATAGAGCAAAGTTCGATAAAGACCATCTTTCTATCACAAGTAAATGGGAGTACCTAAAACACAAGATTTGTGAATTTTCTATATATTTCAGCAAAAATTTAAGTAAAGCTAGAGCACATTTGGAGGAAGAATTAACTAGAGAGATAAATAACTTAATAGATGTGAAATTGATGATGAAACTAAATAAAAAATTTTATCTTTACAGTCCAAAATTGATAATGTGTATATTCAAAAAGCCAAAAGAACTTATGTGAGATCCAGAGCAAGATGGATAGAGAAAGGTGAAAAAAGTAATAGTTACTTAAAAATACCATAAATTCTCTTTATGTTAATGTAAGCATAAATAATTGCCCAAAAATAATCTCTTCAGAGGTCTTTACATTTTATAGCACTTTATATAGCTCAGCTTTTTCTGCAACAGATATTAAAATTTTTTGTTTTGACAAAATACATACTGATATACCACAGATTGACGAAAATTTTAGAGATTTGTGTGAGGCAGACATTAAAATTGAGGAACTTGATAAAGCCATAGATAAATTATCCTCAGGAAAATCTCACCTATTTGCCAACAGACTAAAGGAAGGATTAGACCAAATAAAAAGTGAATCACAGTCTGGATTTATGAAAGGCAGATCAATACATAATAATATTAGGCTAGTTTTAGATATTTTAGATTACCACAAATGGATTGAGGATGATGGTTACATTTTGTTTTTGGATTTTAGAAAAGAGTTTGACACAATTGAGCACAATTTCATATTTGATTCTCTTAGTAAATATGGTTTTGGTAACAAATTTATATATTTAATAAAAATGCTATAAAGACATTAATAGTTCTATATCACTGTCGCATGGGACATCTCAGAGATTTAATATTTCATGAGGAATTAGGCAAGGCTGTCCCATTTCCCCTTTCTTATTCATTTTGGCTGTGGAGATGCTCACTATTTTGATTAATAATGACAATAGTTTCGATAAACTCAAGGTGTTTGAAAGACAAATTTCTATTAGTCAGTTGGCAGATGATACGACTATTTTTTTAAAGGATAAATATCA
This sequence comes from Cirrhinus mrigala, assembly GCA_036247105.1. NCBI lineage: Eukaryota > Metazoa > Chordata > Actinopteri > Cypriniformes > Cyprinidae > Cirrhinus > Cirrhinus mrigala. Next base: position 1,005,676 of record JAMKFB010000850.1, read on the forward strand.
AATTGATAGAGCCATTAAATGAGTTAATCTCTCTCCAATGCTTCTGGTTTATACTTAAATATAAACAAATATGAATTAATTGCAATTCATGACAGCGAATTAGACTTTTTATGCAATATCCAGTTAAAACCTCTGTAAAATACTTGGGTATTACTATTACTAAAGATAATAATCATAACATTCAGAAAAATTTTGTAAACAAATTTCTAAAAGCAAAATCAATTCTCAATAGTTGGTTACAAAGAGATGTCTCGATTTTTGGAAGAATTTTGTTAACCAAAATGGAATTTCTCTCTAGATTTGTTTACCCAGCCTCGTCATTAGCAATTCCTTTTCATTTAATAAAAGAATATAACAGCACAATCTTTAATTTTGTTTGGAAAAATAGGCATCACTATATAAACAAAAATGATTTGGTTCGCAGTTTTGAAGAAGGAGGTCTGCATGTTATTGACTTGGAAACATTGAATAATGTTTTAAAAAATCAATGGCTAAGATCGTTTCTTCACAACACAAACAGTATGTGCTTTACAATATCTTCTTCAGTGTTTGGGAAAGTAGGTGGTCTCGAATTTTTAATCAAATGTAATTTTGAATTGTCCAAGCTACCTCTTAAATTGTCTCTCTTTCATCAACAGGTTTTGTTATGTTGCAAACTAGCCTTTTCTCACAATTTCAGTCCCCACAAGACTTGTATTTGGAACAATCATTTTATTTTACATTGCAATAAGTCTTTATTTTATGAAAACTGGTTTAAGTATAATATTATTTCTTTATTGGATATGATGGATAACCATGGTGACATTCTCAGCTACAATGATTTTTGTCTGAAACATGGATTTGTATGCCATCCTAAAGAGTTTTATACAATTGTAAATGCCATTCCTAAAAGTATGGTATTATTGCTCAAAGGAATTCTTTCTCATTATTCTGTGACATTCTCTCTTCCATTTCTGTATTTGGGTCCTTATTCTGTTAGAGATCAAAAATGTACCAACTTGTTTATAAGAAGTGTTTTTATTAATCGACTTTACCCAAATCGACTCAGACGTCACTGTATTTTTAAAGATTTTGATTCAAAGGAATTAAAAGAGATCAGAATGAGTTACCTTTCATTTCCAATCTTCCCAAAAGTAAAAGAGCTTCATTTTAAAATAATGAATGATATATATCCATCGAAAGAATTCCTTCTATCAAAGTTTAATATTGAGGAAAACTCTTGTCAATTTTGTGAAAGTGATACTGAAACCACCGAGCACATTTTCTTCAGCTGTATTCCTTCAAAGCTGTTTTGGTCTCATTTAAATAATAGAATGTCCTGTGTCAATATCCATATCAACCTTGTTAATTATGAACAAATTCAGTTTGGAGTATTAAAAAAAAAGATTGAATGCAACACTACTTGGTTAACAACCTTATTTGTTGTGGTAAATTTTTTATTAATACATGCAGATTTCTGAAGACCACCCCCTCTTTTTCTCATTTCATACATGAGCTTAGAATTATTGCTTCATCCCTATGTACAATTTCAAATAATAAGGCTATTACATTATCTAATTGTTTCAACGATTTTAGTGATTCATAATAACTTATAACCCCTTTTGCAAAGTTATGTAAATGCTTTGTATTGTTTTTTATTTTATTTTACTTTATCCTTATTTATTCACTTATTTATTATTATATATTTTGTCTATTGTAAAACCTTTTGTCCCGATTTTGTAACTCAAATTTAAATACTGTCATACGGTGTATATACTTTATAGTTGTGTCTGCCTTATGCACTTGCAATTGTGTATTTTGATATTTTTTATTTTGGTTTATTTAAAGCCTGTTTGATTTGTACATTTTTTGTTTTTCAATAATAATAAAAAAAAAATGCTGGGTTGCGTTTCCCAAAAGAATCGTTAGCCAGCTATGGTCGCAAGTTCCGTCGTTATCAACATAGTTCAACGATTCTGTGTTTCTCAAAACCATAGTTCAAACGAACATTCGCAAACAGCGTCACAAACTTACGTGGTTGGAACTACAGCTCTAGACCTGTGGTTAGAAACATAGTTCCTTGTTAGTAAGACATATGGGCACAATAAGCAAGCTAACATGCAGTACAATCTATATCTCCCATTCTATCTCAATATAAATGCATTTTAATCTATGTATTTTTAAGCTTCCTCTGCAAGCGACGTTTTTGCATAGCACTCATGCGCAGAAATGCCTACGGGAACCCCGGAGTATGACGTAAAAGGGAACCCAAGATGAATCAAACATCAAATAAAGCGAAATGACACGGAACAAAAAAATAGTAAATTAGTCACCAGGTGCCATGTTTAATATAGCTGCATTTCAGAGATCTCTAATAAGTTAAATAGTATAAATTATTACTCAGTGACGTCATTAACAACAGCCCTACTACAAGTGGTTTGTATAGCACACTCACCTGTGTGTAACACACTTAGAATTGCACTTTGAAGATTGTCAGCAGTTTTAATGAGTTGGGGGGAGGAAGCTGAGGTTTTCATGGTTTCAGCGGGGGACAGGGAGATTGGAGTTAAGGACTCTCACAGCCTGGGGGAAGAAGCTGTTGAGAAATCTGACAGAGCGAGCTTTGATACTCCAGTACCTTCTACCTGATGGCAGGAGCTGGAAGAGATTGTGGGAGGGATGGGTGGGGTCCTTCATGATGCTGGAGGCCTTGCTGGAGCATCGTGCAAGGAAAATGTCCAGGATGGAGGGGAGAGGGGCACCGATGATCTTTGCAGCTGTGTTCACTGTCCGCTGTAGGGTCTTGCGGTCAGCAGCACTGCAGTTCCCGTACCAGACAGTGATGCAGCTGGTCAGCACACTCTCAACAGCGCCCCTATAGAAAGTGGTGAGAATGGGTGGAGGGAGACTTGCCCTTTTCAGTCGGCGGAGAAAGTGTAGGCGCTGTTGGCCCTTCTTGTTGAGCGACGTGACGTTGGTGGTCCAGGTGAGATCCTCCGTGATGTGCACACATGCATGACTAACCTCTCAAAGCACTTCATCATGATTGGAGTCAGTGCTATGGGACGATAGTCATTCAGACAGGACACAGGGGACTTCTTTGGAACTGGAATTATGGAGGTGGATTTGAGACACGTGGGGACGACTGCCTGGCTCAGCGAGGTGTTGAAGATATCTGTTAGGACATCCGTCAGCTGTGCAGCACAGTCTCTTAGTACATGGCCAGGTATGTTGTCAGGGCCCGCAGCCTTTCGTGGGTTTATCCTGGTTAGAGTCTTCCTTACGTCGCCTGGAGAAAGACAGAGTACCTGGTTGTTTGGACATGTGTGGAGTTTCTGTGCAGGAGTGTTTAAAACAGCGTGTATAAATATTTTTTGTTAATATATATGGTTATTTAAACGTCTAAACATAAACATTATCTTGTTGAAAATAAAATGATTTTATTTTGTCAAAGTCCATCTTCTGAGTCCATCATCTGGCTGAAAAGCAGATTTGAATATAGTAATTGATAATGTCATTTACATGATTTTCAACTCACGCTAGTGTGATTGTATGGTCCAGGGACCAACCTAGAGCGATGATGACAAGTGTGACAAATCAGTGTACACATTCATTTGACCTAAACAGCATCTGAAATCCTCTATTAATTCATGTACTGTATAGTAAGGTTGACATGAGATTAAAAAAAAAAAAAGTCAGCACAATTACCTCTGTACCTCTAATTATATATTTCACTTAAGAAAAATCAGTAAAGATGTGTTAATTATGCAGAAAATCAAGAAGAGATGATTTTAGTCCTTTTTTGTTTTATTCTGCTATTCAGACCTTAAACATTTAATTATCTTGATATGTTAGTGTAAATTTAACAGTCTCATCTGCATTGTAACAGTCAATATAATATTAATAATGTATTATCAATTCTAAATTACTGTATTCTTAAAGCTGGCTGAGCTGAACTCGATTACAGTTAATTGACATCAAGAAAAACAAAAACAAACAAAAAAAAAAAACAACACACATTAATTAATACATTAATTTAAACGTTTACAATATTACATGTAACCCATCTTCAAGTATAGCTAACAAAACGTATATATTCCCGAAAGCTTATTCAGGGAAAATTTGCATTATCATAATAAAACTCCATGGCGATTTAATCTAAAGACGACAAATTAAATATTTGCAAAAAGCAGAACCTCTTACATGCAGATTAGATTAATTTGACATTAATGTTCCTTTTGCCCTTTTGAATGCAGATGAATCGCGCACATGACCCGTGTTATGTTTATTAGCATATATTAGCTTTTCAAACACATGAATTATCTACATTTCTATCATATCTATGCCTCATTCTCTTTACTGACATCGTTTTCTTTATCAATAAAGCAATTTCAATGAACAAGGTTGATTAATCTCAATCCCAACGCGAATTCAAGGTATTTGGAGGCTTTATAGAGTCGATTTCTTCATTGATCTGACACTTCTTCCAAAACTTCTGACATACTGCTAATATTGCTAATCTTTCAAAAGTAATACGTTACCGACATTTATTTAGTCGCGGCCGAACTTCGAGCTTCTTAAATCGCGGATAATGACTGCGTGAATATATCTTTTAACGACCAACAACAAAAGACAATGCACAGAAAATAAGCCATACAGACAAAACTAGTTTTTATGAATCTATATATAAATCTTAACACTTTATTTACTTACCTAATTGGCTGCTGTTGTCTCACTCGTCGTCCATATGTAGATTGTGCTCCCGGAGAGACCCCGCCTCCACTCCGCGTGAGCGTGATTAACCAATCAAAATGCAGCCCGCGTTTTCCGAGCCGTCTCCGCCCATTTAGGTGTAAATGTGTGTAAATCAGCAGTTACAAAGCTGCCAATAGGAGGCGTGAGGGCAAACACTCAAAAACACCAGAAAACTGGTTTACCCATTTAAAAGGACATCCCAAAAAAAGCAGGAGATTGTTCCTGAGGCTTAAACAGATCAATCTACATTGTTTGAATTATAAGGACATGTCCTATGTCCTTGTAATCCCAAATGTCCTTATAATGCTGGTATGTAAGCTGGTGAAATGTCCTTGTAATCCACCAAAACCAACACACATACATATATATAATATACTGTACTAGCCTTTTTTTCAATTTTTTTTTTTTAGCAATTTACTTTATTTACTTATTACTTTATTTTAACCTCTTCATTTCTAAATTAATTTCATCTTAATTTCCAATTTTCCTTCAGATTTTGCCGTTTAATATTTTTTCAGCTTTATTTTAGCACAAAATGTTTTTAGTTAGTTAACAATGCTTCTTCGTTTTCTGTACTGATTGCAAAAGACAGTCTGTGGAAACGTGTCAAAATGTGTTAACCGAGACAAAAATACCACTGAATCATCATCACTGTCATCAAACTCGTCAGAATATTTCATAAACAAAGCTGTGATTGTACACGTGTGATGTGAAACAGATGAATCAAACGTCAGGACTCATCACTGATGGAGCGTTTGTCTGGCACACATGAGGGGAATTCAGCAGAATAAAACACATCAGCAACATGTCATGAGCTTGTCTCCTGTCTTCAGTTTTGTAGATTCTCTGTAAGTCAAACGCTTTTTCTGAGTGTCTTGTTGTAACCTGAACACAAACACGAGACCTTCAGAGTGTAGAAACTCATGAAAGCCTGACAGAGAAACCTGATGCCTTCATCACACAATCACTGCTGACAGAGTCACAATCAGCACAATCACGTCAGCGATACCGACAGACTATTTCAAGAACACGAGGATAAAAATAGTTCATTCACACCTGCGCACACAATGTGAACAAAGACAGGATTTTTTTGTTATATGAAAGTTTATCAGTGGCTTTGTGTCTCAGTGTCATTGTGTCTGAAATCCTGAGGTCATGAACACCGTGTGTCTATACACACACATACAGACTGGCAGATCAACAGAGACATGAGCAGATCCTGCAGAGCCGAAGAGAGAATCAACAGACAGCACTAAACATCTGACAAACTGATATTCAGATCAGTTTAAACAGTTCAAATGAACCCGAAGTTAATTAATAAATGTATGTAATATAAATCCTTCACCCGCTCATGTGAAACCAGTGCAGCTTTACTGACATCTAGTGGTGAAATTGAGCAACTGACTGAAAACCTCAATAGCGTTACAGATGAGTGGACAATAATAAGAAACAGTTTGACAATGTAGTTATTAAATCTGAAAGACACTATATGAATTATATACAGGACTATATGTTTAGTTAAAGGGAAATTAACAAATGAGAATTCATAACTTTAAAATAGGGTCGATTAGGCTGTAACGCTTCTGAAACAACATGTACTACAAGATAAAACACCAAAAACATGTCTGCCAGAGATTGATTATTTCTCACTAATGGATATAGAGTGTTTAGAAAGACTAAATGAAACAGAAATGATGCACACATTGTCCTTGATGTTTGTTTGTTCATTTATTTTGGGAACAGATAGTTTGACTGACAGATGAACTGACTGGAGTCCTTCTGCACACAAACCACTGCAAATACAATAGACGAGACACAAGAGTCTCATTCTTCATCTTCTCCATTACATGTATTTATCCGAACTCTCAATAGCGTCTTGCTTTGAGTATCTTCTCCATTCATATGGGATTTTACCATAATCATCAAATGTTTTATTGTAGTATTTTTCCAGATCGTTCTGGAATCTGCACACAAACCACTTCCAGTAGGTCAGATCAAAGAAATCAGGGCTGATGCTCCACTTCACATAAACTCCTCCTGCTCTTCTGTATTCTCTATATTTAAACCTTCCATCTGGTGTATTAAAACACTGATCAGTTGCCACTAAATTAGTGCAAATATCAGTACAGAGATTCTGTGTTGAACTGTAATATGAGCCATTAATTCCAGTCCCTCTGTGGAAACCAACACTGTGATCTCCATCATGGTTTTCTATGGTGTTTGTGCAGACGACTTTACAGAACGGACACTGAACCCAACAGCACTAACAGAAGAGATCAATCAGAAGCTCATCTGGTCTGAACTTATAGTCCAGCTTTACTGGAAATGTCTCTGTGTTGAATCTACTGCTGATCTCAGACATTATATCAGTAAGTTCTCATCTCATCACATCTTCTAGGAGGTTGAAATCATCAACATCATCATGTTTGACTCCACTGAGGTCTTTTACAAAGAAGATCAGCTCATCTGAGATCTGCTGTGTGAATCTCTTCAACCACAAACCAACATCTCCTCTGTTCACTTGAACATGTTCAGTAGATTCATGAGCTGCTTTCATGATCTTCTGCTGCAGGAGTTTAATGTTCTCCTTCATCTTGGGTAAAACACTGACACTGAACTGATCAGTGATGAACCGACTGACTTCATCTCTGATGAAACTCTTCAAGTGATCTCTGGGTTTATGAATGTAGTTCATGTATTTGTCAAAATCCTCCTGTTCTGCCAGTGTCTTCAGGATGTGTTTCTCCAGATTTGATCTGTTTCCATTCAGTGATTCACAGTTTGATCTCATTTCATCTGTCAGATCTCTGGCAGTCTTCTTGTAGACGCTCTGCTCAATGAACTCTTTCAGTTTCTGACAGATGATCTCACCAAAAATATCAGCTGATGTTGATCCAAGACAGTATTTCAGGAAAATACTATAGTACTCTTCTCTCTTCTTCTCAAAATACATTACAGGATCATTGGCGTCTCTGAACAGTCTGTGTAGGTCAGTGATCATCTTGTTTGCTCTCTTACAGATGGAAAGAACCAAATCCATGAAGAATTCATTCTTGAACACATAATTCACTTGTCCTTCTTCATGTTCTGTTACTCTTGCTCTGATGTAATCTGTGAGTTGTTGAATGTAGCTGATGTTGTATATCTGCATCTCTGTCTTTCTCAAAGAATTCTGACATTGATTTTTCCACTTCTTCACTTCTCTTCTTCAGTTCTCTGTAAAGATCAGATTCCTCAACCTCGTGAATTGCTTCATTTTCTATTTTGTTGTGTAGTTTATTCTCAGTTTCCATCATGGCTTTGCGAAGACTCCAGGACCACTTCCTGTATTCAATTTCCAGTTTCCTGTAGGCTGAAACCTCCACAGAATTTTTGAAGACGAATTGTTCATTCAGTAAAGCCTCCCAGAGATCTTTAATACGATCTTTTAAGTGTATCAGCATCATTCCATGTGATTTTGCTGCATGAGTCATAATAGTTTTCTTCAGTTCTTGAATGTTCTCACAGTAGTTTGGGTTTGGTGGTGCCATCGGTGGGTTTCCCTCCCAGAGCTGATCAAAATACTTCACATCATCCTGAACATCAAATCTAATGACATCACTGAAACATTCTGCATCACAGTCTTCCTCTTCAGCAGTGAGTTTTGTCGTCTCATCCAGTGTCTCCTGCAGTCGTCTCCTTCCCTCCATGTTTTTCTCTCCAGCTGTGACGTCTGAAACGTTCTGATGCACAAACACACAGCTGGGATTCAGTCTGACCTTCTTCATCCTCATGAAGGCCTGAATAACAGTCTGAAGAATGTCCTGCATCTCAGATGGGTTTTCTCCAAAGATGTTGATCAATGTCAGGTTTGCAAGACCAACAACAAATGTAGCCAATTCATTGTCATGATGTCTCGTTGATCTTCCAGTCAGTTCTAGAGCATGAAGACCCTCAGTATCAACAACCAGGATATAGTCAGTGTTCATCTGTGTTTTCATCTCGTCTGAGACTCTGATCAGCTGCATGAAAGCTCCTCTGGTTGTTCTGTCAGCACTGACGGCAAACTGGAGTCCAAACATGGCGTTCAGCATGGTGGATTTCCCAGAGCCTCGAATCCCTAAAACTGACAGCACAAAGACTCTCTGGTCTCCCAGTTTGTGGATGAGTTGATCTAGAACAGCAGAGATCCAGATCACAGGAACATGAGCAGCATCTCCATCCATCAGCTCCAGTGGAAATCCACAGATCATCATCTCTGCTGCGAGACTCGGGAGAGAAGAGAAATCAATCTGCAGGTCTTCCTTGTTGTTCTTCACAGATGAACATGATTCATAGATCTGACCGATCTCCCTCATGATGTGCTCTAGACCAAAGGATGCAGCTTGAAGATCCTCAGATATTCTCTCAAGTTCAGTTTGTTCAGCTCTGAGTTGTTCATATTTATCATGTTTCTTTTTCAATGGTAAGACTGTTGACCATGTTTCATCATATTTGTGATGTAGAGCAGAAAGATCAGCTGATGTATGTTCATCCAGGAGGATTCTGAGCCATTTAAAGAAAAACATCATCTCATGTTCAGTATGTGAGTTCATTTGTTTAATAAAGAGCTTCATAAACTCACTGATGTCAGATTCATGCTGCTGTTGGCGTATTTTGTCCATTTCCATTTGTTTTCTACTGATGTCCATTTCTGTCTCATCTCCTTGAGGTCGATGTGTTTCTCTGTTCTTCTGACTCCACTGATGCCACAGTTTCCCCTGATGAGGCAGAAATGATTCTTTGATTTCTGTCAGATGTTTCTTCTCCAGTAAACTCATCATCTGCTGTGCTGCTGCTCTTCCTCTCCTGCAGTCATCATCATCTTCCTCATCTACTCTGATGTCTGAGTGTTTGGACACATCTTCAAGTCTGAAAGTGTGAGATGATTCTGAGAGACAATCATTTATGGCTCTTCTGAGTTCTTCAGATACATCTGACTGATTTCTGTTGTTCAGACCAATTTTGAATTTCCCTCTCTTCAACTTAGTAATAGTAGATTCATCCTCAGTAAGGAGACAAATGAGTGGCTTTCTGTTCATGTACAGGTTTTGTATCTTTTCTGTCATGTCTGTCATTCCTGTCCAGTTGTGGCAGAAGAACAACATTGACTGAGCTCATTTCAGTGAGGATCTGCAGCTGTTTCTCATGGTCTCCTGCATCACCATGTAGATTACAGAACACAACACACTCAGTGAATTTATCTGTGTTTGTTCCAGAGGGGCAGAACCAGGCGATCTCCACCACTCCATCCATCAGGACTCTGGTTCTGCTGCTGTCTGGGCAGTTCCTGTGGAAGAACGTGTTGTGTTTCTCATTGATCAGACTGTTCATCAGCTGAGACTTGGATGAAGACACAGAGCCAAACCTGAAGAAAAACACCATTGGAGTTTGTGTCTTGTAGATCGGCTGGGTTTGACTGATGATTTCATTGTTGGTGTTTCTGATCTTCCAGCTCTTGTTGATTTGTCTGAATGTCCAGAGAGGAAATTCAATCTGTTGTGTGAATGGATCAGGAACAAGCAGAGGCAGAGCGAACTGACACTGGGACAGTTTAGTGACCATCAGCTGCTTCAGGAAAACATCAGCACAAAACATTCGTCTGAAGACTGAAGTGTCTGTTTGCACATTTCTGAATGATTTTCTGCAGGATGTCATTGGTTTCAGTGGGCTCTCGTGTGCTGAGCACCATGGTGTGTTGATAAACGCGCTCAGAGAAAGAGAGCAGCACCTTCTCCACACGCTCTTGATCTTCTGCTGAACACGGCTCATGTTTGAGGAGCAGAACGATCACATGAGGTCCTGGATCAGACAGATGGACACACTCTCTCACTGTCTGTGTGATCTGATGATCTGAGATGTTGGTCTGGAGCAGCTGAGGACTGTTGATGATGATCACGTGTCTGTCCTTCAGTCTTCCTGCGACTCTCTCTACAACATCTGGAGGAGCTTCACTGTCAAATGCTGCTCGTCCTAATATGAAGTTTCCCACCAGACTGTTTTCAGACACGCTCCAACCCAGAAGAACAATCCTCACTGCCAACAGTCAAATCAGACATTCAGTGTCCACAATCATCACATCACACAATAACACACAGCACATGTGATATGTAACATGTTATGATGCAGGATCTTGATCTTAACCAACATCACAGATCAAAATAACCAGAATCCACCAGCAGGAAATACATTTACCACACATAACTTCATTTATTTATGTAGATAAAGACTTACTCTGAGGAGGTTGTTCTTTGCTCATCTTCTCCTGCGAGGAGGATTGTGGACGACAGTCACTGTATGAAACAAAACTCTTAGATTATATTTGACCTTCATCACATTTGAACAAATTATTAAAACAGCAAAACTGGTCTAAGTGAAAGTCTGAGATGCTTAGAAGTCACATCAGAATAAATATGTTTGGAGTTTGTTGAGGAGATGAAAATAATTTTGATCATTTTTGCTAAATACGCAAAAAGAAATGGAATTCCTTACATTTTAAAGTGAAAGAATTGTAATCTGACATATCACCACTCTCATCCATTACATCCATTACTGACCAAATATTTCTAATTACCCAGTTCTCATAAAACCGGGATTTGTTATTCCAGACAGGAGTATTGTGAGGTGTAAAATTGTGTGTGTGCCAATTTCCAACATAATAAGACTTGTTGGTGGAATGCTGATAACTTCACAGGAAGTTTGGGTAAATCAAAGTCACATGTGAGAAGAAAGTGAATACCAGCCAATTTACAAAACAAAGCTGAAGGCACTGACCGTGTTAACTGATGAACAACTTCTGGTTTCAGGTCCTCCGAACCAGATGTGATGAAACGAACGCAGCAGATTCACCGAATCTGAAAGAACAAACTGACGAAACCCTCAAAAGAGCTGATCTGTACTATGACTGAAATGTGTACATGTATGTTTATATTAATGCTGCATTATTTCATTTGTTTCAGCTGTATGAATTAGAAATCATTTTAAACTGTAATACAAGATTTAGGATAATAAAACTTTACATTTGTTAAACAATGCTAAGCTGCTTACATTTACTATCACACGTGTGTATAAACACACTGAATTCATAAAAGCTGTTGGTTTTGAAGTGTTTTCATTTATGAATTACTGTTAGAAATATAAGCAGAGCTGATCATACAGCAGTAAATCTTATTCTATTTAAAATCAGTGTAGTATTTCAACAAGAAGTGAATTCACTGACAAATCTGCAGCAGATTTCTCTGATTTACAGGATCATTTCTGAAACACTTTCTGAAAGTTTTTATTGTACATTTGGTGATTGTTTCTGTATTTTTACTGAGGAATCCTCATAAAGATCAGGTGCTGAAACCTCGAAACCTTCAACATCAACATCAACATCACTGCTGATACAGAAGACTTTAGTTTGAGATCCTCACTGCCTTTGTTCTTCCTGTTCACAAATACTTTAACACTTCTGCAGTGATTTCATTTACAGTTTCTGGTATTTGTAAGTAATTCATTTAATTAAAAGTATTTAAAGTCAAAATATCTGTTGTTTGATAGTTTTATAAGATATAAGTGCTAAATAAGAACCTGTATGTTCCTTGTTTTCTTTCACTTGTCTGTCGAACATGAAATATTTTTGAAGAAAGTTGGAAACCAATCAAAGACACTGAGACTTTTCTTAAAATATTTAATACTTAAAACAGGCAAGTGAACTTTTCAAACAAAGTAGTTGTTTTTAACTGTATATGTAGCATTTTATTTACATGCAAATAGTTGGTCTGAACTGATGAAGGAGAGACTCCATCCACAGAACAAACACAATATACTGGATATCTGTACATTAACAACACACACACACATAACTAACCTAATATAAAATAAAATAGAATAACAATGTGTATAAAATATGATTCAAATGTTTCAAGTAACATGGAAATTTCACATTATAGACTTGTTTTATCATTTCTTTTCATACATTTAAGTGCTGCACTTATGATTAGAAACATTTAAATCATTATGGATGATTTTAATACAAATATTATTAAACTGAAGAGCCAGACAGACTCATCTGAGCTTCTTCCTCCTCTGTTCCAGCTTTAAATTAAACAAAATGATCACTTGAGTACTAAAGCAACATTAATCATTCAATATCACATGTTTCTAACACACATGCTGCATTATTTGATTGTAAAGTCTGAGTCTCTTCACCTGTATGGATCACATTCACACATTTATCACACATTTCTTTCTCCTCATAGACACAGTAGTGAAGCTCTTCTGTGGATCCTCACCTGATGTTTACTGCTCCTCTCAAGACCACTTCAAATTATGATATATAGCATTTATCATCTTTTGGTGATTGAACTCTATCAGGGACTTTTGGTGACGGATCTCAATCAAAACTATAATGTGGAACAGAAGAGAAGATAATCAGAGTTCAGTGGAACAAACTACAAATTAGTTACTATATTTCAATCACAGTTTTTTTTTTTTGAGTAAAAAGTTACATTAAAATCCTGTGATCAGATTAATTACTGACTCTACCTGATCTGAATACATATTTATAAAACAGTATTTGTGTTTTAAATATAATACATTTAGAACATGAATTCCAATCCGTGTCTCTATTGAGTCAAAATAAAGTGAAACACAAACTAATGAGTTTACACCAAATATAATAAATGACTAGGAACAAATACAAATGTGATTTTGCCTTAAAACAAAAACCTTTCAGTGAAATGTTCCACTAGTTAAAGCTGTTTGTCCTCTAGTTTAAACATGTTTGTATTGGTCTCAGTAAAGAACTGAAATTATTGCACAGCTCCTGGAATACTCGATTCTAATTGGTCAGTCGTGACATTCTGAGGTGTGTTATTCCCTGATAACAACCGTTGTCATTAGCAACACAGAATAACACACAGTCATACGGGCATTTGAGTCCGGCGTTTCTTTTACTTCTCTCGTATCACACCACCGCGCTCTCACTCGATTCATTCAAACACAACTGCTATTAGCTTGTGCCTCAGTTACTGACTGGATTTACTGTCAAAAATGGCTGTCAACTCAAAAAGTGCCCTATTTAAGCGTATGGGGATGATTTCTGACACAGGGTTTGTCTTTTTAAAAGGTTTTCTTCTCAAATAACATTGTATGTCCTCATCTTTATTTATGTGGTGAAAAGATGTGTAATTAATGATACAACCCCAGATAGCACACGTACGTTCTGTTAAAGATCACTTCATCTGGAAAACATCTGCTGTGTACAAACAGTTTTATATACATTCATACAGCGACTGTACATTATGTCTTCAATGTCCGTCTTGTCTGAACTTCCAGGTTCACAGTAGTTTGTTAGGAACTGTTTTCTCTGTGGAAGCTTTGTGTTTAAAGAGCTAAAAATATTTCATTTCAAATCAATAATTTGTGTCTAATCATTCACTTATGTGGCAAGAAATAATATAATTAGTAGGATGATGCACATCCAGCCGGTTGTTATCACAGAATAAACCCCTTCAGGATGATACAAGTCCTGATCAACCTGTCGGTTTATTCTGTGATAACAACTGGATGTCCTGGAGAGCTGGATGTACATTATACCCAGGGTGTGATTTGTGGACAAACCAGAGGGGGGATGTTTTGAAACGCTTTCATTCATGAAAAAAATCATTGTTTCTCCAATAAACATGAGCATATTACGACAAGTCAGAATGAAGCATGTTTCCCAGGTTTACACCGTTGAGCTGTTGCAGTTCTACCAGGGAGGAATTCACCCCGACAAATCACACCCTGATTAAACCTTACATAAGTAATGTGACGTGTTGCTTGTCAAAGTAAAAACACAAGAGACAGAGACATTGATCATGTGATGCTGGACGGCTGTGAGCTGAAGCTGGAATCTGCACTGATTTTACCAGCGTTTTCCTACAATCTGACCAAATCTATTTCAAACTGTAATGATTCACTATTACTGATGTCATTAATAAAGCAGGTGTTGTTGTATAAAGCTCTGACAGTGTGCTTTTGTTCTCTTTCCTCCTTTGTGTTCAACATTTTTATCAACTTTACATTTCATTCTGACACAAACCCTTTGAAATAAAGCTTGATCATAATTTGATAAACTTTCCACAAATATTTGAAAGTATATATTTGTTCACATATTAGAGGAAAATGAATCTCTTTAGTATCAGAAAGTGAAGTTTACTCACATCAGTTTACAGTTTGAGTCTCGTAGCACATCAATGAGCTGCTGCTTTGAGACTCCAATCATATTATTACTCAGATCAAGCTCTTTTAGAAACTGCAGTGCTTTTGTGTTTGTCAAAGACTGAGTTAAAGAAGAAACATCTGTAATTCCACAGCGATAAAGACTAGAAAGAGACAAACAGAGGAAGATCATCTTACAAACAAATCATTAAAGTGAAGAATTTTTCACAAATATAATGTGAACTCAGACTCATCATCAGATTTTGAGTATAAAGTGTTTTGGATTAAACTGTTGAAGTGATTTTAATCATTTTGATTCTTGTATGTGAATGTTACTGACCTCAATCTCTCCAGTTTACAGTGTGAATCCTTCAGTACGTCACATAAGTGATTCACTCCTGTGTTTTTTATTTGATTCACACTCAGGTTCAGTTCTCTCAGGTGTGATGGGTTTGATTTCAGAGCTGAAGTCAGGATGAGACACTGTTTCTCTGTAATACTGCATCCACACAGACTGAAGACAGAAAGAGAAAAGACAATGAATCAGATCCATGTAAAGTTTATGTGTGAATAAATACATCATAAGTAAACGTCATACAGTCAAAAAATAAATTAGTTCTTCTTATTTAATTTTACTAAAGAAAGTTTTTACTATTTAATTTATTTCATTCAAATGAAAATTGCTTAGTTGGTTCAACACAGTTTAGCTGGTTTACATTAAATGAATCTACACTAGTTTGGGTTCAGCTCAACTACATTTGTCAAACAAAATCTTGTGGAAACAAATAACTATATATTTATTTATTTATTCCCTGAGGCCTAATTATTATTATTATATTAAACAAACAGTTTCACTCCTAATTATACACAATAATGAATATGAAAAACTGGTGTCAGTACTGATATTTGAATATCTATTACTCAAAAGTCACAGTCTAAACACAAACGTCTCTTCTGCATAATGGGAACCACAAAATTCAACAACATCACAGAAACTGTCCAGCATAACTGAACATTAAACACTAACATGTATTTCCCTTTACAGAAAAACATAAAATAACACTTCATCCCTAAACTTACAATCATGCAGTTCCTTACAAATCATGCTGTGAACTACAAATCCACTGCTCAGTTAGTTACATCAACAAAAACAATATTAATGTAGTTTCAACCAAATAAATTAAAGCAGTTTCAATTTTAAATATATTAAGTAGAGCGAACACAATGAAATTGTTACAGAATACTCAAAACATGTTACTTTAGCTCATTTCAATTAAAATGAAAAAGAGGCAAAAATAATTTTTGAGTGTACAAACACACACAAAACACTTAAAATAAACTGAACAGTAAACTAATAACACTGTCACTGCTGTACAGTATAATGATACTAACTGTAGTTTCTCCAGCTTGAATTGTGTGTTCATCAGTAGATCACTGAGGTTTTTCACTCCAGAGTCTCCTAGTTTATTCCTGCTCAGGTTCAGTTCTCTCAGGTGTGATGGGTTTGATTTCAGAGCTGAAGTCACAGCAGAACAACCTTCATCTGTCATATAACAGCAGCTTAACCTGCAATGGCAAAAACAGCATAAAATAAGTAAATATTATCATTATTATCATGTTTCCTGATTCTTGTATGTGGATGTTACTGAGCTCAATCTCTCCAGTTTACAGTGTGAATCCTTCTGTGTTTTTATTTGATTCAAACTAAGGTTTAGGATCTATGATGATCATAACATTGAAGAGGCATTTAGTTTCTAATAGTTTGTTTTGAGTCACGTTAGTTTTGTATGAGGGCAGGCACTGCTTCTACTTACTTTACTTTATTTTATTTATTTAATGCCTCCATTCTTTATTCTCTAATGGAAGGTCTGGATTTACACACTTACTTACTATTAAAAAAAAATACAAAATGTGACCAATATGGTAAAACCAGTGCATTGCTTTAAACAATGTAAGTTCAGATCTGTTGTCTTAAAATAAATAAACTTTAACTGTACTAACTGTAGTTTCTCCAGCCTGAATTGTGTGTTCATCAGTAGATCACTGAGGTTTTTCACTCCAGAGTCTCCTAGTTTATTCCTGCTCAGGTTCAGTTCTCTCAGGTGTGATGGGTTTGATTTCAGAGCTGAAGTCAGGATGAGACACTGTTCCTCTGTAATACTGCAATCAAACAGACTGAAGACAGAAAGAGAAAAGACAATGAATCAGACAAGTGTCAAGTTCATGTGAGTAAATCCATCATGTGTTAACACCATACAGTGTAATAATTAAAACATTGCCAAAAACATTTTATGACCATAAACAAGAACAGAAGAAATAAAAGATTAACAAAAGTAGATTAAGATCTAGGATCAACTATAGAACTAGTTAAAAATAACATTAAAAATATGAAAATTGAGTTTAAATGTGAGAAATCAAGACAATTGTGTTTCTGAATTACAATTTACCTAAAGACATTTTAAGAGTCATTTATTATCAATAAACACTTTTTTTGCAACTGTCATTCTTTAATGTACAGTATGTCTGAGTGAATGCAAAAAAAAAAAAAAAATGTATAGGAGGATTTAATTTGGTCCATTAACAATTAATTGGATCGCTGTCATTTAAGTTATTTAAGTTATTTAGCTATACAAGTTATTTAGATCAGAAGGGCACATTAATTAGAAATACATTATGTGCAGGAATAAATCATTTAAGCACTGCAATATTTTATAAAAACTAATCACTGTCAACTTTAATTTCATGGTGACTTCATGAAATACTGTACAGTATAATGATACTAACTGTAGTTTCTCCAGCTTGAATTGTGTGTTCATCAGTAGATCACTGAGGTTTTTCACTCCAGAGTCTCCTAGTTTATTCCTGCTCAGGTTCAGTTCTCTCAGGTGTGATGGGTTTGATTTCAGAGCTGAAGTCACAGCAGAACAACCTTCATCTGTCATTTTACAGCTGCTTAACCTGCAATGGCAAAAACAGCATAAAATAAGTAAATATTATCATTATTATCATGTTTCCTGATTCTTGTATGTGAATGTTATTGAGCTCAATCTCTCCAGTTTACAGTGTGAATCCTTCTGTGTATTTATTTGATTCAAGCTAAGGTTTAGGATCTATGATGATCAATATTGAAGAGGCATTTAGTTTCTAATAGTTTGTTTAGAGTCACGTTAGTTTTGTATGAGGGCAGGCACTGATTCTACTTACTTTACTTTATTTAATGCCTCCATTCTTTATTCTCTAATCAAAGGCTGATTTCTGCATTTACACACTTACTATAAAAAAAAAAAAAAATAAAAAAAAATAAAAAATACGTACAAAATGTGACCAATATGGCAAAACCAGTGCACTGCTTTAAACAATATAACTTCAGACCTGTTGTCTTAAAATAAATAAACTTTAACTGTACTAACTCTAGTTTCTCCAGCTTGAATTGTGTGTTCATCAGTAGATCACTGAGGTTTTTCACTCCAGAGTCTCCTAGTTTATTCCTGCTCAGGTCCAGTTCTCTCAGGTGTGATGGGTTTGATTTCAGAGCTGAAGTCACAGCAGAACAACCTTCATCTGTCATTTCACACCAGCTTAACCTGCATTGAGAGAAAGAGAGAAGACAGAAAAAAATGGTTTAATAAAGTGAGAATGTCTTAATAAAATGAAACAGAGGAAGAGTGTCTGAATACCTTTGGATATTTTTTCACGGTCTTCAAAACAAAACAAAACAAAACAAAACAAAACAATAAATAAATAAATAAATTGTTCTTAATAGAAATACAAAGAATTTTTAATTCCCAAAAGTGAAATGTTTGTGTATTTTTGGTGTTATTAACTGAAATTTTTGGATATTGTGTTGGGTATTTGACCTGCTGTATGGACAATAAGTGAAGTGGACAGAAACACTTAATCAGATGTTTAGACCACACAACAACTTACTTTGCAAGTCTCCATTACACAAAAATATACAGTATAGAATATAGACAGATTAACTATACAAAAATATATGAACATACACAAAAATATACAAATATATATTGTGTAACAAACAAGGTAACAGTCAGTGATGGTAATGGGAAGTTTGTTTTTAAAGGGTCATGAAACCCCAGACTACTTTTTTTCTGAGATTTTAGCAGAGGTGTTTGTGTTTCACATCATAGAAGACAATGTTAGCATCTGTTCATTTTAATTGTTGGAGAAAAGTGGTTCACTTTGAGCTTTTTGCACAATTTCTGTCTTCCAGGTTTCAAATCTACATCGGGGTGCTCAACCCTGCTCCTGGAGATCGACTTTCCTGCAGAGTTCAGCTCCAACCCTGACCAAACACACCTGAACCAGCTACATGGCAAAAATAGTACTACATCCAAGCTGTTTTTAAAATGTCATTTTTATATTGAACCAACTTCATTTCAAGTCAATGCTCTCAGTATCAGTATCATGTACAGGGCTGGATTTACCTCATATTGTGACATAAACCTCCTATGACCTAAACTTTTTCAGAAATTAAAAAAACAAAACAAAAACAAACAAAACCTCATTGTCTTTAATTAATAATAAACACTGTGTCAAAGCTGGTTTGTGGCTTCATTGTATACAGATACATTTATATGTGGGAGGAATCCTCAAAGTCACCTGATCAAACACGGTGGAGTAAGCGTGTAGCACGGCCTGCACCTCACAGTTGGGGATCACACCTCAGTCGGGACAATCCCCCAGCTCCTTGATAAGGAGGTGCAACTCTACTTAATCTCTACACAATCTCAGGATTGGATGGACCAATATTTCCTTTCTTTTTCTCTTTTTAAGAAGAAAGAGGACAACAAAATCATGTTTGAAGACTTCATTTTGTATTGTTCTGTGATTTTTTTTTTTTTTAAATATGTATCAGAATCAGTGTGTGTGGTTTCTTTGCATGATGAATTTTTAGGATACCAAATACAACATCAACACCTGTTTTTTGAACCTGTTTTTCCTTATTGTACCCCGTCTTCAGGATTAATTATTGTAACTGAAAATCATATTTAGGTCAAAGCTGTGTGTTGTTTGTGAATTACATCTGCTGTAAAGGGTGATCTGTTTATCCTACTGAAATGCTTGAATTCAGACACATCAACATCAGTGTCTATGTTTTAGGTAAAATAAATGAATAAATAAATAAATATATTTATTATATATGTATATATATATATATATATATATATATATATATATATATATTAAAATAACAGATTTATAATAACAAAAAATAACAGAATAACTCCTGAATAACTTCCCAGCTGCTGTAATGTTAGCAGTTTTATTAAAATGCTATGCATTTAGCCCGACGTGACGTCTGTTTTTATACTGTTTATCAACAGTATGAATGTTTATATTGTTTGGATCAGCTATTGAGTAGACAGATATGAATGTTTATTCATAATCACACTGAAAATAAGTAAATATTGTTAGCTGATGCTAACCGTCTAGCTAACAAGCTTGCTGGTGCTAAGTTGAGGTAATTTTTAGATATAAAGTCCAAATATTTTTATTCAGCCGGCTAGATAGATTACATCTGAGGGAAAAAGAAAGGATGTGATGTTCAGAACATGGTAACTACAGTAATTATCAAAGTGGGAAGTGATGCCCTCTGGGAGCATTTGGCCAGGGGTGTTTTTATACAGACCAAATCATTATGAAAATATAATTATATTTTCCTTAAAATGTTCTTGCTAACTTCAGGCCTTATTCTCATGTCATATATAACTGTGACGTTATGCAAAACAACAAGCTTTAAAACACTTTTTTCTGACTGGTGAAAATTAGACGTCAAATCTGCCGCACGCTTAGAGTCTGAGCTCCGTCAAGTGAAGTTCTTATCGTCTATTTTTCAATCCAAATTCAATTTAATACACCATCATTTTCATTTCTTATAACGTGTGATTATAACCCCTGTTGTATTTTACAACTAAAACAACCGGATTGCCTTGTTATCACTAGTTTTGTTTTGATTTCCCGAGTCCGCTAGCTTAAAGCCCGTCAGCAGCACCAGCGTGGTTGCCGCTAATCTTACTTGCATTGTTTACACACATTACCGTTGTTTACTCGCCGTTACTTGCTTTAATGCCGAATGTGTGTCTACCTTTGAGTGCAGGTGAGGACACGAGCACTACTAGGTGGTTGTCCTGCATCTTCAATAAACAAGCTACAGATAGTCCAAAATGCAGCTGCTAGAGTCCTTACCAGGTCAAGAAAATATGATCATATTACCCCAATTTTAAAGTCTCTGCACTGGCTACCTATTAGGTTCTGCATCAGCTACAAAATATTACTTCTTACCTATAAGGCCCTTAACGGTTTAGCTCCTGCGTACCTAACTAGTCTCCTACCACGCTACAATCCATCACGCTCCCTAAGATCACAAAACTCAAAGCAAAGTCCACTAAAGGAGGTAGAGCTTTTTCACATTTGGCTCCCAAACTCTGGAACAGCCTTCCTGATAACGTTCAGGGTTCAGACACACTCTCTCTGTTTAAATCTAGATTAAAGACTCATCTTTTTAGCCAAGCATTCAAATAAAGCATCTCATAAACTTTTCCTGCAGTTATATCTGATCAAATGTTCATTATTAATCTTTTAGCTCTGGTTGAACAAATCTTTCTTTGCTTGGTTTGAACAGCAGCTACACTAATTATGTTCCTATTTGTTCTCTGTTTCTGCCATGGGATTGACATCCTGTGGTAACTAGGAACTCCAGTCTGGATCCAGAACACTTAAGAAGAGATGATGTCAACCCCTCGGAGTTGGCGCAATTCACTTTTCTGCTGAAGATTAAGAGTAAAAAAAAAAATGTGTAAATTTAAATGCATTTACAAGGCAGGAATAAAAAGAAAATATATGACTATGCAAAGGAATCAATTGAATTTAATTATTTATATATAGTTTTACACAGAGCTCAAAAGGAAAAAAATAGGTTTAGTCATTATAAAAGTTGGATATATTAAAACTGTCTGTATGTATATATTTAATTTGATTTAATTTAAATACGAAGCTTAAAATTAATTGGCACTTGATATAATAATTACACTGCTGCTCAAAAGTTTGGGATCAGTAAGACTTGTAATGTTTTTTTTAAAGAAGACTCTCATGCTCATCAAGGCGGCATTTATTTGATCAAAAACTTTTTTTCTGCATTCTTTCATTGATAGAAGGTTAAAAAGAAAACAGCGTTTATTTAAAATAGAAAGGGTTTCTAACAATATACACTACTGTTCAAAAGTTCGGGGTCAGTACATTTTTATTCTTTCTTTTTTTTTTTGAAAGAAATTAAATCCTTTTATTCAGCAAGGATGTGTTAAATTAATAAAAAGTGATAGAATAAATTTACATTATTATAGAAAAGATTTATATTTTGAATAAATGCTGTTCTTTTTAACTTGTTATTTATCAAAGAATCCCGAAAAAAAGAATCACAGGTTCCAAAAAAATCCTGAAGAATCTGAAGAATGTGACACTTAAGACTGGAGGAACAGCTGATGAAAATTCAGCTTTGCATCACAGGAATAAATTATATTTTAAAGTATATATATGAAAAAATTATATTGTTATAACATTTTGCAATATTACTGTTTTTTGGGTAACACTTTATAATAACGTTCAGTTGTAAGTCATTTATAAGTGATTAGTAAATGATGAAATAATCATCTACAAAACATTCACAAATGATTAATAAGTCATATGCTAACAATGTGTGTATGTTTTGTTAATTTATTTACAAGTCAATTACAAGATAATTTACATTTTATTAATTAGTTGAAGAAATAATCATTTACAGAACATGACTATGCGTTTAGAAATGATTAATAAGTGACATGTTGAAATGCGAAATGCAATTATTCTAAATGTTTTCTTTTTTTTAAATAATAATAAATTATTTGCTGTCAAGTGAATAAACGTGTAAACCCTTTCTCTCATCAGCACAGACTTGTGTTCTGTGTGGAGTGTGTGGGATCTAGTGATAATGTGAACCAGTTCATATATTTATATACAAAAATATATTAGAAACTAATTCAGCAGCTTAGTTATTCTAGGAAAATCAGTGCACAATATTAATAATTTCATAAATCCAAAAATTGCTATTTGCATTGTGGTTATAAAATGCATTTATGAAAAACAATATATTTCTACACTGCACGCAAATGTTTGCATTAAAAAGTTCAAATCACAAAGGGAAGAGATATTGATGTGTGGTGTATTATATCTGTGCAACAGTTTATTAGCCTCTTCTTTTAACACTTTTAAATTTCAGTTAATGTGCATGTTAAAAACTATTTATAGTCTTTGCTTCGCCGTGTTTTGTTCTGACAGACACCCGAAAACAAGTAACATGATTTAGAAACAACAACAACAAAAAAACACAGTCATATATATGCAAAATCATAGACATTTATCTACAAATCAAGTATAATAATGGGAACACTGAATGATCTTGGAGAGTTTTATCGAGCTGACTGTTGTAAATAAACGTGACCAGAGTCTGAATTGAACAGAGAATGACTGACAGACACAGCAGAGAAAAGAGTTTACATGAACTTTAATGTAAGGACTTAAATATTCATCTGTACCTCACATTAAGCTATCGAATACCTTCAGAAGACTTGGAATATTGTGCACAAAAACTTTGTGCTTTTAGTGCTTGTATGTCTTTTGTGTGGTTTAACAGTAACACAGAACAGTAACACAATATCAGATTGAGATCAGTCCTGTCTGACTGATATAGGGGTGGGCACAGAACCCACTGGAATATTTGCGTTGTACTGTTCCGGAACAGTGTTGTAAATATAACTTAACCACTGATTTCTAGTTGTGTCCTCATCTGGATGGCCAAACAAAGTACTTTCGCTTTTGCAACAAAACACACAGCGGGCTCTATTTTAACGATCTAAGCGCAGGGTCTAAAGCGCATGGCGCAGGTGCACTTAGGGCATGTCCAAATGTGCTTTTGCTAGTTTCACGGCAGGAGAAACGGTCGGTGCACCCGGCGCATGGTCTAATAGACCAATTATCTGTTTGTAAACATTCGGGATGCGCACAGCATGGTTGTAGAAAACCCGGGAGAGATCGCCTTTACAGCTAGAGAATTACACGGATACGGTACAAAATACTTAGATTTAAAAAGAGTATAGATTATATTGATTAGACATCATTTTCAAAATGTTACTGACATATTACAAGAGCTTGTCACCCAGCGATAAGCCCGGTTATTCAACGAAACTGACGTTAGATAGTGGTATAGTCTTACCCCACCCAGCACCAGACGTCATTTGGACGTCGTTTTTTGGGCTAAATCAAGTCGGCCCGTCATGGACTTCTTTTAGCCCAAAAATCAACGTTGAAAATTGGTCTTTGTTTGGTCCATCTAATTTTGGTCCAAATTGATCCAACATCCGGGATATTTGCTCGTGTGCGCGCCTCACCCATTTGAAATATTTTTTACAGACGCCATTTTCTTTGCTCGCGATGCGGAGCATGTGAGGACAGGAAACAACGAAATGAAGTGTTTAATCTTGCACACAAAATGTGTTTTGTAATATCATATCGTTTTATATCTATATTAATGTGCTGTATGCCACTAAACTTTTTTCAAAGACATGTTTTTCCACTCGCGATGCGGAACAGACGAGAGCGCTGGGCAATTAATGTTACCCCTAAACTTTTTCTCAGAGAGATAACGTTATTTCCTTTCACTCGTGATGCGCGGACAGGGCAGTTCGTTTTATCAAGGAAACACCGAAAGTAAGTGTAAAATCTCAATTGCTATGCAGTGCTGACGCAGAGGTCGTTTTTAACGTGGAAAGTAAGTGTTTTATCTCATTTCAAATATGTATTTTATAACGTCATATTGATTTATAGCGAAATGTGTATTTATGTATTTAAACTTTTTCTCAGAGCGATATTTTCTTTCACTCACGATGCGGAGCAGACAGGGAAGTTGGTTTTATCAAGGAAAACACAGAAAGTAAGTGTTTTACCTTATTTACATTATGTATAATATTACTTTATGACCACATTAATATGTTGTGTGCACCTAAACCTTTCTCACAGTGATATTTCTGTGTTGTGCTCTCCTGAACTTTTTCTCAGAGAGATATTTACTTTCGATCAAGATGCGGAGTGGACGGGAAAGTTGGTTTTATTAAGGACAAGTGTTTTACTTCTTTTACATTATGTGTAATATTACTTCATGATGATATTAATATGCTGTGTGCACCTAAACATTTCTCATAGATCTGAATTGCTATGCAGTGCTGAGGTGGAGGTCGCTTTTAACAGGGAAACACTTGAATTAAGTGTTTTATCTCATTTAAATATGTATTTAAGTAAGTGTTTTACTTCATTTACATTATGTATCTTATAAGAAAATATTTCTTTATGATGACATTTATACATTCTGCGTGACATCTGCTTACTTTAATGGGCGCGCACACTGATTCAAGTCTGGAGGAAGGAGTTACCATGGAAACGGGGCGGAAACTCAACTGTCGAGCAGCAAAACACGTCTCTCACTGTTGTTTTCACAAATTTCAGGTAAGTTTAGTCTCTAATATTACACAAATAGTACATGCATGTGTTCCTGACACTTTCTTTCATGTAAATGACACAGTTCTGTTGAATATTTACTTTATAGAAATGGTTTATTGTCTTCAGAAAAAGTCCATTAAAATTCAAATGATCGACAACGTGTCAAGCTTTCTATAGATGTCCCAGTTAGCAAATTTCCTTTGGCCCAGATCTGGCCGTAATCTACAGATAAAGTGTGGCCCAGATTAGTATTTGTTCGCCGGCCCAGAATTGGCCCATATGTTTTTAGCCAGAACTGAAGCAAACCAGAGCCTTAACTCTGCCGTTCATGAGTACTTGATGCAATGTTGAGAAAATACTTAGAAAATGTAAATAATTTTTGTATTTCAAGTCAAAGGAGGTAACTATATCCTAGTAAATGGTGTTTGTGTGAATGTCCACAAAACTTGAAGACTTTATATTAGCAGTACGAAAGAAAATGTTAAAGATGAAAAAGAATTCATGAGATAATCATGAACAATTTGTTGCCATTGTGTGAATAATATGTAATAAGTAAAAAGTAAGTATAGTTTGTGAATATATTTGAAAATGTAACAACTTGATTATATAATCCAGATTACATGTATTTGGTTATCCCACACTGTTGAGCATTTTGATTTAGTGTAATCCTGCAGGTCTTCCTTTCAGTTTGTACTACTGATAATAATTATTAATTTCTCTTCACTGTAGGTGCTGTCAGGCAGAATCCCCTGACTGGAAGGGCTTCAGATAAAGACACTGAAATTAACTGTATAAAGTGGCTGCACCTGACTGGAGAACGAGATGGTGGGAGGAAAGAGAGAATGAATAAACAACAGTGCAACTCTTCTCTTCTCAACACTCAAGTTTAATGTTATTTGTTCTCAAAAACTGGTTCCAACTCAAATTTGTCCATTTAATATATATATATATATATATATATATATATATATATATATATTTTTTTTTTTTTTTTTTTTTAATGCTAAATGTATATCTGTTGAATATTCTTAAAAATTGATTCCAACTCTAATTTGTCAATTTCATAATTTTTGGTTTGAATATTAATTGTTTTTTTTTTTTTTTATATATATTCTTAAGAAATGATTCCAACTCAAATTGTAATGTTAAATATATGTGTTATATATTTATAAGAATATTCTAACTCAATACTGAGTAACTGTAAAGCGCATTTAACCTGCACTGGCAAAAGTAAATTATTTTATTTACATTTTTGTTGTTGAGTGTGTGATTTACTCTCTAGTTAATATGAATTGTACATATACAGTCAACCGCATGTGGGCCACATTAGGGCAGTGAAGTCTTAACAGAACTCAGCCTTACTAAATGAAACATAAGGCCCATATATGGGCCACATAAAAATGTATTACTTGGCTCATGAATGGCGGAGTTATGGCTCTGGTTTGGTTCAGTTCTGGCTAAAAACATATGGGCCAATTTTGGGCCGGCGAACAAAAACTAATCTGGGCCACACTTTAGCTGTAGGTTTGGGTCAGATCCGGGCCAAAGGAAATTTGCTAACTGGGAAAGTCCGAATTAGGAAATATAAACTTGCATTTGTGAGAAAAAAGTCAGAATTGTGAGATAAAATAATAATAATAAAAAAATGTTATGTAAAAATGTTAATAGTAATAGGTTTAAATACTATTTTATACAGTAACTGTAGGGCTAATGCAATATGTCCTCTATGAATAGCATCGCACCTAAACACACCTCGTTTCTCAGACCAGCACGCCCACGGGCGCACAAATGGGGGCAAATGCATTTGCTATTTAAACAACGTGACACAGGATGTGAAAATGATAACTGCATCCGGCTGAAACTAGCAAAAATCACTTGCGTCGTAGGGCATGATAGGGCCCAGCGTCTCCACTACATGGCAGCGGCGGCTGCAACAATACTACAGCCGTTATGAAAAGTTATGCTTTGTTTCTTTGCATAACATGTGAGCGGTGTCATGCATCATATGACTCCTTTACCATTAAAGGGATAGTTCACCCAAAAATTCACTCATTTACTTGCTCTCAAGTTGTTTTTTTTAAACCTGAATGAGTTTCTTTCTTCTGCTGAACATAAATGTTAATTTGAAAAATGTGGCTAACCAGACAGTTGCTGGCCCATAGTATTTGTTTTTCTATCAGTCAAAGTGGACCAGCTACTTTTTGGTTACTCACATTCTTTAAATCTTACAGTAAGCAGGGTCTTAAATATTGTGACACTAACCCCACCAAACACAACCGTGGCCAAAAGTGATGTGGGTTTTAATAACAAATATATCAGTGGGTGAGTGTTGTAATCTAAATGAGGTTTGTCCAAGAAAATGATTTAGTTGCTAGGCTTTTGAATAAAGTCTCAAAAAGGGTGAGGAAGTCACTAAATCTTGAATAAAACTTGAATAAAGCTGAGACAACAACCAGAGGTTATGGCTAGTACTATGAAATATGCTCAAACCATGCTAGTACTCCAATAGTATTTTGTCTAGCCCCCCATAGTTAATGCAACTGCATAACAACTTAACTAAAGTCAATCAGTCAGAAATCTAGAATCTCACCTGATGTGCCCCATGCTCCATCTAACCTGAGATCTAGTATGTACTTAACCCTGGACGCATATTTGCGGTAACATACGCCTTCACTTAATCTACTTGAGAAAATCATTTCAGAGTAAGTCAGAATAAAATCAATTGTAACAATTTATTGTCTGTTTTTCGACATACCCGAACTGTCTTGAGCCAGAATACACAGAGTTCAGGGAGAGCAAGACAAGACGAGTGTTTGACATTAAAATGTATATAAATTGTATTATTTTTATGAAAACAATGATCATTTCACTAAATAAGACCCTTCTTCCTCGGCTGGAATCATTTACAACCGCATTTGGGATCGTTTGAAGCCGCATTTAAACTGCGTTATGGAATTTAAAAATCGGGGCACCATATCAGTCCATTATATGGAGAAAAATGCAGAAATGTTTTCCTCAAAAAACAATTTCTTTACGACTGAAGAAAGAAAGACATGAACATCTTGGATGACAAGGGGGTGAGTACATTATCTGTAAATCGTTGTTCTGGAAGTGAACTTCTCCTTTAAGTAAAGATCATGTTCCATGAAGATATTTTGTACATTTCTTAACTTAAATATATCAAAACCTAATTTTTGATTAGTAATATGCATTGCTAAGAACCTCATGTGTACAACTTTAAAGGTGATTTTCTGATATTTTTTTTTTTTTTTTTGCACCCACAGATTCCAGATTTTCAAATAGTTGTATCTCGGCCAAATATTGCTCTATCCCAACAAACCACATCCATGGAAAGCTTATTAACTCAGCTTTCAGATGTTGATTTATGTATAAATCTCATTTTTTTAAAAAATGGACCCTCATGTAGTGTTGCTTTCGACAACAGAAATTATGAGTAAATATCGTCGTCAACGAACCTTTATCATGTGACGAAAACAAGAAGAGACGCAACGTAAATGCTGGTCATGTGACGATGACTATAATTAAATGTATAATGCAATATTGTTGACAAATAAAAACGAGACTCAGGGTTGCCAACTTTTAAGTTCAGCTTTTTTTTTTTTTTGTGGTTTTGGAGTGGTGGTGGAGGAGGTCTATTTATATGAATATCCTGTACATATAAGGGCATAAAAATGCAGCTGAATGCCTTTTTTAGCTCCATTTTAAACTTTGTTTAAATTCAGTATTTGCTTGCATTCATTGTGTGCTTATACAAGTATCATTAAAAAAGCATGTAAGTTATTAACTCATTTCTAAATATTTATTCAAATGAAAAACTTTAAAATAAGTCAGCAGGTATGACCTGCAATATTCTAGATGCATGTATATTTAGTAAAGAGCCATACAGGTACCTAGTGGGTAAACCATGGCATTACAAATCAAAATGATTTTTTTTCAGACCATAAAATGACTGTAATTTGCCTCTTTGCATTGGAATTTAAAACCCTTTTCTCTATTTAACCTTAAACACTACACTAATTTTAATATAAGTAATATAAATATAAAAATATATGTATTTTAAGTCATTAATGGACCATAATTATTGGACAAACAGTATTTAGTACTAAATGATCTCCTTAAAATATTAAATGGACATTACTGAACTAAAATATAGAACTATTTTATTTAACTGAAAAATAGTTAAGCTGTATGGTCACATTATAAGTAAGCAATATCTGAGGGTTAAATACAAGAAAACCACATTAACCCTTACGAAAATTAATCATGGTTTTATTAGAGTAAAAGTGTAGTAACCATGTTTTTTGGTGCATTGATTACCATTTGTATAACCATAGTTTTTCTACAAATACCATGGTTGAACTATGGTTAGTGTAGCAAGACTGTAGTTAATTTGTGGTTACCATGATTTAACTATAGTAACCATGGTTTTTTGGTTTTATTTGTAGTAAAACCATGTTTCATTTTCGTAAGGGTCGCCTCTCCATCAGAATAAAATTATACTATAAATATCAGACGTAAAAATCAATGCTTATTATGCTGTAATGTTTACCAAAAATGGCTGCAAATGCCTGTATAGTGAAGCTGTCGTCTCTATCCCAATTAAACACATTCAAATGTACTGTCAGCGCTGGTTTGTTTTGAGAGTTTCGTGAATCACGTGACCGCGTGACGGCGACGCCGGCGAGATCAAAGCTTGTCACAGCTCTGTTTTTCAGTGGCTCTGGCGTTAACAGAAGCGCTACATTTTAAGATTTACGCCACATTACGTGCACAAAAACAGAAAACAGTATTTATCATTTGAATTTAGCATTTTTTTTTTACTGACAAGTTGAGGTTGATTTACTATGGTTAGTAAGGATTTATGCTATTAATATCTACAACAGTGAGATTTTTCAGTTCGATTTTCCAGAGGCTGCATCTGTCCTGACATTGTATCTGTTCCTGTGCTAGATTCCAGAAATAGCACCAGTGAAGCAAGTCCCACCCAAGAAGATGGACAAGACAACTAGTGCTCAAGATTTCTTTGCTACAAGGAGGTACAACGACAACTCCCCAGAGCAACGTACCAAAGAGGAGGGGATAGTGCAGTGGACAGGCCACACAGGACTCCCAGCACGAATTGTAGAAGCTGAGGAGTTCATTGCCATGATGGCAAAAATGGATAAAACATTCAAAATGCCAAAAAGACATACAATTTTAAACTTGATTGACAAAATGTACAAAGAAGAGAAAGAGGTTTAGTATGTTATTGTAGCTTGAGCATTCAAGCACCTTGTTTCTCTTTGTTAAATCTGAATAGAAAATAAAAATAAATAAAAAAAAAAAGATGCACTAAAAAGATAAAGATGTTAAAAAATATAAATCAATCCATATCCATTCAATGAGTTGTTTTTATAACATATATGCTATAGGACCGGGATCCTCAAACCTGGCTCACAAGATCCACTTTCCTGCAGAGTTTAGCTCCAACCCTGATCAAACTCACCTACCTGTGATTTTCTAATGATCCTGAAGACACTGATTAACATGCTCAGGTGTGTTTGATTAGTGTTAGAGCTAAACTCTGCAGGAAAGTGGATCTCACGAGCCAGATTTGAGGATCTCTGCTAGTTATTGTATCACACAAACAAGAATCCTGTTTTCAAATATCTGCACAATTACAAATGTACAATAAACAACAAATTACTGAGTAACTTTTTAACACACAAATACCCATTTTGTAAATAGAACAAACAGCAGAACCTCTGCATCTCCGAGCAGCACAGTGTTTTGTTCCTCAGTGATACAAGGACCAGTAAATAATTCAATCAGGATATAAGTACGATCGTTTGCAAAGGTAAATGAATTAGCATTTTAAACCAATCAGCTGATTTAAAGATTCAACTCACTAATTTAGACAGTCACTTGCTGAAACCTACTGGCAGTTGTAGTTTTAAAAAACAGTTCTGCTGTTTGCTCTATTTACAAAATTTAAATTTATGTATGAAAGTTACTCAGTAACTTGTTGTTTAGTGGACATTTGTGATCGTGCAAATATTTGGAAAAACAGGATTGTTGTTTTTCTGATAAACTAACTCCTATAGCACAATGAATACTGTACAAAAAAAAAAAAAAACACTTCAGTTTTTCCAATCTGCACTGTGGATTTTCCAAAAGAAAACAAATATTTACTTTTCCTAAATTCCAAGTTTATTCCCACTCAATAATGTTAGTATTAATACATGTCAAACACTCACATCAGTGTGTTGAGTTGACAGTGTTTATCCTGCAGTAGAGCAGCGATCTGATTCACTCGTGTGTCTCCTAGTTCATGTTTACTCAGATTCAGCTCTCTCAGGAGTAACGGGTTTTTACCCACAATTCCAGTCACATACTGACAGGCTTCATCTGCAGCAGGACCCAAAAACCTGCAGAAGGGAAAATGAAGAAAACTTCACTTCGTAAATAAACTTTGTGAAAAAACAACATCCGACTCTGAAGCAATATGAAAGGGATAGATTTACAAACTATATTAATGAAATATAAATATGCTGTAATGCTGTAAACAAATAAACTGCCTGATATTATTTATTTTGCATCATAACATCACATCTCACCTCAGAGTCTTGAGTTGACAGTTTGGATCCTGTAGTAAATCACTGAGCTCCTTCACTCCTGATTGTCCAGGATCATTTCCTGTGAGATCCAGCTCTATCAGGTGTGAAGGGTTTGATCTCAGAGCTGAAGCCAGAGCTTTATAACCTTCTTCAGTGATACTGCAGTCTGAAAGTCTAGAACCAGAATGAAAATGTCACATTCAGATGATTAATCATTTATTCTAGAAACGACCTAAACAACGTAAATCCCTAAACAGAATTCTTTTTTTTTCCTTATACAAAGGAACTAAAACTGTAAAGCAAAATCTGACAACTGGATATTGATTCAAACAAAAAAAAAAAAACTTTAAATTGTTAGACATCAATTCACTGTAGTATCTCCAGCTTACAGTCACTTTCAAGCTTTAACCTTCTGATGCTCCTCATTTGTGAGGTACACTTGTGCTCTTCATGGTCACAAGAGACTGAACACCTGAAATCTAACTTTTTTTTCTTTTAAGTAAAATCAGTGTAATATATTTTTGTTCTATATAGTACTGTGCAATAGTCTTAGGCCACTAGTATTTTCACCAGCTAAAAAAAGAGTTTTAAGTCAGTTATTTCTATCTTTTCCTCTAGTGTGTCAATGGGAAATATCAGTTTACATTTCCAAACATTTTGCCATTAATTGTAATAATCCAGTGAGAGTCTGACAGCAGCCAGTGCTCCACACAGAGATCTGATCTCATCATCATTCAGTCTGTCTCTGGAATGACATGAAGAAACAGAACAAACTGAGACTAAATCCAGAAGAACTGTGGCAACGTCTCAAAGATGCTTCAAGAGAGGCTTGATGTTTTTAATTGCTTACTTTTATTAGGTTATGGATTTGGATATATATTCAGACATGCTCAAATACTACTTTTGATCAAGGTTATTTATTTATTTATTTTAAACGAGTATATGTGAGCTCTCAGTTTTGGCATTATTATTACTAGAGTCAAACCTGAACACAGAGAAAGCTTTTTGTTACACATAATATAAAATTTCAATAAGAATGGAAGAAAAATGAACAGGAATTCTTTATCAGAGCTTAATTCATGTGGGTCTGATCTGATTTCAACCTCTTATTCGAGTCTTCTGACTGTTAGTGTGTGTTCAGTGTTGGAGTCTGTTTTGCACTCATGATGTTTTAGAGTTTAACCACTTCATTGCTGTGTGTTCACTGGTTTTCACTAAGTTATGGGGACCAAATATCCCCACAAGGACAGTAATACCAGTAAATTATGACCTTGATGGGACTTTTTTTTTTTTTTTTTTGGAAAGAAGCTTATAAATCCTACAAAACAAAGATTTTTTTGAAAGTCTAAAACTGCAGAAAGTCTTGTGTGAGGGGTACGTTTAGGGCAGGGGTAGGCAAGTTCGTTCCTAGAGAGCCGCTGTCCTGCAGAGTTTAGCTCCAACCCTGAAAATCCTGCCTGTATCTCTCTAGTGATAGAGACATTGATGAGCTTGTTCAAGAGTGTTTGACTAGTGTTAGAGCTAAACTCTGAATGACAGCGGCTCTCTAGGACTGAACTTGCCAACCCCTGGTTTAGGAGTAGGGTTGGGGTAAGGGGATAGAAGACAGTTTGTACAGTATAAAAACCATTACATCTATGGAATATCCCTTTAATGATAGGAATGTCAGTGTGTGTGTGTCAGTGTGAATGTGTGTGTATTTTGCACTCTTGATGTTGTACAGTTTCACCCCTTCATTGTTGATGTTTTTCTGCATTGTGGCTGATTTGTAGATTGTAAATTTTTTCTTTTTTTCCCCCCCACATTTTCCATTTATTTTTGATTGTGGTCATTTTCAAATTTTTACATTTTTCAGTCAAAAGTGACTGAAGAGCTCCCCTTTAGTAGAATCGTGTCGGGCCTCCTCTCTGATCAGTGCCCTTAGACTCGTCCTAATATATTTATCTAGAGCCAAACACGCTTCATTCAAGTCATTTCTGCTCCATGTGTGTTGTTTCTCTACGCTGCTGAAGATGTAAAGCACTACAAGAGCTGCAGATGATGTGCTTATTTTAAAAACAGCAGCAAAACAGACTTTCAAAAACATATTTTCGCTAAAATAATTTAAAAAAAACAAAGCAGTAAATAAGTGTAGTGTTAGATCTGGCAGGTCACATCATTCAAGCTTGTATCATCTGATTCTCAGCTGATCCACGTCTACCTATAGGAATACAACACCTATCACTACTTCCTTATATAAGGTCAATTCAGTATTATTCAGCAGTTTATCAGTTTGTTCAGGAGCGAACTACCCTCCTCCATCCTCAGCTCCTCCTTTCATCTGCAGTCAGGACTTGACCTTCTGATATTCCTCATTGAGTCAGACTTTATCCTATATTATGTTGTTATGCAGTGATGACATCACTGTTTACTCCACAGCTGCTTTATAAATTAATTAAACTCACTCTTAAATTGATGGACTTTACACATTTACTCAAACCAAACTGAATCAACATTAAACTGATTTTAACTGAATAATGACTATTTACTATTGTCTTTTAAGAGTTTACATCAATGATTCACTGTTTTCTTGTTTATACCTGTAAAGATTCTTTGAAACTATCTGTATTGTATAAAGTGTTATTGTATAAAGAAACCTTAACATGGTTTCAAGAAAAAGCATTACTGAGTGAATTCTGATTAAACACCTTAACCCAGTGGTTCCCAAACTGGGGCCGCGACCCCTAGGGGGGACGCGGAGCTATATTAAAGGGGGGCGCGGCAAGGCTAGTGTACAGCTGATTTTTATAGAAATTCAAAAGAGATAAACGGCCTAAAATATCTGCCGCACAATCTGGCAGTATTCAGCGCGCACCGCTCAATGTGTGATGCTCCGCTCAATATTCTCCTCTATGAATGTGTGTTCGGTTGAGTTGCTCATGGCCCATATGAATGCTCCACTCGTGTACCGCTTATGCTCAACAGAAATACAAAGACCTTTGATAATACAAATGATGCGTTAGGACTTGCGTTTACTGACCTAATAAACTTTTTTTCAAGCAAAATGTCACCGGGCCCACTCATCGTTTTAATCATACACTAGATTTAATTATATCGCATGGAATTGATCTTACTGATATAGACATCGTACCTCAAAGCGATGATGTTTCTGACCATTTCCTTGTATCGTGCATGCTGCGTATCACTGATATTAACTATATGGCTCCATGTTATCGTCTTGGCAGAACTATTGTTCCAGCCACCAAAGATAGATTCACAAATAACCTGCCTGATTTATCTCAACTGCTCTGTGTACCCATCAATACACAGGATCTAGACAAAATGACTAGCAATATGGGCACCATCTTCTCCAATACATTAGAAGCTGTTGCCCCCATCAAATTGAAAAAGGTTGGAGAAAAACATACTGCACCATGGTACAACAGTAATACCCATTCTCTCAAGAAAAAAAAACTTGTAATCTTGAGCGCAAATGGAGAAAAACTAACTTGGAAGTTTTTAGAATTGCATGGAAAAACAGTATGTCCAGACAGACTCTAAAAGCTGCTAGGACTGAGCATATCCGCAAACTCATAGAAAATAACCAAAACAATCCAAGGTTCTGATTTAGTCAAGTGGCTAGACAGACATCACCCGATCTAAATATTCCTTTACAGTTTAATAGTAATGACTTTATGAATTTCTTCACTGATAAAATAGATAACATCAGAAATACAATAACCAATGTAGATTATACTGCATCTAATATGTCAACTTCTTTTGTCACACCCAAAGAAAAACTGCTAGTAGTAGCTTACTAGTGGTGACTATGTCAAGTTGATGTACATATGGTAGAGATGTGTGGTAAAGATCAATTAATGACGTGATCACACAGACAAAGAACACCATAAATTAGTAGCAGAATTCGGTAGTGTTGTATGTTGTTTCTTTAACATCTGAAGAATCTTTCTGGTTTGCTTAGTTGGGGACACTTAATTTCCAGCGATATCGTCGACTTGATTGCACAGATACTATTTGAACTGAACTGAGCTGGATGATGACATCACTGGATTCAATGACAAACTGCACATTGCACCCAAAATTGTTTGGTGTGACATGATTCCAAATTTAGGGGGGCCGAGCTTGTTGACACAGGGGCATATCCAGTTTTCTACTCTGACTGACTGAGGTCTGTCCAACAGGAAGTTCAGCACCAGTTTCTGAGGGAGAGTGTCGGTCTGAGGGTGAAGAGAGTCTCTGTTATTGCTGAGTTGTAATCAATAAAAAGCATTTGCACATGTGTGTCGTTTCCCTCCAAATGTGTGAGTGCTGTGTGGATGACAGTGTTGACAGCATCATCAGTGGACCCATTTTGTCGATATGCAAATTTTAATGAGTCTAAGGTGGCTGGAATGGTCCTTCCATGGGTTTCAGAGCCATGCACACCTCCGCCGGTGACACCGTGAGTGACGTGACTAAAACACCCTCTGAGTCCAGAATCCTATGCTTTTGGCTGATGATTGGTGCCTCAAACTGAGCGTTGAACTCAATCAGCTCATCTGGGACTGTGGTCTTGGTACTCATGGCTCCCTGGTTTTTCTGCTGGTTCTCTGTGATGAGCTGCAGGATTTGTCACATGCACTGTGAATCTGCAGTGATGTAATTTCCCCCCTGAATCAGACTATAATGTCTCTTGGTCTTCCTGATTGATTTGCATAGTTTGAATCTGGCCTTTTTGTATTCCTCAAAGTCACCTGATCAAACACGGTGGAGTAAGCGTGTAGCACGGCCTGCACCTCACAGTTGGGGATCACACCTCACTCGGGACTTAATCTTTACACAATCTCAGGATTGGATGGACCAATATTTCCTTTCTTTTTCTCTTTTTAAGAAGAAAGAGGACAACAAAATCATGCTTGAAGACTCCATTTTGTATTGTTCTGTGATTTTTTTTTTTTATACGCATCAGGCTCGATGTGTAAGGTTTCTGTGCATGATGAATTTTTAGGATAACAAATATAAAAATACATAAATAAATAAAATAACATATTAAAAATAACAGACTCAGTGTTCAAGTGTCAGACTTTTGGACCTGTTTTTCTTTGTTTTACCCCCATCTTTGTTCCTGAGTTTCCTTATTTGGTCATTTTCCTGTTCCTGTTTAGTTTGATTGCTTTATCCTATGCACCTGTGTTCCTAATTACCCCTTGTCAGAGATTTTCTTAGTATAGGGAGATGAGAGGGTCTGTATTAGTTACTATTGGACAAAGTGTAACGGCTAACTTGGATCACGTGTCCCTCAATAACCAATCACATTACAGCACTGACGTCACTGAATTTCAGTCAGAATTGTGCGACACTCAACCACCGTTTACGGATACCATAGGAATGAATGAGAAGTGCCGTA
Organism: Cirrhinus mrigala; assembly: GCA_036247105.1. Lineage (NCBI taxonomy): Eukaryota > Metazoa > Chordata > Actinopteri > Cypriniformes > Cyprinidae > Cirrhinus > Cirrhinus mrigala. Next base: position 1,043,164 of record JAMKFB010000850.1, read on the forward strand.
AACTGAATCCCACTTGTCACAAAAAGTCAGGGACTTCTCTTATAAAACTGCATTTTTTTGTGGTAAACTCTAAAAATAGTTCAATCCAAAAGTATTGTTTAGTGTAAAACATGTTGAAGACTCTTTATTCCACACTTTAACAGTTTTACTTACTGGATGAGCTCGTTTAAGAAGCTTCTGTAGACATCGTTAGATACTATAAAGTGTTTTGGTTTAAACTGTTAAAGTGATTTTAATCATTTTGATTCTTGTATGTGAATGTTACTGACCTCAATCTCTCCAGTTTACAGTGTGAATCCTTCAGTACGTCACATAAGTGATTCACTCCAGAGTCTCCTAGTTCATTCCTGCTCAGGTTCAGTTCTCTCAGGTGTGATGGGTTTGATTTCAGAGCTGAAGTCAGGATGAGACACTGTTCCTCTGTAATACTGCATCCACACAGACTGAAGACAGAAAGAGAAAAGACAATGAATCAGATCTATGATGCATCATGAACAAATGCCATACATTCACTAATAAACCAGCAAAATCATGGAAACTTCTAATATATGAATGAACAAACCAAGAGAGGAGTATTTGAGGAGACTAGTTACAATCCAAGTCTGGACCCTCAGTCAACAAATAAGTCAATTTTACCAATGGAAATTAATATGTAGAATTAATATAGAAACAATTGTAAAGTTAAATTAATGAAATGGTCTATTTTCACATTTCTAATGGAAGAAAATCAGTCAAATAAAACAATCATTGATTTTTCAAGCCATTTTAGAGTGTAGTTTACAATTTCTAACTATGCAAATATACTAAATATACATTCCCCTTAATAAAACATTTAGTGAAATACACTATTAGTCCAGTATAAATCTAACTGTCAAAAACATCTACTGTCATTTGTTAGACTGTTTTTTGTTGTCACTTCTGTTTTATTTCACAGCAAAGATGTCAAATTTCAGGAAGTTTCATGCTGTTTTTTACAGATACACATGAAACATTGTATTCCTGAATCTTTCTTCAGATGGAGAAATGCCAGAAAGTGCAGCACTGGAAATGATGTGACAAGAGTCCAGCGGTCTTAAACTAAACAGTGAACTTTAATCTCACTGTCACTGCTGTACAGTATAATGATACTAACTCTAGTTTCTCCAGCTTGAATTGTGTGTTCATCAGTAGATCACTGAGGTTTTTCACTCCAGAGTCTCCTAGTTCATTCCTGCTCAGGTTCAGTTCTCTCAGGTGTGATGGGTTTGATTTCAGAGCTGAAGTCAGGATGAGACACTGTTTCTCTGTAATACTGCAATCACACAGACTGAAGACAGAAAGAGAAAAGACAATGAATCAGATCTATGATGATTAACTTACTAACGTTTGCTGACAAATAAACAGTGATATCTGTGTGCAGGTAACATGAAGAAAGACTACACATAGTTCATTTAAATACACTACAAACTACACAAAAGTTACAAATGTATGCAAAGGTTGATCAGCTAAATTAAATCAGCTAAATTACTCATTAAGACAGGGGTCACCACACTCAGTCCTGGAGGGCCGGTGTCCTACAGAGTTTTGCTCCAACCGTAATCAAACACACCAAGGTCTTAATACTGTAGGTTTACTTCAAACTTCCAGGCAGGTGTGTTGAGGCAAGTTGGAGCTAAACTCTGCAGGACACCGGCCCTCCAGGATCAAGTTTGGTGACCCCTGCATTAAGATGTGAGCTATTTATCCAAGTTATGAGGTTTCACTTGATAACATTAACTACATTAGTTAACATGAACTGATGATGAACAACTAGTACAGCATTTAATAACCTTAATGTAAGTTTCAGTGTTTACTAATACAGTTTTAAATTCAAAAGTTTTCTGTTTATTAGTTAATACACTGTGAACTGACATGAACATATATTAGCTATGACATTAGATATATTTAATAACTAATGTTAACAAATGAAATTGTGACTGTCTACTATTGTCATAAATCACTTCAGTCTCACAGATCAATGTTCAAACATACTGTAGAGTAAACAATTACAAGTCAACAACAAAGACAGTCTGCTTATAGAAATATTATACTTTGCACGTTTTATTTATTTTTTTTTTTTAGGAAAAAAAAGTATTTCATGAAGTGAAGACATTCAAACAATTTTGAAAAGGCAGTTCAGGACATTTGAGGCAGATACTGATCACTGATTCTTAAAATGCTCTTGTTCAATTTGTACAATTTACAGTATATGCTGCATTAAATTGTGCAGAATATCTCTCTTCTGCACAATTTAATGCACAAAATATCTCTTTTGCACAATTTCATGTACAGATGTCTCTTGTGTAAAACGTCATGTACAGTACTTACGTAAAGTTTTTGTTGTCTCAGTTTTGTATGTGTAGTCAACTATTTATTATAGTTATAGTATTTATAGTATATGTATAGTCAAATGGTTAACTGTTGTATAAGTCTGTAATTGCTTTCTTATTCGTGTACTGTTGTATGTTTATATTATACTTAACTTGTATGTAGCACCGTGTTCCTGTGAGACACGACATCTCGTTCTACTATATGTCCACACATGTAGCAGAATGACAATAAAGCTCGACTTGACCAAAATTAGATATTTTACATTTTGCATTTTTTTTTACATTACAACTTTAAATTAAAAGCAGTTGTGAATAGTTGTCAAAAAAGCAAAAAGGTTATTCTTGAAAAATCAGTGCTCAATATTAATAATTTTATAAATCTAAACATTTTTTGGGATAAAAAAAAAATATTGGGAACAAATAAAACTGCAGCACTAAATCTGGTCAAATGTTACACATTGCTATTTGCATTGTGGTTATAAAATGCATCTATGAAAAACAATATATTTCTACATAAATATATACTATAAAACACTTTTTTAATAAGTCATCAACATATGACAGATAAAACAAACAGTGCAGCACAAAATGTTTACAGTATTTGCACCTGGTGTGTAAAATGATGTGCTTGAAGAATCAACACGGAGTCACAGCACACAACACTTTACATTAAAAAGTTCAAATCACAAAGGGAAGAGATAGTGATGGGTGGTGTATTTTATCTGTGCAACAGTTTATTGAGTCTTTTCTTTTAACACTTTTAAATTTCAGTTAATGTTAAAAAACAATTTATAGTCTTTGCTACGCCATGTTTTGCTCTGACAGACACAAAACAAAACAACAAAACAGACAAACAAAAAAAACTGCAAGATAAATACACATTATAGACATTTACCTACAAATCAAGTATAATATTGTGAACACTGAATGATCTTGGAGAGAGTTTTACTGAACTGACTGTTGTAACTGAACACGATCAGAGTCTATATTTATTAGAGCAAAAGACGTCCAGCACGTGTGGGTCACTGAGGGTGAGAAATCACAATGTATATAGTGTTCTTCTAGCCACGAGCTAATGTAGTCATGACTGACATTTACATACATTGTGTACTTAAGCTGGGCTCACACTACAGGATTTTTAAAATCCTAACCGATTATGAAATCTGGTTGCAGCGCACACATAAGGAGAATCTTTGCAGATAATCTTCCCTGAAATCTTAAACATGCAGAAACTACAAGATTTTAAAATTGTGGCGCATCACACACTACAAGATATTATTAAGATTATCATGACGGAGGGAGCGCCTCACGTGATCTTACACAACAGATCGTCATTTCAGCAACTAATGTTTACAAATGTTAGTTAGCGTGCTAGCAGCTTTATGCACTCATGCAGTATGTGGAAAACTGACACGATTTCACTCCAGAGCTTTCCTTGCTCCATGCGGTTGTGGTATGTTTTCAACATATTATACAGACAGTGTTACTACAAAAACATAAGAAGCAGTTTCCTCCATCTCCACTATCCAATGGACCGTACAGCAGCTGTTTTGCGGTCGCTCATTGGCTGTTGTGAAAGTACTGACATAATCATAGCCGTGATCATCCTGATTTAAAATCCTGAATATCAAACATGTTTGATATGATCGGGGCGGCTCCGATTTGTGTGAGAGCAGATGGGGAGGTGTAAGATTCGATCTGTGAACATCTCACATTACCAGATAATCCGTGCCGAACATCGGGACCGATCGAGGTGCTCGACAAGATTTTTCCTCCGATTCTTTGGAGGGGAAAATCGGGCTGAAAGTCCTGTAGTGTGAGCCCGGATTTACTCTCTCTACTTCTCTTATAGACTTATTCTTCTCAGATTTCTATGATTTCTATGATTTATGGTTTATGACTTATTGTTTATAGATTGATATATTAAACATAGAAGTTAGACTAACTTAGTCTGATTTAGACTGATTGAGAACACCTTAAATTAAATTTGTTAATCAGTTTATTTGTGAAATGATTGGATTGAACATGCTTAATGAAATTTAATTTTAATTTTTCAGTTTCAAGTTATGATTCTTCTGTTACTTTTGCATTTCTGAAAACGTATGAATAAATTTAACTTCTCCAACCCACCCCGTCTGATGTGGATCCGATTTTTCATCACTGACAGACACAGCAGAGAAAAGTGTTTACATGAACTTTATTGTAAGGACTTAAATATTCATCTGTGCCTCACATTAAGCTATCAAATACCTTCAGAAGACTTGGAATATTGTGCACAAAACATTGTGCTTTTAGTGCTTGTATGTCTTTTGTGTGGCTTAACAGTAACACAATATCAGATTTAGATCAGCCCTGTCTGAGCAATTTACTTTTCCTAAATTCCTAGTTTATTCCCACTCAATAATGTTAGTATTAATACATGTCAAACACTCACTTCAGTGTGTTGAGTTGACAGTGTTTATCCTGCAGTAGAGCAGCGATCTGATTCACTCGTGTGTCTCCTAGTTCATGTTCACTCAGATTCAGTTCTCTCAGGAGTAACAGGTTTTTACCCACAATTCCAGTCACATACTGACAGGTTTCATCTGCAGCAGGACCCAAAAACCTACAGAAGAGAAGATAAAACAGGAATCAATTCAGTTCTCACCTTTTATACTGTCACGAATCTGGTCGGTGTTCCGCGGTCCGCTCACCACCAGATGTCACTCTCACCTTATCACACACTGACTGTTGCATTACACCCCAGACTACATCTCCCAGTATCCATCGCGCTGATTGCGTCAGCACCCGTGACCAATCAGCAGTGCTATAAAAGCCCCGGTCTTTCCCCTCGCAAGCCACGGAGTATTGTTGTTGTGATTTCCATTGTTCCTAGTTCCTGTGTTTTGTATTCTCGCCTGGCTTCCCCGTTTCGACTGTCTTGCCGCCTGCCCATTGGACTATTTCTCGTTTCTCGGATTAATCCCTACGTCTTGCCTTTGATATTCCTGTTTGTTGTTGTTTTGACCCTGCCTGTACGACCATGTCTTTGCCTCGTCCCCTTCAATAAAAGTTTGCTAATGGATCCGCCCACCTCTCGCACCTCTGTAACATATACAATGGACAACATGTTTCATTTGATTTTTCTTTTGCTTTTATTGTATAGCTTACTTGCCTTACTTTAAAATTGTTTACCTTATTGTTCTTAATTCTTATTTATTCCTGATTTTCTGTTGTGTTTGACTCCAATTTACCAAGACAAATTCCTTGTAACTGTATACCTACATTACTAGGTGATAAACATAATTCTGATAAAATGTTGCTTAAAAGCCTAAGTTGTTTTTTTTTCTTTGTTAACTTTGATGCAGCAACAGGTTGCTCAACAAGAAAAAGTTCACCTACATGTCATTTATTTTATATTACTTCATCACATCTCACCTCAGTGTCTTGAGTTGACAGTTTGGATCCTGTAGTAAATCATTGAGCTCCTTCACTCCTGATTGTCCAGGATCATTTCCTGTGAGATCCAGCTCTATCAGGTGTGAAGGGTTTGATCTCAGAGCTGAAGCCAGAGCTTTATAACCTTCTTCAGTGATACTGCAGTCTGAAAGCCTATAGAAAGACAAGAAACAAAACACACACACGCACACACACATTAAAAGACTTCATTAGCATTTATTACACCATTAGGGTATCAACATTTTCCATCATCTCAAAACAGCAATCTGTTTGTCAATAGCTGTGTCTCATTTTGAAGGATGCGCCCGGAGGTCGTATCCTTTGGAGGTCACATCCTCTGTAGGATGCGTATGTGGAGTGCCCTCAAGCCAAGAATTAAATGAGATGGCCTTCGTAGGACGGACGGAAAAGGAAAAAGAAAGTATCACGTTGCTATGACAACACACTAACAGTCTACACTGGACTCGATAATTGTTGTGTAACGCCGCGGCCACCTAGTTGCACCCTAACACTAAATAAATAAAGTAAAGTTATTTCTAAACTTGGAAAGTAATTTTTTACTTGTTTTATTTTATTGCATATTTGAGGAGCTGGAGCATTAGTACAACTGACATCTGTCACAGAAAAAAAGGAGAAAAAAAAAAAGAAGGAAAAAATTTATTAGTTTTACTTAAATTTAAACACCACATCATCGCTTGTGTTTACATCTGCCGGCATCGCAATTTATTTTCAAATAAACGACCATTGGTTACGGCGACGCAAAGAATTTTGGGTTATCTGTAGCAGCGAAGGATACACCGCATGCATCCTCCGAATACCTGTGAAAGAAGGACGCATTCGAAGGTTGCATTTGGAGTGTCCTACTTGCTTTTCTGAAATGAGACAGCCTCTATGACGTATGCAGCCTTCGAATGCAGCCTCCGGAGGGTGCAGCCTTTGTAATGAGACACAGCTATAGTTTTAAAAATGTATCTACACCAACACACCAATTTATTCAGAAATATATAAATACAATAAATATTATAAATAATATTAATTAAAATTATAATAATAAATATAACAAATAAACATACTTCTGAAGTTGAACTGTGAACTGTGAATTGTGTTATATAAGTTTCTGATGTTAAACTAAATCTGAATAAAAATGTTGATCATATAAAAAAAAGAATCAAGTGTATGTAAACTTTTGAACAGGATCCTTTTTTAAATCAACCATTATTTTCTCTTGTGGACTGTATGTAAACATCTTTTATGTGAAATATCTTATTCAGGTCAGTACTAAATAATATCATGAAGTAAGAAACCTTATAACAGTAATAATACTGTCAAAACAACTGTTTGCTAGCTCTGACTACTAGTACACTCTCTGGCCATCATCCAATCAAAAAAATGTGAAAACGCTGACTTTATCGTATGCCTGCTAGATGGACCCGGTGTTGCCAACTGGAAATCTGATTGGTTAAAGCAGCAGTTTACATATAGTCCACAAGAGAAAATTGATCCCTCGCATTTTTGGCCAAATAATGAACAATTTGCAGATTTTGCAAGGTATATGTAAACGTTTGACTCCAACTGTAACTAGACACTGCATGCTCGTAGTTTCTTTCACACTTTGATATGAAATGATACAGGACACTGACTAGCAGCTGGAGCTGAGTGTCTGAAAAGTCTCCAGTTTAATGTGTTTGTAAAGACATTCTGCATCGAAATAAACAAAATTCTAATGTAAATATATATTCTTTACATATATAATATTCCCATCATCAACCAATGTGCAATACTGATCTCATTGCTGTGGTGTTGAGTGTAGCTGTTGGTGAAATGTACTCACTTCAGTATCTTCAGCTCACACACAGGATTCTTCAGTCCCTCACAGATCTCTTTGACTCCTGAGTCCAGCAGACGACTGTTGTTCAGGTTCATCTCTTTCAGGATGGTTTTGGAGGAGAGAACAGTAGCTAGAACTGAACAGCTTTTCTCTGTCAGCTCACAATTATTCAGCCTGAACACAAAAACAGCATTTCAGTCAGGACCACTTTCATCATGTATATTTATTACAGTTATATTGCATATTGTTAGTGTTGGTGGTATGATTCTGTTCTGGGCAAAACTCTAAACGCCTGTCCATGCAGCCATGATTGATAAACATGCTTGGACAGAGCGGGGAGAGCAGCAAGTCAAACCCCCCTGAGGTACAGAACAAATCCAGTAAATACCTACATAATTACAATTTAGAATTTACATGAGTTGTAGAAAATACAAAAACATGGTAGAGAATACCTGCAATGTAGTGAACTGATACAGAAAGAAAGAAAAGTCAGATTAGATTACAGGTTCAGTTGGGGTTGGAGGAGGGAGTTTGATTGTGAGCAGTGATGTGACAGAAGAGATGCTGAAAGAATGGAATTAAATGGACCGCTGTGATAAGTGTCAAGACTGGATTGGTACATGTCAGGAACAGCTGACTATCAGCTGATGTGAGCTTGACTGACGTGTTCTGCCTGAACTAACACAACGCTTGATTATTATTATTCAGCACATATTCAACACACATCAGATCAACAGCTTTTCATATCTGATTACACATGTGACTGTCAGTCTTTAATAATGAATAATCAATGAGGTTTCAATGTATAAATCATGTTCACTCACATTATTTTCTCCAGTTTGCTATGAGAGTCCATCAAAAGAGCAGAGAGTTTCTCCCCATCCAGATCTCCTAATTTATCTCCACTCAGATCCAGTTCTTTCAGTAGTAATGGACTTTTACCCAGAACTCCAGTGAGATACTCACACGCTTCCTCTGCAGCAGGACTTTTCAAAAACCTACAGGAACCAGATAAGGAATTCAGATCATTTATATTTTTACATTATTTTTGCCACAAATTCTGTTGTGTGTCTGTTGAATTTCTCTGAACTGCTATTTAATTTCAGTTCATGTCATTTCTATTGAACAATGGTGCAATTGACCCTTCTGTCTATTTTCATACAGCTGATTTCACATCTGTGGATCATTTTTAAATATTTTAAGTTTTTTTTTTCACCTGATGGTCTTTAATGAACAGAGTCCATCCTGTAGTAAATCACTGAGCTCCTTCACTCCTGATTGTCCAGGATCATTTCCTGTGAGATCCAGCTCTATCAGGTGTGAAGGGTTTGATCTCAGAGCTGAAGCCAGAGCTTTATAACCTTCTTCAGTGATACTGCAGTCTGAAAGTCTACAGAAAGACAAAACACACACACATTAAAACAAGACTCCATTAGCATTTATTACACCATTAGGATATTAACATTTTCCATCATCTGAAAAAAGCAATCTGTTTGTCATTATTTTATAAATGTATCTACACCAACACACCAATTTCACATTACTGACCCATTCCTTGTGACACAGCACCAGTTTACAGACCAGCTGGAGCTTTACATTGATTCATGTTTAGATTAACCAAATTCAGACCTGAGTATCTGTAGTGTGCACTGTGAATTTCTCAGCAGACTGGAGATTTCTGTCACTCCAGAGTCTCCTATTTGATTCCTGCTCAGATCCAGCTCTCTGAGGTTTGAATGAAACGCTGATGCCAGAGCAGCACAACCTTCATCTGTAATACTGATGCACTTTAACCTGTAGAAGAGAAAACAAAAATTAAGCCATACATACAATTACACAAATAGCAGCTTTAGCTACTTCTTTTCTCCAACAATATGAGATTTCCGTGATAATTATACTGTGAAAAAAAAAAAAAGATGATTATAATATTATTTATTATTTTACAGTACAATATTTAAGCCTAAATCATATTTCCAATGCTACATAGAACAAGCAGCTTGGATAAGGATTCTCATTTTGAAGGAAGGAATGATACAAGTCTTAAATTGTCTTAATTTCTTTTCTTTTGAATGTTAAGCCCTCAGGCTTTTATTTTGGTGGAAAACTACACAGTGACCTTTACGTTTCTGTATTTAGTTCACAACAGGTTTATAAACACTTTATTGCAAAAATATGGTGAAATCTGTGAACATCATCTGCCAAAAATGTTGGAAATTACATGAACGTAAAATAATTCTTGTTATAAGCTCTTATTTATTTTTTACATTTAACAGCCATTCAGAACTTCTAGTAGCCAACACAAACATATCAGGGAAAAAAAAAAATCAAGATTACCAAAATCACATCTTAGATTAAAATATATTTTATATTATATCAGTTTACAGTAAGGGTGTCAGGCATTCACCACAGCCACCTTAATCTGCCACACCTCCGGTAGCACCACCCACTCGATCGCAATCACCCGAATTCTAACTCGCATCACCTGTTCCTCGTTGAGCCACGCCCTATAAATAGACACTCTGCCACTTGCTCATTGTCTGGTCTACCGTTCACATGCTGAATCTGACTCTCCTACCTTTGATGCTGTTTCGATGTGGTGCTCCTCCTGGACTTCAACAATCTACCTAAGCATTCAGTTAAGAACATCTTTCACTGTTTGATGCTTTGTCTTTTAAATAAGACTTTATTTAATAAATTGTTGAATTGGATTGCCACTCATCTCTCGTCTCCTCCATCCCCTTGTGTGTGCGTGAGTGTGACAAAGGGTACATGAATTACCATGAATTCATGCATAAATTATGCATTAATATGTCATGAATTATGAGGAACTAACATGAATTCAAAGTCATGACTTCATGGATGAACAACCGCTTAATTAAGACATTAACTAAGATGGGTACATGATCATGATTTATGATTTATTACACATGATGATGTTTTTTTCAAAAATAATGAATTAACCTTGTCCGACAGCTTATCAGAATTCTCAGCCTGAGTCCGTCTTTTTTCCCCCTTTACCCAAAATGGCTTATACAACTGTTTCAGCTATTAAAATAGTTCAGTTTTATATGTAACTGCAAAGTGATTATATATTTCTTTTCATTTTTTTTATTATTTCATTTTTTTTTATTTTAAAGTTAATTTAAAAAGAAGTATTTTTTTTTTATCCCATTTTTATATATATATATATATATATATATATATATATATATATATATCTTTATTTATTTATTTATTTTTTCCTTTGTTTGTTTGTTTTTTAAAGTAATGACCGGTTAGCTGAAGACTGATCATAGTCTGTTTTAACAATTTTGCCTTTTTAAATCATCACGACTTGCCTAAAATATACAGTTCAAGCATAATTCAAGCATATCTAAGTTAAGACATTAAACCTAGATAAATGTGCGCTATCAGGCACATATTCAATCGTTTGTGTGGAGAGTGGAAGCTGAAGCCGCTTTGCAGGACATGGAGGCACCAGCACCATCACTGGCATTTTTTTTAGTGGAAACTAGTTAAAATATTCCATCATTTTTGCTCATGAAAGTAAGAGTAATACATCATTCAGAACTGTAAAGGGTCTACTTGTATTTGTGCGCACAATTATATTTTATTTATAAAATAAAATAAAGAACACAAACATGATGCACTTTCTGTCGTCTCAACAGGAGCGCTTCACAAAAATGAACCGAAACTCAGCGAATACATAAATCACAGACATGATAAATATATCTATAGAAAGATTTAAATTATTACCTTAACGAAATAAAACAAATCGAAAACAAAAACTCTTTCATTATTTAATCTGTAAAGATGCTCTTCCCTCTAAAAAGGAGATTGCGAGTCAGGATCGGCAACTTTATCCCTGCGACACTGACTCAGAAAACACGAGTTTATTAATAGATCATTCAAAAATCTCCTTACTCCCCCCCCCCGACACATTCATGGTAATAACTTTTGCCAGTGCTTTGCCTCAAGCTTTAGTCTATTACATGTGCTTGAACACAGAACTGATCCAGCTGCACTGAAGGCAATCACTGCTGCTGCTGCTGACTGAGACACTAAACACCTTCTGAGCCGGTCTCGAAAGTCTCTTTTCATCGCTATAATTGGTGGATGTCTAAAATATAAAAATAAGGAGACGCCTGCAGGCCCGAAGCCTGGCCCCCGTCTGAAATATGACATGAAAATTGGGCCGAAGCCCGGCCCTAGGGCCATAAAAATGTTGGGGCACGTCAGGCTCAGGCTAAAATGCAGTCACCACTTTAGCTGAGGGGCCACAAACATGATGAAGTCATGAGAAACTAATGCTTAGTTAATGATGACAATTGTATTTGAATGTCAACAGAATTCACATGTTATGTGCTGTGATTGGCCAATGTTTGGGTCTGTCCATTTACCTATTTATTTTTTTGTGAACAAAGAAAACATGATCATGTAATAAATCATAAATCATGATCATGTACCCATCTTAGTTAATGTCTTAATTAAGGGGTTGCTCATCCATGAAGTCTTGAATCAAAGACTTTGAACTCATATTAGTTCCTGATAATTCATGACATATTAATGCATAATTTATGCATGAATTCATTGTAATTTGTGTACTCTTACTGTAAAGTGTTACCTAAATCTGATCATGAATCACTGAATGCTTTCAGTTTTATGACAGTCAGATTCTGTTTGGAGATACAAATACACAAAATCAAAATAAAACAATTCTCTATAACTTATCTTATAAAACTGCATTTATTTCTAGAAATAGCTCAGTACAAAATGAATATTTAGTGTTTCACAAAAATCTGTGTACCAGTGTGCTGATGCTAAATGTTGGAGGGTACTGGTTGAAGGACAAGATTTATTAATACTAACTCATTATCCACTCACATGTAAATGCACATTTAAGCTTTTAAGCATGTGACACTGCAGACTATATATTCAATTAAATTGCAGTGTTTTGTCATTTGATAACTGCACTAACCCATATCACAATTTCGAGTATATTTTGATAAATTGTGCAGTCCTGATGACAAGTGTAAAAATATTTTCAAAGTGTGGTGGGTCACTACAGTCTGGGTAATTAATGGGATACACTTTTAAAATACTTACTTCAGCTTTTCCAGTCTACACTGTACATTTTCAAACAGAGTCAAGATGATCTTCATTCCTGGGTTTCCTAGTTTATTCTCACTCAGATCCAGCTCTGTCAGATTTGAAGGGTTTGAATTTAGAGCTGCAGCCAGAACATGACAACCTCCTTCTGTGATACAGTTGTTATTCAGACTGCATAAAGAGAAAACACAGTTCAGTTTTAATCTTAATATTTACCAGTATGTTTTAGCTGACAGTTGACAAATACTGGTGATGATGATGATGATGATGATGATGATGACAATCACATTACAAAAGTCACATATGGTTTTTCAGTCAGCAATCTCTTATACAAGACACATAAAAAAAAAAAAAAAACAAAGCAGAAAGAATTTAAAAGTGTCTTTGTAACAATAAAAAACATACATGAGTGTGTTGAGTTGACAGTGTTTATCCTGCAGTAGAGCAGCGATCTGATTCACTCGTGTGTCTCCTAGTTCATGTCCACTCAGATTCAGTTCTCTCAGGAGTAACGGGTTTTTACCCACAATTCCAGTCACATACTGACAGGCTTCATCTGCAGCAGGACCCAAAAACCTGCAGAAGAGAAGATGAAGCAGGATTCAATTCACCTTTTATACAATGGACAACATATTTCATTAGATTTTTATTTTGCTTTTATTGTATAGCTTACTTGCCTTACTTTACAATTGTTCACCTTATTGTTCTTTATTCTTTTATTCCTGATTTTCTGTTGTGTTTGACATCAATTTACCAAGACAAATTCCTTGTAACTGTATACCTACATTACTTGGCAATAAACGTGATTCTAATAAAATACTGCTTAAAAGCCTATTTTTTTTTTCTTTGTTAACTTTGATGCAGCAACAGGTTGCTCAACAAGAAAAAGTTCACCTACATGTCATTTATTTTATATTACTTCATCACATCTCACCTCAGTGTCTTGAGTTGACAGTTTGGATCCTGTAGTAAATCACTGAGCTCCTTCACTCCTGATTGTCCAGGATCATTTCCTGTGAGATCCAGCTCTATCAGGTGTGAAGGGTTTGATCTCAGAGCTGAAGCCAGAGCTTTATAACCTTCTTCAGTGATACTGCAGTCTGAAAGTCTACAGAAAGACAAAACACACACACACACACACACATTAAAAGACTTCATTAGCATTTATTACAATTGTAATTTTTTTTTAGAAAATAAAAGCGTTTCGCTAGAAAAAACTCTTCTTCCTCGGCTGGGATCGTTTAGAGCCCTTTAAAGCTGCATTTAAACTGCATTTTTGAAGTTCAAACTAGCGGGCACCACAGAAGTCCACTATATGGAGAAAATTCCTGAAATGTCTGTCTGATGTTCTTCGTGAACATCATTCTAGACTCGGGGCTGCAGAGAGGAAGTGGCACAAATCACAAACCTCTACTGACCTTAGTGTGTATCAGTCACTCCTCTCTTCCTTCTCTGCAAATGTCTCCACTGCTAAAATAACAAAATACCACAACAAAATTAACAATTGTCCTGACTCTCGCACACTTTTCAAGACCTTCTCTTCTCTTCTTTGTCTTCCTCCTCCCCCTCCTTCATCAACTCTCTCAGCTGATGACTTTGCAACATTCTTCATAAATAAAACAACATCCATCAGTGGCCAATTCTCCACACCACATACGGACACAAACTTCATAACAACAAATACACAGTCTCTCTCCTCTTTCTCTCCACTCTCGGAGGCTGATGTTTCCAAACTTATCCTCTCTAATCATCCTACAACCTGTCTGCTAGATCCTACTCACCTTTTTCAAGCCATTTCTTCTTCAGTTATATCTGCGCTCACTCACACCATCAACACCTCGCTCCACACTGGCACATTTCCCACAGCATTTAAGCAGGCTCAAGTAACACCACTGCTTAGGAAACCCCCTCTAAATCCAGCACTTTTAGAAAACTACAGACCAGTATCCCTTCTTCCATTCATGGCAAAAATACTTGAGTGAGTTGTGTTAAATCAACTCTCTATGCTTCTTGCACAGAACAACCTCCTAAACAACAACCAATCTGGCTTCAAAAGTGTCCACTCAACTGAGACTGTCCTGCTCTCAGTTACTGAAGCACTAAGACTGGAAAGAGCAGCTTCCAGATCGTCAGTACTCATTCTGCTGGATCTGTCTGCTGCTTTTGACACTGTTAATCACCAGATCCTCCTGTCCACCCTCATGAAGATGAGCATCTCAGGAACTGCACTCCAGTGGTTCAAGTCTTACCTCTCAGTTACTGTAGTTCCTTCAAGGTGTCTTGGAGGGGTGAGGTTTCTAAGTCACAACTTCTTGCTACGGGGGTTCCTCAAGGCTCAGTGCTTGGTCCACTTCTGTTTTACATCTACACGTCATTGTTAGGATCTGTCATTCAGAAACATGGCTTTTCCTATTACTGCTATGCTGATGACACTCAACTCTACTTCTCATTCCAACCAGATGATCCGACGGTACCTGTTCGCATTGCAGCCTGTCTGACAGACATTTCTGGCTGGATGAAAGACCACCACCTTCAACTCAACCTTACTAAGACAGAACTGCTCGTGATCTCAGCCAACCCAGCACTTCATCACAACTGCTCTATACAGATAGGTTCATAGCTCCTTCCTGGACAGCCAGGAACCTTGGAATTGTGATGCTGTGATCTCAATTCGATCAGCTGAGTCTGTAGCCATTCTCAAAAAATGTCTAAAGATGCATCTTTTTCACCAGCACCTGACCAATTGATACCAGGACTTTTTTATTTTTTCTATTGTTTTTGTTTAATTAAAAAAAAAAAAAGTCTTACAGTATGTACTGTGTTAGACTAACTGAGATTTGTCACAGCACTTGGATATTGTTGCTCTCTTGTTGCTCTGACTGCTTCTATTATAAGTCGCTTTGGATAAAAGCATCTGCTAAGTGACTAAATGTATATTTTCCTCAAAAAACACAATTTCTTTAAGAATGAAGAATGAAAGACACAAACATCTTGGATGACAAGTGGTGAGTAAATTATCTGTAAATTTTTCTTCCGGAAGTGAACTAATCTTTTAATAGCCACCGACAGATTTTGAGTGATGCTACCAGTGTTTGAACACACATAGAAAACAATGGATTTGAACTTTAAAGACATGACACTTCTTTTTTCCAGTGTGCTTTGTTTTGCTAAATGTTAATTTATTAATACTAACTCATTATCTGCTCACATGTAAATGCACTTTTAAGCTTTCAAGCATGTGACACTGCAGGCTGAATATTCAATTAAACTGCAGCTTTTTGTGATTTAAAACTGCACTAACCAATATCACAATTTCGAGTTATTTTGATTAATTGTGCAGTCCTGATGAGTGTAAAAATTGTGTAAAAATATTTTCAAATTTATGAAACTGTGGTGGGTCACTACAGTCTGGGTAATTAATGGGATACACTTTTAAAATACTTACTTCAGCTTTTCCAGTCTACACTGTACATTTTCAAACAGAGTCAAGATGATCTTCATTCCTGGGTTTCCTAGTTTATTCTCACTCAGATCCAGCTCTGTCAGATTTGAAGGGTTTGAATTTAGAGCTGCAGCCAGAACATGACAACCTCCTTCTGTGATACAGTTGTTATTCAGACTGCATAAAGACAAAACACAATTCAGTTTTAATCTTAATATTTACCAGTATGTTTTAGCTGACAGTTGACAAATACTGGTGATTATGATGATGACAATCACATTACAAAAATCACAAGTGTCCTTGCAACAATGAAAAAACATACATCAGTGTGTTGAGTTGGCAGTGTTTATCCTGCAGTAGAGCAGCGATCTGATTCACTCGTGTGTCTCCTAGTTCATGTTCACTCAGATTCAGTTCTCTCAGGAGTAACGGGTTTTTACCCACAATTCCAGTCACATACTGACAGGCTTCATCTGCAGCAGGACCCAAAAACCTGCAGAAGAGAAGATGAAGAAACTTAATTTCTTAAATAAACTTGGTGAAAATCTGACTCTGAAACTGCCTGCATGTAATTTATTTTGCATTATAGCATCACGTCTCACCTCAGTGTCTTGAGTTGACAGTTTGGATCCTGTAGTAAATCACTGAGCTCCTTCACTCCTGATTGTCCAGGATCATTTCCTGTGAGATCCAGCTCTATCAGGTGTGAAGGGTTTGATCTCAGAGCTGAAGCCAGAGCTTTATAACCTTCTTCAGTGATACTGCAGTCTGAAAGTCTACAGAAAGACAACAAACAAAACACACACACAGACTCGCATTAAAACAAGAATTCATTAGCATTTATTAAACTATTAGAGTATCAACATTTTCCATAATCTCAAAAAAGCATCTGTTTGTCAATGTTTTTTTAAATGTATCTACACCAACACACCAATTTATTCATAAATATATAAATATAACAAATATTATAAATAATAATAAATAATATTATACTAATAAATATACTAAATGAATATACTTCTTCTGAAGTTGAACTGTGAATTGTGTTATATAAGTTTCTGATATTAAACTAAATCTGAATAAAAAAGTTGATCATAAAAAAAGAATCAAGTGTATGTAAACTTTTGAACGGGCTCCTTTTTTAAATTCAGCTATTATTTTCTCTTGTGGACTGTATGTAAACATTTTTTATGTGAAAAATCTTATTCACGTCAGTACTAAAACAATAACATGCAGTAAGAAACCTTAGAAACAGTAATAATACTGTCAAAACAACTGTTTGCTAGCTCTGACTACTACTACACTCTCTGGCCATCATCCAATCAAAGGATGTGAAAATGCTGATGTTATTGTATGTCTGCTAGATGGACCTGGTGTTGGCAACTGTGGAATGGAGTGCGTGTCTGAAAAGTCTCCTGTTTAATGTGTTTGTAAAGACATTCTGTGTCAAAATAAACAAAATTCTAATGTAAATATATATTCTTTACATATATAATATTCCCATCATCAACCAATGTGCAATACTGATCTCATTGCTGTGGTGTTGAGTGTAGCTGCTGGTGAAATGTACTCACTTCAGTATCTTCAGCTCACACACAGGATTCTTCAGTCCCTCACAGATCTCTTTGACTCCTGAGTCCAGCAGACGACTGTTGTTCAGGTTCATCTCTTTCAGGATGGTTTTGGAGGAGAGAACAGTAGCTAGAACTGAACAGCTTTTCTCTGTCAGATCACAATTATTCAGCCTGAACACAAAAACAGCATTTTAGTCAGGACCAATTTTGTCAAGTATATTTATTACAATTATATTGCATATTGGTAGTGTTGGTGGTATGATTCTGTTCTGGGCAAAACTCTAAACGCCTGTCCATGCAGCCATGATTGATAAACATGCTTGGACAGAGCGGGGAGAGCAGCAAGTCAAACCCCCCTGGGGTACAGAACAGATCCAGTGATTGCCTATATCAACTCACAGCCTATATCTTCTGAAAGAATGGAATTAAATGGACCACTGTGATAAGTGTCAAGACTGGATTGGTACATGTCAGGAACAGCTGACTATCAGCTGATGTGAGCTTGACTGACGTGTTCTGCCTGAACTAACACAACGCTTGATTATTATTATTCAGCACATATTCAACACACATCAGATCAACAGCTTTTCATATCTGATTACACATGTGACTGTCAGTCTTTAATAATGAATAATCAAAGAGGTTTCAATGTATAAATCATGTTCACTCACATTATTTTCTCCAGTTTGCTATGAGAGTCCATCAAAAGAGCAGAGAGTTTCTCCCCATCCAGATCTCCTAATTTATCTCCACTCAGATCCAGTTCTTTCAGTAGTAATGGACTTTTACCCAGAACTCCAGTGAGATACTCACACGCTTCCTCTGCAGCAGGACTTTTCAAAAACCTACAGGAAGCAGATAAGGATTTCACATAATCTATATTTTTACATTATTTTGCCATAATTATGTTGGGCCTGTTGAATTTCTCTGAACTGCTATTTAATTTCAGTTCATGTCATTTATATTCAACAATGGTGCATTTGACCCTTCTATCTATTTTCATACAGCTGATTTCACATCTGCAGATCATTTTTAAATATTTTAAGTTTTTTTTTTCACCTGATGGTCTTTAATGAACAGAGTCCATCCTGTAGTAAATCATTGAGCTCCTTCACTCCTGATTGTCCAGGATCATTTCCTGTGAGATCCAGCTCTATCAGGTGTGAAGGGTTTGATCTCAGAGCTGAAGCCAGAGCTTTATAACCTTCTTCAGTGATACTGCAGTCTGAAAATCTATAGAAAGACAACACACACACACACACACACACACACACACACACACACACAAAAACAAGATTTCATTAGCATTTATTAAACTATTAGGATATTATATTTTCCATCATCTCAAAAAAGCATCTGTTTGTCTATATTTTGTAAATGTATCTACACCAACACACAAATTTCACATTACTGATCCATTCCTTGTGACACAGCACCAGTTTACAGACCAGCTGGAGCTTTACATTGATTCATGTTTAGATTAACCAAATTCAGACCTGAGTATCTGTAGTGTGCACTGTGAATTTCTCAGCAGACTGGAGATTTCTGTCACTCCAGAGTCTCCTATTTGATTCCTGCTCAGATCCAGCTCTCTGAGGATTGAATGAAACGCTGATGCCAGAGCAGCACAACCTTCATCTGTAATACTGATGCACTTTAACCTGTAGAAGAGAAAACAAAAATTAAGCCATACATACAATTACACAAATAGCAGCTTTAGATACTTCTTTTATCCACCATTATGAGATGTTCATGATAATCATACTGAAATAAATAATATTTTGTATTTTACAGTACAATATTTAAGCCTAAACCATAATTCCAATGCTACATAGAACAAGCAGCTTGGAGAAGGATTTCTGTTTTGAAGGAAGGAATGATACAAGTCTTAAATTGTCTTAATTTCTTTACTTTTGAATGTTAAGCCCTCAGGCTTTTATTCTGGTGGAAAACCACACAGTGACTGTGTTTAGTTCACAACAGGTTTACACTTTATTGCACAAATCTGGTGAAATCTGTTAACATAATCTGCCAAAAAATGCTGGAATTTACATGAATGTAAAATAAAGTGAACCTTCAGCCATTCAGAACTTCTACTAGCCAAAACAAACATATCAGAGAAATAAAAAAACAAAAAACAAAAAAAAAACACATCTTAGATCAAAATATATTTTATACTAAATCTGATTATGAATCATTGAATGCTTTCAGTTTTACAACAGTCAGATTCTGTTTGGAGATAAAAATAAACAAAATCAAAATAAAACAATTCTCTATAACTTATCTTATAAAACTGCATATATTTCTAAAAATAGCTCAGTACAAAATGAATGTTCAGTGTTAAACATGTTAAAGATTAACAGAGAGGCTGTGAGTTGATCAAGTGATTATCTGTTTCCTCACAAAAATCTGTGATACTGAACTCCACTGTCATCCTTTAAAAAAGCCAAATCGAGGCCACTAATGCACCGGCAAAAATTCACTTGAATGAACAAAGTGGCATCGATGATCTCGGCAAAGGAGAAGTGCTCACTAACACAGATTTAGGCAGATTTGTGAACAATATTTGAGAGAAATAGGCCTTTTGTGTACATAGAAAAAGTCTTAGATCTTTGAATTCAGCTCATAAAAAAATGGGGCAATATCTGTCCTGGAAAGCCTCTCCCCGACGCAATAATCTACGCATTTATGGTATGCCAGAAGGATGCAAGGTAAGCAATGTAAGCAATGTGCAGGAATTCGTTGGTGAATTTATTAAGTCTGAACTAAGGGGTCTACAGGACATTGATCTACAGATACAGAGGACTAGAGCTATAGAGCTATAGAGGACATAGAGCTCTCGTTCCAAAGCCCAGTCAAGAAGTACAGCCTAGATCATTAGTGATCTGCTTTCTCGAATATCGTGTCAAGGAAATGGTACTTCGAGCTGCATGGAACAAGAAAGAGTTACGCTATTAGGGCCGGAGAATTTTTTTTGACCACGACTACGCAACAGAAATTCTTCAGCGCAGCAGTGAATATGCGGAAATAAAGAGAGCTCTCAAGGCCAAGCAAATACGATTCCAAACACCATACCCAGCCAAGCTGAAAGTATTTCCCGGGATCAAGGTTTACAACAGCCCGACAGAGGCTTCTAGAGACCTGAAGAAGGAAGGAATCACATTTGACCTAATCGAGCATACTGGACAACCCAGCCACCCGCTTTGGCAGAGTCTGCGATGGGAAAAAGAAACGTCAGCAAGGAGTAAATGCCAGCAGAATAGTCAGACACAAATACGTGAAAAACTAAGGAGTTATCAACACATTCCCAGCTCGAAGAACGACAGTGTGACTTTTTGAATTCAGGACTAATGGAGAAGTAATAAGTGTATATATCCTTTCAAGTTTTTTTTTCAAGGCAGCAAAACGGCTGAAAAACAGGATGTTAATATGTTCACTTTAATATTTAAAGTCTAGTATTTTAGATAATCCATTTTCATTCATTGCTTAAATCGCCACTTTTGATTATAAACCTTTAGCCTCGTCATAGGTAAACACCTCCGCTTATTGTATAAGATCATATAGATTGACGTAAAGGGACTAAATCATTTCTTGTGATTGTTTACTAAGAGAGGGATTTTTTTGTTTAAATCACGAGCTAAGAGGCCCTTACTAAAAGTGAGGATTTACCCTCTGTTGAGAGGGTTATAATTGTAAACCCTTACAGTGGAAATCCATGTTTGGAACTTCGGAATGATTTTGTTTTTAGTTATAAATACTTTAGAAGCTGTTTTCGTTTTAAATCGCATTGTTCTGACTCTCATGGGTACCTTCTGTCAATATATGAAACTATGTTTAAGACATATCAGGAATATAAGATAATGACTCTTAATGTCAATGGGCTCTTGCTGGAGGCAATGTGGGACATTATTGGCTGATCATGTACATGTCTCCTGGTCTTGTCCAGTCTTGAATCTGTTTTGGTCAGAAATACATTCTAGCATAGAGGAAATATTGGAAATTAAGATTGAAAAAACAGCTTATATTCTATTTCTTGGCAATATACCTGATTCAGTTAATAATATGAATAAATATTTACTCAGGATTCTACTAGCAGCAGCAAAAAATGGAATATGTACACATATTATTGTAAATACATGTAACTAGGATCAATGGCTGCTTGGTAGTACTCCTACAGAAATAAGTATCATGTCTATGAATGTACAACTACAAATATTCTCGTATACATTGTAACATGTTCCAAGTTACTTGTATTTTATTTTCCTATACTTCTGTATTATTAGAGTGGTTGTAGTAATCCTACAGGGCACTAGAGGGTGCTCTAGAGAGCTTCCATACAGGATATAGAGGTAGCTGCTACAGAGAAGTAGTAGATTTGTTTGGTAGAGGGAGCATGTGGTTGTGTTACCTTTAGCTTCCAGAAAATCTCAGAGTCCTGATTGAGAAACCTTGTGTTTTTAGTTCAATCTGTAAGCACTTGTTTGTTTGACTATTTTTGAAAGGTTTCACTTCAAGTTGCTTCGAACTTACTGATTGGAGTGTTTTTGAGGCTGCAGCTACTGATCTGGATGAGCTCACTGACACTGTGACATCCTACATCAGTTTCTGTGAGGACATGTGTGTACTCACCAGGACTTATTTGACATTTAACAATGACAAACCTTGGTTCAGTGCAAAACTCAAACAGCTTCGCCAGGCCAAAGAGGACGCCTACAGGAGTGGGGACAAAGCCTTGTACAAACAGGCCAAATACACACTGAATAGGGAGATAAGAGTGGCAAAGTTAAACTACTCGGGAAAGCTAAAAAAAAAAAAGACAGCTTTCAAGAAGTGACTCTAAATCAGTGTGGAACGGCCTGAAAGCCATGACCAGCTACAAGAGCAGTCCCCCAGCACTGAGGCCAATCAACAACTGGCTGAGGACTTGAATGAGTTTTACTGCAGGTTTGAAAAACAAAAGACTGGTCTGACACCCTACACCCACCCCGAGTGTCCCACAACACAGCCATCAACACCCTGCCCCTCCATCCCCCCTACCGTTTCTCAACCTGCCCTTAAGATCTGTGAAGGTGATGTTTGCAAAGTCTTTAGGAAGCAGAAGATAAGGAAAGCCAAAGGCCCAGATGGTGTCTCTCCAGCCTGCCTTAAAGCCTGTGCTGTCCAGCTATCATCTATCTTCACATTGATCTTCAACAGATCTCTGGAGCTGTGTATAGTCCCATCCTGCTTCAAATGCTCCACGATCATCCCTGTACCCAAGAAACCAAAAACCACAGGACTTAATGACTACAGACCTGTTGCTTTAACATCTGTAGTCATGAAGTCATTTGAGAGACTGGTGTTGGCCTACTCGAAGGACATTACTGGATCCTTGCTGGACCCCCTGCAGTTTGCTTACCAAGCAAACAGGTCTGTGGATGATGCAGTCAATATGGGATTGCACTACATCCTTCAACATCTGGACAAACCAGGGACCTATGCAAGGATCTTGTTTGTGGACTTCAGCTCTGCTTTCAACACCATCATTCCAGATATCCTTCAGAATAAACAGTCACAGCTCTCTGTACCCATCCCCATTTGTCAATGGATCACCAGCTTCCTGACAGACAGACAGCAGCTAGTGAGGCTGGAAAAACTCACATCCGGCACCCGCACCATCAGCACTGGAGCTCCCCAGGGTTGTGTTCTCTCCCCACTGCTCTTCTCCCTCTACACAAATGACTGCACCTCTAAAGACCCCTCTGTCAAACTTCTGAAGTTTGCAGATGACACCACAGTCATCGGTCTCATCCGGGATGGCGACGAATCTGCTTACAGACAGGAGGTTGAGCAGCTGTCTCTCTGGTGCAGTCACAACAATCTGGAGCTCAACACGCTCAAAACTGTAGAGATGACGGTGGACTTCCGGAGAAAGCCCCCTGCGCTCACCCCTCTCACCATCATGAACAGCACTGTGGCTGCAGTGGACTCATTCAGGTTCCTAGGAACTAACATCTCCCAGGACCTGAAGTGGGACATTCACATTGACTCAATTGTGAAAAAAGCCCAGCAGAGGTTGTACTTTCTTCGTCAACTGAAAAAGTTCAATCTACCACAGGCACTGATGACACAGTTTTACTCCGCTGTCATTGAGTCAGTTCTGTGCTCTTCTATAACTGTCTGGTTTGGGGCAGCCAGTAAATCAGATATAAGAAGACTGCAACGGACTGTTAGGACAGCAGAAAGAATCATTGGTGTGCACCTGCCCAACCTTCAGGACTTGTACATCTCCAGAGTGAAGAAACGGGCAGGAAACATCATCCAAGACCCTTCTCACCCCGGACACAACCTGTTTGCACTTCTCCCCTCAGGCAGACGCTACAGATCCCTGAGCACTAAAACATCTAGGCATAAAAATAGTTTTTTCCCAAATGCCATCTCCAGTCTAAACAGATAAACATGAACATTATCTGGGTTCTACAATTCATTTCTGTATTTCTTTCTCCATTTCTAATTATTGTCTCTTTCTGTAATATTATTATGTAAATACTCATGCACATCTCTTATTTATATAGCTGTATATAGAGAAAATAATGTACAAATCTGTACATAAATCATCTGTTCCAGATTCATACATTATTATTTATTTTTAAGTTTTTTATTTTATTTAAATGTTGTATGTATGTATGTATGTATGTATGTATGTACCAGGAGCACCTTAAAAAACCACAACAAATTTCTCGTGTGTTTGCGCACACTTGGCGAATAAAGCTAATTCTGATTCTGATTCTGATTCTGAATCACTGTTGATGTTTAATGTTGTTTAATGTTTATTTTGTGGAAAGGACTCTTTAAATATCTTTAAGCTTGTTTTTACACTGCCCTAAAAGAAGGGAGAGTGTTCTTAACAGCTAGATATTTATGCACCAAAAGGATTTTGTATGCTGATTTGAAAAGGAGGAAAGTTGGAGCTGGATGGGTGCCTCAAAACCACTTTATTTCAGAATACTCAATGCTTTTCTACATACTGGACTGGACTGCAACGTTTGGGGAAGTGCTATTATTTTTTTACTACCTCAAAGACACTGAACTGTTCATTATTCTATTCTAGTTTCTGAAGTTAATTGCTTTAAGTTTCTAGAGTTTCTGTTGGGTTAATAAAAGGCTTAAGTTAAATTTGAGCATTAAAATAAACAAGGATCACACAGGTGGTTGTTTCTTTAATTCAGTAAAAACAAAGAAATTACTCTGGTAACACAGGAAGTGTTACAACATGCTTACAAATATTTGCTTATTTTGTAACCAGTTAACCAGGCTGAAATTTATTCCATTTATTTTTCACTTTTTGTGTTCTACTTTGGAAAAATATTTATGTATGTACCCATGAAGGAGTGTTGTTTGTTTGATATTGTGTTGAAGTTTATAAAAAATAAATAAATAAATAAATAAATAAATAAATAAATAAATAACAGACTTAGTGTTCAAGTGTCAGACTTTTGGACCTGTTTTTCCTTGTTTTATCCCCATCTTTGTTCCTGAGTTTCCTTATTTGGTCATTTTCCTGTTCTTGTTTAGTTTGCTTTATCCTATGCACCTGTGTTCATAATTACCCCTTGGCAGAGATTTTCTTAGTATCCACAAGTTTCAGGGGGGCCCTACTGTAAACAAGAACATGGGTACCAATGGTATTTTGTGTGCTAATTAGCGAAGAGGCTAAGTGCTTTTTAGACCACTGTTTACTTTGTAAAGATGTACACCTTTATGAGAGATGTCATTACGTTCTTATGGACAACATATGCTTTTCGAATTTGTGTTCCCACATCATTAGCAAGTTTGGATCGCTAAATCTTGAATGACTGTCAACTAGTGAAATGACATTTGAACCGAGACATCAAAGCTTGGCATGGCAGATGAAGCCTCGATTCGAGGCTTGTTAACATAGAAATCCCTTTCGTATAAGCCTCACTTTCTGTCCAGTCATGTGTACGATTCACTTTGCGTGTCCTAATGTTCGACCCCCAGATCTTACTTTGCCAGTACATTTTCATTAGGACCTATTTAATAATTACATTTTAAATACCCAGTCATGCAAGGAAAATATGCAATTAATATGTGTACCTTATTTTTCTATTACATAATATTGATATTCATACTGGCATTTAATGGCACTGTTCAGTAGGTAAATTAATTTATCAGAGTCAGAAATTCAACAAACAAACACACACACAGTTAGGCTTTTATTTGTGCATATAACATGGATCGATCTATGGAAATTGGTGAATGCTTATTCCGATGATGCTTACAGGCTTTTGGCTGCTTTATTTTTTACTAACCACCAGATTGCGCTGTTTTCGGCTTCAAATCTTTTCCCGAAACTTTTCTGTCAGAGGAAAGTCTCGGTGCTTCATGAGGCTTCATTTGCTCGTCACTCCTGTCAACTGTTGAATGAATAAAGCTGTCTGTAAGACATCGTTAGATACTATAAAGTGTTTTGGTTTAAACTGTTCAGAGATGGGAAGTAACCGAGTACAAATACTCCGTTACTGTACTTAAGTTGATTTTTCTGGTTTCAGTACTTTACTTCACTATTTATTTTTCGGACTACTTTTACTTTTACTCCTTACATTTTTACACAAATCTCTGTACTTTCCACTTCTTACATTTTCAAACCAGGCTCATTACTTTAGTTTTAATCAGCCTTTGGTGGATCACCATTCCGTAACCAATCTCTAATCTTAATCTCAATCTTAATCACGGATCGGTTAGTCTCGACTGGCAACGCAATTTGGCTTGCGCGCACTCCGTGTCTCCACCAAAGGTTTCTATCAGAGTAATCATTGAAAGTGACTCAAGAATGGAGTGGAAGTGCCCGGGTGGATCATAGAGGCAAAACTACTGACATGTTCAGGACTGAAAGTGCAGGTCAGTTTCATCAGTAAACAGGCTTTGAAGTGTTAAGCTAAGGCTGCAGTTTAATGCTTAACTAAGTAAACAAAGACAAAACTACAGCAGTAATAATATAAACGAAACTAAACTAAATTACTATCATCACTCAAAATACTCTATGCTAAAGGACATTGTTATTATCTACTGTAAAGTTACAGTAGTAATTTAGCAAACAAAACATCATTTAGCAATAGGTTCAGAGACAGCTAGGGCAGATAACAACACAACCCTTACAAAAATTAAAACCAAAATCCATGGTTAATAGTCAAACCATGGTAACCAAAAATTAACCATGGTTTTGCTACACTAACCATAGTCTAACCATGAGATGTGTAGTAAAACTATGGCTGTAGTTAAACTAAAACAGAGTGTACTCAATCCGCCAAAAAAACGAAACAAAACAAAAAACATGGTTACTATACTTTTACTCTAATAAACCACGGATAATTTTGGTAAGAGGAAAGATATGACTCATGATAATGCAATAACGTGTACAGTATTAGGATGTAATCATTATTGTACTAATTTTGACATTTAGGCAATTTAGAAAATATAGTTTTGTTAAATCTATAGTATTTAAGCCATTTAAAGATAAAACAACAACACCTGGTCATGATACGATACTTTAAATTGAACACTTCTGCTCATAACAGTAAATGGCTGATGGGAAAAGTGACAGGTACAAAAAAATTAGTGAAAAAAATATACACACACAAAGTGAGATGTAGAGAGAGATCATGGAAAATGAAGAGACTGAAAAGGAAAATGGAAGTGAAGGTGCAGTTCAAGAGAGAGACTTTTTGTTATTCTGCACTTCCCCAGCCTAAGGTTTTAAACATTTATTTAAATGTGATGGCCATACAAAAAAAAAATAATAAAAAAAATAGCATTGTCCATGGTTTCAGAATTAGTTGTGGGCGTATGGGATGGCCTGAATGAGTGTGAGATTTCCCGGCCTGAAATTTTGTCCCAGTCCGGCCCTGTTCTACATGGTGGTTGTTTAGCCTTGATACATTCATTAGCTAACAAATTTTAAATGTGAGTTATTTTGTATTAATGTGTACTTTTTACTTAAGTTCATGTCTGAGCTCATACTTCTTTACTTTAACTTAAGCAAAAAGTAGTCAGTACTTCTACTTTTACCAGAGTATTTTTTTAAACATGAGTATCTGTACTTCTACTTGAGTGAAGGATGTGTTTACTTTTGGCATCTCTGAAACTGTTTAAGTGATTTTCATCATTTTGATTCTTGTATGTGAATGTTACTGACCTCAATCTCTCCAGTTTACAGTGTGAATCCTTCAGTACGTCACATAAGTGATTCACTCCTGTGTTTTTTATTTGATTCCCGCTCAGGTCCAGTTCTCTCAGGTGTGATGGGTTTGATTTCAGAGCTGAAGTCAGGATGAGACACTGTTTCTCTGTAATTCTGCATCTACACAGACTGAAAACAGAAAGAGAAAAGACAATGAATCAGATCTATGATGCATCATGAACAAATGTCATACATTCACTAATAAACCAGCAAAATCATGAAAACTTCTAATACATGAATGAACAAACCAAGAGAGGAGTATTTGAGGAGACTAGTTACAATCCAAGTCTGGACCCTCAGTCAACAAATAAGTCAATTTTACCAATGGAAATTAATGTGAAGAATCAATATACAAACAATAGTAAAAATTAACAACATTAAATGGTCTATTTTCACATTTCTATTGGATGAAAATAATCAAATCAATCAAATATTTTTTTTATTTTTAAGCCTTTTTACAGTGTAGTTTACAATTTCTAACTGTATGAACATACTAAATCTACATTTCCCTTAATAAAAAAAAAATAGTGAAATACACTATTAGTCCAGTATAAATCTAACTGTCAGAAACATCTACTGTCATTTGTTAGACTGTTTTTTGTTGTCACTTATGTTTTATTTCACAGCAAAAATGTCACATTTGTCAATGTCAATCTTTCTTCAGATGGAGAAATGCCAGAAAGTGCAGCACTGGAAATGATGTGACAAGAGTCCAGCGGTCTTAAACTAAACAGTGAACTTTAATCTCACTGTCACTGCTGTACAGTATAATGATACTAACTCTAGTTTCTCCAGCTTGAATTGTGTGTTCATCAGTAGATCACTGAGGTTTTTCACTCCAGAGTCTCCTAGTTTATTCCCTGTCAGGTTCAGTTCTCTCAGGTGTGATGGGTTTGATTTCAGAGCTGAAGTCAGGATGAGACACTGTTTCTCTGTAATTCTGCATCTACACAGACTGAAGACAGAAAGAGAAAAGACAATGAATCAGATCTATGATGATCAACTTACTAATGTGTTTTGCATCTTCCAGCAGACGTTTGCTGACAAATAAACAGTGATATCTGTGTGCAGGTAACATGAAGAAAGACTACACATAGTTCATTTAAATACACTACAAACTACACAAAAGTTACAAATGTATGCAAAGGTTGATCAGCTAAATTAAATCAGCTAAATTACTCATTAAGACAGGGGTCACCACACTCAGTCCTGGAGGGCCGGTGTCCTACAGAGTTTTGCTCCAACCGTAATCAAACACAACAAGGTCTTAATACTGTAGGTTTACTTCAAACTTCCAGGCAGGTGTGTTGAGCCTACTCGAAGGACATTACTGGATCCTTGCTGGACCCCCTGCAGTTTGCTTACCAAGCAAACAGGTCTGTGGATGATGCAGTCAATATGGGATTGCACTACATCCTTCAACATCTGGACAAACCAGGGACCTATGCAAGGATCTTGTTTGTGGACTTCAGCTCTGCTTTCAACACCATCATTCCAGATATCCTTCAGAATAAACAGTCACAGCTCTCTGTACCCATCCCCATTTGTCAATGGATCACCAGCTTCCTGACAGACAGACAGCAGCTAGTGAGGCTGGAAAAACTCACATCCGGCACCCGCACCATCAGCACTGGAGCTCCCCAGGGTTGTGTTCTCTCCCCACTGCTCTTCTCCCTCTACACAAATGACTGCACCTCTAAAGACCCCTCTGTCAAACTTCTGAAGTTTGCAGATGACACCACAGTCATCGGTCTCATCCGGGATGGCGACGAATCTGCTTACAGACAGGAGGTTGAGCAGCTGTCTCTCTGGTGCAGTCACAACAATCTGGAGCTCAACACGCTCAAAACTGTAGAGATGACGGTGGACTTCCGGAGAAAGCCCCCTGCGCTCACCCCTCTCACCATCATGAACAGCACTGTGGCTGCAGTGGACTCATTCAGGTTCCTAGGAACTAACATCTCCCAGGACCTGAAGTGGGACATTCACATTGACTCAATTGTGAAAAAAGCCCAGCAGAGGTTGTACTTTCTTCGTCAACTGAAAAAGTTCAATCTACCACAGGCACTGATGACACAGTTTTACTCCGCTGTCATTGAGTCAGTTCTGTGCTCTTCTATAACTGTCTGGTTTGGGGCAGCCAGTAAATCAGATATAAGAAGACTGCAACGGACTGTTAGGACAGCAGAAAGAATCATTGGTGTGCACCTGCCCAACCTTCAGGACTTGTACATCTCCAGAGTGAAGAAACGGGCAGGAAACATCATCCAAGACCCTTCTCACCCCGGACACAACCTGTTTGCACTTCTCCCCTCAGGCAGACGCTACAGATCCCTGAGCACTAAAACATCTAGGCATAAAAATAGTTTTTTCCCAAATGCCATCTCCAGTCTAAACAGATAAACATGAACATTATCTGGGTTCTACAATTCATTTCTGTATTTCTTTCTCCATTTCTAATTATTGTCTCTTTCTGTAATATTATTATGTAAATACTCATGCACATCTCTTATTTATATAGCTGTATATAGAGAAAATAATGTACAAATCTGTACATAAATCATCTGTTCCAGATTCATACATTATTATTTATTTTTAAGTTTTTTATTTTATTTAAATGTTGTATGTATGTATGTATGTATGTATGTATGTACCAGGAGCACCTTAAAAAACCACAACAAATTTCTCGTGTGTTTGCGCACACTTGGCGAATAAAGCTAATTCTGATTCTGATTCTGATTCTGAATCACTGTTGATGTTTAATGTTGTTTAATGTTTATTTTGTGGAAAGGACTCTTTAAATATCTTTAAGCTTGTTTTTACACTGCCCTAAAAGAAGGGAGAGTGTTCTTAACAGCTAGATATTTATGCACCAAAAGGATTTTGTATGCTGATTTGAAAAGGAGGAAAGTTGGAGCTGGATGGGTGCCTCAAAACCACTTTATTTCAGAATACTCAATGCTTTTCTACATACTGGACTGGACTGCAACGTTTGGGGAAGTGCTATTATTTTTTTACTACCTCAAAGACACTGAACTGTTCATTATTCTATTCTAGTTTCTGAAGTTAATTGCTTTAAGTTTCTAGAGTTTCTGTTGGGTTAATAAAAGGCTTAAGTTAAATTTGAGCATTAAAATAAACAAGGATCACACAGGTGGTTGTTTCTTTAATTCAGTAAAAACAAAGAAATTACTCTGGTAACACAGGAAGTGTTACAACATGCTTACAAATATTTGCTTATTTTGTAACCAGTTAACCAGGCTGAAATTTATTCCATTTATTTTTCACTTTTTGTGTTCTACTTTGGAAAAATATTTATGTATGTACCCATGAAGGAGTGTTGTTTGTTTGATATTGTGTTGAAGTTTATAAAAAATAAATAAATAAATAAATAAATAAATAAATAAATAAATAACAGACTTAGTGTTCAAGTGTCAGACTTTTGGACCTGTTTTTCCTTGTTTTATCCCCATCTTTGTTCCTGAGTTTCCTTATTTGGTCATTTTCCTGTTCTTGTTTAGTTTGCTTTATCCTATGCACCTGTGTTCATAATTACCCCTTGGCAGAGATTTTCTTAGTATCCACAAGTTTCAGGGGGGCCCTACTGTAAACAAGAACATGGGTACCAATGGTATTTTGTGTGCTAATTAGCGAAGAGGCTAAGTGCTTTTTAGACCACTGTTTACTTTGTAAAGATGTACACCTTTATGAGAGATGTCATTACGTTCTTATGGACAACATATGCTTTTCGAATTTGTGTTCCCACATCATTAGCAAGTTTGGATCGCTAAATCTTGAATGACTGTCAACTAGTGAAATGACATTTGAACCGAGACATCAAAGCTTGGCATGGCAGATGAAGCCTCGATTCGAGGCTTGTTAACATAGAAATCCCTTTCGTATAAGCCTCACTTTCTGTCCAGTCATGTGTACGATTCACTTTGCGTGTCCTAATGTTCGACCCCCAGATCTTACTTTGCCAGTACATTTTCATTAGGACCTATTTAATAATTACATTTTAAATACCCAGTCATGCAAGGAAAATATGCAATTAATATGTGTACCTTATTTTTCTATTACATAATATTGATATTCATACTGGCATTTAATGGCACTGTTCAGTAGGTAAATTAATTTATCAGAGTCAGAAATTCAACAAACAAACACACACACAGTTAGGCTTTTATTTGTGCATATAACATGGATCGATCTATGGAAATTGGTGAATGCTTATTCCGATGATGCTTACAGGCTTTTGGCTGCTTTATTTTTTACTAACCACCAGATTGCGCTGTTTTCGGCTTCAAATCTTTTCCCGAAACTTTTCTGTCAGAGGAAAGTCTCGGTGCTTCATGAGGCTTCATTTGCTCGTCACTCCTGTCAACTGTTGAATGAATAAAGCTGTCTGTAAGACATCGTTAGATACTATAAAGTGTTTTGGTTTAAACTGTTCAGAGATGGGAAGTAACCGAGTACAAATACTCCGTTACTGTACTTAAGTTGATTTTTCTGGTTTCAGTACTTTACTTCACTATTTATTTTTCGGACTACTTTTACTTTTACTCCTTACATTTTTACACAAATCTCTGTACTTTCCACTTCTTACATTTTCAAACCAGGCTCATTACTTTAGTTTTAATCAGCCTTTGGTGGATCACCATTCCGTAACCAATCTCTAATCTTAATCTCAATCTTAATCACGGATCGGTTAGTCTCGACTGGCAACGCAATTTGGCTTGCGCGCACTCCGTGTCTCCACCAAAGGTTTCTATCAGAGTAATCATTGAAAGTGACTCAAGAATGGAGTGGAAGTGCCCGGGTGGATCATAGAGGCAAAACTACTGACATGTTCAGGACTGAAAGTGCAGGTCAGTTTCATCAGTAAACAGGCTTTGAAGTGTTAAGCTAAGGCTGCAGTTTAATGCTTAACTAAGTAAACAAAGACAAAACTACAGCAGTAATAATATAAACGAAACTAAACTAAATTACTATCATCACTCAAAATACTCTATGCTAAAGGACATTGTTATTATCTACTGTAAAGTTACAGTAGTAATTTAGCAAACAAAACATCATTTAGCAATAGGTTCAGAGACAGCTAGGGCAGATAACAACACAACCCTTACAAAAATTAAAACCAAAATCCATGGTTAATAGTCAAACCATGGTAACCAAAAATTAACCATGGTTTTGCTACACTAACCATAGTCTAACCATGAGATGTGTAGTAAAACTATGGCTGTAGTTAAACTAAAACAGAGTGTACTCAATCCGCCAAAAAAACGAAACAAAACAAAAAACATGGTTACTATACTTTTACTCTAATAAACCACGGATAATTTTGGTAAGAGGAAAGATATGACTCATGATAATGCAATAACGTGTACAGTATTAGGATGTAATCATTATTGTACTAATTTTGACATTTAGGCAATTTAGAAAATATAGTTTTGTTAAATCTATAGTATTTAAGCCATTTAAAGATAAAACAACAACACCTGGTCATGATACGATACTTTAAATTGAACACTTCTGCTCATAACAGTAAATGGCTGATGGGAAAAGTGACAGGTACAAAAAAATTAGTGAAAAAAATATACACACACAAAGTGAGATGTAGAGAGAGATCATGGAAAATGAAGAGACTGAAAAGGAAAATGGAAGTGAAGGTGCAGTTCAAGAGAGAGACTTTTTGTTATTCTGCACTTCCCCAGCCTAAGGTTTTAAACATTTATTTAAATGTGATGGCCATACAAAAAAAAAATAATAAAAAAAATAGCATTGTCCATGGTTTCAGAATTAGTTGTGGGCGTATGGGATGGCCTGAATGAGTGTGAGATTTCCCGGCCTGAAATTTTGTCCCAGTCCGGCCCTGTTCTACATGGTGGTTGTTTAGCCTTGATACATTCATTAGCTAACAAATTTTAAATGTGAGTTATTTTGTATTAATGTGTACTTTTTACTTAAGTTCATGTCTGAGCTCATACTTCTTTACTTTAACTTAAGCAAAAAGTAGTCAGTACTTCTACTTTTACCAGAGTATTTTTTTAAACATGAGTATCTGTACTTCTACTTGAGTGAAGGATGTGTTTACTTTTGGCATCTCTGAAACTGTTTAAGTGATTTTCATCATTTTGATTCTTGTATGTGAATGTTACTGACCTCAATCTCTCCAGTTTACAGTGTGAATCCTTCAGTACGTCACATAAGTGATTCACTCCTGTGTTTTTTATTTGATTCCCGCTCAGGTCCAGTTCTCTCAGGTGTGATGGGTTTGATTTCAGAGCTGAAGTCAGGATGAGACACTGTTTCTCTGTAATTCTGCATCTACACAGACTGAAAACAGAAAGAGAAAAGACAATGAATCAGATCTATGATGCATCATGAACAAATGTCATACATTCACTAATAAACCAGCAAAATCATGAAAACTTCTAATACATGAATGAACAAACCAAGAGAGGAGTATTTGAGGAGACTAGTTACAATCCAAGTCTGGACCCTCAGTCAACAAATAAGTCAATTTTACCAATGGAAATTAATGTGAAGAATCAATATACAAACAATAGTAAAAATTAACAACATTAAATGGTCTATTTTCACATTTCTATTGGATGAAAATAATCAAATCAATCAAATATTTTTTTTATTTTTAAGCCTTTTTACAGTGTAGTTTACAATTTCTAACTGTATGAACATACTAAATCTACATTTCCCTTAATAAAAAAAAAATAGTGAAATACACTATTAGTCCAGTATAAATCTAACTGTCAGAAACATCTACTGTCATTTGTTAGACTGTTTTTTGTTGTCACTTATGTTTTATTTCACAGCAAAAATGTCACATTTGTCAATGTCAATCTTTCTTCAGATGGAGAAATGCCAGAAAGTGCAGCACTGGAAATGATGTGACAAGAGTCCAGCGGTCTTAAACTAAACAGTGAACTTTAATCTCACTGTCACTGCTGTACAGTATAATGATACTAACTCTAGTTTCTCCAGCTTGAATTGTGTGTTCATCAGTAGATCACTGAGGTTTTTCACTCCAGAGTCTCCTAGTTTATTCCCTGTCAGGTTCAGTTCTCTCAGGTGTGATGGGTTTGATTTCAGAGCTGAAGTCAGGATGAGACACTGTTTCTCTGTAATTCTGCATCTACACAGACTGAAGACAGAAAGAGAAAAGACAATGAATCAGATCTATGATGATCAACTTACTAATGTGTTTTGCATCTTCCAGCAGACGTTTGCTGACAAATAAACAGTGATATCTGTGTGCAGGTAACATGAAGAAAGACTACACATAGTTCATTTAAATACACTACAAACTACACAAAAGTTACAAATGTATGCAAAGGTTGATCAGCTAAATTAAATCAGCTAAATTACTCATTAAGACAGGGGTCACCACACTCAGTCCTGGAGGGCCGGTGTCCTACAGAGTTTTGCTCCAACCGTAATCAAACACAACAAGGTCTTAATACTGTAGGTTTACTTCAAACTTCCAGGCAGGTGTGTTGAGGCAAGTTGGAGCTAAACTCTGCAGGACACCGGCCCTCCAGGACCAAGTTTGGTGACCCCTGCATTAAGATGTGAGCTATTTATCCAAGTTACGAGGTTTCACTTGATAACATTAACTACATTAGTTAACGTGAACTGATGATGAACAACTAGTACAGCATTTAATAACATTAATGTAGGTTTCAACATTTACTAATACAGTTTTAAATTCAAATGTTTTCTGTTTATTAGTTAATACACTGTGAACTGACATGAACATATATTAGCTATGACATTAGATATATTTAATAACTAATGTTAACAAATGAAATTGTTACTGTCTACAGTTGTCAATAGGGACTGGCTTCTGTCAACTTTGACCTTTTGACCTTTGAACCACGACAGAATAAATAAACAATTTGAACAATAGTACCGGTACATATAATAATAAACATATCTCTTCCTGTCTCTCTGTGTGTTTGTGTGCGTGAGGCCAATTCTCTGTCTCTCTCTAACCCCTTACTCTCACTCTCTCCACAGCCTGCGCGTGTGTGTATCTGTATGACAATGCTAGGAAAAGAAGAAAGATGAACATAAACAGAATAAATGAAGAATTTTAGCAGGTTTTGAGTGAACAATATATGTGAAAGTACTCATACAAATAATTTGATGATTGTATATAAAATGCTTTTCAATAATATAATTATAATAATAAAGAATAATAATAACTGGAATTAAAAATAAGACAATCAATATAGAAAATGAATCAGATTATCTTTTACATTTTCCTCCTTGCCAGATAGTTGTTGAGAGGTTTGCAAAAACCTAAAACTTTTAAAAACTATGTCTATTAACCCAAAGCTTTCACAACCACCTGAGTGTGCTTCTGTTTGAGCATGCGTGTGTCTCACAGCCCCAACCACTCTTGTCATTTTCGGGGTTCCCCAAATTCGTTCTTCTGTTACAGATACACTTGTTATAAGAAATCTGCGGATTTCCATACGACATTTCCCAGGCAATCGATAGGTGATTGGTCAATGTTATGATCTCGCCTCTAATTCTCTATTTCCCCTTGCTCTTTGTGTCACAGGGTCAAAGATTTAAATGTATGATAAAAGAATTAAACAAAATAATACTTTTAAAATCCGCTCAGCTGGGATGCCTAAGTTTACTTCACCATATTACAAATAGATCCTAATCTAATCATGGCAAAACTGTATACCGTTGGAAAGGTCTAGGACTCCTAAATAGATATTTGGCCACTGTTTGTGCTACAAATGATGTAGGAAAAGTAATAGCTTCATTTATGACAAGAGTGCACCTCAAAAATCTACATCATAACAGGAGTTCTGACCTTTGTCACAAAAAAGACTTTCTTCACAGGCTTTTTCCCTATAATGTTTTAGAAATTGTAAGAAATTATATATCAATTGAAAACTTAGGATCTCAAAATGTATCCTTTGAAAACCATTTTAAAATCAGACACTGCATTACCATGGAAAATGTACATCAAAATCATATTACAAAATGTTTTCATTCAAGAATTATAAATTTAAGTTTAAGTTTGGATTTTTAACATATTTAACATTTTCACGTCTATGTTCAAAATGGGAGTGACAGTTAAAGGGTTAATAAATCTATGACATTTCTTATTTGATGAAAGCATTTTTCCCGTTTTAACATTAATACAAGTAGTTTTTCATTTTGAAGATCATACCAGTTTCCTTTCAAACAAACTTCTCCTAAGCCACAGGAAAATGTTTCTTTATTTTAATTTATTTTATTTAGTTATTCACACATCATTAATTTAATTCAGCTGAAACGCACATATGTACATGTAGGTAGTTAAATATCAAGATGAATGCAAATGTTTTGTTCCACACTGCACAATAAAAACAAGAGAGGAGTCTTCACTGAAATTTGTTCCCCGTAAGACTGGTAGTTAAAACACACGTTCACGTGATTGTAGTTAATCGTCTAAACTTAACATCACACGAAATGTAAATAGCTTGTAACCCACAGCCCAATAAACCAGAGAGGTTGGTGTGTGGGGGTCTACGATCATCGATGCATGGCTTATCAGATTAGCCAATGTTGTAAAACTCTAAAGATGGTTTCTGGGGTTTGCGACTCATTTACAGTCTAATTGAGGGGATCTGGCGTTTTTAACTTTTGTGGGGCTGTGTCAGGTAAAGTTCAGTGATCAAAAATTTTCTAAGATGTTCAGTGATCAAAAGGATATCTATTCCAACCCTTTACGGTATACACCTGTGAGTGCAGCTGGGTCTACTGGTGTTGTGAACTTTGCCAAAAAGTTCAGTAGGTCAAAGCATGTGCACTGAACCTTTTTACAACACACAGCTGGATTTGCATGGCATCTGGTGAGATTGTTTATAATGTGTATCTGGTGAATGTGGCTTCAAACTGATGTTCAGGATGAGGTTAGATAGATAAAGGAGAAGTTGATAACAAACAAGGTTAAATAGGGATGAAGGTGATTGTTTTAACAAACCAGTGTATGCTGTTGGAAAATTCTTGTTTCATTTTAGTGAATATTGCTTGTTTAGTTACATTTGTTATTTCTTTATCTTCATGCAAACTCAAACGCAAACATACATGCAACTAAAACACAAACACACACACCCAAACTAAAACACAAACATGCGTGAAAACATATACATACAAAAACCCAAAAAGACAGACACATGCAAACTCAAGTGCAAACACAAACAAACATTCAAACTCAAATGCAAACATAAATGCATAACACAAAACATAAATGCATGAACTGCAAAAACACATAAATGCAAAAACAAAACATAAACACAAACTCGAACACAAACATAAATACAATGCAAACTAGTGGTGCAACGGATTACAAAACTCACGGTTCGGATCACTCACGGATCGGACCATTTTTCGCATCAGCAAAAAAGAGGAGTCGTCAAATGTAATTTGCTTTTCATTTATTACAAGAACAGTATGGCAAGAAACTTTTGGTTTACGGTACGGTACGGTACAGCACGGTACTTTTTTTGGTGCATTAGTCTTTGTGTAATAACAAACATTTATTTCAGTGAAAAAATAAGTGGAAAAATCTCAACATTTTAAACAATAGGGCCCTACAATCTTGTTTTTTTTTTTCTTTCAGAAATTCTTGTTTTAATTCTTCTTATAATCAAATACAGGCATTAAACATTTATTTATTTTTTAATAAAATTAAAATTAAACCCTTTTATTTGCTGCCAAACAAATTTTTTTTTTCTGTTATTATTATAATTTCTGCATTTCATTGTTTTATTTAAATTTGCCAGAAATAGGAATATTTAAACACCTACATTATACTGTACAGAAGTAATACAAGACTAATACATTTCTGTTACGTTTCTGTAGTTGCATGTATGTTTGCGTTTGAGTTTGCATGAAGATAAAGAAATAACAAATGTAACTAAACAAGCAATATTCACTAAAATGAAACAAGAATTTTCCAACAGCATACACTGGTTTGTTAAAACAATCACCTTCATCCCTATTTAACCTTGTTTGTTATCAACTTCTCCTTTATCTAACCTCATCCTGAACATCAGTTTGAAGCCACATTCACCAGATACACATTATGAACAATCTCACCAGATGCCATGCAAATCCAGCTGTGTGTTGTAAAAAGGCTCAGTGCACATGCTTTGACCTACTGAACTTTTTGGCAAAGTTCACAACACCAGTAGACCCAGCTGCACTCACAGGTGTATACCGTAAAGGGTTGGAATAGATATCCTTTTGATCACTGAACATCTTAGAAAATTTTTGATCACTGAACTTTACCTGACACAGCCCCACAAAAGTTAAAAACGCCAGATCCCCTCAATTAGACTGTAAATGAGTCGCAAACCCCAGAAACCATCTTTAGAGTTTTACAACATTGGCTAATCTGATAAGCCATGCATCGATGATCGTAGACCCCCACACACCAACCTCTCTGGTTTATTGGGCTGTGGGATACAAGCTATTTACATTTCGTGTGATGTTAAGTTTAGACGATTAACTACAATCACGTGAACGTGTGTTTTAACTACCAGTCTTACGGGGAACAAATTTCAGTGAAGACTCCTCTCTTGTTTTTATTGTGCAGCGTGGAACAAAACATTTGCATTCATCTTGATATTTAACTACCTACATGTACATATGTGCGTTTCAGCTGAATTAAATTAATGATGTGTGAATAACTAAATAAAATAAATTAAAATAAAGAAACATTTTCCTGTGGCTTAGGAGAAGTTTGTTTGAAAGGAAACTGGTATGATCTTCAAAATGAAAAACTACTTGTATTAATGTTAAAACGGGAAAAATGCTTTCATCAAATAAGAAATGTCATAGATTTATTAACCCTTTAACTGTCACTCCCATTTTGAACATAGACGTGAAAATGTTAAATATGTTAAAAATCCAAACTTAAACTTAAATTTATAATTCTTGAATGAAAACATTTTGTAATATGATTTTGATGTACATTTTCCATGGTAATGCAGTGTCTGATTTTAAAATGGTTTTCAAAGGATACATTTTGAGATCCTAAGTTTTCAATTGATATATAATTTCTTACAATTTCTAAAACATTATAGGGAAAAAGCCTGTGAAGAAAGTCTTTTTTGTGACAAAGGTCAGAACTCCTGTTATGATGTAGATTTTTGAGGTGCACTCTTGTCATAAATGAAGCTATTACTTTTCCTACATCATTTGTAGCACAAACAGTGGCCAAATATCTATTTAGGAGTCCTAGACCTTTCCAACGGTATACAGTTTTGCCATGATTAGATTAGGATCTATTTGTAATATGGTGAAGTAAACTTAGGCATCCCAGCTGAGCGGATTTTAAAAGTATTATTTTGTTTAATTCTTTTATCATACATTTAAATCTTTGACCCTGTGACACAAAGAGCAAGGGGAAATAGAGAATTAGAGGCGAGATCATAACATTGACCAATCACCTATCGATTGCCTGGGAAATGTCGTATGGAAATCCGCAGATTTCTTATAACAAGTGTATCTGTAACAGAAGAACGAATTTGGGGAACCCCGAAAATGACAAGAGTGGTTGGGGCTGTGAGACACACGCATGCTCAAACAGAAGCACACTCAGGTGGTTGTGAAAGCTTTGGGTTAATAGACATAGTTTTTAAAAGTTTTAGGTTTTTGCAAACCTCTCAACAACTATCTGGCAAGGAGGAAAATGTAAAAGATAATCTGATTCATTTTCTATATTGATTGTCTTATTTTTAATTCCAGTTATTATTATTCTTTATTATTATAATTATATTGAAAAGCATTTTATATACAATCATCAAATTATTTGTACGGGTACTTTCACATATATTGTTCACTCAAAACCTGCTAAAATTCTTCATTTATTCTGTTTATGTTCATCTTTCTTCTTTTCCTAGCATTGTCATACAGATACACACACGCGCAGGCTGTGGAGAGAGTGAGAGTAAGGGGGTTAGAGAGAGAAAGAGAATTGGCCTCACGCACACACGCAGGCTGGGGAGAGAGTGAGAGTAAGGGGTTAGAGAGAGACAGAGAATTGGCCTCACGCACACAAACACACAGAGAGACAGGAAGAGATATGTTTATTATTATATGTACTATTGTTCAAATTGTTTATTTATTCTGTCGTGGTTCATTTTAATTTTTTATAGAGAATGAGATTGACCAAAAATGCAAGCGAACCTTGGAACGCAACCTGATGCCCCCAAAGATCCCACCCCGCAAAGGATGTGGGGGACAGACTCTAAAATCTCCAAAATATTCCTCAGAGCTTCATTCATCTCCTGGCACATATGCCATATTTCTATAACCCATCGCCGGATGGTCACAATCGGAGGTCATTAGAGGGTCACAAGGTCAACACTTCCGGTTAGAAGTCACGTGGGGTTCATGACACATGTGGCAGCCACGTGGGAAGCCCCCGGGTGGGGGAGGGGTAGTGGAGGGGGAGGGGACACGTCAAAATGTTGACTACTGTCTACTATTGTCATAAATCACTTTAGTCTCACAGATCAATGTTCAAACATACTGTAGACTAAACAATTACAAGTCAACAACAAAGACAGTCTGCTTATAAAAAATAATATTACTTTTTTTGTTTGTTTTTAGGGAAAAAAGTATTTCCTTAAACTGAAGACATTTAAACAATTTTGAAAAGGCAGTTCATTTGCTTTAGTGCTGCACTGATCAATATATTTGAGGCAGATACTGATCACTGATTCTTAAAATGCACTTGTTAAATTTTTACAATTTACAGTATATGCTGCACCAAAATTAGACATTTTACATTTTTTGAAACACATGCTTTAAAAATTAAAAGCAGTTGTGAATAGTTGTCAAAAAAAGCAAAAAGTTATTCTTGAAAAATCAGTGCTCAATATTAATCATTTTATAAATCCAAACATTTTGTGAAAAAAATAAACAACATTATTTGGTGGGAAACAAATAAAACTATAGCACTAAATCTGGTAAAATGTTACATATTGCTATTTGCATTATCGTTATAAAATGCAACTAATAAAAAACAATATATTTCTACATAAATATATACTATAAAACACTTTTTCAATAAGGCATCAACATATGACAGATAAAACAAACAGTACAGCACAAATAGTTTACAGTATTTGCACCTGGCGTGCAAAATTATGTGCCTGAAGAAGCAACACGGAGTCACAGCACACAACGCTTTGCATTAAAAATTTCAAATCACAAAGGGAAGAGATTGATTCATGTTTTTCTTGCGATTAATAGACATCTGGGTAACGACCTTTACGCTCGTTTCCAGTGCCTGTTCCCCAGAAGGGCATGAGAAGTTGATAAAAAAAGTTGATGAAAAAAAAACAACAGTCAGAACGTGATATACCAACTCCTCCTCCTTCACCACCCTCGATGGGGGTCCAGCGAGGTGGCTTCGGAGGTTCCCCAGGCGGAGAGGGCGATTGCAGTGCACTCCCTGCAAAACGCCGCCACTTTCGGGTTTCTGCCATGGCTCCCGTCCAGGGCCTGTAGTTCACTCCGGGCAAAGGCTTATACAGCTTCTGGACAAGCTGCATCCGCCCTGCATGCCATGGCCATCCTGTTGGCGTTCAGGCCAAGGCATTATGAGATCTGTACGAGGGTAGTTCCAACCTAGAGCTACAGGAACTGCGTATAATGACCAAGTACACTCTCTGAGCTATGAAAGTTGTGGTGCGGGCTCTGGGAAGGGCGATGTCCACTTTGTTGGTCCAGGAGCGCCACCGGTGGCTTAACCGGTCAGAAATGTGGGAAATTAGAAGTCCGATTCTTGAACCCCCATTTCCCAGGTCGATCCTTTCAGTGACACTGTGATGAAATTTGTATGCCAGTTCTTCACAGTGTAAAAAGAAAAAAAAAAAAAAAAAGCAGACAGAGGCCATCACGTATCCGGCCTTAGCTATGGGTCGGTCTCCGGCCCCGTACCCCCGACAACCCCCGTCTGCTCGTTGCCACAGATGGCCCCCTGCAGAACTCCTGAGGCCCCACAACAGCCAGGCCAGACCCGCCCAACGGTCAAAGTTCTTGCGGGAAGGTGGCAACATTAGCTCATCAGTAGGCTTTCTAGAACCCTTGTTAGGCTTCTAGTCTTTCCTCAGACGAGCAACCCAGGGAAGGCGGACTAACTAACCTACCCAGATCCACTCTCGACCGGGGATGAGAGATGGATTCGATCTTTCTCCCGCAGACAGTCACTGCCTGGTCAGTAAGCATGTCCCCCCTCTCGGTTATCTTGCAGCGATGGCCCTCCATGTGATGCCCAGATGCTGAGTCTGCAAACCAGGATGTTTTGGGCCCTCACCTGGTTTCTCTGCATGTTGGCAAAGACACCCCGTGTTTCTTGGGGCTTTCATTTCCAAGCACCC
This sequence comes from Cirrhinus mrigala, assembly GCA_036247105.1. Lineage (NCBI taxonomy): Eukaryota > Metazoa > Chordata > Actinopteri > Cypriniformes > Cyprinidae > Cirrhinus > Cirrhinus mrigala. Next base: position 1,086,565 of record JAMKFB010000850.1, read on the forward strand.
TTTGCTCTATTCAGCCACGACATCCCCACTCCAGCGGCCCCCCTTTATGTACCAGGGCTCCTGGGGCATATGGCATCCTCAGCCGCGGTCACGCTGCTGGACCCGATGCATATGAAACCGCTGTAGCACTGACTTCCCGAGAGCCCCCTTCTAGGTGCCCCTTCACCACTAGGTGGTGGCATGTCCTGGAAATGGCGCAGGTGTTCTTCCTAAGGGAAGAACCCACGGAGTTGCGGCATCAAATCTGTGCTATCCCTCCACCAAGGAGGCCTGGTTAGGCACGTTTCTGCTTCTACACTCAAGGTCTATGAACAGCTACCATGACTTGGTGGAAGGCAGATTGGTGGGGCACGATTTGTTATCAGATTCCTTAGAGATGCCCGGAAGTCGAAACCCTCCCTGGTTCACCACATCCCCTCTTGATCTGTGTCCTTCAGACCTACAGTAAGATCCATTGAGCCCCTTCAGTCAGTTGGTTTACATTACATTTACATTTATTCATTTAGCAGATGCTTTTATCCAAAGCGACTTACAGGTGGGGAATACATCAAGCGATTTGTCATAAAGAAGCAAAATGTGTCAAGTAGTGTCGAAAGAGATGGGTTTTCAGCAGTCGCTTGAAAGTTGTTAGGGAGTTGGCATTTCGGATACCGGTGGGAAGATCATTCCACCAGCCAGGAACGGTGTAAGAGAATGTTCTGGAAAGTGATTTTGTGCCTCTTTGTGATGGTACAATGAGGCGTCACTCACTGGCGGATCTTAGAGTTCTGGAGGGAGTGTAGACTGTCTTGAATTTGATGCGAGCTGCAATTGGGAGCCAGTGCAGGGTGAAAAAAAAGAGGTGTGACATGGGCCCTTTTGGGCTCATTGAAGACCAGTCGTGCTGCTGCATTCTGAATCATTTGTAGAGGTTTGATTGTGCATGTGGGAAGACCGGCTAGAAGAGCATTGCAGTAGTACAGCCTGGAGATGACCAGGGGCTGGACAAGAAGTTGTGTGGCCTGCTCTGTTAGAAAGGGCCTGATCTTTTTAATGTTGTGTAGGGCAAACCTGCAAGACCGAGCAGTTTTAGCAATGTGGTCTTTGAAAGTCAGCTGGTCATCAAAGATAACGCCAAGATTTCTGGCAGAACTTGATGGGGTAATTGTTAAAGTACCTAAATTGATGGTGAAATCATGCTGTAGAGTCGGAGTGGCAGGGAAAATAAGGAGCTCAGTCTTTGCCAAGTTGAGCTGTAGATGATGTTATTTCATCCACTCCGAGACGTCCGCCAAGCAGTTTGAGATCCGTGCAGCTACTGTTGGATCATCTGGTTGAAATGAAAGATAGAGCTGTGTGTCATCAGCATAGCAGTGGTAAGAGAAGCCATGTGCCTGTATGATGGGCCCCAGTGATGTAGCGTAAATGGAGAAGAGGAGGGGTCCAAGAACTGATCCCTGAGGAACCCCAGTGGCCAGATGATGTGCTTTGGATACCTCTCCTCCCCAGGCTACCCTGAAAGACCTACCTGTGAGATAGGATTCAAACCAGCGAAGTGGAATCCCTGTGATACCCAATGATGAAAGGGTGGACAGGAGGATCTGATGATTCACTGTGTCAAAAGCAGCAGAAAGATCCAACAAAATGAGTACTGATGATCTGGAATCAGCTTTTGCAGTCCGCAAGGCTTCATTGACTGACAGTAGTGCAGTTTCAGTTGAGTGGCCACTCCTGAACCCTGACTGGTTAGCATCCAATGAACTGTTCTGCGCGAGAAACAGTGATACCTGGTTAAAAAAACGACTCGTTCAAGTGTTTTTGCTATGAATGGAAGAAGAGAGATCAGTCTATAGTTATCTATAAGTGAAGTGTTTAATGTAGGTTTTTTGAGCAGTGGGGTTACCCGAGCCTGCTTGAATGCAGTGGGGAAAGTGCCTGTGAGGAGAGATGTGTTGATGATGTGTGTAAGTGCTGGTAAGAGTGTAGGAGAGATTGCTTGGAGAGGGTGAGAGGGGATAGGATCTAGTGGGCATGTTGTAGGATGGCTGGAGAGGAGAAGTTTGGATACTTCTGCCTCAGAGAGGGGACAGAAGGAGAAGAGTGGGCTGTTAGCTGTGGATGTTGTCTGTATTAGTTCCTGTACGTGTGGAGCTGAGAACTGGCTGCTGATAGTTGTAGTTTTGTCAGTAAAGAATGTGGTGAAATCGCCGGCTGTTATAGAAGTGGTGGGAGGTGGTTTGGGAGGGCAGAGGAGCGAACTGAATGTTTTGAAGAGGCAACATGTGTCTGGAGCATTGTTGATCTTGTTGTGGAAGTATGAGGGTTTGGCAGTATGGACTTGAGCAGAGAAGGATGAATGCAAAGACTGATACATACTCAAGTCAGATTGATCTTTAGATTTGTGCCATTTTCTCTCTGCTGCCCTGAGTTTGGACCGATGTTCGCAGAGAACACTGGATAGCCAGGGGTTAGGAGGGGTGGCCCGTGCTGGCCTGGAAGAGAGAGGACATATATCATCTAGGCAAGAAGTTAAAGTAGAGCATAAGGTGTCAGTAGCTGCATTAACCTCTAGAGATGAGAAAAGGGTTGTAGAGGGAAGAGAGGAGGACACTACAGAGGAAAGATGGGAGAGTGAAAGGGAGCGTAGGTTTCGTCTGAAATTAACAGGTAGAGGGGTTGGAGGTGTACTGGTAGTAAGATGTAAGTTGCATGTAATGAGGAAATGGTCAGAGATGTGTAGGGGTTTAACCAAACTGTTGTCTGCAATGCAATTGCATGTGAAAATTAGGTCTAGGTGGTTTCCCGATTTGTGAGTGCTTGTAGTAACAAGGCGTTTGAAATCAAATGAAGTTAGGAGTGAGTGAAAGTCTGCAGCATAAGGCTTGTCCAGATGAATGTTAAAATCACCAAAGACTAGAAGTGGACTGCCATCTTCTTGGAATGAGGATAGCAGCCTATCCAGCTCATCTAGGAAAGTGCCCAGTTGACCAGGAGCGCGGTAAATGACCACAACGTGGAATTTAATTGGAGCCGTTACTGTGATCGCATGAGATTTGAAAGAGTTAAAGTTGCATAGCAGAGAGTGGTTAAAGAATTTCCATTTATTAGAAATGAGTATTCCAGCACCCCCACCCTGCCCAATGTGATGAGGGGTGTGAGAGAGTGAGAAGTTATTAGACAGAGCAGCAGGGGTTGCTGAGTCTGCTTTGTTAACAGCTGACTGGCAATTCCAGAGGCCAGAGTGTATGAAGGGAAAGTAAGAGGAGTACCTAAGTGCGTTGTCGGTTTCGTTGCTCGGTTAAAGTCACGCAGGAAAAAGTCGCAGGTCTTTACCTCGTCGGTCTTCACACGAGGAGGCTGAACACGGGCGGCTGAACGCTTCCACTGACGCTTCCGCGTCAGCTCACAGATAATGAATATATACACAAGCAAATGAGATTGGAGTGATAACAGCTGGGCCCGCCTCCTGACTGAAGCCCAAAGTCTATATCTATGCAAATGCCTCGAATCGAAACTAAGAGCGAGATGCTTCGCACTTAAGTGCCCGCAGGATTTCAGCAATACTAATTTCAATAAGTGCAATCGAAAGTGCAAATTAAAACGAAACAACAACACTACAAATAGGCAGAGAACGAAAAAATACTTTCTAGCAGTACTTAATAATTTAAACAGTACCTATGAAAAAAGTGTTTTAAGCAAACACTTACGTGCAGTCATGCCTGGAATTCGGGCCGGTAAACTCTCACGTTGTTCTGAGAACTCGGCCTGAATACGTGCTCAGAGTACCCACCACTACCTTCAGAGATCAGGTGGTGACACTGCAAGCTTTTCCTTCCCAGGAAGATGACCCCAACCTGACCTTATTATGCCCTGTCCATATCCTATGCATCTCACCTCAGTGTCTTGAGTTGACAGTTTGGATCCTGTAGTAAATCACTGAGCTCCTTCACTCCTGATTGTCCAGGATCATTTCCTGTGAGATCCAGCTCTATCAGGTGTGAAGGGTTTGATCTCAGAGCTGAAGCCAGAGCTTTATAACCTTCTTCAGTGATACTGCAGTCTGAAAGCCTAGAACCAGAATAACAAATGACAGAAGGGCAAAGTCAAAGACGCTCCAAGAGAGGCTTGATGTCTTTAGACATAATTGCTAAATTTTATTTGGTTATGGATTTGGACATATATTCAGACATTCTCAAATACTGATTTTTGTCAAATATTTTTAGTTTGAAAAGTTGATGTGAAATCTCAGTTTTTGCATTATTTTTACTGCAGCCACACCTGAACATAGAGAAAGCATCTTGTTACACATAACATAACATTTTGACAAAAATGGAAGAAAAATTTACAGGAATTCTTTATCAGAGCTTAATTCATGTGGGTCTGATCTGATATCAACGTCTTATTCGAATCTTCGGTCCTAGACAGCTGCTGTCCTGCAGAGTTTAGCTCCAACCCCTGAAAAAATCCTGCCTGTACCTCTCTAGTGATCCTGAAGACATTGATTAGCTTGTTCAAGTGTGTTTGACTAGTGTTAGAGCTAAACTCTACATGACAGCAGCTCTCTAGGACCGAACTTGCCAACCCCTGGTTTAGGAGTAGGGCTGGGGTAAGGGGATAGAAGATACAGTTTGTACAGTATAAAAACAATTACATCTATGGTATATCCCTTTAATGATAGGAATGCCAGTGTGTGTGTGTGTGTGAGCTGTGGATGTTTTTCTGTGCTGTGGCTGATTTGTAGATTCTAGAATTGTTCTATATTTTTAAAATGTTCTTCCCATTTCCCATTTATTTTTGATGGCGGTCATTTTTGACCACAAGGACCACAAGTGTGACTATTTTTATTTACGTTTTTATTTTTTTTACAACCACATAACCTTTTATGTAAACCTGTGTGTTTACATAAAAGTCAACAGGTTTTGTACCATTCCAAAGAAGCTACAATTTTCAAAATGTACATTTTTGTGGTCAGTGACTGAGGATTTCTCACAAATTTCTAATCAGCTAATATTTTTATCTAGAACCAAACACACTTCATTCAAGTCATTTCTGTTCCATGTGTGTTGCTTCTCTACACTGCTAAGGATGTAAAGCACTACAAGAGCTGCAGATGATGTGGTTAATAAAAAAAAAAAAACAGCAGCAAAACAGACTTTCAAAAACATGTTTGATATTTTCACTAAAATGATTTAAAAAAAAAAAAAAAAAAAAAAAAGTAAATAAGTGTAATTTTCGTTCTGGCAGTTCACATCATTCAAGCTTGTTTCAGCTGATTCACAGCTGGTCCACGTCTACCTATAGGAATATGGCGCCTAACACTGCTTCCTTATATAAAGTCCATTCAGTATTATTCAGCAGCTTATCACTTTGTTCAGGAGCAAACTACCCTCCTCCATCCCCAGCTCCTCCTTTCATCTGCAGTCAGGACTTGACCTTCTGATATTCCCTGTAGTGTTGCACAATATACCAGTACTTAAAAAGTATTGTGATGTCATGCTTTTAAAAACATTACGATTCTGCATTTTACCAGTACCGGTACTTTAACAATGTATTTTAATATGAGCCGTATTTCTGCGTGTCTGTGTTAGTGAATGGCGCAGACGCGCAGTTTTGTTTACTAACGTTACACACGTACGTGTGATGCTCACAGTGTTTTCAGCCTCTTCCGCCACAAAATATGAGTACATGAACACATGAACATGATCTCTAGAACTGTTCTGAGAGTCACCTCATGACCATTTTACCATTTCTTTTGTGGAAACTATCATCATAAAATGAAGATCTTTAAAGTCTTCACAGCAACACGTTAAAATAAAAGTTTGATATAATTCGCCAGTCAGAAATATATTAATATTTTACTTAATGTAAAAATAGTACTACTACTACTAATAAAAATATTATTAAAACAATGTTTAAGGAATATTTACCAGAAAAAAAATATTTACCAGAATTTATTTACTAGAAAATTGTAAATACACAACACAGTATTTCTGAAAAACAAGAAAAAAATTATCCTTTATAAATTCATTAGACATGCTTTTGATTATCAAAATGTAAAAACGATTAAAATAGAATCCAGAAAATGAATGGAAAACAGATTCACAAAGAAAAGTGAATTTGAGAAAAAAATTAAAAAAAACATATTTCATGGGGCCTTGTAATGTAATTTTTTTTTTTTTACTTTTAATAAATTGCTGTTAAATTCTGCAAGTTTCATGATTTCAATTAATTAGACATGCTTTCTGATATAATTGTTTTATGTAACCATTAAAATAGAATCTACAAAAATTTAAATGGAATTTGAGAAAAACTAAAACAGATTTCATAGGGCCCTCTTTATTTCATTTGTGTCTTTGTTTTATTGTAGTTGTCCTTTAGTTTGTTACTTGCATCTAGGTTCTTATTATTAATATCAAAGATAAACTAACAACAAATGACTGTCATGATATAAACTGTTGTGAAATCAAATTACTATATCATGAAATAAGATTTATCTTTGTCCTTTAAGCTGACTTACCAATATAGCAAAGATCTCTACTTACCTATAGGCTCAGTAGATGTTCACCATAATCCTGTGTAGTAACACTAGCATGTGATTATTATTATTTTATTTATTTATTTTTTAAAGGGGGAATGAAATGCTTTGCTTTAATATAAAACAAAACTATGATCTCCATTTGGATCATCTATTATTCAATTACTTTTCCTGTTGTTCTATGTTTTTTTCATAGTATCGGTTCAGTAGTAGTATTATGATATTTTAGTCTGGTATCGTATCGAAGTCAAAATTTTGGTATCATGACAACACTAATTCCTTGTAGAGTCAGATTTCATCCTGAATTATGCCGTTACATTAAATTATCGTTAAAAATATTAATGATATCTGCTACATTTATGCTGGTTCTGTTGTGTTTACCGTAAGACTGTGGTTTTCAACCTGTTGCCCATAACAGCATTGCGGGGGGGTAGGGGGCGCCAATTACAATTAATCAAAAATTATAATAGTTAATATATGTAAAAATATCTAGTCATAATTAAATATCATATTTTTATATATAATTAAAAGAGAAATAAATACAAACCTGTTACTATGTGTTCATTATTCAAGCACACTGATTTGTTTAATAACAGCCTACCAAAAGACTCAAAATAAACCTAAACAAGGAAAAAAAAAATACATAAGAGAATATATAGTAGTAACTACCTAGCACTAGGTTTCACATGTGTGGGAGCGGAGAACATGCAGCTACCGCTTGGATGGTTGGATGCTCAGAAATATGTCAAATGAAACTTTGAAACCGAAAAAACTACAACAGCACCGGGAGACACTGACATTACTTGCCACATCAAAAGAGAACTGAACTGAGCTGATGATGAAATCACTGTTCACTCCACAGTCACTTTATAAATGAATTAAACTCACTCTTAAATTGATGAACTTTACATATTTACTGAACCAAACTGAATCAAAACCTGAACTGAAATTATTTTAACTGAATAATGACTATTACTAATGTCTTTACAGCTGCTTTACAGTAGAATTGAATTCTGTTTGCATCACTGAGTCACTATTTTCTTGTTTTGACCTGTAAAGCTGCTTTAAAACTATCTGTATTGTATAAAGTCCTATATAACTAAATGTGTCTTAACTTTACTAGTTAACTTTTTTCTGTTCATCATGAGAGAGCATTTTCATTATGCATGTTGTTTGTTTGTTTTAGCAGATACTTATTTTAAGCAAAATATAAAAATGTTCCAGACTTTAAGAGGAAAACCCTGAACTCCCATACAGTACATTTTATTAGTAATGCAAAAATATAAAAATAATAGTAGCCTGAAAACATCTTAACTTTGGATATCCAATTATACATACAAACAGATATGCATCATCATAGATACAAATGAACCATCAAATATATGTTAAGTTATATCTACCTTGAACATAACCAAATAAATAAACGGTATAGCACAATGTGTCGGCTTAGGACAGAAAAAATCAGAAATCAGACGAAGAACACTACAACAGGCTTAAATATAAAAGTATCTTGATGCACGACATACAGTTGTATGTTCATTATCTAAGTCTGGTTTTCACCTTATGATTTTGTTGAGCTCAATTTTTGTCTACTGTCACACAACTTACCTCAGTATCTCCAAATGACACTTCATATTTTCCAGTCCAGTACAGAGCAACTTCACTCCTGAATCCTGCAGATTATTATTGCTCATGTTCAGCTCTTTCAGATTGGTATCTGATCCAAGAACTGTAGCCAGAGCTGAACAGCTTTTGTCTGTTAAGCCACAATCATTTAGCCTACAGAGGAAATAAGATTACAGAATAATTAGATTGAATACATTTGCTAAATACAAATAATAAATATATTAGTTAATCTATCCACAAGTTTTCTACGCCCCATGAGGCCTTGCGTCAAAGGTGGGAATGTCTTCCGATTTGTAGTAAACAAGCGGGACTTGACACTCATTCATTCAACAGTTGACAGTAGTGATGGGCAAATAAAGCCTCGTGAAGCACTGACATTTTGCTCTGACTGTTTCGGAAAAAGATTCAAAACTTTGAGTGTGTCGACAGCGCGATCTTGTGGTTACTAAAAAATAAAGCAGCCAAAACCCATGAAAGAAACACAGTCGGTCGAAACATTCAGGCATTCCACAGATTGACTCATGTTAAGTGCACAAATGTAAGACAGTGTGTGTTTGTTTGTTGGTTGAATTTCTTTCTCTAAAAAAAATTCATTTACCCATTAAACTGTGGCATTAAATCCTAGTATGAATATCTATATGATGTAATAGAAGAATAATGTACACATTAAGTGCATATGGCAAATATTTAATTCTCCTGAAATTATGTGCATTTTTCATATTGTATGACTGTGTATTTTAAAATATGCATGAATAAGTAAGATCTGGGGGTTCGAAACGACACACAAAGTGAATTGCGCTATAGAGAGAAAATGAGGTTTTCTTTGTTTCATGATTTCTGCGTTAACAGCACGAGCTTTGAATCAAGGCTTCATCTTTCACACCCCTTAACACAAGCTCTGATGCCTCGGTTCAAATGTCACATCACTAGTTAACAGTCATTCAAGATTTAGCGATCCAAACTTGCTGACGATGTGGGAGCACAGCTTCGAACAGCATATGTTGTCCCTGAGCACCGTAACGACATCTCTCGTAAAGGTTTGCAACTTTACAAAGTAAAGAATGATCCGAAAAACACTTTTTACTTTTTACAGTAGCGCCCCTCTGAAACAGGTGGATAGCTTTAATTACAATGAATTATACATTTGCAAGTACTAGCTCCATGGTTTCAAGGAAAAGCATTGCTGAGTGATTCTGATTAAACACCTTAACCATTGTGATCATGTGCTCAACACTGGCTACAATGCACAATGCTGTAAAAACATGTTGTAAAAACACAATGCTCTTTACAGAGTGCTGACAAAAAATATACACAGGAATGTTTGAAAGCAGCTGCCTATCAGTGAGAACCACAATAACCCAGTATTTGGTACTACTGGTACTGCAGAAAGGCTGGAATTATACATTAAAATAAATCACAATCACTAGCTAGCTGATTATCTGTTGACATTTACTGCAAACATTTGAGTGGACATTTGATGGACTAACCATCATCATTTAAAATACTTTTGTCATACGTCAAACCTCAGCATCCCTGAACAAATCACTTTCTGCTACTAACATTAATTGTTTCAAGGAAAATAAAATGCTTCATCCTCAGCTAAAGAAAAAGCAAGACTTTTTAAATATAATTTTCAAGAACAACAAGATTTTTCATTACATTTTATATTTTTCTAATTTCCCATGCATTTTCCAGGACTAAAAAAAAAAAAAAAAAAAAAACAGTAATTTTTCTGGTTTTCCAGGATGCATGGGAACACTAGATCAATGTATTTTTTCAGATGAAAGCAAAAAATGATTAACTTACAGAGCTCTTTTAGATGTTTTGATGACTGCCAGTAATCTAATGAGACACTCGTCTGATTTCTTGAATTTCTGAAGCTCAAACTCCTCCAGCTCCTCCTCTGACGTCAACAACACAAAGGCCAAAGAAGACCACTGGGCAGGTGAAAGATCAGCAGATGAGAGACTTCCTTTGCTAAGGTGAGTCTGAATATCTTTTACCAGAGTTTGGTCGTTCAGTTCATTCAGACAGTAGAACAGATTGATGGATCTCTCTGGAGACAGATTAGCTTCAAATTTCTGCTTGATGTACTGAACTATTTCCTTTTTGCTCTGGTCATTGTTGTCATCCTGCGTCAACAGACCTCGTAAGAGTCGTCGGTTGGACTGAAGTGACAGTCCAAGGAGGAACCGAAGGAAAAGATCCAGGTGTCCATTATCACTCTCGAGTGCCTTGTCCACTGCAGTCTTGAGCAAATCAATTATGGTTTCACTTTTGTTTTCCTGTTCTGTAGACTCATGAACAAATATACTTCTCTTCTTTATGTCTAGAAACAGATGAGCATAAAGGGCTGCAATAAACTCTTGAATGCTCAAGTGAACAAAGCAGTACATGGTACCAAGAACGATCCCCGTTTCCTCCTTAAAGATCTGGGTACACATGCCTGAATACACTGATGCCTTATGGACATCAATACCACAGGCTTCCAGGTCTGTGCCATAGAAAATTGCATTGTTTCTTTCCAGCTCATGAAATGCCAGTTTCCCCAGTGAATAGATGGCATCTTTGTCCCAGGACACATCTGGTGTATATTCTCCATAATACTTTCTGAGACTCTGCAGAACCTGAAAGCGGAAAAAGTGTGTGTACATTTGTGTCAGAGTCTCGGGAGTGTCTTCAGTATTTGATTCCTGCAGTGTTTTGGACTTATCATCAGCCTTATTGTTTTTCACATCATTATTTTTTTTCTCCTCCAAAATACTTTGGAGAACAGTTGCTGAAATCCAGCAGAAGACTGGGATGTGGCACATAATAAAAAGACTTTTTGATTGTTTAACATGATCAATGATTTCTTTGGCCAGATTCTCATCTGTGAATCTTTTTCTGAAGTACTCCTCCTTTTGTGCATCATTGAATCCTCGTATATCTGTCAGACGGTCGATACAGTCAGGAGGAATCTTACTGGCAGCTGCTGGTCTGGTGGTGATCCAGATGAGAGCAGAAGGAAGCAGATTTCCCTTGATGAGGTTTGTTAGGAGAACATCCAGAGAGGCTGGTGATGAAACATCAGACCACACGTCATTACCATCAAAGTTTAGAGGAAGACGACATTCATCCAAACCATCAAGAATGAACAGGACTTTTTGGTTCCTTCTTGTAAGGTTCAGTCCTTTTGTCTCTGGGAAAAACTGTGTTATAAGGTCCATCAAACTTATATTTTCTTGCCCCTTTAAGTTCATCTCTCTAAATGGGACAGGAAATATGAAGCTGATATCTTGATTTTCTTTTCCTTCAGCCCAATCCAGAACAAACTTTTGCACAGAAACTGATTTTCCGATGCCAGCAACTCCTTTTGTCAGTACAGTTCTGATCTGCTGGTCTTGTTCAGGTACTTCAAACAAATTTTTGCATTCAACCTGTATTTCTTGTGATTCATGACGTCTGGAAGCAACTTCAATCTGTCTTACCTCATGTTCAGTATTGACCTGTTCAATACAACCCTGAGTGATATAGAGATCTGTGTAGATGTTATTCAGAAGTGTAGAGTTACCTTGCTTTGCAATTCCTTCAAAAACACATTGATACTTTTCCTTTAAGCTACATTTTAGCTGATGAATGAAGATCAGTTCATCTAAAAACAGGGACAGAAAAAGAAACATATATATATATATATATATATATATATATATATATATATATATATATATATATATATATATATATATATTAACACTTTAGTTTTATTATTTTCTCCAATACATTTATAAGTGTCAATGTGACAGATGATCACGAGTCTCTTACCTTCTAAAGTATAAGCAGCTTCATCTTGCTTCATCTCTCTCAGGAAGTAGAGTGTAAGATCAAGAGCTGCTTCTTTGATACGACATCTGTTCTCATTAAAATCCTTCGCAAAGTATTGCAAGTCTTCTTCTTGTAATATTTTCTTAAACTTTTCCAGCTCATTCTTCAGAAATGTAATTAATTTGCTTTCAAGATCCTAAAATAAAAGAAAAATACATTTTCTGTGTTTCTGAAAGTAAACATAAATGATCAAGATAAAACAGAAATCAAATTTCTACTGAATACTGTTGTTCAGTAAACTATTTGTTTGTTATAAATTTAAACAGTATTGAAATTAAGTATTGTGTTTTCCTACCTTGAAGATCCACAGGAGATTGTCTTTGTAATTCTTGTGGTTGCTGTGAATCTGGACGCCTGAATCTAATGTCTCATATTGAACCCTATTAGTGAATAAAATGAAGTACTGCATTTTTAGGGAAACTATTAGAGAAATAATTTGCAAATATTTTTGAACAAAGACAGAAAGCAATAGCTGTTTAAGTTCAAACTGTTAAAGTATAGGATCTATTTAAGCATAAATTTAGGTAAATATTAGGTCTCTTATTTAAATATTTTCCATCCTAAAAGCAAACAACACAGGGGCGTATGAATTAATAATATATACCACACTGACAATGGGTATTTTCATACAATGTGCAGCAGTTATGTTAGTGCACCGAAATGAATGGGCTTTACAAAATATATAGTAGACATCAAATTATTATTTTAAAAATATTTAAACAATATAGATTCATGATAAATATTCAATGAAATTTTTTTCTAGCAGTTCAAATGCAACCAACAATGAGAAAAACATTAAATACCTTTTGGTAGATGATGCTTTTTTCTCACTGAAGTTCGGTGGCTCCTCTTTTGACCAGTCACTCTCCACAGACCCAGAGCTGGACACATGTGAGCCTGATCTTACACTAATGACACAAAGAACAGAGAAAAACTGTAGGAGATACTTCAGTCTCATTTGAAGAGATTTTGTGAGCCAAATGGGAGTTTGTTTAGTCCAGTTTAACACAAACTAATTCACTAACTTATCAGGCCTGCTATAAAGGAATCATCTAACAGTCAAGTGAAGCGCTGCTTTCTCATCCTGCACAGACTTCACTAAAAAAACACAACTGGCTCAAAAACTGTGTTATAGTGCAACCATATTAAATCTGTTGAGTAAACAAACTCTGTTGACCCCACTGACAGAAGAGAAAATACTAAAACAAAAACAACTTGTATCCATGAATCTTCTATCTATAGCAAAGAATATAATGAACAATGAATGTGTACAGTGAACGAGTCTGGGAAAGAGAAAAAAAATCTTTTAAATTTCCCTTTAAAAAATACCCACTAATTTACACTTCAAGAGTCTGATGTTTATTTTCATTTTTATTAATTTAAATTATATCTAGTTTGCCCATTATTGACATTTAATACCCACTAAATATGCAACCTCATATGCAACATGTAACGCAATCAAATTTTATGATAAATATTGGACGATCTGTTGATGTTATTTCTACAGGTTCTAATAGGTTAACAGTACAGATAATTCTAGCAACATACAAACATGGTGCTCTTTTTTTCACAGAAAGTGTTAAATAATTATCTAAAAAAAAAACAGACTCAGTGTTACCTCTGTTTCTGTGAGAGACTCATCTCAGACTGAGAGTCCTTTCCTTGCTCTTCTGACATACTGCAGATAAACTCCAGTGATCAGCATTGGGTTGTGAAAACAATCTGCTGTTCAGTTTGACCTGAAGATGATGATCATTAATAAGCTGAATAAATATGTTGAATTAGCAGCAACAGCAACAAAACACTATATAAATAAAGTTACAAGAGTTACAAACAAATGCACTGCCATGTAGAATAACCAAATGGTCTTATTGAGAAATGTCTGGTTTAAAAATACTTTCAATTTCTCATCACAAAAACAACAGCATAAAACAGAAGCCAAAATACGGGAAAACCTGCAGAAACACATTTGTTTTCAATAACCCCCTTTTGAAAAACTTACCTACAATCTTGTCCACTAAGAAGAGAATTTATTAGAAACGCTAATTTTTCTGTCCTTTAGGCCTGTAGTTTGTCAGCAATTTCTTCTCAAATCTCTCAATAGTACAGACGGATTGGATTAAATATGTAAAAACAATGTCCGCGAGTGTTAAAATGAGTAGGGTCTGTGCTAAAGTTTTTATAAAGTTTTTGTAAGTATTTATAAAAATGTTTTCTAGGACATAAACCCAATGAGCGACGCATTCTCTTGCTATCTGCATGGAGGGTTTTGAACGAGCTGAACAGTTACTGTCACCTGCTGTACTGGAGTGTGGATATTCTACCTAATACATTTAAACACTGTATTATTATTTTCCCTGTTCCTGGACTGTTGTCTGCGATGCTGTTTATTGCGAATGTCACACATGCTGAGATTTGAATTTATTTCTTACTTTCAGTTCTTTATATTCATATTAGGGTGTAGTGTTAAAACTTGTTCTTCAGTTTCTGCTTCTTTATGTATATAGGCTTCATGTCCAACTGGTTTTTGATTCCATCATTACTTTGCCCGGCTGAGGGTTGCCATTAATTGAACCATTGCATATAATAGAGAATCTTCCCACAAAAAAGAGAAAAGAATACTTATATAGTACTTGTAAGGCACATATTAATGACTTATTCTGCATGGCCATATTCTACATCCCTTAACCCTAATCTATACCCAAACATAACTACTACAATCTACAAACAACTACCTTTCTACCACTAAGCAGCAAATTAGGAGTTTATAGGGGGAAAACTCTTAATGTTTAATGTGTTCCCTGATCTAAGTGTTACCAAAAGGAACATTAATCACAAACCACAACTTCCTCATGTGTATATGCTTCTCCACTGGACCTGATTAGTAAGAAAACAAAGTTCACAGTGCTTAGTCTTGAAACTTTTACAACTGTAAACTCAAATTCTCCTCCTAACACTACTAAAAATAATAATACAGCACAAGAACTGAAATACACTGAGTGTAGGAGATGATTTTACCGACAGAGGAAGGTCAATCCAAAGACTTGGAGCTGCAACAAAAAAGACCCGATCACCTTTGCATTTTAAGTAAAATTGAGGAAGTAAAAACTACAAAGTGCAATTGATTATTTGAATGCAGAGACCTGTTAGATTGATGCAAACTGATTAAATCAGAAACACACTCTTTGAAAACATATAGCAGCACTTTGTAATAAATTCTGTATTGTACAGGTCGCCATTGTGAGATGATAAACACAGAAGTAATGTGCTCTCTCTTCTTAGTGCCCGTTAAAAGCAGAGCAGCTGAATTCTGAACAAGCTGCAGATGAGAGAGAGACCTGATTTACACACAGATACAATACAATAATACAAATGTGATAACACAAAGACATGCACAACTTTTTTTTAATTGTATTTATTTATTTAACAACAGCAGTAGTTTGCCAATCTTATTTAAGCTTATTAAACCATGTAAAATACCATTAGAAACCCTCAAAAGAGCTGATCTGTACTATGACTGAAATGTTATTCGATATCGCCCATGTGTACATGTATGTTTATATTAATGCTGCATTATTTCATTTGTTTCACCTGCATGCATTAGAAATCATTTTAAACTGTAATACACAAGATGTAGGATAAAACAATGCTATTTGAAGCTGCTTACATTTACTATCACGTGTGTATAAACTCATAAAAGCTGTTGATTTTGAAGTGTTTTCATTTATGAATTACTGTTAGAAATATAAGCAGAGTTAATCATACAGCAGTAAATCTTATTCTGTTTAAAATTAGTGTTGTATTTCCACAAGAAGTGAATTCACTGACAAATCTGCAGCAGATTTCTCTAATGTACAGGATCATTTTTAAAAATACTTTCTGAAAGTTTTAATCTTTCTATTGTACATTTGGTGATTGTTTCTGTATTTTTACTGATGAATCCTCATCAAGATCAGGTGCTGAAACCTCGAAACCTTCAACATCAACATCAACATCAACATCAACATCAACATCACTGCTGATACAGAAGACTTTAGTTTGAGATCCTCACTGCCTTTGTTCTTCCTGTTCACAAACACTTTAATACTTCTGCAGTGATTTTATTTACAATTTTTAGGTATTTGTAGGTAATTTTGTCTAATTCAAAGTATTTAAAGTCAAATATCTGTTGTTTGATAGCTTTGTCATCCATTTATGCACTTTCAAAAAGCATTGATTTAGTCTTAAATGGTTAGAGATTTTTTTTTTTCATGAGGAAAACTCTGATACTTAGACTGATATAATTGAGATATAATTTAATTAATTATATAATTTAAAAAAGTGTTTCTTGCTTTCCTTCACTTGTCTGTAGAACTGTAGAAACAACAATGAAGGCAACCAATCAAAGATAGAGACCTTTCTCAAAATATCATCATGAATGTTTGAAAATAAATTGAGGGAGAGTAAATGACAACAATTTACACTTTTAGGTGAACTGTACCTTTAAATATGCATATAATGAGAACATTTCAACAATGTGTTCAGAAACGTTTAAATAATTTGACTAAAAGGCTATCTAGACTGTTTTCCTAGAAGTGTTCATAAAAACCATGCATGTTAATTATCAAGGTAAACCATACTCCAGAATAGCAGCACAACTAAACTGTGTTGACAGTCATCGTTCACTCAACAGCTCATTCACAAATTGGTCCAGCTGGGGCTCAACACCTGCAGAGTCTCCAGGACCAGCAGACTGAAGGACAAATTCATCCATCAGGAAACTACCTCTTCTGACAGTTTAAATAAAGACTGCTCTCTGAGCTCTTTGTCACTTTAAACAGACTGATAAACTCTTTTTGCACTACACTCATTATATCTGAACTGTTTATTTCACTGGTTTGCACTCCATCTGCCATGTGCCATTATCTATCTTTTTTTGCATGTCTTTATTTGTATAGTTGTATAGTTGTAGTTTGTATTATATTGAATCTGTATTTATTTGTATTTTTACATTTTACTGTTAGTGTTTAGTGTTATCTGTATGTACTAAGGGTCTGAAAGTAATGCAGTTTCAATTCTCTGTATGTATGTGCTGTACATGTGGCAGAATTGACAGTAAAGCAGACTTTGACTTTGATCATCAGTACAACAAAACCTGCAGCATCTGATCATTATGCAACAAACTGTCCAGAAAAAAAACAAACAAACAAAAACAAAACAAAACATTATTTATTTTACATGATTTAAGGTGAAAAAAGTGTCAGGGTTTTGGTGTCAAATAAGTACATTTAATATTTTTGTATGGTTACATTACAGCTAACACTGTTACGTCATGACAACATTACTGGACCAGACCATATTCGTCACAGTGACGTACCAAATAACATACCAGCGACGTAACTTTGTGATTCCCATATTCGTTGTGGCGACGTTACAGTGGTACGTTGCTGGAACGTTGTGAAGACGTAATCTCACGGTCCATATTCCTTACCAGATAAAGTTATACAATTTCATTCACTGCTGTAAAAAAGAAAGCCTATGCATAATTCCTACTGGTTTTAATGGTTATAGGGAATTCATTTTTTTGGTTGTTGTTGTAGATACATGTAAAGGAAACCAACACATAAATTACAATAAAAAATACCTAACAATACAGTTCATTAATTTATTCAGTGTTAATTTGTTCATATATATGTAAATGTACTAAGCCACTACATTTAAAACACTACAGATTGATTTATTATTTATAATAATTTATAAATGGAACAATAATACACACAGATACACACTTTGTTAATTATTTTAGTTATTCAGTAGGTTATGAATGTGTGTATATTTATTTATTTGCAGAAAGAAATTAGTTTTGTGAGGGAGTGAGAAAAAAACTGGTGTTGATGTGTTTTAATACTGTTTCACTAAGAGAAGATAAATTTAAACAATATTATAATTAACAAAGAAGCATACAGAATTAAAGAAAACAACAACATTCAAAAAGTACATTATGTAAATGGAACAATATCGATATTTCTGTCTCTTCTTTATTATTTGGCCCACCCAAGATGTTAATCAAGAGTTTTTGTACAAGAAAATGCGCGTGTTGACTTTATTAAGGAGAATCTAGGATCTCATACACTTTCTCAGACAGTGTTTAGGAGGCCTAAAAGCAGATGTAGATGGTGAAAGCTGTGAGTGTGTCTTTCTTACCCCACTATGAGAGGGCAGGGTCTTCTGAGGCCTCTGTAGACTGACACTTCTCTCTTGATCTTTACATTGAAGATTGGTGCAGTGTTTTGCTGTGAAATGAGGTTCTCCTCAGCTCTCTGTCTGCCTCTGTGATGAGTTCTAGTGCAGAGTCAGATTCAGACACTGAATGTCTTGGAAACTGAAAGAAGAAATAGAAATTCTGCCATATTTGTGAAGGTTTTTTGATATATATATACACACACACACACACACACATTATGTAGGATAGGGTTAATTATAACTGTATGTGCACTAATTCAGGTGGTGTTGTGTTCGCACTGGTGTGTCGGTAAGGACACCTGAGGCAGGATTCAGTTCCAGCTTTTAATAAGAACTTAGTAATTGACAGCACAGTCAGACCACTGGGCATTGCTTGCTCAGAAGTCTCTAAACAATGGACATTTGTCTAGATGTGGTCTGAAAATAACAAAGATAACAATAAGTAGACAGTAATAATAATAACTCGTCATAATCAGCAAGAAACAATTACGTAAAGTAATATTCTTTAAGTATTTAACTGAAATAAACGTTGTTAGCAGGGGCGTCGCTAGGGCTAATCAGCCCCGAATGTTTTTTTTTTTTTTTTTTTTTTTAAAAAAGCCATATGATTTCCACGGAATTTGTCAAAGTTTGAATGAATTAATCAAAAATTGGTAATTATACTTAAAGTCGCGATATAGACTAGTATCTGTAAATATTATGCCGCAAAAGACCATTTAAATATGAATCCTGCATGTTCTGCGTGTCTTTTTATGAATGAACGGGGTGGACGCGCGGTTTCTTTACTTGTAATACTGATGCGCGCGTGACGCTCACAGTGATTTCAGCGTCTGCCGTTTCACTAAATGAGGACATAAATACATTAACAACATCTCCAAAACTGCTCTGAGAGTCACTTCATGAGCATTTCACTCTTTCATTTGAGTAAAACAAGCACCAAAAATATACACACTGAAATTTAAAGGTATTCACGGCGACCCGTCAAAGTAAAAGTTTGGTTTAACTTTATTAACCGTTCAGTATAATGTACGTGCCTACTACACTGTAAAAAATAAAAAACACAATTTGTTGAGTCAGCTTAAAATAATTTGTTACCTTGCTGCCTTAAAATTTTAAGTTCAGTCAACTAAAATAAGTTTAGTCAACTTGAAATGTTAAGTTGTACTAAGTAACAACTTAGATATTTGTGTTTGCTAAACTTAACAGATGGGTAAGTAACCCAGCTTCCTTAAAATTTTAAGTTGATTCAACTCAAATATCTAAGCTGTTGCTTAGTATAATTTAACATTTCAGGTTGAATAAACTTTTTTAAGTTGACTGAACTTAAAATTTTAAGGCAGCCAGGTTACAAATTATTTTAAGTTGACTCAACAAATAGTTTTTTTACAGTGTACAACTACTACTATTATTTAATAAAAATTTATACAAATTCCCCACACAATATTACTTCCATGTTTTAAATTTGAATAGTAAACCCCCTTTATTTGCCAAAAAATACACAACAGAATTCCATAAGGCTGTTGTAAAAATAAATAAAAGTTGTTTTTATGCATTTAGACAAACAGACATGCTAAAACATATTTGGTAACAATAAAATGTAAGGTGAGAAAAAATAAAACATTTAATGGGGTCCTAAACATGTAATTTTTCTTAACTTTATAATGATACATTGACGGTAAATCATATAAGATTCATGGTTTTAATTAATTACACATGATTAATTACATTTTGATTAATAAAATTAAATTTAACCATTAAAAAGAAGTCCAGAAAAATGAAAACAGAATAAAAATAAATAAATAAATAAAAAATCCACGATATTTGGGGGAAAAAAAATAGGGCCCTATTTTTGCATGCAACTATATATTTGCTACAGTTATAAATACATCTTCAAATGTATTCTTTTATTTGTCTAACATATTTTTGTAAAGTTATAATTTTGTTAATATACTTTGATATGTTTGCTATTTGAAGTGATTACTATTTACTATTGTTCATAGTGTGACAAGGTCTTTAACCCCCAGTTTAATGCCCCTGGACCCCATCCAGGTTCAACCACCTGTGTCTAACAAAATCTTATGTAAGCATGATGTGCGCTCCCACCCAACACCACTAGTCCCTGATGTTTTGGCATCAGCCCCGGATGTTTTAAAATCCTACAAACGCTCCTGCGCTGTAGTATCATGTAGCGCCTCTAGATCAAGCTCACAGAGAAAAAGTAGGTAAAAGGTCATTATATTTTGCTGCGTCGTTGATTCGAACGGTAAATGCAAAGAACAACATGTAACCGTCAATCTACACAATGTACAATATGAAATACTGCAAGTTTAGTGCTTACAAACATCACTTAAACTATGAAATGAAGTACTGAAACACATTAATGCGGCTGCTCGAGTGGATAAACACGCTGGCTGTAATATACTAGTGAAGTTATGCAATCACATGCCAAACATAAATGAAGAGTCTCCTAGGTAAATACAGAAAAGCACACTGACATCGTGTCACTGACTCACGATAATAAATGTCCACTTTATGAAAAATGATCACTCATGTCCTGACTCAGAACACATTATGCTCTTCCCTCTTCAGCAAGCGATCGCAGGATGACGTCACCCAGTAAAGAGAGCGCTAATTGGCTGTAACTTCTCAACACGTTGTTTTTTTTTTTTTTTTTTTTTTTTTTAACATGACATAGGTACCACAAAAGTATTACAAAGTCTACTATTGTTGAACTATGTACGTTACATTTAGATTTTTGGATAAAAAAAAAAAATTAAACTCATCTTAAATTGAATCTTTAAACACATTCTGAGAGAACTTTGATAGTAACTTACTTCCCTCTTTGCTGCCTTTTTCAGACTGTGAATCTCCCCAGTCTTCCTGAGGTACAGGGGCGGACCCAGAAAATAACTTTTAGGGTGGCAAAGGGGTGGCATGGGGTCTATGAGGGGTGGCAACACCAAAGAAAGCCCCCATGGGTAGTTTTTGGGGATTTATAGTCTGACATGCACAGTTGTCTTCACAAATATTGCATTACCATTAAGTAATCATCTATACTGTTTAAAATGAAAATTACATTTAAAAAAACATTTTAATGTCCATCATGGCACCAAGTCAATAAACAATATAAAAAAAAAACTTCAACAGGTTATACAGTAAATGTTTCTGAGCTTGTATCACTAAAGAAGACATGAGATTCTATTAAATTACTACTTAGATGGTATAAGTCACGTTTTAGTGCAAGTTTAAGATGTTAATGTTGATGATTTAATGTTAATTTCCTAACATTAGAAAGAAATATTATAATATCAAAGCACTGAAACTGGATCAGTTTTGGAAACAATGGTTGATTTTCTGTTATTAACAGAGGTAGGAATGTCTGTAATCACTCATAACACACTGTCAACCATATACTCTAGCAGCACCCCAGCAACTGCATAGCAAGAGCCTAGCAACCAGCCAGAATATCCTAGCAACCAACTAGCAACGCTTTAGCAAACATCTAGAACATCTAACTGACCAAACTATTTATGTTTTTAAACAAGTCTTAAGACAAGCCAGCATAAATTTGTCTTTCAAATGTTTCAATCTAGTTATTACAGGTATTCTTAAATGATTACACACAATTAAAATACAAGTGCCCAATGAACACTCATGAGATCAATAACACTAACAAAAAAAGTCTTATTAGGAATTAATTTGCAACTCAATGTCTGTTACAGTATACAACAAATTAAATTACAGATTGCTAATTCAGCAATTAACTTTTGGGAAAAAAATATTTTCATTTTACTACTGTAAAGTAATCTTGCAGATGAAAAGCACTAGAAAAGTTCAAATAACAAAGAACTGTATATGAACTTGGTATGCACCACAATACAGTACAGTACAAAATAAAATGTAAAAATTAAATTCAGCATCCTCTGCACATTTGACAAAATGTCATTATAGTATACAGTATTATTTGGTCTCCTGACACAAGACTATATCTCTGGGTAGTCATTTCTCAGTTCTGCACAAATGCAGTAGACTACACAAAAAAAAAAAAAATGGTTACAAATAAAATCTGACAGTCACACTTCTGAATGTATACAACATGTACTACAGTTTACTGTACATATAGTATAGTGAAATAGTTCCACTCATCTAATATACTGGTACTGTACTATAATTATACTGTATTCGTAAGTATAATACCCAAATGATTCGTTAATTTCTCTGCTCTCTCCGTTGTTGGATGCAGAGATTCTGATTGGTGTGTCATCAGTTTTGCTACTTAATGTTTAACTTACTCATTGTTAAACTTTTTGAGAAATGTGTCTTTGTTTTGAGCACTGAATTAATGGTTTGGGACTATAAGTCAACTAACATCAGTTACATTGTGTTAACAATCGAGAAAACTGCAGTACGACCAGATGCTCACCTAACTCTGCTATTAGTTTCCGTGATCGTCATCTTCTTATTGATTTCATGCTATTATTGTTTCGTCGGATACGGCAAAAATACCTATATCCATGATTAACGTGGTGCGAGCGGTCAGAGAATCAGATCACAAACAATTACGCGATGAATTTCAGACATATCCGGACGGGATTAGATTTCTCAGAGGACTTCTGAGTTAGCCGAGAAGCAGTAATTATCTGATTCACGAACAAATGTAAAACAATTGGTTAATGAACTGGGACGCGCTTTGTGTTTTTGACTCAAAATGAACCGGTTCATAAGAGTCATTTGTTACACGGCTCGCGCTGCATGCGGGTGCAACTATGGCGCACATTTTGTTGAAAGACGTGTTTTTTGCCATTATTTTGCGTTACGCTGTCATCGCTGCAGCTGAAAAGTAGCACATGAAACACTGCTTATATTTATATTTTATTCTGTGATAATTCTGGGGTGGCAGGTGGGGTGGCACAGCTTTTTCTTAGGGTGGCAGTTGCCACCCCGGTAGATCCGCCACTGGCTGTATATGAATAAAAAAGGGACATGTGTGCTGTATATGCACACACACACACAACTTTTATTTAACGATAAAGCGATTGTTGAGGCAAAAAAAGTACCTCACTATAGGCTGCTACTTAACGTTCGTTAATCATTCACAGCATAAAATGCTAACCCTGCACAGCAACATACCAAATATTGCATTAAACAGTGAAATCACTGTGCTTTAAACCACAACTTATTAAAAAATAAAGGTAAATAATCATATAATCATTAACTTACCGAATAATCCTGCTTGCTGCGAATTTCCTGAGCGCCTGATGAGGAGACGAGTGAAGAATCCAGAAAGTTCGATGAAGTGGAAATATAAACAAACCGGTTGGGTTAAAATAACCCAACTCGCGTGTTCAGTGGTGAAAGTCCATTTGACCCAGCATGATCAACCCAACTGTGTGTTTACAGTACCTCAAACAACCCAGAATATTGACCCAGCACAATTAACCCAGCAATGTGTTTACAGAAATAACCCAGCACTTTTTATAGTGTAATATTTAATATATTTGAGGCGAACTCCTGGAGATCGCCGGCAAGTATAATGTAACCTCACCAAAAAAAAAAAAAAAAAAAAAAAAAAAAAAAAAAAAAAAAATTATATATATATATATATATATATATATATATATATATATATATACCAAAGCACTGGCACACTTTTCAAGTTATTTTATATCAAAGGAAATGTTTTTATTTGACACAAACTGCCTGCGATTGCTGAAAAGTATCGGAAGTTAATGTTTATTAATATTTAATGCATTTGACACGAACTCCTGGAGATCGCTGGCAAGTATAATGTAACCTCCAGAAAAAAAAAAAAAAAGTATATTTTTGACACCAAAGCGCTGGCAGTTTTGTCAAGTTATTTTATATACTCAGAAAATGTTTTTATTTGACACAAACTGTCTGGGATTGCTGAAAAGTATCGGAAGTTAATTTTTATTAATATTTGATGTATTTGAGGCGAACTCCTGGAGATCGCTGTCAAGTATAATGTAACCTTTCCAAAAAAAAAAAAAAAAAGTATATTTTTGACACCAAAGCGCTGCCACTTTTTTCAAGTTATTTTATATAGACAGAAAATGTTTTTATTTGACACAAACTGCCTGCGATTGCTGACTGTTGTCTGAAGTTAATGTTTATTAATATTTAATGTATTTGAGGCGAACTCCTGGAGATCGCTGGCAAGTATAATGTAACCTTTCCAAAAATATGAAATGTATTTATTTGACCCCAAAGCCCTGATACACTTTTCAAGTTAATTTATATAAAAAGAATATGTTTTTATTTGACACAAACTGCCTGCGATTGCTGAAAGGTATCTGAAGTTAATGTTTATTAATATTTAATGTATTTGAGGCGAACTCCTGGAGATCGCTGTCAAGTATAATGTAACCTTTCCAAAAAAAAAAAAAAAAAGTATATTTTTGACACCAAAGCGCTGCCACTTTTTTCAAGTTATTTTATATAGACAGAAAATGTTTTTATTTGACACAAACTGCCTGCGATTGCTGACTGTTGTCTGAAGTTAATGTTTATTCATATTTAATGTATTTGAGGCGAACTCCTGGAGATCGCTGGCAAGTATAATGTAACCTCACCAAAAAAATAAAAATAAAATAAATAAAATAAATAAATAAAAAAAATTAAAAAAGTATATTTTTGACACCAAAGTGCTGGCATTTTTTTCAAGTTATTTTATATACACAGAAAATGTTTTTATTTGACACAAACTGCCTGCGATTGCTATTATTAAAATAACAGTAATTTTTTAACATTAACGCAATTCAGTGACTGAGTAACAGCACACACTACTTTCAACCTGAAGCAATCAAGTTAATCATTAACCAGTTAACCAGGTGAAGGCCTCAGCTAAACATGTAGTGCGCTCTTCCTATTCTCCAGCAGAGGGGGTTGTAGTAACAACATCTATCCCATCACACTAAGTCAGTGTTTCCCAACCCTGTTCCTGGAGGCACACCAACACTACACATTTTCCAACTTTTCCTGATCAAACACACCTGAATCAACTCATCATCTCGTTAGTAGAGACTCGAGGAACAGAAATATATTGGTCAGATAAGGGAGACATCCAAAATGTGCACTGTTGGTGTGCCTCCAGGAACAGGGTTGGGAAACACTGCACTAAGTGACCCTCGTTTAGCATTCCTCATGTTAACATTATTATTAGGAAAACAGACCAATATGTAAATCACATACGGTCATGATCGTATGTCTGTCATAATATCTAGACATTAAGTGTTTCTCTAGGTTTGTTATGAATGGATCAGAAGTGTAGTAGAAGAGAGAGGCATATTAGGAAGGATAATATGAGTGAGAGATGAGCAGTGAATCAGCTTCATTTACTGTAACTGAACACGAGCACACAAATGCAGTAAACCATCCAGCAATCACACATCTATTCTAACACAACTAAACAGGGAAATGTTCCACAGACCATCTTTAACTAACACTAGTGATGTTACCTTCAACAAGGATGCTCCAAAGCTTGTATAAAAAAAAAAAAAAATGACACATTTCACATTGAAGTACTGCATCAGAGCTTGATTCGTTTTAAGAAAAGCAAGTGATCTATGACGTCCGAAGCTTCATTCACCTGAAAACCATGCGCTTGCTTCAGTATCTGGTTCAAACGAAGCGAAGCCCAGTGCCGTTTCCTTTACATTATAGTACATTTTAATGTGTTAGCATTGTTTATGAATTTATTTTGTAGTTGTAATTTATATATTGAGCTCAAAAATTAACTTTAAAGAAAAAGTCTAAGGACTAAGGCAGAGTTCAAATAAACATATCGTAGATTTTATTTATGAATTTATGTTTTATTTATTTTACTTATTTTAGTGCTAGTACACCAACATAAATAATTGACTTTGACAATGACCATTATTTATATACAATAAAATAAAACAAAGAATCATTTGTAGAACCAGATGTGAAACCAGCGGCTGCAATGGAGCACAGCACTTTGGAAGGTGTTATACATTTTTACTAGATGGCCACAACATGAACCTTTTTCCGATACAATTGTGTTGAAAGCTTCACTAGTTCAGAACGCTTCACTTAGCCATCACTAACTAACACACAAACTATAAACCCATTTACAAGAGCAGCACTTACTCACCTCACCTGCCACCATGCTGCTGGATCCGGTTAAGAAACCAGAATGATTGTGGAATGAGCCTTTATATCTGTGCTGCAGTGCATCATGTGAAATGGGAGAAACCAAGTTTGGGGGTGTTTTAAAAGTTAGGCTCAGTTACTTCCCATAACACCCGATGTACTCAGTGCATCGTCAGAAGAATGGCATCTACGCTAATAGCATCTCTATTCTATATTAAAGTAATGTAACTTATTACTTTTGATTACTTCTTGATTTACTTTTCTAAATTTCTAAAATTTTTGAAACCTTTGAACCAGGCAGAGTTAACCTTACAGTAGCTCTCAACACTGATTACTGTCAGACTTTTAAAATCCTTTATCACTTGAATTAAGATTATAATAATTAAGGGATACATCTTTATTTTGCAATAACAACTGTCTGGACGTACATTATCCCATTTATTACACAGTTGCTTGTTGAGTCCACATAACCAGGATGACCTCATCAAGAAATTGTACACATAATATTGAATTGAGTTTTAATATTTTAATAGCTAAACAAATCCAAAGCTTCCACTAAGAAAAATTATCAAGCGTATAGGCCAACGTAAGTTTTCCGGATGAGTCTGTGTTATTAGCTTTTACCAGTTGTTATCGAAGAATAACACACCTTGGTATGTGATGACTGACCAATCAGAATCAAGTATTCCGTAAAGCCATGTAATAATTTAATTTAAAGCACAGCCACCACAAATTCAGACTCTTATTAACTTATTTTTAGATCATTTTAGATCATTCTTAGGTTAAATTCAGATTTGAAATCATAACAAGAAATAGTTTAATAGCTATTATACTGGTTTTGAAATCAAATGTTTGCATAGTTATGACAGGAAACACTGCCATCTAACAACGCCCTGGAAAAAAAAACAATTTATCTTAAAATCTAAAGTATATGCAAAAACCCAAATGGGAAATAAAATAGTTATTGAATAAGCATGTGTCCTATTCTGCAATCAATGCATTTTATAAAAGTAGACAATTTAATCTGTATGTGGGTGTATTTGTGTGAAATTCAGATGTAACCCCCTTTGTAATCATTAACATTTTTCAAAAGTAACTGTAATTTAATTACATATTTTTTTCTCAGTAACTAGCTAATTACAATTACATTTATTTTGTAATTAAATTACGTAATTCCGTTACATGTAACAAGCTACTCCCCAACACTGGTTATGAGTACTAATAGAAGTAAGTGACCAATAAATGTAAGTAATTAGAGAGAGAGAAAGAGAGAGAGATTTAATTAGGAGGATTTATTTTTGTTTTCTCTGTCTTCCGTCTGGGCTTTACACTCCCAGTAAATGGCAGGAATGCACATACAGCTGCATTGCAGCTTGACAGCTTGTCATTAAAAAGTCAAGACAAAGCAGCTTGAAAACAGTTGTGATGATGTGAAATGAAGCCCTCTGAAACACTGAATCAACTGAAGATTCACAGAATGATTCACTCTTACATTTTTTTTAATTTAATTTTAATTTTGTTAATCACTTCTATGACTACTCACAATATAGCCTACATTCAAATTTATTTCTATATACTTGATTAAACACTTTTATACTCTTGGGCACAATATTTACAGGCAGGCAGTATCCAGGAATTAAATAAACCAAATAACCGAGCCTACGGTTCATAATATATAAACAACTACTTCATTTTGTTTAATTGTGGGTAGCACCAACATTAAG
The DNA here is from genome assembly GCA_036247105.1 of Cirrhinus mrigala. Lineage (NCBI taxonomy): Eukaryota > Metazoa > Chordata > Actinopteri > Cypriniformes > Cyprinidae > Cirrhinus > Cirrhinus mrigala. Next base: position 1,114,648 of record JAMKFB010000850.1, read on the forward strand.
GTGCATTATAATATATAAACTTCATATTATAATAACTTTATTAACAACCATTTGTTAATATTTCTTTTGTAAATTGTATTGCATTGTAAAGGACAACCTCACCTCAGAGTTGGGCTTGTAACTGATCTGTAACCTGTATTGAATCCAATATTTGGTGATAATTTAGCAAAACAAGGAATTTGCAAGCAATTTCACTTTTGACCAATGGTGTTACAGGCTACATGACAGAAGGGGTTCAAAAATACATATGAAAAAAGTAGAGCTACAGATATTAAATTTGTCCACTGATACTGATAGCCGATTATTCAGAATAAATGCATCAAATATGGTAAAAGTATGGTAAGTTTAAACGTGTGTGCTTGTAAATCTCATTGGTTCCTTCAAATCAAGCAGGCACGGTTTTGATTCTGTTAAATCTGTTTCACATGAGGGTGAGTAAATAATGACATTTTTCATTTTTCAGTGTATCTTAACAGTAACCATGAATCTAACAAAGATGAACAGAACTAAAAGTCAATACTTTTGTTGTTGTTAGGCTGCATTTAGACTTGATGTTAACATTCAATCACTGTGTCTGTGTCTGTATCACATTGGCAGTGTGGGATTGTTGTGATTTATTGATTGATCACAACCTGGCTACGTAATCTACGTAAAGACGATCTGATCTTCTGTCTGTCTGCTGCAGGATCTGCTCTGATATGGAGGATTTTAATGTCTCGTCGCTCCCACACACAACCAGATTCAGCTTCACACCTTCTGACAGAAGAAAATTTAAACATGTTAAATTACTGATATAAACACCAAATATCATCACACTACATCATCCATTGTAAAATACTGTTGTACCTTTAGCACAATCCAGGTGTCGTCCATCATTCATCTTCTCAATGTCCTCAAGTGTCTGCAGAAGATCATGAGGAGAGCTGCTCGTCTGAAGACTGAAGTGTCTGTTTGCACATTTCTGAATGATTTTCTGCAGGATGTCATTGGTTTCAGTGGCTCTCGTGTGCTGAGCACCATGGTGTGTTGATAAACGCGCTCAGAGAAAGAGAGCAGCACCTTCTCCACACGCTCTTGATCTTCTGCTGAACACGGCTCATGTTTGAGGAGCAGAACGATCACATGAGGTCCTGGATCAGACAGATGGACACACTCTCTCACTGTCTGTGTGATCTGATGATCTGAGATGTTGGTCTGGAGCAGCTGAGGACTGTTGATGATGATCACGTGTCTGTCCTTCAGTCTTCCTGCGACTCTACAACATCTGGAGGAGCTTCACTGTCAAACGCTGCTCGTCCTAATATGAAGTTTCCCACATCACTGTTTTCTGACACGCTCCAACCCAGAAGAACAATCCTCACTGCAAACAGTCAAATCCGACATTCAGTGTCCACAATCATCACATCACACAATAACACACAGCACATGTGATATGTAACATGTTATGATTACAAGATCTTGATTTGAATCCAGCATCACAGATTAAAGTACCCAGAATCCACCAGCATGAGATACATTTAATCACTTGTATTTTATTGGGGATAAATTGTAAATAAGTCTTTATCTACATAAATTAAATTATGTGTGGAAGATACTCATAGGAGGTTGTTCTTTGCTCCATCTTCTCCTGCGAGGAGGATTGTGGATGACAATCACTTTATGAAACAAAAGTCTTAGATTATATTAGTCTTAAATTATATTTGACCTTCATCACATTTGAAAAAAATTATTAAAACAGCAAAACTGGTCTAAGTCAAAGTCTGAGATGCTTAGAAGTCGCATCAGAATAAATATGTTTGGAGTTTGTTGAGGAGATGAAAATAATCATTTTCATTCTCATTTTTTACTGATCATTTTAAATAAATATGCAAAAAGAAATGGATTTCTTTAGAAACGCTGTTTCTTGTAAAAAAAAAAAAAAAAAAAAAGAAAGAAAGATGTAAGCTCATTAAGCTCGTTCTCCTTGATAAAACTAAAACTGTTTGTCTCTCTTTTCTCTATTCTTTTACAAACTGGCATTGCCATTCACATAATTTCAGCACTACATGTCAGTAAAGTCACACTGAAGTCTCTACTGATCGCAGGAGCCGTGAGATACATTAGCAAATGTACGGTTTCTAATACATCTATTTATTCATTGAATTTTAAATGTAAAATTTATTGGAAGAATATATATCATTTAATATTTTAAAGTGCATTTCTTCTGCCTTTTGGAGGATAGTGAATCTTAGGCTGTTCTCAAATATTTAACAGTATTTTTATTAAATGTGTCATCTAATTTATTTCTTAATATTTGACAGGGGTGGCATGACTGGATAATAATGTGTCTTATATATCTGTCAGTGCAGAGTTTACTCTCTATTTCAATATCACCAACATATAATAAGGGAAGAAAGGGAACATCTCATTAACATTTTATACCTGAGGATATTGCATTAACAACAGTAAAGAACTGCTTTGAATAACAGGAAAATCTGTGTTTTAAAGTGAAAGAATTATAATCTAACATATCACCACTCTCATCCATTACATCCATCACTGACCAAATATTTCTAATTACCCAGTTCCCATAAAACAGGGATTTGTTATTCCAGACAGGAGTATTGTGAGGTGTAAAATTGTGTCTGTGCCAATTTCCAACATAATAAGACTTGTTGGTAAAATGCTGATAACTTCACAGGAAGTTTGGGTAAATCAAAGTCACATCTGAGAAGAAAGTGAATATCACCCAATTTACAAAACAAAGCTGAAGGCACTGACCGTGTTAACTGATGAACAACTTCCGGTTTCAGGTCCTCCGAACCAGATGTGATGAAACGAACGCAGCAGATTCACCGAATCTGAAAGAACAAACTGACAAAACCCTCAAAAGAGCTGATCTGTACTATGACTGAAATGTTATTTGATATATCGCCCATGTGTACATGTATGTTTATATTAATGCTGCATTATTTCATTTGTTTCAGCTGTATGAATTAGAATTCATTTTAAACTGTAATACACAAGATTTAGGATAATAAAACTTTACATTTGTTAAACAATGCTAAGCTGCTTACATTTACTATCACATGTGTGTATAAACACACTGAATTCATAAAAGCTGTTGGTTTTGTTTTCATTTATGAATTACTGTTAGAAATATAAGCAGAGCTGATCATACAGCAGTAAATCTTATTCTATTTAAAATCAGTGTAGTATTTCAACAAGAAGTGAATTCACTGACAAATCTGCAGCAGATTTCTCCGATTTACAGGATCATTTCTGAAATACTTTCTGAAAGTTTTTATTGTACATTTGGTGATTGTTTCTGTGTTTTTACTGATGAATCCTCATAAAGATCAGGTGCTGAAACCTCGAAACCTTCAACATCAACATCAACATCAACATCACTGCTGATACAGAAGACTTTAGTCTGAGATCCTCACTGCCTTTGTTCTTCCTGTTCACAAACACTTTAACACTTCTGCAGTGATTTCATTTACAGTTTCTGGTCTTTGTAAGTAATTCATTTAATTAAAAGTATTTAAAGTCAAAATATCTGTTATTTGATAGTTTTATAAGATATAAGTGCTAAATAAGAACCTGTATGTTCCTTGTTTTCTTTCACTCGTCTGTAGAACATGAAATATTTTTGAAGAAAGTTGGAAACTAATCAAAGACACTGAGACTTTTCTCAAAATATTTTAATACTTAAAACAGGCAAGTGAACTTTTTCAAACAAAGTAGTTGTTTTTAACTGTATATGTAGCATTTTATTTACATGCAAATGTAAGTGTGGTGAAAAAGACAAATGTATTTGACTATCTAGAGGAGACTGAAAGACACAAATGCTGTTAACTGGTAAAAATGTTTAGTTGGTCTGAACTGATGAAGGAGAGACTCCATCCACAGAACAAACACAATATACTGGACATCTGTACATTAACAACACACACACACATAACTAACCTAATATAAAATAAAATACAACAATGTGCATAAAATATGAGATAACAAATGTTTTAAGTAATATGGAAATTTCACACTTGTTTTATCATTTCTTTTCATACATTTAAGTGCTGCATTTATGATTAGTAACATTTGAATCATTATGGATGATTTTAATACAAATATTATTAAACTGAAGAGCCAGACAGACTCATCTGAGCTTCTTCCTCCTCTGTTCCAGCTTTAAATTAAACAAAATGATCACTTGAATACTAAAGCAACATGAATCATTCAATATCACATGTTTCTAACACACATGCTGCATTATTTGATTGTAAAGTCTGAGTCTCTTCACCTGTATGGATCACATTCACACATTTATCACACATTTCTTTCTCCTCATAGACACAGTAGTGAAGCTCTTCTGTGGATCCTCACCTGATGTTTACTGCTCCTCTCAAGACCACTTCAAATTATGATATACAGCATTTATCGTCTTTTAGTGATTGAACTCCGGGTATTTCTTGCAATTGTGTATCAGGGACTTTTGGTGATGGGACATTTAAAGATGGGACGTTTGGTGATGGGACAACTGGTGATGGATCTGTATCTACACTGTAAGTTGGAACAGAAGAGAAGATAATCAGTGCTCAGTGGAACAAACTACAAAATAATGTATTTCAATCACAGTTTTTGTTTTTTGAGTAAAAAGTTACATTAAAATCCTATTAATTACATTAAAATCAGATTAATTTAATGTAACCTAAGTTTGAATATGCATTTATAAAACACAATTTGTGTTCTAAATAAAATACATTTAGAACATGAATTCAAATCCATGTCTCTATTGAGTAGTTAAACACATACTAACGAGTGTCATATATAATAAATGACTAGGAACAAATACAAATGTGATTTTGCCTTAAAACAAAAATCTTTCAGTGAAATGTCCCACTAGTTAAAGCTGTTTGTCCTCTAGTTTAAACATGTTTGTATTGGTCTCAGTAAATAACTGAAATTATTGCACAGCTCCTGGAATACTCGATTCTGATTGGTCAGTCGTGACATTCTGAGGTGTGTTATTCCCTGATAACAACCGTTGTCATTAGCAACACAGAATAACACACAGTCATACGGGTATTTGAGTCCGGCGTTTCTTTTACTTCTCTTGTATCACACCACCGCGCTCTCACTCGATTCATTCAAACACAGCTGCTATTAGCTTGTGTCTCAGTTACTGACTGTATTTACTGTCAAACCAAACCGGAGGAGATTCCTGTTAATAGTAGACTTGTGGACACATTGTTAGAAGTGTGTCTTGTTGTTAAAGTTGTTGTTAATTGATGAGAAGTGTTTAACTGAATCCAAATATTTATATGAATCCTAACATGAATCCTATTAATGATACAACCCCAGATAGCACACGTACGTTCTGTTAAAGATCACTTCATCTGAAAAAAAAAAATCTGCTGTGTACAAACAGTTTTATACACATTCATACAGCAACTGTACATTATGTCTTCAATGTCCGTCTTGTCTGAACTTCCAGGTTCACAGTAGTTTGTTAGGAACTGTTTTTCTTTGTGGAAGCTTTGCGTTTAAAGAGCTAAACAATATTTCAATTCAAATCAATAATTTGTGTCTAATCATTCACTTACGTGGCAAGAAACAATATAATAAGTGTGATGATGCACATCCAGCCGGTTGTTATCACAGAATAAACCCCTTCAGGATGAAACAAGTCCTGATCAACCTGTCGGTTTATTCTGTGATAACAACTGGATGTCCTGGAGAGCTGGATGTACATTATACCCAGGGTGCGATTTGTGGAAAAACCAGAGGGGGGATGTTTTGAAACACTTTTATTCATGAAAAAAATATTAACTGATGAAGTCCACTAACTGAGCTGTCATTGTTTCTCCAATAAACATGAGCATATTACGACAAGCCTTGTCAGAATGAAGCATGTTTCCCAGGTTTACACCGTTGAGCTGTTGCAGTTCTACCAGGGAGGAATTCACCCCGACAAATCACACCCTGATTATACCTTACATAAGTAATGTGACGTGTTGCTTGTTAAAGTTAAAAACACAAGAGACAGAGACATTGATCATGTGATGCTGGACGGCTGTGAGCTGAAGCTGGAATCTGCACTGATTTTACCAGCGTTTTCCTATAATCTGACCAAATTTATTTCAAACTGTAATGATTCACTATTACTGATGTCATTAATAAAGCAGGTGTTGTTGTTGTATAAAGCTCTGACAGTGTGCTTTTGTTCTTTTTCCTCCTTTGTGTTCAACATTTTTATCAACTTTACATTTCATTCTGACACAAACCCTTTGAAATAAAGCTTGATGATAATTTGATAAATTCTTTTCACAAATATTTGAAAGTATATATTTGTTCACATATTAGAGGTAAATGAATCTCTTTAATATTAGAAAGTGAAGTTTACTCACCTCAGTTTACAGTTTGAGTCTCGTAGCACATCAATGAGCTGCTGCTTTGAGTCTCCAATCTTATTCTTACTCAGATCAAGCTCTTTTAGAAACTGCAGTGCTTTTGTGTTTGTCAAAGACTGAGTTAAAGAAGAAACATCTGTAATTCCACACTTAGTAAGACTAGAAAGAGACAAACAGAGGAAGATCATCTTACAAACAAATCATTAAGGTGAAGAATTTTTCACAAATATAATGTGAACTCAGACTCATCATGAGATTTTGAGTTTAAAGTGTTTTGGTTTAAACTGTTGAAGTGATTTTAATCATTTTGATTCTTGTATGTGAATGTTACTGACCTCAATCTCTCCAGTTTACAGTGTGAATCCTTCAGTATGTCACATAAGTGATTCACTCCTGTGTTTTTTATTTGATTCACACTCAGGTTCAGTTCTCTCAGGTGTGATGGGTTTGATTTCAGAGCTGAAGTCAGGATGAGACACTGTTTCTCTGTAATTCTGCATCTACACAGACTGAAGACAGAAAGAGAAAAGACAATGAATCAGATCCATGTAAAGTTTATGTGTAAATAAATACATCATAAGTAAATGTCATACAGTCCAAAAATAAATTAGTTCTGGTTATTTAATTTTACTAAAGAATGTTTTTACAATTTAATTTATTTCATTCAAATGAAAATTGCTTAGTTGGTTCAACACAATTTAGCTGGTTTACATTAAATTAATCTACACTAGTTTGGGTTCAGCTCAACTACATTTGTCAAACAAAATCTTGTGGGAACAAATAACTATATATTTATTTATTTATTTATTCACTGAGGCCTAATTATTATTATTATATTAAACAAGCAGTTTCACTCATAATTACACACAATAATGAATATGAAAAAACTGGTGTCAGTACTGATATTTGAATATCTATTACTCAAGAGTCACAGTCTAAACACAAACGTCTCTTCTGCATAATGGGAACCACAAAATTCAACAACATCACAGAAACTGTCCAGCATAACTGAACATTAAACACTAACATGTATTTCCTTTTACAGAAAAACACATAAAATAACACTTCATCCCTAAATTTACAATCATGCAGTTCCTTGCAAATCATGCTGTGAACTACAAATCCACTGCTCAGTTAGTTACATCAACAAAAACAATATTAATGTAGTTTCAACCAAATAAATTAAATCAGTTTCAATTTTAAATATATTAAGTAGAGTGAACACAATTAAAGTGTTACAGAATGCTCAAAAACATCTTACTTTAGCTCATTTTAATTTAAATAAAAAAGAGGCAAAAATAATTTGTACAGTAACAAACACACAAAACAATTAAAATAAACTGAACAGTAAACTAATAACACTGTCACTGCTGTACAGTATAATGATACTAACTCTAGTTTCTCCAGCTTGAATTGTGTGTTCATCAGTAGATCACTGAGGTTTTTCACTCCAGAGTCTCCTAGTTTATTCCAGCTCAGGTTCAGTTCTCTCAGGTGTGATAGGTTTGATTTCAGAGCTGAAGTCAGGATGAGACACTGTTTCTCTGTAATTCTGCATCTACACAGACTGAAAACAGAAAGAGAAAAGACAATGAATCAGACATGTTGTTCATGTGTGAATTAAATGAATCATGAGTAAACACCATACAGTGCAATAAATAAAATGTTGCTAAAACCTGAAAACAAAATAAGTAAATAAATAATCATACAGCCATAAAATAAAACAAAAACAAAACCAGGATTTGAGGATACTAGTTACATTCAAGTCTAGAGAATCTTTAGTCAGACCAAAAAAAAAAAACTACAAAAACAAAACAACACAAAACAAAACAGAACCAAAAAAAAAAAAAAAGAGAGATGTGTGATTTGTAATGTAATTGATATTCAGGATCAACTATAGAATCACTTTAAAATAACATTAATGTAAATGTAAAAATGGAGTTTAAATGTAACAAATCAAGACAATTCTGTTCATAAATTAAAAATTTACTTCAAGACATTTTAAGATTGTAGTTTACAGTCAAATACAACATTTTGTGATCATATTTTGTTGTTATTGTGATGCATGTCTGAGTGAAACAACTTTTCTGAACAAGAAAAAATGCAGGTCAGGAATTCATTTTTGATGAGAAGCTGGATAATTGTTGTTTGTTATTGCTGTGATCTCATGTGACTGACAGGTTTTCACACCCTCACGTCATCAGACCAGAGAAGAAATGTTTTTGTGAAGGAAAGGGAAAGTTATTTTTATTAAAAATCACAAGGGTACATTAATAATAGGGTACATTGGAAATAAATTATGTACCCGGATAAATAAATCATAAGCACCAAAATATTGTCAGTAATCTTTAATCTCACTGTCACTGCTGTACAGTATAATGATACTAACTCTAGTTTCTCCAGCTTGAATTGTGTGTTCATCAGTAGATCACTGAGGTTTTTCACTCCAGAGTCTCCTAGTTTATTCCAGCTCAGGTTCAGTTCTCTCAGGTGTGATGGGTTTGATTTCAGAGCTGAAGTCACAGCAGAACAACCTTCATCTGTCATTTCACAGTATCTTAACCTGCAATGGCAAAAACAGCATAAAATAAGAAAATATTATCATCATTATCATGTTTCCTGATTCTTGTATGTGAATGTTACTGAGCTCAATCTCTCCAGTTTACAGTGTGAATCCTTCTGTGTTTTTATTTGATTCAAACTAAGCTTTAGGATCTATGATGATCATAATATTGAAGAGGCATTTAGTTTCTAATAGTTTGTTTTGAGTCACGTTAGTTTTGTATGAGGGCAGGCACTGCTTCTACTTACTTCTTTTACTTTATTTTATTTAATGTCTCCATTCTTTATTCTCTAATGAAACGCTGATTTCTGCATTTACACACTTACTATAAAAAAAAGACCAATATGGCAAAACCAGTGCACTGCTTTATACAATATAACTTCAGACCTGTTCTCTTAATATAAATAAACTTTAACTGTACTAACTCTAGTTTCTCCAGCTTGAATTGTGTGTTGATCAGTAGATCACTGAGGTTTTTCACTCCAGAGTCTCCTAGTTTATTACTGCTCAGGTTCAGTTCTCTCAGGTGTGATGGGTTTGATTTCAGAGCTGAAGTCAGGATGAGACACTGTTTCTCTGTAATACTGCAATAAAACAGACTGAAGACAAAAAGAGAAAAGACAATGAATCAGACAAGTGTCAAGTTCATGTGAGTAAATTCATCATGTGTTAACACCATACAGTGCAATAATTAAAACGTTGAAACCATTATATGACCATAAACAAGAACAGAAGGAAAAAAAAGATTAATAAAGTAGATTAAGATATAGGATCAACTATAGAACTACTTAAAAATAACATCATAAATGTTAAAATTTAGTTTAAAATCATGTTGAATTACAATTTACCTAAAAACATTTTAAGAGTATTTTATCATCAATAAACGCTTTTTTTTTGTTTGTTTGTTTGTTTGTTTGTTTTTTGCAACTGTCATTCTTTATTGTACAGTATGTCTGAGTGAATGCAAAAAAAAAAAAATGTATGGCAGCATTTAATTTGGTCCATTAACAACTAATTGTATTGCTGTCATTTAAGTTATTTAGATGAAAGATCAGAAGGGCACATAAATTAAAAATACATTATGTACATGGATAAATCAATTAATCACTGCAATATTCCATTAAAAAAAATAACTGTCAACCTTAATTTCATGGTGACTTCATAAAAGTAAACAGTAAACTTTAATCTCACTGTCACTGCTGTACAGTATAATGATACTAACTCTAGTTTCTCCAGCTTGAATTGTGTGTTCATCAGTAGATCACTGAGGTTTTTCACTCCAGAGTCTCTTAGTTCATTCCAGCTCAGGTTCAGTTCTCTCAGGTGTGATGGGTTTGATTTCAGAGCTGAAGTCAGGATGAGACACTGTTTCTCTGTAATACTGCAATCAAACAGACTGAAGACAAAAAGAGAAAAGACAATGAATCAGACATGTTGTTCGTGTGTGAGTTAATTTAATCATGAGTTAACACCATACAGTGCAATAAATAAAACATTGCCAAAAACCTTATATGACCATAAACAAGCACAGAAGAAAAAGAAAAATATCAAAGTAGATTAAGGTATAGGATAAACTATAGAACTACTTAAAAATAACATTAAAAATGTGAAAATTTAGTTTAAAATTCTGTTTCTGAATTACAATTTACCTAAAGACATTTTAAAGAGTATTTTATCATCAATAAACACTTTTTTTTTTTTTGCAACTGTCATTCTTTATTGTACAGTATGTCTGAGTAAATGCAAAAAAAAAAAAAAAAAAAAAAAAAAAAAAAAAAAGTATGGTAGGATTTAATTTGGTCCATTAACAATTAATTGTATTGCTGTCATTTAAGTTATTTAGATGAAATATTCCATAAAAAAGTAATTGTCAACTTTAATTTCATGGTGACTTCATGAAAGTAACAGTAAACTTTAATCTCACTGTCACTGCTGTACAGTATAATGATACTAACTCTAGTTTCTCCAGCTTGAATTGTGTGTTCATCAGTAGATCACTGAGGTTTTTCACTCCAGAGTCTCCTAGTTTACTCCTGCGCAAGTTTAGTTCTCTCAGGTGTGATGGGTTTGATTTCAGAGCTGAAGTCAGGATGAGACACTGTTCCTCTGTAATTCTGCAATCACACAGACTGAAAACAGAAAGAGAAAAGACAATGAATCAGACATGTTGTTCATGTGTGAGTTAAATGAATCATGAGCAAACACTAGGGGTGTGACGAGACACTTATCCCACGAGATGAGACGAGACGAGACAAGATTTTTAAACTTTTCTTAAGATATACTCAATGATGAAATATATAGGGAAAACAGTCTTTCATTCAACTGAAAAAGACAAAATGCAAAAAAATGTAGGTGCATTTTGAACTTTATGAAATTAAACTTCCATTTTAATGAATTATATGTAGTAATAAACAACATTTAGACAAAAAGTTCACGATTCTGGATAAATTGAGAATCCCAGTTGTTTTTAATAAATTGGAGATTACGATCCTCTCACAATTCTGGAGAAAAAAAGATTAGAAAACTAAACAAAATAACGTAATTTACTAGTGGTTCTGACAAACTGTTCATTGCTTAAGTCTTTTAAAAGCATATATTCATTTAAACAAAAAAATAAATAAATAAATACATTCAATGAAGGAGTCAGTGTCTCACTTCATTAAGACTTGTTTGACTATTGAAATCTCCTGAATAAATGATTCAATGACATACTATTTTTAAACAGGCAGTTGTTGCAACCTCCTGGTGGAAGGTGATAGACCGCAGTAAAGATAGTTTGCGGTTTGATATTCGGATTTCTTTTGGCTATAAATACACAGCGCCCTGTCAAAAACATGCAAATAATCCCGAATGTAGTTCTCCATGATTTGTGAATTCTGGTGATGCTGTGCCTTTTGGCGGAAATCAGGTTTTTTTTGATGCGACTCTTAATTTTATAATGCTTACAGCTCCGAAAGTTGGAAACTTAGCAGACTGAAACCAGTGTCATCTTAACCAGGTCGATCTGTGAATTTTTTCACAGCAAAGCTCTTGTCCATAAACCCCTTGGTAAGTCCGCTATAGTGAGGAATGTGAAAAATAGGCGCTCTTCGTGTTTAACGTGTTTAACGTGTTTTACCATTAAACACGCAGACTGCTCGAATACAAAAACATTGTTTTTAAGTCAAACTCGATTTGTGAAAACTTTCACAATCGCTATTTATTGCGTAACAGTGTTTCTTTATGCTCTGCTTTCTTTTTCTTCTATCATAATGTCACACGGTGCTGTTCCAGTGAATAACGGGTTTCCAGGCCCTTAGATAAATCATATACGTCTCTAATGAACGTTTCACGTACGAGGAAGTTTTTCACAGTATATTTTTTTGTCAGCTGATCCTTCCTGAGCCCTTATGTACTATGCTGATTTGTGACAAATTTCACAGAGCAATTTTGGACAGTTAACCCTTCACTGATTCAATTACATCACAATTTTGATCTGTGAAAACTTTCACAGGTCGGTACTGGTCAGCTGACCCTTCTGTGGGTCATATTAATCACTATTCTGATCTGTGAAAACTTTCACAGTTCAGTACTGGTCAGCTGACCTTTTTCTGGGTCACTAACATCACTATTCTGATTTGTTAAAACTTTCACAGTACAGTATTGGTCAGCTGGCCCTTTCCTGGGTCACTAACATCACTATTCTGATCTGTGAAAACTTTCACAGTTTAGTACTGGTCAGCTGACCCTTCCCTGAGTCACGTATATCACTATTCTGATTTGTGAAACCTTTCACAGTTCAGTACTTGTCAGCTGAACATTCCCTGAGTCACGTACATCACTATTTTGATCTGTGAAAAAATTCACAGTTCAGTTTGGGTCAGAATAGTGATGTACATGAATCAGGAAAGGGGCAGCTGACCAGTACTGAACTGTGAAAGTTTTCACAGATTAGAATAGTGATGTACGTGACTCAGGGAAGGGTCAGCTGACCAGTCCTGAACTGTGAAAATTTTCACAGAATAGTGATTAATATGACTCAGGGAAGGGTCAGCTGACCAGTACTGACCTGTGAAAATTTCCAGTACTGACCTGTGAAAATTTTCACAAATCAGAATAGTGACGTTAGTGACCCAGGAAAGGGTCAGCTGACCAATTCTGGACTGTGAAAGTTTTCACAGATCAGAATAGTGATGTACATGAATCAGGGAAGGGTCAGCTGACCAAATCGAGTTTGACTTAAAAACAATGTTTTAGTATTTGAGCAGTCTGCGTGTTTAATGGTAAAACACGTTAAACACGAAGAGCGCCTATTTTTCCCATTCCTCACTATAGCGGACTTACCTAGGGGTTTATGGACAAGAGCTTTGCTGTGAAAAAATTCACAGATCGAGCTGGTTCAGATGACACTGGTTTTAGTCTGCTAAGTTTCCAACTTTCGGAGCTATAAGCACTATAAAATTAAGAGTCGCATCGAAAAAAAACTGATTTCCGCCAAAAGGCACAGCATCACCAGAATTCACAAATCACGGAGAACGACATTCGGGATTATTTGCATGTTTTTGACAGCTATTTATAGCCAAAAGAAATCCGAATATCAAACCGCAAACTATCTTTACTGCGGTAGAGGACCAGCGTATACATACAAGATTTCATTTTGATCGCTACTGTAGACAATACATGTTTATACCTAAACTATAAACTTTTATCCCCGTGCTTCTGTTATTTAAATGTCTGTAACACATAAATAATGATTATAACATGGTTGAAACGTACGGAAGTTTTTTCCTTCACGTTTTCTCATGATCACGTCTTAATTTTCTCGTGATCTCGACATAACGAGTTGTTGTCTCGTTATCACGACCTAATTTTCTTGTGATCTCGACATAACAAAAGTTGTTTTCTCGTTATCATGACCTAATTTTCGCAGTGCCATCCCTGGCCACCACATAGACACGCCCCTGCCCATCTGAGCTCATTATCTGTACTATTGTGCTCACTCCCATGCGCAGCGCAACCTATTCCTAAAGCCTGGAATTCAACCCAGAAGAACAAGGCGATGCCATGCGCGGCAATAGAATCAGACTAAAGTATCAAGGCCGCCAACGCATGTGAAAGCAAAAAAACAGAACAAAACAAAACAAAAAAAAAAACTCATTTGTTTTTAACCACGAACAAAAATCTAGCTTATTTTCGTTTCTCAAACAAAACGAAATAATAATAACAATAATAATAATAATAGGCTAAATTATTATTATTATTATTATTATTATTATTATTATTATTATTATACAATCGATTGATTTCTTTCTGGTTCCTATTTCGGAACCAGAAAGAGCGTGGGTCTGTGCACAGGGTCTGTGCAAGGAGGCTCACTGGAGGAAAGGCGTACTTGAGAAGTCCCCGGGGCCACCTGTGTGCCAGGGCGTCCGTGCCGAGGGGAGCCTCGGACAGGGAGTAAAACAACTGGCAGTGGGTGGATTCTGGAAAAGCAAACAGATCTACCTGAGCTTCTCCGAATCGGCTCCAAATGAGCTGGACCTGAGGATGGAGTCTCCATTCTCCAGGGAGAGTGAGCTGTTGTGAGAGCGTGTCTGCTGCATGGTTCAGCTCTCCTGGAATATGAATGGCATGTAGCAATTTGAGCCACTTCTGACTCCAAAGGAGGAGATGGCGTGCAAGTTGCGACATGCGATGGGAGCGTATACCACCTTGGTGGTTGATATAGGCGACCGCTGCTATGTTGTCCGTGTAGACTAGCACATGCTTCCCTCGCAGTGTCAGGTCCTGTCCAGGAGCCCGAGGCTGCTTGCTCATTGCATACAGCACCACAGCCCGTCCTAGAGGCATCTGTGTTGACAGTCACATGCCTCAAAACCTGGCCTTAGAGCACTCCTGCCCATAGGAATGCAAGGTCTGACCACGGGCTAAAAAGGCGGTGACATTCCGGGGTAACGCCGACCCGGAACGTGCCACGGTGCCATGCCCATCTTGGGATTTGGCCATGGAGCCAGTGCTGAAGCGGTCTCATATGAAGCAAGCCGAGCGGCGTCACCGTGGCTGCAGCTGCCATATGCCCCAGGAGCGTCTGAAAAATCTTTAGAGGGACCACTGTCTTGTGTCTGAATAGGTTCAGACAATTGAGCACTGACTGCGCGCGCTCCTCTGTGAGGCGCGCCATCATGTTGACCGAATCCAGCTCCATCCCGAGAAAAGCAATGCTCTGCACAGTGGAGAGCTTGCTCTTCTCCCAGTTGAGCTGAATCCCCAAGAGACTGAGGTGTCGGAGCACCTGATCCCTGTGCTTGCACAACAAATCTTGCAAGTGAGCAATTATCAGCCAGTTGTCGAGATAGTTGAGAATGCGGATGCCCTGCTCCCAAAGTGGGGCAAGGGCACCCTCTGCGAGTTTGGTAAATGCACGGGGAGACAGGGCTAGTCCAGAGGGGGAGGACTTTGTACTGATACGCCCGACCCTCGAAAGCAAACCGAAGGAACGGTCTGTGTCAAGGCAAAATTAAGACATGAAAGTACGTGTCCTTCAGGTCGATGGGTGCAAACCAATTCCGGGGATGGGGGCGCAGATGTTGCGGTCCCCCGCAGAGCAATCTCTTTCATCTCCGGGCCGCCCGTCTCAGGGTCGCTTCGCAGACTTGCGGGTGGTTCTTGATGTCGACGCCTGAGGTGCGGGCTGCGTCCCTCTCCCACGGCCAGCTCGACGCCCTCGCTGAGGACCCGTAGACTCCTTAGGTGGTGGAGGCGGAGCGGATGTAGAAGCCACGGGTGTCGCCCTTGGCGATGAGCAGATGAAGGCTTGGCCGCCAGCAGTTTGTTGGACTCACGCCGTGAAAAGATGTGTTTAATCACCTCCGTCTGCTTCTGGACTGCCAAGAACTGTTAGGCAAAGTCCTTGACAGTGTCGCCGAAGAGGCCGGCCTGGGAGACGGGTGCATCAAGAAAGCGAACTTTGTCGACATCGGCCATCTGCGCCAGGTTCAGCCAGAGATGGTGCTCCTGGACTACCATAGTAGCCATCACCTGACCAAGGGACTGTGCCCTGACCTTGGTCGCCCAGAGGGCGAGGTTGGTCACCGTGCACAGCTCTTGCATTAACCCCTTGTCAGGCCTACCCTCGTGCAGCTGTTTCAACGCCTGGGCCTGGTGGACCTGCAGGATGGCCATGGCGTGTAGCCACTTCAAGACATTTTAAGATTGTAGTTCACAGTCAAATACAACATTTTGTGATCATATTTTGTTGTTATTGTGATGCATGTCTGAGTGAAACAGCTTTGTTGAACAAGAAAAAATGCAGGTCAGGAATTCATTTTTGATGAGAAGCTGGATAATTGTTGTTTGTTATTGCTGTGATCTCATGTGATTGACAGGTTTTCACACCCTCACGTCATCAGACCAGAGAAGAAATGTTTGTGTGAGGGGAAAGTTATTTTCATTAAAAATCACAAGGGTACATTAACAATAGGGTACATTGAAAATAAATTATGTACCCGGATAAACAAATCATTACAAGCACCGAAATATTGTCAGTAAACTTTAATCTCACTGTCACTGCTGTACAGTATAATGATACTAACTGTAGTTTCTCCAGCTTGCATTGTGTGTTCATCAGTAGATCACTGAGGTTTTTCACTCCAGAGTCTCCTAGTTCATTCCTTCTCAGGTCCAGTTCTCTCAGGTGTGATGGGTTTGATTTCAGAGCTGAAGTCAGAGCAGAACAACCTTCATCTGTCATTTCACACCATTTTAACCTGCATTGAAAGAAAGAGAGAAGATAGAAGAAAACGATTTAATAAAGTGAAAATGTCTTCATAAAATGAAACAGAGGAAGAGTGTCTGAATACCTTTGGATAATTTTTCACAATTTGGTCTTCAAAACAAAACAAAATAAATAAATTGTTCATTTAATCAAATAATTTACACTTCTCATGGTTTATGTACAATTTGCACTGAAAGAAATACAAAGAATTTTTAATTCCCAAAAGTGAAATGTTTGTGTATTTTTGGTATTATTAACTGAAATTATTGGATATTGGGTTGGGTATTTGACCTGCTGTATGGACAATAAGTGAAGTGGACAGAAACACTTAATACAACTTTCAAATGCTTAGACCACACAACAACTTACTTTGCAAGTCTCCTTTACACAAAAATATACACTATAGAATATAGACAGATTAACTATACCAATATATACGAACATACACAGAAATATACAAATATATAACAACAAGGACTGTAGCACTTCAATGATGCTGTCTCATAATTATTCATGAGAGTGTTCTTATCCAGTCAGACGTTTTGCTTAATTATTCACAACAGCATGTGTGACAGATGCTTCAGACTGTGAGATTGTGTACATTAACTGTGAGAAACGTTCATGGATCGAAGGAGAATGTTTGTTTTTTGCTTTGTAAGAGTTTGGCACAAATGTAATTCATTCAGTGAGTGTAACCGGTTTCACAACTCTTTGATGCAACCCATCAAAAGGCTTCTAAATGCCACAAAATAAGTTATAAAAGAAATGCAATTTCTGTCCTTGATTTCATACTCCTGTACATCTCCCAGACAGCAGAAGTGTGAAGAGGCTGTGTTGTGGATGTGTATTGTTCCTGATGATGTTGTGGGTCCTCATGATGACCCTAGTGCTGCAAATATCCTGAAGTGATAGGAAGGTTACTCCACAAAGGAATTGTGTACTTTTTAACAGTGTTGGTCAAGCTACTTGGAAAATGTAGTGAGCTAAGCTAACAGTTACTCTTCATTAAATGAAGCTTCAATATACTGAAGATATCCTCCTGGCAAATGTAGCAAGCTAAGCCACAACATGGCAAAAATAGTACTACATCCAAGCTGTTTTTAAAATGTTATTTTTATATTTAACCAACTTCATTTCAAGTCAATGCTCTCAGTATCAGTATCATGTACAGGGCTAGATTTACCTCATATTGTCACATAATCCTATGACCTAAACTGCTCCTTTTTTAGAAATTAAAAAACAAAACAGTGTATGTTGCTATTGTGACTTTATTGTATACAGATACATTTATATAAATGGTAACACTTCACAATAAGGTTCATTAGTTAACATTAGTTAACTAGTATAGTTAACATGTACTAAGAATGATCAATACTGCTACAACATTTATTAATATTAACGTTAATACGTCAACATTTGAATGGCAACATTTACTAACGCATTATTAAAATCAAAAGTTGTTTGCTAACATTAATGTACCGTGAATTAACATGAACCACCAATGAACGACTACATTTTCATTAATTTACAGTACATTAACAAAGATTAATAAATACTGTAATAAAAGTATTGTTCATTGTTCGCTCACGTTAGTTAATACATTAACATGAACTAATGAAATATTATTATATAGTGTTACCATATAAACGTATAGGCCTACAGATTTATTTACACCATTGCATGTGTTATTATATTATTAACATTTCACCAAAGTTCAAATACCAAGATTTTGAGCAGCAATTGTTTTTTTTCCATCATTACCGTCACATCAGAGGCAGTACTTGCATTGAATTTATGTCTTCATGAACTTGCGGTTGCAACGGTACAGTTTTCAGTCACTATGTGGGCACTCAGTTTTTTTTCTGTTATTTTGCCAAAATATCATATTATAAAAGATTCAGCACTTCACACAAGCTATTTGACTGTGACTCGACAACAAACGCTAGACTAAGGCACTCTTTTCCGCTCCTCAAATACAACAAAACATTAGCCTTTATATATATAGTGTTTCTTGAGTAAAGAAAACGCTGTATTTATTCAGTCAACAGTTCTTTATTTACCTTCAGACTGCAAACAAGCTGAGACTTAAACTGAGGTTTAGTGGCATCACTTACTGATCCAGGATCAGTGATCCTTAGCAGTTATTTTTCTGATTTGAGCTTGAGCCTCGGAAATGCTTTGAAAAATGTAGCTTTTGTTGACGCTACTGAGTTACTTGTTCAAAAAGGGCTTTGCTACTGTAAAGCTTTTTGATTCAGAAAATATCGATGCTAACACCATGCTATTGAGAAATGTAGTAAAACTAGTAGCCTTTTAATCATGTGCTGGAGGCCTATTTTTATTTATTTTTTCCCACTTTCACCTGTACATCTATAAAAGTTCCTGAAGATTTTGCTTCCCATGCCAAATTACCTAAGCCTTCTTAAGAAATACAGTCACTGCCGGGACTTCCTTACAAGCTGCTGAGTGTTGTGAGACCAACACTCTTAAAAATAAAGGTGCTTCACGATGCCATAGAAGAACCTTTTTTGTCTAAATGGTTCCATAAAGAACCTTTCTGGTTTGTTTAGTTGGGGACAATTACTTTCCAATTTTAATTTTGTCGACTTGATTGCACAGATACTGTTTGAACTGAACTGAGCTGGATGATGACATCACTGGATTCAATGATGAACTTCAAATGGAAATTATTTTCTATTATATATTATTATATTGTTTTCTGTTGTCCTTTTGCGTTATTGACACTGTTTTCCTATTTAATACTTTAAAGCTGCTTTGACACAATTTGTACTGTTAAAAGCGCTATAGAAATAAAGGTGACTTGACTGTTTCACAAGAGGTTCGTGGCGAAAGAAGGTTCCCCTTCAGTCGTACTCTACGACGCATCCACTTTTCTGCTTCGGAGCTTCACCCGTAAGCTGACTGGAAATTTCGCTGTTGGATTCTTCATCACTGCACCGGTAACTTTGCACTACAGCGAAGAACCCCTCTTGAGTGCATGCTTGTGCCGCAGTCCTTCCCTGGGCAAAACAGGGCTAAAAGAGTAATTTTCCAAAAAAGCACAGTCATTGAGAGTGTCTCACGAGATGTCTTTCCGACCGTGTGCTTCTGGATGTGGTAGCTTCCTTACCTGTAATGACGGACACGATCGTTGTCTTACATGCCTGGGCCATAAAAACACTGAGGCTCGTGCATTCATTGTGAGCATATGTCCACACCGTTAGTTCGCGTCTGAGCTCCTCCCTCCTCACCACCCTGGATGTACGTGAACGTTTCCCAGGTGAAGCGTGTGGTTGCGGTGCACTTGTGCCCACAAAACGCAGCCACTTGAAGAAACCATCCCCGCCTCCCATCCAAGGCCTGTAAGCTGTCGTCAGCTCTCGCTGCCAAGGCTTACAATGCTGCGGGCCAGGCCGCCTCCGCCTTGCATGCCATGGCCATCCCGTAGGTTCACCAGGCCAAGACACTAAAAGAGCTGCAAGGTTGATGCAGGAGCTGCGCACAGCGACTGACTTCACTCTCCGAGGGACGAAAGTCATTGCGCAGCCCCTTGGGCAGGTGATGTCCACAATGGTGGTCCAGGAGCACCATCTTTGGCTAAACCTGGCACAGATGAGTGACGCCGACAAAGTTCGCTCTCCCGACACACCATTCTCCAAGGCCGGCCTCTTCGCTGACACTGTCGAGGACTTGCCCAGCACTTCTCTTCAGTACAAAAGCAAACTGAGACGATCAAACACATCTTGCCCCGACGTGAGTCCACCAAGCCACCGGGTGCCCGGCCTCCGTCTGCTCGTCACCAAGGGTGCCCCCCTGCAGCCTCTAAAACACCTGCTCTGCCCCCTGCGACATCAAGTGAGGCAACCCCTCAACCCAGCCGTCGAGCTGGCCACAGGAGAGTGGCGCAGTCTGCAGGTCAGGGCCCTGCTAAAGAACACCGGCAAGTCCGCGAAGCAGCCCTGACTTGGACGACCTAGAGATGGAGGAGATTGCTCGACGGGGGACCTCAACATCTGCCCCCCTTCTCCCGGGGGAGGGCCGGGAGAGGGTGTTTTCGCTGCTGCCGCTGACCCTCGGGTCGGTGGTACCCAACCACTCAAAAAGAACAATTTTCTCACTCTGTTTTGCCCCAAGATCAGTTTGTGAGCGATGCTTTGCATCCTCGGATTCAGACTCGGAGTGTGATTTCGCCACCACCACGGGAACCAGGGGGAAGGTAAGACTTTTCTCCAGATCGCTCCGTTTTCTGGGTTGGGTCACCTTCCCCCCCCAGGCCGCCCCATCGCGGATACATCAGCGACTGTTCCGTTGATCCCACTAGCACGGCGACTGGGGGCCTGGTTAGCACTCCCCAGCCCATCTCGTTGGTTAATTCGGACAGCCCGACTCGGCTACGCAATCCAATTCGCGAGGCGCCCGTCCAGGTTCAGAGCCGTCCTCTTCACCTCTGTCCATTCGGAAATAGATGCCTCTGTCCTGCGTGCAGACATTGCGGTTCTCCTGGCGAAGGACACGATCGAGTGCCGCCTCCCCCAGGGTGTTGGTGCACAGCGCCTTTCTAGCAGACATCTGCAGAGCTGCGGGCTGGGCAACACCGAACGCCTTCACAAGATTTTACAATCTTCGCGTAGAGCCCGTTTCCTCCTGTTTGTTAAGATAACATCAAGTAATTTAGTGTCGGCTTGCTGCGCCATTCCTTTCGGATCTGTGCGCCTTTTCACAGTTGTTCCCTTAGGTGAAATCTGGGTCCTCCTTGCCCCCACAGTTCGGATTAGGACGGAGTTGTCTGTGTCTGGTAGGGGCTTCCTTCACCCCTCCCGGTCATGGCATCATCCCCTACCATGTTTTCCAGTCTTATTCCACGTGACTTAGATTCTTGTCATCGTGCTCCACCCCCCCAACAGTTGCTTCAGATACCTGGCATCCCTGGTGGGCCCGTTATCTGGCTTACAGGGCGTTGGGAAGGTTACATGTTAAGCTTCATTTGTCCTGACACGCTTGCCTGTCAGCATTTGTACCTCAATCACGTAACGCAGTTCAGGATTGTGTTGTTTTCCAGAGGAGACCCCAAATACGTCAGTTATGATGCAACATCATAGCGTACAACTGAAGGGGAATGTCCCGTTTACATCTGTAACCCTCATTTCCTAAAGGAGGGAACGGATCCTGGACTGCGCAGGGGGACTCGGTTTCGGCTCAGCTCCTAATGTGAATTTAATAAAACATTATAAGTTACTAATTAGCCTAAAACACTTTAAGCAATGACTCATCTGAATGCCTCCGATTTGGCTATTGCATATATAAGCTCAACAAAATCGTGTGTGATTGGTTATAATACGCAGTGCTGTAAAACACATATGTCTCTGGCTCAGCGCCAGCTAGAGAACGCGGATTTGAATTTAGCAGCTGGTAATGGAACTCTACTTAATCTCTACACAATCTCAGGATTAGATGGGCCAATATTTCCTTTCTTTTTCTCCTTTTAAGAAGAAACAACAAAATCATGCTTGAAGACTCCATTTTGTATTGTTCCGTGATTTTTTTTTAATACGCATCAGATTCAGTGTGTAAGGTTTCTGTGCATGATGAATTTTTAGGATAACAAATACAAAACAAATAAATAAATAAACTTGAAACATCCAGGTATGTGTGTTGAGGCAAGTTGGAGCTAAACTCTGCAGGACACCGGCCCTCCAAGATCAACGGTCCGGTCTCGTGTTGCAGAGGTCCGGTCTTGTGTTGCAGAGTGGTGTGCGTTTGTAGCTCCCTGGAGTTTCGTTTTTTCTGAAGAAATCTCTATTTTACTATTACTTTGTGTTGTTTAAAGTGATAAAATATAGCTTTTTCCCCACCAGATTTCTGATATTATCCATCAAACTAATCTGATCGTTCGCTTTTATTCTACAACCACGAGTGCAACGCCGTGCTGTGCGTTAGCATTCCGTTTGCTGGTTAGCCTGCCATTTGCGTTCCCACTCACGTCTCTATTCACTTCTACTACCGCTTTCCTTTTTTCCCCTCGCTCTCGTTGATTGCTCGTTTGTATTCTACAACCGCGAGTGCAGCGCGCCTGCAGTGTGTTAGCCGGTTAGCTTGCCATTCACTTTTACTTTTTCTATCCGCCTCTGCAACCATTGTTGTTTTCTTCCCCTGCTTTTTTCTTCACAAGTTCATCAAACAACAGTGGTGAGTTGAAATCGTTCTACAACTACGGTGAGTAATGGCTTCTTCTCCTTTCCTGGTAACTTGCAGCACATGTCATATGCATAGTTTATCAATGTCTGTCGGCAGTGAGGGATTCACATGTGGTAAATGCAGGGAAATAGTTAGGTTGACAGAGAAGATTTCAGAACTAGAGACATGCATCCAAACTTCAATCGAGGATAGTAAGAATGTGAGGGCCTCAGATACGGCTTTGGATGCGACTAGCTCAGGAAGTCCCGTACATTGTTCGGTTCCGGTAACTTCGCCTTTGCAGCAGGGCAACTGGGTGACTGTGAAATAGCATAGTCGCGGGTCAAAACACCGATCTTCCGTTCCGATCAGAACATCAAACAGGTTCTCCCCACTCAGTGACATACCCACTGAGAAACCTGATCAAAGTGCTCTAGTTATTGGTGATTCTATTGTACAGAACATGAAAATAGAGACACCAGCCACCATAGTCCAATGTTTACCGGGAGCCAGAGCACCTGACATCTTGGCAAATTTAAAAGTGCTGGCTAATGCTAAGCGTAAATTCAGTAAGATCGTTATTTATGTTGGCACAAATGATGTTTGACTTCGCCAGTCGGAGATCACTAAAAATAATGTTAAAGAGGTGTGTGAACTTGCAAGTACGATGTCAGACACTGTGCTCTGGTCCCTTCCCTGCGTATCGTGGTGACGAGATACATAGCAGACTGTCGTCACTAAATGGCTGGATGTCTAACTGGTGCCTGCAGAATAACATAGGTTTCATAGACAATTGGACAAGTTTTTGGGGCAGACCTGACCTGTTAAAAAGAGATGGTCTTCATCCCTCCAGGGGTGGTGCCACTCTTCTCTCTAGTAATATGGCATCTAGTCTTAGAGTTTGCACTTGACTAACTGGGGCCCAGGTCAGGAAGCAGACAGACTGGCTAATCCGACCATCTGCTAGCTGCCTCATGTCACCAAAATCAGTTATTTCTCAGCACATAGAGACCCTTTCACCTAGATATCATGCTATAGAGACTGTGTCTGTTCCCCGAGCTAGACAATACAAAAGACATCCAAACCAATTTAAGAGTAACAATCTAATCAACGTTCAACAAATAAAAAATGTATATAATACAGAGAAACAAATGATAAAACTTTTTGTAAATGATATGATCATTGATCATAACCTAGATGTGCTATGTTTGACAGAAACCTGGCTAAAACCAGATGATTACATTATCTTAAATGAGACTACCCCTCATGATTACTGTTATAAACATGAGCCACATATAAAAGGGAAAGGGGGAGGTGTTTCTACAATTTATAGCAATATTTCCAGTGTTTCTCAGAGAGCGGGCTTCAAGTATAACTCATTTGAAGTAATGGTGGTTCATGTAACATTATCCAGAGAAACAAGTGTTAATGATAAATCCCCCATGACGTTTGTACTTGCTACTGTATACAGGCCACCAAGGCACCATACAGATTTTCTTAAAGAATTCACTGATTTTATATCTGAGCTGGTGTTAGCTACTGATAAGGTCTTAATAGTAGGTGACTTAACATCCTTGTTGATAATGAAATCGATGCACTGGGAGCAGCATTTACAGACATTTTAAATTCTATTGGAGTCAGACAACACGTGTCAGGTCCCACTCATTGTCGAAATCATACTCTAGACTTAATACTGTCACATGGAATTGATGTCAATGCCGTTGAGATTCTGCAGCAAAGGGATGATATCTCTGATCATTATCTAGTCTCGTGTATACTCCAGATAACTAAAACTGTAAATTCAACTCCTTATTACAAGTATGGTAGAACCATCACTGCTACTACAAAAGATTGTTTTCTAAGTAATCTTCCTGACTTATCTGAATTCCTCAGCATGTCCAATAGCTCAGAAAAACTTGATGATGTAACAGAAACTACTGACTCTCTCTTTTCCAGGACTCTAGATACGGTCGCTCCTCTGCACCTAAGGAAGATTAAGCAAAACAGTCCGACCCCGTGGTATAATAAGCACACTCACGCCCTAAAGAGAGCAGCCCGGAAAATGGAGCGCAGCTGGAGGAAAACAAAACTGGAGGTTTTTCGTACCACTTTGCGTGAATGTACCCTATCATATAGAAAAGCGTTAAAATCGACAAGATCTGATTACTTTTCGACTCTTTTAGAAGATAACAAACATAACCCTAGGTATTTATTCAATAGAGTGGCTAAGTTAACAAAAAATAAAGAACCAACAGGCACTGACTATGCCCATCAGCATAGCAGTAATGACTTTATGAACTACTTTACTTCCAAGATCGATACTATTAGAGTCAAAACTGTCACCATGCAGCCGTCAATTACGGTATTGCATCAGATAGATCTCCTGGGAAACAATTCCACTCATTCTCTACTATAGGTTAGGATGAATTGTATAAACTTGTTAAAGCATCTAAACCAACAACTTGTATGCTAGACCTTATTCCATCCAGGCTACTAAAAGACTTGCTTCCAGATCTCATAGATCCTCTGCTAAATATTATTAATTCATCACTGTCATTAGGATATGTCCCCAAAACCTTCAAACTGGCTGCTATTAAGCCTCTCATTAAAAAAACAGAACTTGACCCCAACTAATTAATTAATTACAGACCTATCTCGAATCCCCATTTCTGTCAAAGATATTAGAAAAGGTTGTATCCTTTATTGGGTGGTTGTTCTGCTCGCTTAATAAACAAACTCCAGCTGGTCCAAAATGCAGCAGCTAGAGTTCTTACTAGAACCAGAAAGTATGATCATATTAGCCCGGTTTTGTCAACACTGCACTGGCTCCCTATTAAACATCGTATAGATTTTAAAATCTTGCTAATTACTTATAAAGCCCTGAATGGTTTAGCTCCTCAGTACCTGAGCGAGCTCTTATCGCATTATAGTCCCTCACGTCCGCTGCGTTCTCAAAACTCTGGCAATTTGATAATACCTAGAATATCAAAATCAACCGCGGGCGGCAGATCTTTTTCTTATTTAGCAAACAAACTTTGGAACAATCTACCCAACATTGTTCGGGACGCAGACACACTCTGTCAGTTTAAATCTAGATTAAAGACCCATCTCTTTAACCTGGGTTACATATAACACATTAACACATTTCTATAATTCAAATCCGTTAAAGGATTGTTAGGCTGCATTAATTAGGTCAACCGGAACCGGAAACACTTCCCATAACACCCGATGTACTCAGTGCATCGTCAGAAGAATGGCATCTACGCTAATATTAGTCTGTTTCTCTCTTATTCAGAGGTCACCTTAACCACCAGATCCAGTCCGTATCCAGATCAGATGGTCACTGCAGTCCTTCTGATCCATTCCGTACCCAGCCCCAGACGACCTCTACAGCACTGAATGTCAGCGGAGACCACATCGACTAGATTAGCCCAGAGACGGATCCCCAGTGAAGACCTCGACAGCACCTAGACGGGTGTCGGCACAGGACAATGGGACCTGGTGAGTCCTCTGTGTCTCGCCAGAGGAGAACTGGCCCCCCGACTGAGCCTGGTTTCTCCCAAGGTTTTTTTTCTCCATTTGTCACCGATGGAGTTTTGGTTCCTTGCCACTGTTGCCTCTGGCTTGTTAGTTGGGGACACTTTATCTTCACCTTATCTTCACACAATATTGTATTTTATTTTATTGTATTTGATTAACTACCTTTACCTGAAAATTGAGTGTTTACTGTTGCCCTTTTCATTATTGATGTACTATTTCCTATTTAATACTGTACAGCCGCCTTGTCACAATTCTGTATTGTTAAAGGCGGTATATAAATAAAGGTGATTTGATTTGATTTGATTTAAGTTTGGTGACTCCTGCATTAAGATGTGAGCTGTTTATCCAAGTTACAAGATTTAACTTGATAACATTGTTAAATTAGTTAACATGAACTGATGATGAACTAGTACAGCATTTAATAACCTTAATGTAAGTTTCAATGTTTACTAATACAGCTTTAAATTCAAAAGTTTTCTGTTAATTAGTTAATACTTTAACTAAGAATCCATCTGACATCAATGATATTTTTTCCTCTTATTATTCCAATGTCTATAAATCAGAACCTCCTGAAGATGAGTCCTGTATGCATAGTTTCTTAGACAGTCTAGAGATTCCTTGCATTGATGCCACTATAGCAGTAGATCTTGATAAGTCTCTAGAGTTGGACGAGATTTTGAAAGGTCTTCAGGTTTGCAAAGTGGCAAGACAGCAGGTCCAGACGGGTTTCCGATTGATTTTATAAAACTGCCAAACTGCAGGTTCCTTTATTGTTAGATATGTATAATGATGCTTTAGTAAATGGTTCTCTTCCCTTAACTTGGACTCAGGCTTCTATTTCATTCATACTTAAGCGTGACAAAAACCCAGAAGAATGGGGTAGTTAGAGGCCTATAAGTCTGTTAAATTCGAATGTAAAATTATTAGCTAAGGTGCGGGCTTCTCGTCTGGATCCCTGTCTTCCAAAGATAATCTCTGTAGATCAGACTGGTTTCATTAGAGGGCGACAATTATCATCAAATATTTGAAGACTTTTAAATATTATTCT
Organism: Cirrhinus mrigala; assembly: GCA_036247105.1. Lineage (NCBI taxonomy): Eukaryota > Metazoa > Chordata > Actinopteri > Cypriniformes > Cyprinidae > Cirrhinus > Cirrhinus mrigala. The sequence goes on from JAMKFB010000850.1 coordinate 1,142,118, forward strand.
TTCCCCATCCACCTCTTCAACCAGTGAAATACAGTGGGGCAAAAAAGTATTTAGTCAGCCACCAATTGTGCAAGTTCTCCCACTTAAAAAGATGAGAGAGGCCTGTAATTTTCATCATAGGTATACCTCAACTATGAGAGACAAAATGAGAAAAAAAAAAAAAAAATCCCAAAAATCACATTGTTGTCACATATCTGATTTTTAAAGAATTAATTTGCAAATTATGGTGGAAAATAAGTATTTGGTCAATAACAAAAGTTCATCTTAATACTTTGTTATATACCCTTTGTTGGCAATGACAGTGGTCAAATGTTTTCTGTAAGCCTTCACAAGGTTTTCACACACTGTTGCTGGTATTTTGGCCCATTCCTCCATGCAGATCTCCTCTAGAGCAGTGATGTTTTGGGGCTGTCGCTGGGCAACACAGACTTTCAACTCCCTCCAAAGATTTTCTATGGGGTTGAGATCTGGAGACTGGCTAGGCCACTCCAGGACCTTGAAATGCTTCTTACGAAGCCACTCCTTCGTTACCCAGGCGGTGTGTTTGGGATCATTGTCATGCTGAAAGACCCAGCCACGTTTCATCTTCAATGCCCTTGCTGATGGAAGGAGGTTTTCACTCAAAATCTGACGATACATGGCCCCATTCATTCTTTCCTTTACACAGATCAGTCGTCCTAGTCCCCTGGCAGAAAAACAGCCCCAAAGCATGATGTTTCCACCCCCATGCTTCACAGTAGGTATGGTGTTCTTTGGATGCAACTCAGCATTCTTTCTCCTCCAAACACGACGAGTAGAGTTTTTACCAAAAAGTTCTATTTTGGTTCCATCTGACCATATGACTTTCTCCCAATCCTCTTCTGGATCATCCAAATGCTCTCTAGCAAACTTCAGACGGGCCTGGACATGTACTGGCTTAAGCAGGGGGACACATCTGGCACTGCAGGATTTGAGTCCCTGGCGGCGTAGTGTGTTACTGATGGTAGCCTTTGTTACTTTGGTCCCAGCTCTCTGCAGGTCATTCACTAGGTCCCCCCGTGTGGTTCTGGGATTTTTGCTCACTGTTCTTGTGATCATTTTGACCCCACGGGGTGAGATCTTGCGTGGAGCCCCAGATCGAGGGAGATTATCAGTGGTCTTGTATGTCTTCCATTTTCTAATAATTGCTCCCACAGGTGATTTCTTCACACCAAGCTGCTTAACTATGGCAGATTCATTCTTCCCAGCCTGGTGCAGGTCTACAATTTTGTTTCTGGTGTCCTTTGACAGCTCTCTGGTCTTGGCCATAGTGGAGTTTGGAGTGTGACTGTTTGAGGTTGTGAACAGGTGTCTTTTACTGATATCGAGTTCGGAGAACTTGCACAATCGGTGGCTGACTAAATACTTTTTTGCCCCACTGTAGTCATCTCATTAGATGCAGAAAAGGCCTTTGACCGATTCGAGTGGAATTATTTATTCACTATATTAGACAGATTTGGTTTTGGCCCCCTTTTTGTATCATGGATACGCCTTCTGTACACTGCTCCGGTTGCCAGTAAGAACAAACTTCTTGGCTTCTCAATATTTTCCTCTTACAAGAGAAACTCGTCAAGGCTGTACCCTTTCTCCACTCTTATTCGCTTTAGCATTAGAACCTCTTTCCATAGCTTTGAAAAATTCCCTACTCTTTTCAGGTATGGTTAGGGGAGGGATAGAACACCGTGTCTCTGATGGTCATTTATGCTGATGACCTCTTCCTCTATGTTTCGAACTCTGTCGGGTCGGTTTCAAATCTTTTGCATGTGCTTAACACCTTTGGATCCTTATGAATATTAATAAAAGCATTTGCTTTCCAGTAAATGACTTAGCTAAACAAATTCCAGCTGAGTTGCTGCCATTTTATTTATCCTCTACAAAGTTTTGTTACTTGGGTGTAAGTATTTCGCATTCTTTTGAGCTATTATACCAGCATAATTTTTCTAAATTACTCACTCAAGTTAAGCCAGATTTGCAACGCTGGGATAAGTTACCTCTTACTCTATTTGGTAGAACTCAGTCAATTAAAATTAATATTTTACCCAGGTTTTTGTTCCTTTTTCAGACCCTCCCAGTGTTTCCCAGTCTTTTTTCAAGCTGTTGGATGGGGTTATTTCTTCTGTTATATGGCAGGGCAGGCCCCCTCGGTTAAGCAAGGCATATCTTCAGAAACATAAAAAGACGGGGGTCTTGGTCTGCCCAACTTTCTTATTACTGGGCAGCAAATAATCCTATTACTGGGCAGCAAATATTAGCAAAATTCATAGCTGGTATAATTCTCTGCAAATAGATTGGTGTAGGTTAGAAGCTCAGTCTTGCTCTATATCTTCGCTTTCGGCCTTAGTATGTGCTCCTTTGTCCAGTCGCCCCTCGTATACTACAAACCCAGTTGTCTGTACTTCTCTCAGAATTTGGAGGCAATTCAGACAACATTTTAATCTAGCTGCTGCTTCTGTTTTTGGCCCTATTTGTAAAAATCATCTATTTCTGCCTTCAGATTCTGCATACGTTCTATGGAAAAACACAGGCCTTTTTTATTTTTCTGATTTATTTATTGGAGTTTTTCCGATCTTGCAAAGAACTTCAGTATTCCACAGTCTAACTTGTTTCATTTTTTTCAAGTACGTAATTTTGTTCGTTCCCTTTGTCCTTCTTTTCCAGACCTGTCAGAGCCTTCTCTATATGAGAAGTGCTTAGTTCAGAATCATGGCTCAATATCCATTTTATACAATTTAATTCTCCCTTATACTTTGCCTTCTTCCTTTTGGTTCAAACATCAACGGGAGATAGAACTTGGACTTAGTTTGGATCAAAATTGGTGGGAAATGGCTGCTGACAGGGTTAATTCTTGTTCTTCCTGTGCCAGACTGAGTCTGATTCAGTTCAAGGTTCTCCATAGAATTCATCTTACAAATGTCAAATTAAGTAAACTATTTCTGGGTGTGGATGTTTCTTGCAATAGGTGTTCTCTGGCTCCTGCTGATCATACCCACATGTTTTTTTCTTGTCCGAAGTTGGAAGATTTTTGGAATTCTTTTTTTGACACCTTTTCTAAAGTTTTCAATATTTCTCTTTAACCCTGCCCTTTGATTGCTATTTATGGTATACCGGCAGCATTGGGTGAACTTTCAAAGAAGTTTGCTAATGTTTTAGCCTTTGCCACACTGATAGCTCGGAGACAGATTTTATTACACTGGAAGTCCTCTAAACCTCCTTCTACTGTCTCATGGTTAGAAGATTTGATGTCTTTTCTATACATTGAAAAAATTAAGTTTACATTAAAAGGTTCCACTGACAAATTTTTATAATATTTTAGAAATGACTTAATTTTATAAATTAATTTTGTCAAGAATACACCACATATCTTTGCTGAGTTATGATATTTTTTTAATCACTTTTTGACTGTTCATTTGCATCGTTAGTTATTGTTAAAAAAAAGAAAGAAAAAGAAATGTGTAAATTACTGATATTGCGGTATCCTTTGTACATTTCTGAAATAAAAAAAAATAAAAAAAAAACATGGGAACAAATAAAACTGTAGCACTAAATCTGGTCAAATGTTACACATTGCTATTTGCATTGTGGTTATAAAATGCATCTATGAAAAACAATATTGTGAGATTGTAATAATTCTGATCTCCTGTGCCCCTCTCATACTAACCTGAAAAGCAGACATGACATAATGCTAGCCTAGAGGATCATGAGACATGATGTACTGTTGTGTTCCTGAAGGGCTTTCACTTCCCTATTATTACCATATAAATATTGGAGTCTTTCTTCAATAAAGTGCCTTTGAGTGAATTACACTTTCTCTGTGTGTGGTCATCTCAACGGTCCAGGATCCTGACTCTGTGCTCCATCGCTCAACCAAAAAATGAATCTCGCCAGTTAATCGAGTTAGATATTAAATTCTAACAAATATAATTCTACATAAATATATACTATAAAACATAACATAACATTTAATAAGGCATCAACATATGATAGATAAAACAAACAGTGCAGCACAAAATGTTTACAATATTTGCACCTGGTGTGTAAAATGATGAGCTTGAAGAATCAACACGGAGTCACAGCACACAACACTTTACATTAAAAAGTTCAAATCACAAAGGAAAGAGATATTAATGTGTGGTGTATTATATCTGTACAAAAGTTTATTGAGCCTTTTCTTTTAACACTTTTAAATTTCAGTTAATGTGCATGTTAAAAACAATTTATAGTCTTTGCTATGCCATGTTTGCTATGCTTATGCTATGTCTAACTGACACAAAACAAAACAACAAAAACAAACCAACAAAAAAACTGCAAGATAAATACACATTATAGACATTTACCTACAAATCAAGTAAATAATGTGAACAATGAATGATCTTGGAGAGAGTTTTACTGAGCTGACTGTTGTAACTGAACACGATCAGAGTCTATATTTATTAGAGCAAAGGACGTCCAGCATGTGTGGGTCACAGAGGGTGAGAAATCGTAATGTATATAGTGTTCTTCTAGTCACGAGCTAATGTAGTCATGACTGACATTTACATACATTGTGTACTTAGACATGAAGCAAGGTCGTTGGATCACAAATCAGGAAATTACTCCCCTTCCTTGTCTGATCTTATCTAGGGCTAACTGAGATCATCAGCTCGTTAGTTCAGTTCATGGATCTCTCTCCTAATGAGCTGATGATCTCAATCAGGTGTGTTAAATAAGGGAGACATGCAAAATGTGCAGAGCAGGATTGAGAACCACTGGTCTAGAGTATAAGAAGTGCACATCTGACGGGCTTCTCCACTTCTCCTTTCTCTCTGGTCTTACTCTCTCACTCTGACTGATGGGTGCGCCTAGCGCCTAGTAACTTAGTTTGATTTAGACTGATTGAGAATACCTTAAATTAAATTTATTTTATTTAGTCTATTTGTGAAATGATTGGATTGAACATGCTTATTGAAATTTTTATTTTTCAGTTTCAAGTTATGATTCTTCTGTTTGCATTTCTGGAAACTTATGAATAAATTTGTAACTTCTCCAACCCACCCTGTCTGACGTGGATTTGATTTTGCATCACTGACAGACGCAGCAGAGAAAAGTGTTTACATGAACTTTATTGTAAGTACTTAAATATTCATCTGTACCTCACATTAAGCTATTGCATACTTTCAGAAGACTTGGAATATTGTGCACAAAACATTGTGCTTTTAGTGCTTTTGTGTAGCTTAACAGTAACACAGAACAGTAACACAAAATCAGATTGAAATCAGTCCTGTCTGAGTAATATACCTGCAAGGAATAGTAGTATCAGAACTGATACCCGATATGAGTCCCTAATTTAAAGCTTGAAGGAGAAAAAAAAAAAAAAAAACCTCTTCATTATTCTAAAAACAAGATCTAGTAATTGCAAAACTTTTTTTTGAATATTTGAATACACAAATTAATAGATACATATTTGAAAACAAAGTCTAATAGTCACAGTTATTTGAAAGAAACTATAGTGACACTCAGTCCTAAAGCAAACTCAGGAGAACAGAAACGTCCCACAGAACAGAAGAGCAAAACCTCACTAGATCATGATTTTCAGTTTACATATACAGAGTGTGTAATTAAAAGCCTCAAGATCTTTCAGAAGGAGTGAGAGAAAACTGGCTTGTGAAACTGAATGTTTTTGATCATCTGGAGACTCACAGACCTGCTGTAGAGATACAGTGATAGAGTGAATCTGAGCTTGATGGCAATTAAACTACAGTGTGTTCAGAAACGTTTAAATAAATTGTCTAAAAGGCTATCTAGACTGTTTTCCTAGAAGTGTCCATAAAAATTGTACATGTTAATGATCAAGGTAAACCATACTCCAGAATAGCAGCACAACTGAACTGTGTTGACAGTCATCGTTCACTCAACAGCTCATTCATAAATTGGTCCAGCTGGGGCTCAACACCTGCAGAGTCTCCAGGACCAGCAGACTGAAGGACAAGTTACTCCATCAGGAAACTACCTCTTCTGACAGTTTAAATAAAGACTGCTCTCTGAGCTCTTTGTCACTTTAAACAGACTGATAAACTCTTTTTGCACTACACTCATTATATCTGCACTGTTTATTTCACTGGTTTGCACTCCATCTGCCATGTGCCTTGTGCTACTTTATCTTTTTTGCATGTCCTTATTTGTATAGTTGTATAGTTGTATTTTGTATTATATTGAATCTGTATTCATTGTATTTTTACATTCTACTGTTAGTGTTTAGTGTTATCTGTATGCACTAAGGGTCTGAAAGTAATGCAATTTCAATTGTCTGTATGTATGTGCTGTACATGTGGCAGAATTAACAAAGCAGACTTTGACTTTGATCATCAGTACAACAAAATCTGCAGCATCTGATCGTTATGATGCAACAAATTGTCCAGATCATTGTATAGTTAAAAATAATAATATTAATAATAAATAATTAAAAAAAAAAATGTACACATCATTTATTTATTTTACATCATTTCATCACGTCTCACCTCAGTGTCTTGAGTTGACAGTTTGGATCCTGTAGTAAATCATTGAGCTCCTTCACTCCTGATTGTCCAGGATCATTTCCTGTGAGATCCAGCTCTATCAGGTGTGAAGGGTTTGATCTCAGAGCTGAAGCCAGAGCTTTATAACCTTCTTCAGTGATACTGCAGTCTGAAAGCCTAAAACCAGAATGACAAATGACAGAGGGGCAAAGTCAAAGACACTTCAAGAGAGGCTTGATGTTTTTAGACATAATTGTTTACTTTTATTAGGTTATGGATTTTGATATATATTCAGACATTCTCCAATACTACTTTTTTGTCGTTTTAAATATTTTTTGTTTGAAAAGTTGATGTGAAGTCTCAGTTTTTGGATTATTATTACTGCGGTCACACCTGAACATAGAGACAGCATTTTGTTACACAACATAAAATTTCAATAAAACTGAAAAATTTACAGGAATTCTTTATCAGAGCTTAATTCATGTGGGTCTGATCTGATTTCAACCTCTTATCTGAGTCTTCTGACTCAGTTTTGCTTATAAATCCTACAAAAGTTATTTAAATGTCTAAAACTGCAGAAAGTCTTGTGTGAGGGGTAGGTTTAGGGCAGGGATGTTGTAGAATTTTCCTTGTTCAAAATAAATTGCTCTGAAGAAGTTTTGATGTCAGATAAACCTTTATTAAAGGTCATAAATTAGTGTTTTTCAAGTTTTAAATAGTTAACTTTGTTCTAAGCTCACTGCACAGAGTTACTACACATAGTCAATTGGTAATAGTAGAATATTTTTCCCTTATGCATAGGCATAATTCTGTTTTATATTGATTCAAGATTAATGAAAATATTCTACAGGGTAGGCAAGTTCGGTCCTAGAAAGGCCGGTGTCCTGCAGTGTTTAGCTCCAACCCTGAAAAAATCCTGCCTGTACCTCTCTAGTGATCCTGAAGACATTGATTAGCTTGTTTAAATGTGTTTGACTAGTGTTAGAGCTAAACTCTGCATGACAGGAGCTCTCTAGGATCGAAGCTGCCAACCCCTGGTTTAGGGGTAGGGTTCGGGTAATGTGATAGAAGATACAGTTTGTACAGTATAAAAACCATTACATCTATGGAATATCCCTATAATGATAGGAATGCCAGTGTATGTGTGAGTATGAATGTGTGTGTATTTTGCACTCTTGATGATGTAGAGTTACACCCCTTCACTGCTCTGGATGTTTTTCTGCACTCTGGCTGATTTGTAGATTGTACATTTTTCTATATTTTTAAAATGTTCTCCCCATTTCCTATCTATTTTTCGATGGTGGTGTGTTTACATAAAAATCACCAAGTTTTATACCATTCCAAAGTTTAACATTCATTTAAACATTCCTCTCTAATCAGCTAATATTTTTATCTAGAACCAAACACACTTTTTATTCAAGCCATTCCTGCTCCATAAACATCCGGCTTTGCTGCTGTTCGGACGCTCTTGTTTACTGCTCCCTGTTTATATACTTTTTTCAGATTTTTCTACGATTTTAACCTCAGCAGATCAGCACAGTGTTCAAACAATACATTTTTGGCACAAACACTAAATTAAAAACTTTTCTTGAATAATACTACGAAAAAGGAGACTCTTTGCCACCCATTGCCAACAGTTTACATTCCGGAGACAGGAAAACACAGCTGCCTACTTTCAACAGACGAGAAAGAACATGCCTCTTCTGGAAGTGATGTTTTATTAACAAATTTCAGGAGGAGCACGCACAGATAATTAACACGGCCAATTCATCAACAGCAATCACACTCCCTATCGAGTCAGCATGAGAGAATCCCTAAAAAATAACCAAAGCGGTCTTAGCGTCATTTTTACTCAGTTTATTATATATAAGTGTGAACTTGTGAATCTACTTGCTGCACGAACTGCCACAGACTTCTACAAAGGACTGTGGTTCTTGAAACAAAGTTACTTGCTGGACTTCCAAAACAGGTGGAACACTCAGCAGACCGTCGTCACGGACCCCCTCAGCATACAGCCGGTGAGTCCCGTGAACCTAGTGAATGTCAACAGTTTATAAGTGTAGAGGAACAAGCGAAACTGATCGACACACTAATCGATGGCACAAACAGGTAGCGAGACCCAAAGGCACTCGAGACATCAGATTGTCACGAGTATCTCGTATTGCTGCGGTAGCATCCTCTACCCCTGATATGGCTATGATAAGGCTTGCAAAAACTGGTATTTTACCACCTCCTATACAGCTTGAGAACAGATTTGAAGCACTAATGAATGTGGGTGAGGAATCCCCAAATGTGATTGAACATGGATCGTATGAGCCAGCAGCTAACATCGCTACTAACAGGCGCTCAAGGTCAAGCAGACAGCGGCATTCAGCTCAGAGCGCAGACGAGCCTAGGAGTCACCCACTATCAGAGTCCATTATCAGAAATATCAGTAGCAGTACTACAGGGGGCAGCCGTGGCCTAATGGTTAGGGAGTCGGGCTTGTAATCGAAAGGTTGCGGTGTGTGTGTGTGTGTGTGTTTGATCACTTCTCACTACTGTGTGTGTGCACTTGGATGGGTAAAATGCAGAGCACAAATTCCGAGTATGGGTCACCATACTTGGCCACACGTCACGACCTTTCCTTCCTTTTCCTTTTTAACTACATGCTGCTTTCCACAAGCAACCATCTCTGACGTGAACAAGGAACTTCAAAACATCCTAATGAAGCACAAGACTGCAAATCGAATCACCATCCATGTGGGGAAGAATGATTTACGGAAAGAGCAGTCAGAACTCCTAAAGAAGGACTTCAGTGAACTCATCGAAACACTTAGAAGACTTGAAGTTCAGTCGTTCATCAGTGGACCACTCCCAGCAAAGGGAACTAACATGTTTTCACGGTTGCTTGGGCTGAATACATGGCTACAAAGAACCTGCAGTCTAAAAGGAGTCAACTTCATCGACAACTTCAGTCTTTTCTGGGGCCATAGACAACTGTTTAAACTGGATGGCCTCTACCCAAACAAACTTGGTGCAAGAGTGCTAAAGCACAGCATATATTTTTAACTCCTTCAATGAAGTGTGCCAGTCCACCCAACATGAATTGCACACACACACCTGGACAAAGTATGAGTGACCACAGGACTTTAAATCAGCTTCAGAGTCGACATGTGGACGACACATCCCACAAGGACACTGACAATGCCACACAGCCACAACAAGCACTGCTCATGGACACTATCCCGGCTAGATAATAAGTGATATTCGCCTAAATTCTGATTCTGGAAAATATCAGTGCTGGTACTACTAGACCTTAGTGCTGTGTTTGACACTGTCGATCATAACATTCTAGAGAGACTGGAAAACTGGGTTGGGCTTTCTGGGATGGCTCTCAATTGGTTCAGGTCATACTTGGAAGAGGTTATTTTGTGAGTATAAAAGAGCATCAGTCTAAGTGGACGTCTATGACATGTGGAGTCCCTCAAGGCTAAATTCTAGCGCCACTCTTGTTTAGCCTGTATATGCTCCCGAGTAAAATAATGAGAAAGAACCAAATTGCCTATCACAGCTATGCTGATGATACCCAGATTTACCTAGCCTTATCGCCAAATGACTACAGCCCCATTGATTCCCTCTGCCAATGCATTGATGAAATTAACAGTTGGATGTGCCAGAACTTCCTTCAGTTAAACAAGGAGAAAACTGAAGTCATTGCATTTGGATGCAAGGAGGAAGTTCTTAAGATGAATGCATACCTTGATGCTAGGGGTCAAACAACAAAAAAACAAGTCAGGAATCTTGGTGTGATTCTGGAGTCAGATCTTAGTTTCAGTAGTCATGTCAAAGCAGTAACTAAATCAGCATACTATCATCTCAAAAACATTGCAAGAATTAGATGGTTTTTTTTTTCCAGTCAAGACTTGGAGAAACTTGTTCATGCCTTTATCACAAGCAGGGTGGATTATTGTAATGGTCTCCTCACTGGCCTTTCCAAGAAAACCATTAGACAGCTGCAGCTCATCCAGAACGCTGCTGCCAGGATTCTGACTAGAACCAGAAAATCTGAGCGTATCACACCAGTCCTCAGGTCCCTACACTAGCTTCCAGTTATATTAAGAATTGATTTTAAAGTACTTTATTTATAAATCACTCAATGGCCTAGGACCTAAATACATTGCAGATATGCTCACTGAGTATAAACCCAACAGACCACTGAGATCATTAGGATCGAGTCAGTTAGAAATACCAAGGGTTCACACAAAACAAGGGGAATCCGCTTTTAGCTATTATGCTGCCCGCAGTTGGAACCAGCTTCCAGAAGAGATCAAATGTGCTAAAACATTAGCTACATTTAAATCTAGACTCAAAACTTATCTGTTTAGCTGTGCATTTACTGAATGAGCACTGTGCTACGTCCAAACTGATTGCACTATGTATAATCCTTTTCCATTTTTAACTGTCTTAAATTTATTTTAAATCAATTTTTAAATCATTTTAAAAGTTTTAAAATAAATAAATAAAATAAACTATCGTTGTGATTATTGTTTTAATGATTATTCTACTTCCTTTTATGTAAAGCACTTTGAATTACCTTTGTGTATGAAATGTGCTATATAAATAAACTTGGCTTGCCTTAATAACCAATCACATTACAGCACTGATGTCACTAAATTTCAGTCAGAATTGTGCGACACTCAATCGCCGTTTACGAATACCATATGAATGAATGAGAAGTGCTGTAAGCTGAATCACACCTGTCGCAAAAAGTCAGGGACTTCTCTTATAAACTGCATTTTTTTGTGGTAAACTCTAAAAATAGTTCAATCCAAAAGTAATGTTTAGTGTAAAACATGTGAAGACTCTTTATTCCACACTTTAACAGTTTTACTTACTGGATGAGCTCGTTTAAGAAGCTTCTGTAGACATCGTTAGATACTATAAAGTGTTTTGGTTTAAACTGTTGAAGTGATTTTCATCATTTTGATTCTTGTATGTGAATGTTACTGACCTCAATCTCTCCAGTTTACAGTTTGAATCCTTCAGTACGTCACATAAGTGATTCACTCCTGTGTTTTTTATTTGATTCTCAATCAGGTTCAGTTCTCTCAGGTGTGATGGGTTTGATTTCAGAGCTGAAGTCAGGATGAGACACTGTTTCTCTGTAATACTGCAATCACACAGACTGAAGACAGAAAGAGAAAAGACAATGAATCAGATCTATGATGCATCATGAACAAATGTCATACATTCACTAATAAACAAGCAAAATCATGGAAACTTCTAATGAATGAACAAACCAAGAGAGTATAAATGAACAAACCAAGAGAGGAGTATTTGAGGAGACTAGTTACAATCCAAATCTGGACCCTCAGCCAACAAATAAGTCAATTTTACCAATGTAAATTAATATGTAGAATCAATACAGAAACAATAGTAAAGTTAAATTAATGAAATGGTCTATTTTCACATTTCTAATGGAAGAACATCAACAAATCAGTAAAATAAAATAATTTTAGAGTATAGCTTACAATTTTTAACTATACAAATATGTATTCCCCTTAATAAAACATGAAATATACTATTAGTCCAGTATAAATCTAACTGTCAGAAACATCTACTGTCATTTGTTAGACTGTTTTATGTTGTCAATTCTGTTTCATTTTACAGCAGATATGTCAAACTTCAGCAAGTTTCATGCTGTTTTTTACAGATACACATAAAAACATTGTATTCCTGAATCTTTCTTCAGATGGAGAAATGCCAGAAAGTGCAGCACTGGAAATGATGTGACAAGAGCCCAGCGGTCTTAAACTAAACAGTGAACTTTAATCTCACTGTCACTGCTGTACAGTATAATGATACTAACTCTAGTTTCTCCAGCTTGAATTGTGTGTTCATCAGTAGATCACTGAGGTTTTTCACTCCAGAGTCTCCTAGTTTACTCCCTCTCAGGTTCAGTTCTCTCAGGTGTGATGGGTTTGATTTCAGAGCTGAAGTCAGGATGAGACACTGTTCCTCTGTAATTCTGCATCTACACAGACTGAAGACAGAAAGAGAAAAGACAATGAATCAGATCTATGATGATCAACTTTCTAATGTGTTTTTCATCTTCCAGCAGACGTTTGCTGACAAATAAACAGTGATATCTGTGTGCAGGTAACATGAAGAAAGACTACACATACTTCATTTAAATATACTACAAACTACACAAAAGTTACAAATGTATGCAAAGGTTAAAAATCAGCAAAATTACCCATTAAGACAGGGGTCACCACACTCAGTCCACACTTATATACTGTAGACTAAACAATTACAAGTCAACAACAAAGACAGTCTGCCTATAAAAAATGTTATTACTTTGCACATCTTTTTTTTATTTAGGGAAAAAAAAGTATTTCCTTCAACTGAAGACATTCAAACAATTTTGAAAAGGCAGTTCATTTGTTTTAGTGCTGCACTGATCAGGACATTTGAGGCAGATACTGATCACTGATTCTTAAAATGCTCATTTTACATTTTGTGAAACACAAACTTTAAATTAAAAGCAGTTGTGAATAGTTGTCAAAAAAGCAAAAAGTTACTCTTGAAAACTCAGTGCTCAATATTAATAATTGTATAAATCCAAACATTTTGTGAAAAAACAACAACAACAACAACAACATTATTTGGTGGGAAACAAATAAAACTGTAGCACTAAATCTGGTAAAATGTTACACATTGCTATTTCCATTATGGTTTTAAACTGCATCTATGAAAAACAATATATTTCTACATAAATATACACTCTAAAACACCTTTTTAATAAGGCATCAACATATGATAGATAAAACAAACAGTGCAGCACAAAATGTTTACAATATTTGCACCTGGTGTGTAAAATGATGAGCTTGAAGAAGCAACACGGAGTCACAGCACACAACACTTTACATTAAAAAGTTCAAATCACAAAGGGAAGAGATATTGATGTGTGGTGTATTATATCTGTGCAAATGTTTATTGAGCCTTTTCTTTTAACACTTTTAAATTTCAGTTAATGTGCATGTTAACCCTTTCACTGGTGAGTTTAAAATATTCTATCTGACCCCCCAGAGTGAGTTTTTTTTAGGCGACCGTTATTTTAGAACGTTCCCTTTATTGTTTCCATGGCGACGCGTCATGATTGACACCGCAGCCACTATAGCGCTGTATGACAGACGTATCGCTTTTATTTCGTTTTTCCTTTTTTATTCAAAATATTCACACACTTGCTTACCATGTCTTCAACTATCTGATATTCCGATTCACGAATACGTGTAAGTGAGTGTATTTTGCCATTTTAAAACCTTTATAAATGATCTGGATCGTGATCTATAACGTGAGATGGGCGCCGCCATGTTTGTTCGCGCGGCCGTTCAGAGAGTCCTGTCAGCCGGATTTACAGCACGTAAATTCACCAGTTACTCCCGAAATACATGCAAGTAAGTAGCTGGTGAGCTGGGAAAGGAATGGAGTGAATTATATCATTACTTACATTATGTGTATCTGATATAAATCAAACACGTCGGCAAATTATACTTGAATGGATTGTTACTGCTGCTTCCATAGACATCCGTGTGTATTTTACAAACTCTAAATGTATTGTTTTACTAGTAGTTATGTGTATTTAAATTCCTGAAACCTAGAATAAACGTTAAGTCGTTGAAAACACTGCACAGTTGTGATTATATGATAAGCGCAGCAAGCGTCTCTCTCTGGCTCAGCGCCAGCCAACGCGCGAAAACACAGTTTGAATTTGGCAGTTGTGTGACGTCACCAAACGTTCTAAATCCCACATGTGGGACCGTACTCCCAGGGGCACAGAAAATAGAATCCCATATGTGGGACCGTACCGCTCAAAGGGTTAAAAACTATTTATAGTCTTTGCTACACCATGTTTTGTTCTGATACAAAACAAAACAACAACAACAAAAAAAAGCAAGATATATGCAAATACGCATTATAGACATTTATCTACAAATCAAGTATAATAATGTGAACACTGAATGATCTTGGAGAGAGTTTTACCAAGCTAATTGTTGTAACTGAACACGATCAGAGTCTATATTTATTAGAGCAAAGGACGTCCAGCATGTGTGGGTCACCGAGGGTGAGAAATCGTAATGTATATAGTGTTCTTCTAGTCACGAGCTAATGTAGTCGTGACTGACATTTACATGCATCGTGTACTTAGACATGAAGCAAGGTCGTTGGATCACAAATCAGGAAATTACTCCCTTTCCTTGTCTGATCTTGTCTAGGGCTAATTGAGATCATCAGCTCGTTAGTTCAGTTCATGGATCTCTCTCCTAATGAGCTGATGATCTCAATCAGGTGTGTAAATAAGGGAGACATGCAAAATGTGCAGAGCAGGATTGAGAACCACTGGTCTAGAGTATAAGAAGTGCACATCTGACGGGCTTCTCCACTTCTCCTTTCTCTCTGGTCTTACTCTCTCACTCTGACTGATGGGTGCGCCTAGTTCTCTTATAGACTTATTCTTCTCACGTTTCTATGATTTATGGTTTATGACTTATGGTGTATAGATTTATTGATTAAACACAGAAGTTAGACTAACTTAGTTTGATTTAGACTGATTGAGACCTTAAATTAAATTTATGTTATTCAGTTTATTTGTGAAATGATTGGACTGAACATGCTTATTGAAATTTAATTTTTATTTTTCAGTTTCAAGTTATGATTCTTCTGTTACTCATTTGCATTTCTGAAAACTTATGAATACATTTGTAACTTCTCCAACCCACCCCGTCTGACGTGGATCCGATTTTGCATCACTGACAGACGCAGCAGAGAAAAGTGTTTACATGAACTTTATTGTAAGTACTTAAATATTCATCTGTACCTCACATTAAGCTATTGCATACTTTCAGAAGACTTGGAATATTGTGCACAAAACATTGTGCTTTTAGTGCTTTTGTGTGGCTTAACAGTAACACAGAACAGTAACACAATATCAGATTGAAATCAGTCCTGTCTGAGCAATATACCTGCAAGGAATAGTAGTATCAGAATTGATACCCGATATGAGTCCCTAATGTAAAGCTTGATGCCATTTTTCATTGCCTGTTTAATTTTAATACTTCACATCAAGGGTGGCTTTTTGTGATGCTGAAAAAAAATGCTCTGACTCAAACAAACGAGGAAATATAATCAACCACAATAACAGCACTATTAAAAGTAATGTAACATTTTAAATAAACTAACAATACTCACATCAGTGTGTTGAGTTCATAGTGTTTATCCTGCAGTAGAGCAGTGATCTGATTCACTCGTGTGTCTCCTAGTTCATGTTCACTCAGATTCAGCTCTCTCAGGAGTAACGGGTTTTTACCCACAATTCCAGTCACATACTGACAGGCTTCATCTGCAGCAGGACCCAAAAACCTGCAGAAGAGAACCCAAAAATGACTAATACATTATTCTAAAAACAAGATCTAGTAATTGCAAAACTTTTCTTTTTGAAACATTTGAATACACAATTAAATAGATTCATATTTGAAAACAAAGTCTAATAGTCAGTTATTTGAAAGAAACTAGAGTGACACTCAGTCCTAAAGCAAACTCAGGAGAACAGAAACGTCCCACAGAACAAAAGAGCAAAACCTCACTAGATCATGATTTTCAGTTTACAAATACAGCATGTGCAATTAAAAGCCTCAAGATCTTTCAGAAGGAGTGAGAGAAAACTGGCTTGTGAAACTGAATGTTTTTGATCATCTGGAGACTCACAGACCTGCTGTAGAGATACAGTGATAGGGTGAATCTGAGCTTGATGGCAATTAAACTACAGTGTGTTCAGAAACGTTTAAATAAATTGTCTAAAAGGCTATCTAGACTGTTTTCCTAGAAGTGTCCATAAAAATTGTGCATGTTAATAATCAAGGTATACCATACTCCAGAATAGCAGCACAACTAAACTGTGTTGACAGTCATCGTTCACTCAACAGCTCATTCACAAATTGGTCCAGCTGGGGCTCAACACCTGCGGAGTCTCCAGGACCAGCAGACTGAAGGACAAATTCATCCATCAGGAAACTACCTCTTTTGACAGTTTAAATAAAGACTCTCTCTGAGCTCTTTGTCACTTTAAAAAGATTGATAAACTCTTTTTGCACTACACTCATTATATCTGCACTGTTTATTTCACTGGTTTGCGCTTCATCTGCCATGTGCCTTGTGCTACTCTATCTTTTTTTGCATGTCCTTATTTGTATATTTGTATAGTTGTATTTTGTATTATATTGAATCTGTATTTATTGTATTTTTACATTTTACTGTTAGTGTTTAGTGTTATCTTTTGACTTTGATCATCAGTACAACAAAACCTGCAGCGTCTGATCATTATGATGCAACAAATTGTCCAGATTATTGTATAGCTTAAAAAAAAAAAAAAAAAAAAATGTACACATTTATTTATTTTACATCATTTCATCATGTCTCACCTCAGAGTCCTTAGTTGACAGTTTGGATCCTGTAGTAAATCACTGAGCTCCTTCACTCCTGATTGTCCAGGATCATTTCCTGTGAGATCCAGCTCTATCAGGTGTGAAGGGTTTGATCTCAGAGCTGAAGCCAGAGCTTTATAACCTTCTTCAGTGATACTGCAGTAAGAAAGTCTACAAAAAGACAAAACACACACACACATTAAAACAATTAAAACAAATGAATACATTAGCATTTATTACACCATTAGGATATTAACGATGTTAAGGATGTTCCATCATCTCAAAAAAAGCATCTGTTTGTCATTATTTTATAAATGTATCTACACCAACACACCAATTTCACATTACTGACCCATTCCTTGTGACACAGCATCAGTTTACAGACCAGCTGGAGCTTTACATTGATTCATGTTTAGATTAAGCAAATTCAGACCTGAGTATCTGTAGTGTATCTTTACTTTCAAATGTTAAGCCCTCAGGCTTTTATTTTGGTGGAAAACTACACAGTGACCTTTAATTTTCTGTGTTTAGTTCACAACAGGTTTATAAACACTTCATTGCACAAATCTGGTGAAATCTGTCAACATCATCTGCCAAAAAATGTTGGAAATTACATGAACATAAAATAAAGTGAACCTTCCAAATTCATGTTATAAGCTCAAAATAACTACCAGCCAATTTTATTTTATTTTTTACATTTAACAGCCATTCAGAACTTCTACTAGCCAAAACAAACATATCAGGAAAAAATCAAGATGACCAAAATCACATCTTAGATTAAAATATACTTTATATTAAATCTGATTCTGAATCATTGAATGCTTTCAGTTTTACAACAGTCAAATTCTGTTTGGAGATGCAAATAAACAAAATCAAAATAAAACAATTCTCTATAACTTATCTTATAAAACTGCATGTATTTCTAAAAATAGCTCAGTACAAAAGGAATGTTTAGTGTTAAACATGTTAAAGATTAACAGAGAGGCTGTGAGTTGATAAAGTGATTATCTGTTTCCTCACAAAAATCTGTGATACTGAACTTCACTGTCATCCTTTAAAAAAGCCAAATCGAGGCCACTAATGCACAGGCAAAAATTCACTTAAAGAATGAACAAAGTGGCATCAATTTGCTTTTAATTAAGTTGACAGAAAAAACTAAGCTGCCAATCCTCCAGCTTAGAGTGAAGTCAGTACACACTAACATTTGTTCCAAATTATTGTTAATGCAATTTAATGGGTAACTACGTGAGTTGTGTTGTAGGTAATAGCCACTGATAGATTTTGAGTGATGCCACCAGTGTTTGAACACACATAGAAAACAATAGATTTCAATTTTTAAGACAATTGGCACTTCTTTTCCAGTGTGCTGATGCTAAATGTTGGAGGGTACTGGATTTATTAATACTAATTCATTATCTGATCACATGTAAATGCACTTTTAAGCTTTTAAGCATGTGACACAGCAGACTATATATTCAATTAAATCACAGCCTTTTGTGATTTGATAACTGCACTAAGTCATATTACAATTTTGAGTAATTTTGATTAATTGTGCAGTCCTGATGACAAGTGTAAAAATATTTTCAAATTCATGAAACTGTGGTGGGTCACTACAGTCTGGGTAATTAATAGGATACACTTTTAAAATACTTACTTCAGCTTTTCCAGTCTACACTGTACATTTTCAAACAGAGTCAAGATGATCTTCATTCCTGGGTTTCCTAGTTTATTCTCACTCAGATCCAGCTCTGTCAGATTTGAAGGGTTTGAATTTAGAGCTGCAGCCAGAACATGACAACCTCCTTCTGTGATACAGTTGTTATTCAGACTGCATAAAGACAAAACACAATTCAGTTTTAATCTTAATATTTACCAGTATGTTTTAGCTGACAGTTGACAAATACTGGTGATGATGACAATCACATTACAAAAATCACATATGGTTTTTCAGTCAGCAATCTCTTATACAAGACACATAAAAAACACCCAGCAGCAAGAATGTAAAAGTGTCTTTGTAACAATGAAAAAACGTACATCAGTGTGTTGAGTTGACAGTGTTTATCCTGCAGTAGAGCAGCGATCTGATTCACTCGTGTGTCTCCTAGTTCATGTTCACTCAGATTCAGTTCTCTCAGGAGTAACGGGTTTTTACCCACAATTCCAGTCACATACTGACAGGCTTCATCTGCAGCAGGACCCAAAAACCTGCAGAAGAGAAGATGAAGCAGGATTCAGTTTACCTTTTGTGGCAGGAGGAGCAAACGACAGACACAGTGGGCGTGACATCAGGCCTCGGAAAGGCTTTTATTAAACATAAACAGAAAGTGTCCAAAAGGGGGGAAAAGAAAGTGTCCAAAATAAACAGGGGATCTGGTGTCCTCGTCGTGCTGGGGGTTCTGTGAAGGAGGGGCAGTGTTCGAAAGGGAAGGGTCCAAGTAAGGGGTGGAGTCCAGCGGCCACACATGCCGCCTTCTCAGGTCCGCGGCTCTAGGGGCGGCAGCTTCCTTTAGCGGCTACGTCCTCCTTGACTCATGGCACTTCCCAAGGGATTAAGCGGCCTGGCATCCTTGCACATCAGCCATCTCACGGGTGCAGTTCTCATCCGGGTCACGGGTCCAGCAGCTCGTGACTTCGGCGGCGCTCATTCCCTCAACGTATCCTTGCTGGAGCCACGAGGACACCAGTTGTCACAATTGTGTATTGTTAAAACAGTATATAAATAATGGTGACATGATTTGAGTTGACCAGCATGCATGCACGGAGAAGAGACTGGTCTGCCGAGGAGAGGCGCGCTCTGCATTTCAACTGTGGCAGTAATGAGGCTTCACTGATGTCAGGTGCGCCTCATCACACGCCGCTACACCTGGCTGTTTCGGCGCCCCTCCTCTCTCGCACCCCCACTCCCATCGGTACCCTGGTGAAGGGCGGCAAATCCCGGACAGGGTGACAATGATAAGCAAGGGGGAGGCAGCTGACTCGTAACACTTATACAATGGACAAAATATAAAATATTGCTTAAAAGCAAAAGTTTTTTTTTTTCTTTGTTAACTTTGATGCAACAACAGGTTGTTCAACATAAGTAAAAAAAAAGAAAAAGTTCACCTACATATCATTTATTTTATATTACTTCATCACATCTCACCTCAGTGTCTTGAGTTGACAGTTTGGATCCTGTAGTAAATCACTGAGCTCCTTCACTCCTGATTGTCCAGGATCATTTCCTGTGAGATCCAGCTCTATCAGGTGTGAAGGGTTTGATCTCAGAGCTGAAGCCAGAGCTTTATAACCTTCTTCAGTGATACTGCAGTCTGAAAGTCTATAGAAAGGAGAAAAAAAAAAAAACACACACACATTAAAAGACTTCATTAACATTTATTACAATTGTAATTTTTTTTTTTAAGAAAATAAAAGCGTTTCGCAAGAAAAGACTATTCTTTCCCGACTGGGATCGTTTAAAGCCTATTAAAGCTGCATTAACTGTAAACTGCATTTTTGAAGTTCAAACTCGTGTGCACCACAGAAGTCCACTATATGGAGAAAATTCCTGAAATGTCTGTCTGATGTTCTTTGTGAACATCACTCTAGACTCAGGGCTGCAGAGAGGAAGTGGCACAAATCACAAACCTCTACTGATCTTAGTGTGTATCAGTCACCCCTCTCTTCCTTCTCTGCAAATGTCTCCACTGTTAAAACAACAAACTACCACAACAAAATTAGTCTCAGTGCTTGGTCCACTTCTCTTCTCCATCTACATGTCATCATAAGGTTCTGTCATTCAGAAACATGGCTTTCCTATCACTGTTATGCTGATGACACTCAACGCTACTTCTCATTCCAACCAGATGATCCGACGGTACCTGTTCGCATTGCAGTCCTGTGTTAGACTAACTGAGATTTGTCACAGCACTGGGATACTGTTGCTCTCTTGTTGCTCTGATTGCTTTTATTGTAAGTCGCTCTGGATAAAAGCATCTGCTAAATGACTAAATGTAAATGTAAATATTTTCCTCAAAAAACAATTTCTTTAAGAATGAAGAAAGAAAGACACTAGGGATGGGTGATACCTCGCATTTTATTTTCGATCCGATGGCAATATTTTCAAGCCAAGTATTGTCGATATCAATACCGATACCTCTAAACTAAACTAATCTTTTAAATTATTAAAAGAATAAAATCAGTAATTATACTTACTTAACATTATATTTGAAAGTCATGTGTTTTAAACGTTTCATAAGCGTTTTTTTTTTTTGTTTTGTTTTTTTGTTTTTTTTGATAACACTGTCAGAAATAAAATGTACTAAAATTTTGTATTTTAGCTCTTTACTGGGCAGTAACCTCAAAGGTGCACCTTTCTTTACCCCTAAAAGCCAGGGAGCATACTAGTACCATACAAGTACACATGCATTAAGGGTAGATAAGGTACAAAGGTGTACCTTGGAGGGTACCTAATTAAAAATAACCATGGTGTTACATAAGTACTAAAATCTATAATAATAATAAAAATTAGTATTAGTATTATTAGTATTAGTATTATTTACTATTATTACCATGGTTTTTGCTACAAATATTATGGTTGAAATGATGTTCCTGTAGTGTTAACCATGGTAAAAGGAAGCAAGCCAAAAGAGAGAGTGTTAACCATGGTAAATCTGTTGTTACTGCAGTTTTACTACAAATACTGTGGTTACTGTTACAAACTGTGTTTTTTTTTTTTTTCTTATTGTAAAAAGCTGCCAGGCAGTTGTACCCCTAAAGGCCTAACTTTAGCACAAATTGTTTCTTACAGACAGCAATTACAGGATATAACAACCAATTTGAACTTTTAACAACCAGTTTAAATAAATTTACTTACACAAACTAGCCTAATTAAAATAAATATTTCACGTACACTATACTGTTCAAAATTTTGAGGTCAGTACGACTTTGTAATGTGTCTTTAACCATGCTAACAAAGGCTGCACTTATTTGAACAAAAAAATAAATAAAGTAAAAACACAAAGATTGGGAAAATTAACAATTAAAATAATTTTCTATTTTGATATATTTTGAAAAATGTAATTTAAAAAGCATCTGTGATCAAAGCTGAATTTTTTTAACATCATTACTCCAGTCTTCAGTGTCACATGATCCTTCAGAAATCATTCTAATATACTTTGCTGCTCAAGAAACATTTTTTTTTAAATAATGATTTATTATTTCAATGTCATGGGAACAAGAGGAAGAAACATAATTTCTGATTATTATCAATGTTGAATGAAGCGTCAGCAGCGAATGCTATCTGTGATCGATTGGTTCTGTCTTACAGCATTTGCGTGTGTTCCGATGAGCAGGAGAAATAGTTCTATCCTACACAACAATTCGATAATAGTCTATTGTTCCTCTTAGAGGCTTATTTTATGCACCAAACTTCTTGTAAAATAAATAAAATCAATGGTTAAAAATTCACTTTAGAATCGATATTTTTATGTGAGGATCGATCCTTTCGATACAACGTCAGTATCGAGAGTATCGATATTTCAGGATCGATCCGCCCATCCCTAAAAGACACAAACATCTTGGATGACAAGGGGGTGAGTAAATTCTCTGTAAATTTTTGTTCTGGAAGTGAACTAATCTTTTAATAGCCACTGACAGATTTTGAGTGATACTACCAGTGTTTGAACACACATAGTAAACAATGGATTTGAACTTTAAAGACATGGTGCTTCTTTTCCAGTGTGCTTTGTTTTGCTACTGGTTGCTACAGGGTACTGGTTGAATGACAAGATTTATTAATACTAACTCATTATCTGATCACATGTAAATTCACATTTAAGCTTTTAATCACGTGACACTGGAGACTATATATTCAATTAAAATGCAGCTTTTTGTGATTTGATAACTGCACTAACCCATTTCGCAATTTCAAGATATTTTGATTAATTGTGCAGTCCTGATGAGAAGTATACTTTCAAATTCATGAAACTGTGGTGGGTCACTACAGTCTGGGTAATTAATGGGATACACTTTTAAAATACTTACTTCAGCTTTTCCAGTCTACACTGTACATTTTCAAACAGAGTCAAGATGATCTTCATTCCTGGGTTTCCTAGTTTATTCTCACTCAGATCCAGCTCTGTCAGATTTGAAGGGTTTGAATTTAGAGCTGCAGCCAGAACATGACAACCTCCTTCTGTGATACAGTTGTTATTCAGACTGCATAAAGAGAAAACACAATTCAGTTTTAATCTTAATATTTACCAGTATGTTTTAGCTGACAGTTGACAAATACTGGTGATGATGATGATGACAATCACATTACAAAAGTCACAAGTGTCCTTGCAACAATGAATAAACATACATCAATGTGTTGAGTTGACAGTGTTTATCCTGCAGTAGAGCAGCGATCTGATTCACTCGTGTGTCTCCTAGTTCATGTTCACTCAGGTTCAGCTCTCTCAGGAGTAACGGGTTTTTACCCACAATTCCAGTCACATACTGACAGGCTTCATCTGCAGCAGGATCCAAAAACCTGCAGAAGAGATGAAGAAACTTCATTTCTTAAATAAACTTGGTGAAAATCTGACTCTGAAACTGCCTGCATGTAATTTATTTTGCATTACAGCATCACATCTCACCTCAATGTCTTGAGTTGACAGTTTGGATTCTGTAGTAAATCACTGAGCTCCTTCACTCCTGATTGTCCAGGATCATTTCCTGTGAGATCCAGCTCTATCAGGTGTGAAGGGTTTGATCTCAGAGCTGAAGCCAGAGCTTTATAACCTTCTTCAGTGATACTGCAGTCTGAAAGTCTACAGAATGACAA
Source organism: Cirrhinus mrigala (assembly GCA_036247105.1). Taxonomy (NCBI): domain Eukaryota; kingdom Metazoa; phylum Chordata; class Actinopteri; order Cypriniformes; family Cyprinidae; genus Cirrhinus; species Cirrhinus mrigala. Next base: position 1,165,898 of record JAMKFB010000850.1, read on the forward strand.
AAAAAAAAAAAACACACACATATACACACACACACACACACACACACACACACACACATTAAAACAAGAATTTATTAAACTATTAGAATATTAACATTTTCCATCATCTCAAAACAACAAACTGTTTGTCAATGTTTTAAAAATGTATCTACACCAACACACCAATTTATTCAGAAATATATAAATATAATAAATATTACAAACAATAATAAATAATATTATAATAATAAATATACTAAATGAATATACTTCTTCTGAAGTTGAACTGTGAATTGTGTTATATACGTTTCTGATGTTAAACTAAATCTGAATAAAAATGTTGATCATAACAAAAAAAAGAATCAAGTACATGTAAACTTTCGAATGGCGTCCTTTTTTAAATTCAGCTATTATTTTCTCTTGTGGACTGTATGTAAACATCGTATGTGAAATATCTTATTCAGGTCAGTACTAAAACAATATCATGCAGTAAGAAACCTTAGAAACAGTAATAATACTGTCAAAACAACTGTTTGCTAGCTCTGACTACTACTACACTCTCTGGCCATCATCCAATCAAAGGATGTGAAAATGCTGATGTTATTGTATGTCTGCTAGATGGACCCGGTGTTGGCAAATGTGCAGTGGAGTGCGCGTCTGAAAAGTCTCAGACATTCTGCGTCGAAATAAACAAAATTCTAATGTAAATATATATTTTTTACCATATATAATATTCCCATCATCAGCTAGTGTGCAATATTGATCTCATTGCTGTGGTGTTGAGTGTAGCTGTTGGTGAAATGTACTCACTTCAGTATCTTCAGCTCACACACAGGATTCTTCAGTCCCTCACAGATCTCTTTGACTCCTGAGTCCAGCAGACGACTGTTGTTCAGGTTCATCTCTTTCAGGATGGTTTTGGAGGAGAGAACAGTAGCTAGAACTGAACAGCTTTTCTCTGTCAGCTCACAATTATTCAGCCTGAACACAAAAACAGCATTTCAGTCGGGACCACTTTTGTCAAGTATATTTATTACAATTATCTTGCATATTGTTAGTGTTGGTGGTATGGTTCTGTTCTGGGCAAAAGTCTAAAGGCCTGTCCATGCAGCCATGACTGATAAACATGCTTAGACAGAGCGGGGAGAGCAGCAGGACAACCCCCCCTATGGTACAGAACAAATCCAGTAATTGCCTACATAATTACAATTCACAATTTACATGAGTTGTAGAAAATACAAATACATGGTAGAGAATACTTGCAACGTAGTGAACTGATACAGAAAGAAAGAAAAGTCAGATTAGATTACAGGTTAAGTTGGAGTTGGAGGAGGGAGTTTGATTGCGAGCATCGATGTGATAAAAGAGGTGCTGAAAGAATGGAATTAAATGGACCACTGTGATAAGTGTCAAGACTGGATTGGTACACGTCTGGAACAGCTGACTATCAGCTGATGTGAGCTTGACTGACGTGTTCTGCCTGAACTAACACAACGCTTGATTATTATGATTCAGCACATATTCAACACACATCAGATCAACAGCTCTTCATATCTGATTACACATGTGACTGACAGTCTTTAATAATGAATAATCAAAGAGGTTTCAATGTATAAATCATTTTTTACTCACATTATTTTCTCCAGTTTGCTATGAGAGTCCATCAAAAGAGCAGAGAGTTTCTCCCCATCCAGATCTCCTAATTTATCTCCACTCAGATCCAGTTCTTTCAGTAGTAATGGACTTTTACCCAGAACTCCAGTGAGATACTCACACGCTTCCTCTGCAGCAGGACTTTGCAAAAACCTACAGGAAGCAGATAAGGATTTCACCACATTTATATTTTTACATTATTTTTGCCATAATTATGTTGTGTCTGTTGAATTTCTCTGAACTGCTATTTAATTCCAGTTCATGTCATTCCTATTCAACAATGGTGCATTTGACCCTTCTATCTATTTTCATACAGCTGATTTCACATCTGTGGATCATTTTAAAATATTTTCAGTGTTTTTTTTTTTCGTTTTTTTTTTCACCTGATGGTCTTTAATGAACAGGGTCCATTCTGTAGTAAATCCTTGAGCTCCTTCACTCCTGATTGTCCAGGATCATTTCCTGTGAGATCCAGCTCTATCAGGTGTGAAGGGTTTGATCTCAGAGCTGAAGCCAGAGCTTTATAACCTTCTTCAGTGATACTGCAGTAAGAAAGTCTACAAAAAGACAAAACACACACACACATTAAAACAATTAAAACAAATGAATACATTAGCATTTATTACACCATTAGGATATTAACGATGTTAAGGATGTTCCATCATCTCAAAAAAAGCATCTGTTTGTCATTATTTTATAAATGTATCTACACCAACACACCAATTTCACATTACTGACCCATTCCTTGTGACACAGCATCAGTTTACAGACCAGCTGGAGCTTTACATTGATTCATGTTTAGATTAAGCAAATTCAGACCTGAGTATCTGTAGTGTATCTTTACTTTCAAATGTTAAGCCCTCAGGCTTTTATTTTGGTGGAAAACTACACAGTGACCTTTAATTTTCTGTGTTTAGTTCACAACAGGTTTATAAACACTTCATTGCACAAATCTGGTGAAATCTGTCAACATCATCTGCCAAAAAATGTTGGAAATTACATGAACATAAAATAAAGTGAACCTTCCAAATTCATGTTATAAGCTCAAAATAACTACCAGCCAATTTTATTTTATTTTTTACATTTAACAGCCATTCAGAACTTCTACTAGCCAAAACAAACATATCAGGAAAAAATCAAGATGACCAAAATCACATCTTAGATTAAAATATACTTTATATTAAATCTGATTCTGAATCATTGAATGCTTTCAGTTTTACAACAGTCAAATTCTGTTTGGAGATGCAAATAAACAAAATCAAAATAAAACAATTCTCTATAACTTATCTTATAAAACTGCATGTATTTCTAAAAATAGCTCAGTACAAAAGGAATGTTTAGTGTTAAACATGTTAAAGATTAACAGAGAGGCTGTGAGTTGATAAAGTGATTATCTGTTTCCTCACAAAAATCTGTGATACTGAACTTCACTGTCATCCTTTAAAAAAGCCAAATCGAGGCCACTAATGCACAGGCAAAAATTCACTTAAAGAATGAACAAAGTGGCATCAATTTGCTTTTAATTAAGTTGACAGAAAAAACTAAGCTGCCAATCCTCCAGCTTAGAGTGAAGTCAGTACACACTAACATTTGTTCCAAATTATTGTTAATGCAATTTAATGGGTAACTACGTGAGTTGTGTTGTAGGTAATAGCCACTGATAGATTTTGAGTGATGCCACCAGTGTTTGAACACACATAGAAAACAATAGATTTCAATTTTTAAGACAATTGGCACTTCTTTTCCAGTGTGCTGATGCTAAATGTTGGAGGGTACTGGATTTATTAATACTAATTCATTATCTGATCACATGTAAATGCACTTTTAAGCTTTTAAGCATGTGACACTGCAGACTATATATTCAATTAAATCACAGCCTTTTGTGATTTGATAACTGCACTAAGTCATATTACAATTTTGAGTAATTTTGATTAATTGTGCAGTCCTGATGACAAGTGTAAAAATATTTTCAAATTCATGAAACTGTGGTGGGTCACTACAGTCTGGGTAATTAATAGGATACACTTTTAAAATACTTACTTCAGCTTTTCCAGTCTACACTGTACATTTTCAAACAGAGTCAAGATGATCTTCATTCCTGGGTTTCCTAGTTTATTCTCACTCAGATCCAGCTCTGTCAGATTTGAAGGGTTTGAATTTAGAGCTGCAGCCAGAACATGACAACCTCCTTCTGTGATACAGTTGTTATTCAGACTGCATAAAGAGAAAACACAATTCAGTTTTAATCTTAATATTTACCAGTATGTTTTAGCTGACAGTTGACAAATACTGGTGATGATGACAATCACATTACAAAAATCACATATGGTTTTTCAGTCAGCAATCTCTTATACAAGACACATAAAAAACACCCAGCAGCAAGAATGTAAAAGTGTCTTTGTAACAATGAAAAAACGTACATCAGTGTGTTGAGTTGACAGTGTTTATCCTGCAGTAGAGCAGCGATCTGATTCACTCGTGTGTCTCCTAGTTCATGTTCACTCAGATTCAGTTCTCTCAGGAGTAACGGGTTTTTACCCACAATTCCAGTCACATACTGACAGGCTTCATCTGCAGCAGGACCCAAAAACCTGCAGAAGAGAAGATGAAGCAGGATTCAGTTTACCTTTTGTGGCAGGAGGAGCAAACGACAGACACAGTGGGCGTGACATCAGGCCTCGGAAAGGCTTTTATTAAACATAAACAGAAAGTGTCCAAAAGGGGGGAAAAGAAAGTGTCCAAAATAAACAGGGGATCTGGTGTCCTCGTCGTGCTGGGGGTTCTGTGAAGGAGGGGCAGTGTTCGAAAGGGAAGGGTCCAAGTAAGGGGTGGAGTCCAGCGGCCACACATGCCGCCTTCTCAGGTCCGCGGCTCTAGGGGCGGCAGCTTCCTTTAGCGGCTACGTCCTCCTTGACTCATGGCACTTCCCAAGGGATTAAGCGGCCTGGCATCCTTGCACATCAGCCATCTCACGGGTGCAGTTCTCATCCGGGTCACGGGTCCAGCAGCTCGTGACTTCGGCGGCGCTCATTCCCTCAACGTATCCTTGCTGGAGCCACGAGGACACCAGTTGTCACAATTGTGTATTGTTAAAACAGTATATAAATAATGGTGACATGATTTGAGTTGACCAGCATGCATGCACGGAGAAGAGACTGGTCTGCCGAGGAGAGGCGCGCTCTGCATTTCAACTGTGGCAGTAATGAGGCTTCACTGATGTCAGGTGCGCCTCATCACACGCCGCTACACCTGGCTGTTTCGGCGCCCCTCCTCTCTCGCACCCCCACTCCCATCGGTACCCTGGTGAAGGGCGGCAAATCCCGGACAGGGTGACAATGATAAGCAAGGGGGAGGCAGCTGACTCGTAACACTTATACAATGGACAAAATATAAAATATTGCTTAAAAGCAAAAGTTTTTTTTTTTCTTTGTTAACTTTGATGCAACAACAGGTTGTTCAACATAAGTAAAAAAAAAGAAAAAGTTCACCTACATATCATTTATTTTATATTACTTCATCACATCTCACCTCAGTGTCTTGAGTTGACAGTTTGGATCCTGTAGTAAATCACTGAGCTCCTTCACTCCTGATTGTCCAGGATCATTTCCTGTGAGATCCAGCTCTATCAGGTGTGAAGGGTTTGATCTCAGAGCTGAAGCCAGAGCTTTATAACCTTCTTCAGTGATACTGCAGTCTGAAAGTCTATAGAAAGGAGAAAAAAAAAAAAACACACACACATTAAAAGACTTCATTAACATTTATTACAATTGTAATTTTTTTTTTTAAGAAAATAAAAGCGTTTCGCAAGAAAAGACTATTCTTTCCCGACTGGGATCGTTTAAAGCCTATTAAAGCTGCATTAACTGTAAACTGCATTTTTGAAGTTCAAACTCGTGTGCACCACAGAAGTCCACTATATGGAGAAAATTCCTGAAATGTCTGTCTGATGTTCTTTGTGAACATCACTCTAGACTCAGGGCTGCAGAGAGGAAGTGGCACAAATCACAAACCTCTACTGATCTTAGTGTGTATCAGTCACCCCTCTCTTCCTTCTCTGCAAATGTCTCCACTGTTAAAACAACAAACTACCACAACAAAATTAGTCTCAGTGCTTGGTCCACTTCTCTTCTCCATCTACATGTCATCATAAGGTTCTGTCATTCAGAAACATGGCTTTCCTATCACTGTTATGCTGATGACACTCAACGCTACTTCTCATTCCAACCAGATGATCCGACGGTACCTGTTCGCATTGCAGTCCTGTGTTAGACTAACTGAGATTTGTCACAGCACTGGGATACTGTTGCTCTCTTGTTGCTCTGATTGCTTTTATTGTAAGTCGCTCTGGATAAAAGCATCTGCTAAATGACTAAATGTAAATGTAAATATTTTCCTCAAAAAACAATTTCTTTAAGAATGAAGAAAGAAAGACACTAGGGATGGGTGATACCTCGCATTTTATTTTCGATCCGATGGCAATATTTTCAAGCCAAGTATTGTCGATATCAATACCGATACCTCTAAACTAAACTAATCTTTTAAATTATTAAAAGAATAAAATCAGTAATTATACTTACTTAACATTATATTTGAAAGTCATGTGTTTTAAACGTTTCATAAGCGTTTTTTTTTTTTGTTTTGTTTTTTTGTTTTTTTTGATAACACTGTCAGAAATAAAATGTACTAAAATTTTGTATTTTAGCTCTTTACTGGGCAGTAACCTCAAAGGTGCACCTTTCTTTACCCCTAAAAGCCAGGGAGCATACTAGTACCATACAAGTACACATGCATTAAGGGTAGATAAGGTACAAAGGTGTACCTTGGAGGGTACCTAATTAAAAATAACCATGGTGTTACATAAGTACTAAAATCTATAATAATAATAAAAATTAGTATTAGTATTATTAGTATTAGTATTATTTACTATTATTACCATGGTTTTTGCTACAAATATTATGGTTGAAATGATGTTCCTGTAGTGTTAACCATGGTAAAAGGAAGCAAGCCAAAAGAGAGAGTGTTAACCATGGTAAATCTGTTGTTACTGCAGTTTTACTACAAATACTGTGGTTACTGTTACAAACTGTGTTTTTTTTTTTTTTCTTATTGTAAAAAGCTGCCAGGCAGTTGTACCCCTAAAGGCCTAACTTTAGCACAAATTGTTTCTTACAGACAGCAATTACAGGATATAACAACCAATTTGAACTTTTAACAACCAGTTTAAATAAATTTACTTACACAAACTAGCCTAATTAAAATAAATATTTCACGTACACTATACTGTTCAAAATTTTGAGGTCAGTACGACTTTGTAATGTGTCTTTAACCATGCTAACAAAGGCTGCACTTATTTGAACAAAAAAATAAATAAAGTAAAAACACAAAGATTGGGAAAATTAACAATTAAAATAATTTTCTATTTTGATATATTTTGAAAAATGTAATTTAAAAAGCATCTGTGATCAAAGCTGAATTTTTTTAACATCATTACTCCAGTCTTCAGTGTCACATGATCCTTCAGAAATCATTCTAATATACTTTGCTGCTCAAGAAACATTTTTTTTTAAATAATGATTTATTATTTCAATGTCATGGGAACAAGAGGAAGAAACATAATTTCTGATTATTATCAATGTTGAATGAAGCGTCAGCAGCGAATGCTATCTGTGATCGATTGGTTCTGTCTTACAGCATTTGCGTGTGTTCCGATGAGCAGGAGAAATAGTTCTATCCTACACAACAATTCGATAATAGTCTATTGTTCCTCTTAGAGGCTTATTTTATGCACCAAACTTCTTGTAAAATAAATAAAATCAATGGTTAAAAATTCACTTTAGAATCGATATTTTTATGTGAGGATCGATCCTTTCGATACAACGTCAGTATCGAGAGTATCGATATTTCAGGATCGATCCGCCCATCCCTAAAAGACACAAACATCTTGGATGACAAGGGGGTGAGTAAATTCTCTGTAAATTTTTGTTCTGGAAGTGAACTAATCTTTTAATAGCCACTGACAGATTTTGAGTGATACTACCAGTGTTTGAACACACATAGTAAACAATGGATTTGAACTTTAAAGACATGGTGCTTCTTTTCCAGTGTGCTTTGTTTTGCTACTGGTTGCTACAGGGTACTGGTTGAATGACAAGATTTATTAATACTAACTCATTATCTGATCACATGTAAATTCACATTTAAGCTTTTAATCACGTGACACTGGAGACTATATATTCAATTAAAATGCAGCTTTTTGTGATTTGATAACTGCACTAACCCATTTCGCAATTTCAAGATATTTTGATTAATTGTGCAGTCCTGATGAGAAGTATACTTTCAAATTCATGAAACTGTGGTGGGTCACTACAGTCTGGGTAATTAATGGGATACACTTTTAAAATACTTACTTCAGCTTTTCCAGTCTACACTGTACATTTTCAAACAGAGTCAAGATGATCTTCATTCCTGGGTTTCCTAGTTTATTCTCACTCAGATCCAGCTCTGTCAGATTTGAAGGGTTTGAATTTAGAGCTGCAGCCAGAACATGACAACCTCCTTCTGTGATACAGTTGTTATTCAGACTGCATAAAGAGAAAACACAATTCAGTTTTAATCTTAATATTTACCAGTATGTTTTAGCTGACAGTTGACAAATACTGGTGATGATGATGATGACAATCACATTACAAAAGTCACAAGTGTCCTTGCAACAATGAATAAACATACATCAATGTGTTGAGTTGACAGTGTTTATCCTGCAGTAGAGCAGCGATCTGATTCACTCGTGTGTCTCCTAGTTCATGTTCACTCAGGTTCAGCTCTCTCAGGAGTAACGGGTTTTTACCCACAATTCCAGTCACATACTGACAGGCTTCATCTGCAGCAGGATCCAAAAACCTGCAGAAGAGATGAAGAAACTTCATTTCTTAAATAAACTTGGTGAAAATCTGACTCTGAAACTGCCTGCATGTAATTTATTTTGCATTACAGCATCACATCTCACCTCAATGTCTTGAGTTGACAGTTTGGATTCTGTAGTAAATCACTGAGCTCCTTCACTCCTGATTGTCCAGGATCATTTCCTGTGAGATCCAGCTCTATCAGGTGTGAAGGGTTTGATCTCAGAGCTGAAGCCAGAGCTTTATAACCTTCTTCAGTGATACTGCAGTCTGAAAGTCTACAGAATGACAAAAAAAAAAAAAACACACACATATACACACACACACACACACACACACACACACACACATTAAAACAAGAATTTATTAAACTATTAGAATATTAACATTTTCCATCATCTCAAAACAACAAACTGTTTGTCAATGTTTTAAAAATGTATCTACACCAACACACCAATTTATTCAGAAATATATAAATATAATAAATATTACAAACAATAATAAATAATATTATAATAATAAATATACTAAATGAATATACTTCTTCTGAAGTTGAACTGTGAATTGTGTTATATACGTTTCTGATGTTAAACTAAATCTGAATAAAAATGTTGATCATAACAAAAAAAAGAATCAAGTACATGTAAACTTTCGAATGGCGTCCTTTTTTAAATTCAGCTATTATTTTCTCTTGTGGACTGTATGTAAACATCGTATGTGAAATATCTTATTCAGGTCAGTACTAAAACAATATCATGCAGTAAGAAACCTTAGAAACAGTAATAATACTGTCAAAACAACTGTTTGCTAGCTCTGACTACTACTACACTCTCTGGCCATCATCCAATCAAAGGATGTGAAAATGCTGATGTTATTGTATGTCTGCTAGATGGACCCGGTGTTGGCAAATGTGCAGTGGAGTGCGCGTCTGAAAAGTCTCAGACATTCTGCGTCGAAATAAACAAAATTCTAATGTAAATATATATTTTTACCATATATAATATTCCCATCATCAGCTAGTGTGCAATATTGATCTCATTGCTGTGGTGTTGAGTGTAGCTGTTGGTGAAATGTACTCACTTCAGTATCTTCAGCTCACACACAGGATTCTTCAGTCCCTCACAGATCTCTTTGACTCCTGAGTCCAGCAGACGACTGTTGTTCAGGTTCATCTCTTTCAGGATGGTTTTGGAGGAGAGAACAGTAGCTAGAACTGAACAGCTTTTCTCTGTCAGCTCACAATTATTCAGCCTGAACACAAAAACAGCATTTCAGTCGGGACCACTTTTGTCAAGTATATTTATTACAATTATCTTGCATATTGTTAGTGTTGGTGGTATGGTTCTGTTCTGGGCAAAAGTCTAAAGGCCTGTCCATGCAGCCATGACTGATAAACATGCTTAGACAGAGCGGGGAGAGCAGCAGGACAACCCCCCCTATGGTACAGAACAAATCCAGTAATTGCCTACATAATTACAATTCACAATTTACATGAGTTGTAGAAAATACAAATACATGGTAGAGAATACTTGCAACGTAGTGAACTGATACAGAAAGAAAGAAAAGTCAGATTAGATTACAGGTTAAGTTGGAGTTGGAGGAGGGAGTTTGATTGCGAGCATCGATGTGATAAAAGAGGTGCTGAAAGAATGGAATTAAATGGACCACTGTGATAAGTGTCAAGACTGGATTGGTACACGTCTGGAACAGCTGACTATCAGCTGATGTGAGCTTGACTGACGTGTTCTGCCTGAACTAACACAACGCTTGATTATTATGATTCAGCACATATTCAACACACATCAGATCAACAGCTCTTCATATCTGATTACACATGTGACTGACAGTCTTTAATAATGAATAATCAAAGAGGTTTCAATGTATAAATCATTTTTTACTCACATTATTTTCTCCAGTTTGCTATGAGAGTCCATCAAAAGAGCAGAGAGTTTCTCCCCATCCAGATCTCCTAATTTATCTCCACTCAGATCCAGTTCTTTCAGTAGTAATGGACTTTTACCCAGAACTCCAGTGAGATACTCACACGCTTCCTCTGCAGCAGGACTTTGCAAAAACCTACAGGAAGCAGATAAGGATTTCACCACATTTATATTTTTACATTATTTTTGCCATAATTATGTTGTGTCTGTTGAATTTCTCTGAACTGCTATTTAATTCCAGTTCATGTCATTCCTATTCAACAATGGTGCATTTGACCCTTCTATCTATTTTCATACAGCTGATTTCACATCTGTGGATCATTTTAAAATATTTTCAGTGTTTTTTTTTTTCGTTTTTTTTTTCACCTGATGGTCTTTAATGAACAGGGTCCATTCTGTAGTAAATCCTTGAGCTCCTTCACTCCTGATTGTCCAGGATCATTTCCTGTGAGATCCAGCTCTATCAGGTGTGAAGGGTTTGATCTCAGAGCTGAAGCCAGAGCTTTATAACCTTCTTCAGTGATACTGCAGTAAGAAAGTCTACAAAAAGACAAAACACACACACACATTAAAACAATTAAAACAAATGAATACATTAGCATTTATTACACCATTAGGATATTAACGATGTTAAGGATGTTCCATCATCTCAAAAAAAGCATCTGTTTGTCATTATTTTATAAATGTATCTACACCAACACACCAATTTCACATTACTGACCCATTCCTTGTGACACAGCATCAGTTTACAGACCAGCTGGAGCTTTACATTGATTCATGTTTAGATTAAGCAAATTCAGACCTGAGTATCTGTAGTGTATCTTTACTTTCAAATGTTAAGCCCTCAGGCTTTTATTTTGGTGGAAAACTACACAGTGACCTTTAATTTTCTGTGTTTAGTTCACAACAGGTTTATAAACACTTCATTGCACAAATCTGGTGAAATCTGTCAACATCATCTGCCAAAAAATGTTGGAAATTACATGAACATAAAATAAAGTGAACCTTCCAAATTCATGTTATAAGCTCAAAATAACTACCAGCCAATTTTATTTTATTTTTTACATTTAACAGCCATTCAGAACTTCTACTAGCCAAAACAAACATATCAGGAAAAAATCAAGATGACCAAAATCACATCTTAGATTAAAATATACTTTATATTAAATCTGATTCTGAATCATTGAATGCTTTCAGTTTTACAACAGTCAAATTCTGTTTGGAGATGCAAATAAACAAAATCAAAATAAAACAATTCTCTATAACTTATCTTATAAAACTGCATGTATTTCTAAAAATAGCTCAGTACAAAAGGAATGTTTAGTGTTAAACATGTTAAAGATTAACAGAGAGGCTGTGAGTTGATAAAGTGATTATCTGTTTCCTCACAAAAATCTGTGATACTGAACTTCACTGTCATCCTTTAAAAAAGCCAAATCGAGGCCACTAATGCACAGGCAAAAATTCACTTAAAGAATGAACAAAGTGGCATCAATTTGCTTTTAATTAAGTTGACAGAAAAAACTAAGCTGCCAATCCTCCAGCTTAGAGTGAAGTCAGTACACACTAACATTTGTTCCAAATTATTGTTAATGCAATTTAATGGGTAACTACGTGAGTTGTGTTGTAGGTAATAGCCACTGATAGATTTTGAGTGATGCCACCAGTGTTTGAACACACATAGAAAACAATAGATTTCAATTTTTAAGACAATTGGCACTTCTTTTCCAGTGTGCTGATGCTAAATGTTGGAGGGTACTGGATTTATTAATACTAATTCATTATCTGATCACATGTAAATGCACTTTTAAGCTTTTAAGCATGTGACACTGCAGACTATATATTCAATTAAATCACAGCCTTTTGTGATTTGATAACTGCACTAAGTCATATTACAATTTTGAGTAATTTTGATTAATTGTGCAGTCCTGATGACAAGTGTAAAAATATTTTCAAATTCATGAAACTGTGGTGGGTCACTACAGTCTGGGTAATTAATAGGATACACTTTTAAAATACTTACTTCAGCTTTTCCAGTCTACACTGTACATTTTCAAACAGAGTCAAGATGATCTTCATTCCTGGGTTTCCTAGTTTATTCTCACTCAGATCCAGCTCTGTCAGATTTGAAGGGTTTGAATTTAGAGCTGCAGCCAGAACATGACAACCTCCTTCTGTGATACAGTTGTTATTCAGACTGCATAAAGAGAAAACACAATTCAGTTTTAATCTTAATATTTACCAGTATGTTTTAGCTGACAGTTGACAAATACTGGTGATGATGACAATCACATTACAAAAATCACATATGGTTTTTCAGTCAGCAATCTCTTATACAAGACACATAAAAAACACCCAGCAGCAAGAATGTAAAAGTGTCTTTGTAACAATGAAAAAACGTACATCAGTGTGTTGAGTTGACAGTGTTTATCCTGCAGTAGAGCAGCGATCTGATTCACTCGTGTGTCTCCTAGTTCATGTTCACTCAGATTCAGTTCTCTCAGGAGTAACGGGTTTTTACCCACAATTCCAGTCACATACTGACAGGCTTCATCTGCAGCAGGACCCAAAAACCTGCAGAAGAGAAGATGAAGCAGGATTCAGTTTACCTTTTGTGGCAGGAGGAGCAAACGACAGACACAGTGGGCGTGACATCAGGCCTCGGAAAGGCTTTTATTAAACATAAACAGAAAGTGTCCAAAAGGGGGGAAAAGAAAGTGTCCAAAATAAACAGGGGATCTGGTGTCCTCGTCGTGCTGGGGGTTCTGTGAAGGAGGGGCAGTGTTCGAAAGGGAAGGGTCCAAGTAAGGGGTGGAGTCCAGCGGCCACACATGCCGCCTTCTCAGGTCCGCGGCTCTAGGGGCGGCAGCTTCCTTTAGCGGCTACGTCCTCCTTGACTCATGGCACTTCCCAAGGGATTAAGCGGCCTGGCATCCTTGCACATCAGCCATCTCACGGGTGCAGTTCTCATCCGGGTCACGGGTCCAGCAGCTCGTGACTTCGGCGGCGCTCATTCCCTCAACGTATCCTTGCTGGAGCCACGAGGACACCAGTTGTCACAATTGTGTATTGTTAAAACAGTATATAAATAATGGTGACATGATTTGAGTTGACCAGCATGCATGCACGGAGAAGAGACTGGTCTGCCGAGGAGAGGCGCGCTCTGCATTTCAACTGTGGCAGTAATGAGGCTTCACTGATGTCAGGTGCGCCTCATCACACGCCGCTACACCTGGCTGTTTCGGCGCCCCTCCTCTCTCGCACCCCCACTCCCATCGGTACCCTGGTGAAGGGCGGCAAATCCCGGACAGGGTGACAATGATAAGCAAGGGGGAGGCAGCTGACTCGTAACACTTATACAATGGACAAAATATAAAATATTGCTTAAAAGCAAAAGTTTTTTTTTTTCTTTGTTAACTTTGATGCAACAACAGGTTGTTCAACATAAGTAAAAAAAAAGAAAAAGTTCACCTACATATCATTTATTTTATATTACTTCATCACATCTCACCTCAGTGTCTTGAGTTGACAGTTTGGATCCTGTAGTAAATCACTGAGCTCCTTCACTCCTGATTGTCCAGGATCATTTCCTGTGAGATCCAGCTCTATCAGGTGTGAAGGGTTTGATCTCAGAGCTGAAGCCAGAGCTTTATAACCTTCTTCAGTGATACTGCAGTCTGAAAGTCTATAGAAAGGAGAAAAAAAAAAAAACACACACACATTAAAAGACTTCATTAACATTTATTACAATTGTAATTTTTTTTTTTAAGAAAATAAAAGCGTTTCGCAAGAAAAGACTATTCTTTCCCGACTGGGATCGTTTAAAGCCTATTAAAGCTGCATTAACTGTAAACTGCATTTTTGAAGTTCAAACTCGTGTGCACCACAGAAGTCCACTATATGGAGAAAATTCCTGAAATGTCTGTCTGATGTTCTTTGTGAACATCACTCTAGACTCAGGGCTGCAGAGAGGAAGTGGCACAAATCACAAACCTCTACTGATCTTAGTGTGTATCAGTCACCCCTCTCTTCCTTCTCTGCAAATGTCTCCACTGTTAAAACAACAAACTACCACAACAAAATTAGTCTCAGTGCTTGGTCCACTTCTCTTCTCCATCTACATGTCATCATAAGGTTCTGTCATTCAGAAACATGGCTTTCCTATCACTGTTATGCTGATGACACTCAACGCTACTTCTCATTCCAACCAGATGATCCGACGGTACCTGTTCGCATTGCAGTCCTGTGTTAGACTAACTGAGATTTGTCACAGCACTGGGATACTGTTGCTCTCTTGTTGCTCTGATTGCTTTTATTGTAAGTCGCTCTGGATAAAAGCATCTGCTAAATGACTAAATGTAAATGTAAATATTTTCCTCAAAAAACAATTTCTTTAAGAATGAAGAAAGAAAGACACTAGGGATGGGTGATACCTCGCATTTTATTTTCGATCCGATGGCAATATTTTCAAGCCAAGTATTGTCGATATCAATACCGATACCTCTAAACTAAACTAATCTTTTAAATTATTAAAAGAATAAAATCAGTAATTATACTTACTTAACATTATATTTGAAAGTCATGTGTTTTAAACGTTTCATAAGCGTTTTTTTTTTTGTTTTGTTTTTTTGTTTTTTTTGATAACACTGTCAGAAATAAAATGTACTAAAATTTTGTATTTTAGCTCTTTACTGGGCAGTAACCTCAAAGGTGCACCTTTCTTTACCCCTAAAAGCCAGGGAGCATACTAGTACCATACAAGTACACATGCATTAAGGGTAGATAAGGTACAAAGGTGTACCTTGGAGGGTACCTAATTAAAAATAACCATGGTGTTACATAAGTACTAAAATCTATAATAATAATAAAAATTAGTATTAGTATTATTAGTATTAGTATTATTTACTATTATTACCATGGTTTTTGCTACAAATATTATGGTTGAAATGATGTTCCTGTAGTGTTAACCATGGTAAAAGGAAGCAAGCCAAAAGAGAGAGTGTTAACCATGGTAAATCTGTTGTTACTGCAGTTTTACTACAAATACTGTGGTTACTGTTACAAACTGTGTTTTTTTTTTTTTTCTTATTGTAAAAAGCTGCCAGGCAGTTGTACCCCTAAAGGCCTAACTTTAGCACAAATTGTTTCTTACAGACAGCAATTACAGGATATAACAACCAATTTGAACTTTTAACAACCAGTTTAAATAAATTTACTTACACAAACTAGCCTAATTAAAATAAATATTTCACGTACACTATACTGTTCAAAATTTTGAGGTCAGTACGACTTTGTAATGTGTCTTTAACCATGCTAACAAAGGCTGCACTTATTTGAACAAAAAAATAAATAAAGTAAAAACACAAAGATTGGGAAAATTAACAATTAAAATAATTTTCTATTTTGATATATTTTGAAAAATGTAATTTAAAAAGCATCTGTGATCAAAGCTGAATTTTTTTAACATCATTACTCCAGTCTTCAGTGTCACATGATCCTTCAGAAATCATTCTAATATACTTTGCTGCTCAAGAAACATTTTTTTTTAAATAATGATTTATTATTTCAATGTCATGGGAACAAGAGGAAGAAACATAATTTCTGATTATTATCAATGTTGAATGAAGCGTCAGCAGCGAATGCTATCTGTGATCGATTGGTTCTGTCTTACAGCATTTGCGTGTGTTCCGATGAGCAGGAGAAATAGTTCTATCCTACACAACAATTCGATAATAGTCTATTGTTCCTCTTAGAGGCTTATTTTATGCACCAAACTTCTTGTAAAATAAATAAAATCAATGGTTAAAAATTCACTTTAGAATCGATATTTTTATGTGAGGATCGATCCTTTCGATACAACGTCAGTATCGAGAGTATCGATATTTCAGGATCGATCCGCCCATCCCTAAAAGACACAAACATCTTGGATGACAAGGGGGTGAGTAAATTCTCTGTAAATTTTTGTTCTGGAAGTGAACTAATCTTTTAATAGCCACTGACAGATTTTGAGTGATACTACCAGTGTTTGAACACACATAGTAAACAATGGATTTGAACTTTAAAGACATGGTGCTTCTTTTCCAGTGTGCTTTGTTTTGCTACTGGTTGCTACAGGGTACTGGTTGAATGACAAGATTTATTAATACTAACTCATTATCTGATCACATGTAAATTCACATTTAAGCTTTTAATCACGTGACACTGGAGACTATATATTCAATTAAAATGCAGCTTTTTGTGATTTGATAACTGCACTAACCCATTTCGCAATTTCAAGATATTTTGATTAATTGTGCAGTCCTGATGAGAAGTATACTTTCAAATTCATGAAACTGTGGTGGGTCACTACAGTCTGGGTAATTAATGGGATACACTTTTAAAATACTTACTTCAGCTTTTCCAGTCTACACTGTACATTTTCAAACAGAGTCAAGATGATCTTCATTCCTGGGTTTCCTAGTTTATTCTCACTCAGATCCAGCTCTGTCAGATTTGAAGGGTTTGAATTTAGAGCTGCAGCCAGAACATGACAACCTCCTTCTGTGATACAGTTGTTATTCAGACTGCATAAAGAGAAAACACAATTCAGTTTTAATCTTAATATTTACCAGTATGTTTTAGCTGACAGTTGACAAATACTGGTGATGATGATGATGACAATCACATTACAAAAGTCACAAGTGTCCTTGCAACAATGAATAAACATACATCAATGTGTTGAGTTGACAGTGTTTATCCTGCAGTAGAGCAGCGATCTGATTCACTCGTGTGTCTCCTAGTTCATGTTCACTCAGGTTCAGCTCTCTCAGGAGTAACGGGTTTTTACCCACAATTCCAGTCACATACTGACAGGCTTCATCTGCAGCAGGATCCAAAAACCTGCAGAAGAGATGAAGAAACTTCATTTCTTAAATAAACTTGGTGAAAATCTGACTCTGAAACTGCCTGCATGTAATTTATTTTGCATTACAGCATCACATCTCACCTCAATGTCTTGAGTTGACAGTTTGGATTCTGTAGTAAATCACTGAGCTCCTTCACTCCTGATTGTCCAGGATCATTTCCTGTGAGATCCAGCTCTATCAGGTGTGAAGGGTTTGATCTCAGAGCTGAAGCCAGAGCTTTATAACCTTCTTCAGTGATACTGCAGTCTGAAAGTCTACAGAATGACAAAAAAAAAAAAAAACACACACATATACACACACACACACACACACACACACACACACACATTAAAACAAGAATTTATTAAACTATTAGAATATTAACATTTTCCATCATCTCAAAACAACAAACTGTTTGTCAATGTTTTAAAAATGTATCTACACCAACACACCAATTTATTCAGAAATATATAAATATAATAAATATTACAAACAATAATAAATAATATTATAATAATAAATATACTAAATGAATATACTTCTTCTGAAGTTGAACTGTGAATTGTGTTATATACGTTTCTGATGTTAAACTAAATCTGAATAAAAATGTTGATCATAACAAAAAAAAGAATCAAGTACATGTAAACTTTCGAATGGCGTCCTTTTTTAAATTCAGCTATTATTTTCTCTTGTGGACTGTATGTAAACATCGTATGTGAAATATCTTATTCAGGTCAGTACTAAAACAATATCATGCAGTAAGAAACCTTAGAAACAGTAATAATACTGTCAAAACAACTGTTTGCTAGCTCTGACTACTACTACACTCTCTGGCCATCATCCAATCAAAGGATGTGAAAATGCTGATGTTATTGTATGTCTGCTAGATGGACCCGGTGTTGGCAAATGTGCAGTGGAGTGCGCGTCTGAAAAGTCTCAGACATTCTGCGTCGAAATAAACAAAATTCTAATGTAAATATATATTTTTACCATATATAATATTCCCATCATCAGCTAGTGTGCAATATTGATCTCATTGCTGTGGTGTTGAGTGTAGCTGTTGGTGAAATGTACTCACTTCAGTATCTTCAGCTCACACACAGGATTCTTCAGTCCCTCACAGATCTCTTTGACTCCTGAGTCCAGCAGACGACTGTTGTTCAGGTTCATCTCTTTCAGGATGGTTTTGGAGGAGAGAACAGTAGCTAGAACTGAACAGCTTTTCTCTGTCAGCTCACAATTATTCAGCCTGAACACAAAAACAGCATTTCAGTCGGGACCACTTTTGTCAAGTATATTTATTACAATTATCTTGCATATTGTTAGTGTTGGTGGTATGGTTCTGTTCTGGGCAAAAGTCTAAAGGCCTGTCCATGCAGCCATGACTGATAAACATGCTTAGACAGAGCGGGGAGAGCAGCAGGACAACCCCCCCTATGGTACAGAACAAATCCAGTAATTGCCTACATAATTACAATTCACAATTTACATGAGTTGTAGAAAATACAAATACATGGTAGAGAATACTTGCAACGTAGTGAACTGATACAGAAAGAAAGAAAAGTCAGATTAGATTACAGGTTAAGTTGGAGTTGGAGGAGGGAGTTTGATTGCGAGCATCGATGTGATAAAAGAGGTGCTGAAAGAATGGAATTAAATGGACCACTGTGATAAGTGTCAAGACTGGATTGGTACACGTCTGGAACAGCTGACTATCAGCTGATGTGAGCTTGACTGACGTGTTCTGCCTGAACTAACACAACGCTTGATTATTATGATTCAGCACATATTCAACACACATCAGATCAACAGCTCTTCATATCTGATTACACATGTGACTGACAGTCTTTAATAATGAATAATCAAAGAGGTTTCAATGTATAAATCATTTTTTACTCACATTATTTTCTCCAGTTTGCTATGAGAGTCCATCAAAAGAGCAGAGAGTTTCTCCCCATCCAGATCTCCTAATTTATCTCCACTCAGATCCAGTTCTTTCAGTAGTAATGGACTTTTACCCAGAACTCCAGTGAGATACTCACACGCTTCCTCTGCAGCAGGACTTTGCAAAAACCTACAGGAAGCAGATAAGGATTTCACCACATTTATATTTTTACATTATTTTTGCCATAATTATGTTGTGTCTGTTGAATTTCTCTGAACTGCTATTTAATTCCAGTTCATGTCATTCCTATTCAACAATGGTGCATTTGACCCTTCTATCTATTTTCATACAGCTGATTTCACATCTGTGGATCATTTTAAAATATTTTCAGTGTTTTTTTTTTCGTTTTTTTTTCACCTGATGGTCTTTAATGAACAGGGTCCATTCTGTAGTAAATCCTTGAGCTCCTTCACTCCTGATTGTCCAGGATCATTTCCTGTGAGATCCAGCTCTATCAGGTGTGAAGGGTTTGATCTCAGAGCTGAAGCCAGAGCTTTATAACCTTCTTCAGTGATACTGCAGTCTGAAAGTCTACAGAAAGACAAGAAACGAAACACACACACACACACACACACACACACACACACACACACATTAAAACAAGATTTCATTAGCATTTATTAAACTATTAGAATATTATATTTTCCATCATCTCAAAAAAAGCAATCTGTTTATCATTATTTTATAAATGTATCTACACCAACACACCAATTTCACATTACTGACCCATTCCTTGTGACACAGCGCCAGTTTACAGACCAGCTGGAGCTTTACATTGATTCATGTTTAGATTAACCAAATTCAGACCTGAGTATCTGTAGTGTGCACTGTGAATTTCTCAGCAGACTGGAGATTTCTGTCACTCCAGAGTCTCCTATTTGATTCCTGCTCAGATCCAGCTCTCTGAGGTTTGAATGAAACGCTGATGCCAGAGCAGCACAACCTTCATCTGTAATACTGATGCACTTTAACCTGTAGAAGAGAACAAAAATTGAGCCATACATACAATTACACAAATAGCAGCTTTAGCTACTTCTTTTATCCAGCAATATAAGATTTTCATGATAATCTTACTGAAATAAAAAGAATTGATAATTATAATAATATTTTGTATTTTACAGTGCAATATTTAAGCCTAAACCATACTTCCAATGCTACATAGAACAAGCAGCTTGGAGAAGGATTTTTGTTTTGAAGGAAGGAATGATTGACGGTTGAACAGTGGCTATGCTAATTATGTCCCTATTTGTTCCTCTGTTTCTCTGTTGGCATCCCATGGTAACTAGGAATTATGCAAGCTTCAGTCTGGATCCAGAACATCTAAGAAGAGATGACGAGGACCTCAGATGATGCCAACCCGGAAACAACATACAGCACTACCAGATTTAACTATAAGTTGATTGCAACATATAATTCATTACTGTTAATAGTGTTCACTGTCTGTTTGATTATGTCATTAACTGATTTTTACCATTCATCTCTGCCATATGTATGTCAACTTGACAGTCACCACTAGTGCCACACACAAGCCACTACTAAATATATTGTAGAAACTTCAATTTTCTATAAAGCTGCTTTGCAATGATTTGTATCGTGAAAAATGCTCTACAAATAAACTTGAAAAAATAAATAAATAAATAAAAAAATTGAGCCTCATTTATTTAGTTATTTTGTGCGTTTGATTTCAAAAATATATACATAAATATGTTATATATGAAGAGATCAGATGCAAAACCAGCTAAATGCCATCTTGGTCAAAAATGAGATAATGATACTGAGTGAATGCTCCTGACATATAGTATACGTCCATCAAATACTTTTACTTCAAACTCGCTAAATTCCAGTGTCAGCCCAATCAGAAGTATATATATATGGTAACACTTTACAATAAGGTTCATTAGTTAACATTAGTTCCCTATCTGTCCTACACTCCGAGTTGTGTCCAGTGTACGACACTAAGGGTTGCTCTTGGGAGCCCAAACACGTCTGACAGTTTTGAGAAAGGCCAATGAAATTGGGTGTGCAGATTTTGCATAGCTGGCCACGCCCCGGACATCCGGGTATAAATAGGGCAGCGTGTGCTTCTGCTCACTCGTTCTGTTTTTCGGAGCCGAACGCAGCATCTCTGCGTGAGAAGCTGCAACATTCACCTCTCTCGTCATTGGATCTACGGCACAGACCGTGGTCTCTCCCTCTCTAACACAGCTAAGTGTTGTAAGAGTTTCCCTGGGTGCGTCGACGGCGATCTTCAAGAGAAGATTCTCCTCTATCGAGACAAATTTTCTCTAAAAGAGCTACACGGTACGGTTTGTGTGTTTCACTATGCCTTTCCGTCCGTGTCCTTCTGGTTGCGGGTTTTACCTTTCCACTAACGATCGGCACTATCGCTGTGTTCAGTGCCTGGGGCGCAAGCATGCTGACGCGTTCTTTTCGAAGAAGCCGCGGCTCAGCTCAACTGCTTCCCGCTCCGGTCCTTCTACTTCCAGGTATGAGGCCACAGCGATAGTGCCGATCGTTAGTGGAAAGGTAAAACCCGCAACCAGAAGGACACGGACGGAAAGGCATGATGTGCATTAAGGGAGAGCGAGAGGAATCGAGCGACGTGTTGCCGGGTACGCCCCCGCAAACCGCTCATCCTGGAGTCTCCGGAAGATTTTGAAAGCTCATCTCAGTATGGGCTGGATCTTTTGTTCGGCGCTCCTGCTGAGGAAAAGGAAGGCTCTGCAGCATCGGAGGGAGAGCGCGAGCCGTCAGAGGCTGACGTCACCGCTGAACTCACTGCTCTGGTGGCTGAGTCTCAGTCTGTGGCAGATGCCGAAATGGTCGCCGCACTTCAACGGGCGGCCAAGGAGATTGGGGTTGTGTGGGTTCCCCCGCCCAGCCCCGAGCCTTCTAGGCTGGACGACTGGTTCCTGGGCAGTGGACGTGACTCCAAGCCACGCCCCTCCCCGGTTCCGTTATTCTCAGAAGTGCATGAGGAGTTGACAAAGTCGTGGAAAGCCCCTCTGTCGGCTCGTTCGCGATACGCCAACTCCTCATCCCTCACCACCCTCGATGGCGGTCCAGCGAGGGAGTATACGGAGATCCCCCAGGTAGAGAGAGCGATTACAATGCACTTGTGCCCACAAAACGCCGCCTCCTGGAGGGGCCGCCCGAGACTCCCGTCCAGGGCCTGTAAGTTTTCGTCTACTCTCGTAGCGAAGGTTTACGCGGCCTCTGGGGAAGCTGCGTCCGCCCTGCACGCCATGGCTATCCTGCAGGTGTATCAAGCCAAGGTTCTTAAAGATCTGCACGAGGGTGTTCCCGACCCAGAGTTACTGCAGGAACTGTGTTCGGCGACTGACTATGCTCTTCGGGCTACGAAAGTCATGGCGCAGGCTCTGGGAAGGGCGATGTCCACTATGGTGGTCCAGGAGCCCCACCTGTGGCTAAACCTGGCCAAAATGCGAGACGCCGAGAAGGTTCGCTTTCTTGACGCTCTCATTTCCCAGGCTGGTCTCTTCGGCGAGAATAGAAGACGGAGCAGACGGAGGCCATCAAGTACATCCTGCCTCGGCGTGCAGCGAGCGCCAGCCCAGCTCTGCCGAAGCAGCAATCCCCGCCTGCTCCGCGCTGAGGGAGGCCCCCTACGAGAGCAGCTCAGGCCCCGCAACCTGCCGGTCTGTAGCTAGACCCGCCCAATGGTCCAGCTCTCGCAGGAAGGTAGCAACACGAGCTCGTCCTCAGGCCACTAAGAACCCTCGTCAAGTTTCGAAGCGCTCCTGAGACGGGCAGCCCAGGGAAGAGGGATCGCCTGACCTGTCCAGATCCACACTCGATGAGGGGAAAAGCGCTGGATTCGGCTCCAACTCCACCACATGGTCAATAAAAGAGCAATTTCCTTCTTCTCTGGGCGTTACTCACAGCACCTCCGACCCTCTACACGAGGGTCGGATGCTGTGTCCTCCATGCAGGACATGCGGTCACACACCTTCTGTGTTCCCTCATGTTCTGAGACAGCGGGCTCATTCAGACGATTCCTCTCCTCAGGGGAATCCTCTGGTCAGCTCTCACGGCACGAACCCGCCGGGCAATACAGCCAGTGGTCTCCGGGGCTTCTCACCTCCAGCCACACGCCGTTTTCCCAGCCAAGGTGCCCCCATCCTTGGTACATCGGATGTAACTCCTCTGAGACCCCTAGCAGAGAATTTTTTGGATTGGCTGAGCCTCCCCAGTCCTTCCCGCTGGCTCCTCAGGACCATTCGGCTCGGCTATGCGATCCAGTTTGCGAGACGTCCGCCCAAGTTCTGTGGTGTTCTCGCTACCTCAGTTCGAGGTAGCAGCACCGCAGTTCTTCGTGCGGAAATCGCAGTCCTTCTGGCGAAGGATGCAATAGAAACTGTCCCCTCAGCCGAAATGAAGAAAGGGTTTTACACCCCCTACTTCATTGTACCCAAGAAGAGTGGTGGGCTCAGCCCAATCTTAGACCTAAGAGTTTTGAATCGGGCCCTACTCAAGCTCCCGTTCAAAATGCTAACCCTCAAGCACATGCTCACGTGTGTCAGGACTCAAGATTGGTTTGTGGCAACAGACCTGAAGGACGCGTACTTTCATGTCTCGATCCTTCCAAGACACAGGCCGTTTCTACGGTTTGCCTTCAAAGGGCGGGCTTATCAGTACAAAGTTCTTCCCTTCTGCCTCTCCCTGTCGCCCCGCGTCTTTACGAAGGTAGCGGAGGCTGCCCTTGCCCCCTTGCCCCCCTCAGGGAATTGGGCACTACCTCGACGACTGGCTAATCCTAGCTCACTCGTGGGATTTGGTTTGCGCTCACAGGGACGTGGTTTTCAACCACCTGGCTCAGTTGGGACTTCGGGTCAACTGGGAAAAGAGCAAACTCTCTCCGGTGCAGAGGATCTCTTTTCTCGGTGGAGAACTGGACTCGGTCAGTATGTCTGCGCGTCTCTCCCCAGAGAACGCACAGTCAGTACTGAGGTGCGCGGCAACACTCAGATGTGGGTCTGCGGTCCCCCTGAAACAAGTTCAGAGGCTCCTGGGGCACATGGCATCCTCAGCCGCGGTCACGCCACTGGGCCTGATGCACATGAGACCGTTGGAACACTGGCTTCATACCCGAGTCCCGAGATGGGCATAGCGCCGAGGCAGGTTTCGTGTAAACATCACAACTTCGTGTCGCAAAACACGGGCCCCCGGCTGCATTGGCACATCAATTGCCTGGAGTTGTTGGCAGTGTTTCTAGCCCTGAGGAGGTTCTGACCTATGATTCAGTGCAAGCATGTGTTAGTCCGGTCAGACAACACGGCAACTGTGGCTTACACCAACCACCAGGGCGGTGTACGCTACTTTCGCATGTCACAACTTCGCATGTCACAACTAGCCCGCCATCTCCTGCTGTGGAGCCAACACAGACTCAGGTCTCTGCGTGCCACTCACATTCCGGGCGAAGCCAATCGCATGGCCAATACTCTGTCACGACAGGTTTCGCTCGGAGGCGAGTGGAGGCTCCACCCTCAATCGGTCCAACTGATCTGGGATCGATTCGGCCAGGCACAAGTAGATCTCTTTGCCTCACCGGAATCCACCCATTGCCAGTTGTGGTACACTCCACTCGGTATAGATGCACTGGCACACAGTTGGCCGAGGGACCGGCTCAAGTATGCGTTTCCCCCAGTGAGCCTCATTGCACGGACACTGTGCAAAGTCAGGGAGGACAAGGAACTGATTCTCTTGGTAGCCCCCTTCTGGCCCAACAGAACCTGGTTCTCGGACCTGGTGCTCCTGGCATCAGCTCCTCCCTGGCGCATTCCTCTGAGGAAGGACCTCCTTTCTCAGGGGAAGGGCACAATCTGGCACCCGCGCCCAGATCTTTGGAACCTCCACCTTTGGTCCCTGGACGCGACCAGGAGGATTTCAGAGACCTCTCACCCTCAGTGGTAAACACCCTCTTACAGGCAAGAGCCCCCTCCACCAGGCGGCTGTATGACCTAAAGTGGCGCATTTTTGTGAACTGGTGTTCTTCTCGGGGGAAGGACCCACGGAGATGTGGCATTGAATCAGTGTTATCCTTACTCCAAGGAGGCCTGGACAGGCACCTATCTGCCTCAACACTCAAGGTCCATGTGGCAGCTATATCAGCTAATCATGACTTGGTGGGTGGCAGATCGGTGGGGAAACACGATTTGGTGGGGAAAACACGGTGGGGAAAAACCTTTGGATCAGGTTTCTTAGAGGAGCTCAGAGGCTGAACCCTCCTCGGCCGCACCTTATCCCCTCTTGGGATCTCGCTGTGGTTCTCCAGGGCCTACAGCAAGATCCCTTTGAGCCCCTTCAGTCAGTCAAACTTGATACCCTCTCCTTGAAGATGGCTCTCCTGACTGCGCTCACTTCTGTCAAAAGAGTGGGAGAACTCCAAGCCCTCTCCGTTAACAGTTCGTGCCTGGAATTCGGGCCGGCAGACTCTCACGTTGTCCGGAGACCCCGGCCTGGATACGTGCCCAAGGTCCCCACCACTCCCTTCAGAGATCAGGTGGTGACCTTGCAAGCTATTTCTTCCCAGGAAGATGACCCCAACCTGACCCTGTTATGCCCAGTCTGTGCCCTGGGCATTTACTTGGAATGAACTCAGCCCTTCAGATGTTCGGAACAGCTCTTTGTCTGTTATGGAGGACAGCAGAAGGGGAAGGCTGTCTCCAAGCAAAGGATCTCCCACTGGCTAGTGTACGCAATCCATACGGCCTACCAGGCTAGAGGCTTATCCTGCCCACTGGGAGTGAGAGCCCACTCGACCAGGGGTGTCGCTGCCTCGGCAGCTCTTGCTAACGGGGCCTCGTTAACAGACATCTGTAGAGCTGCAGGTTGGGCTACACCTAACACATTTGCCAGATTTTACAATTTGCGCATGGAACCAGTGTTAGCTAGAGTCTTAAACGCAAGCTCTTGACTCAGCACACTGGTTGGTGTAGAGCTTGCCTAAGCGCTTCCCCTAATGGTGATTACGCTTCTAAGTTTCAGTAGGTTTCCTGACGTGAACCCTGGACACCTTCTCCATCACTTGGCACTTCTGGACGTAGTAGAGTTTTGCGGAGGAACTCGTTGCTAATTCCAACACAAGGTATGAACACCTTTATTTTCTCATAGTTGGATTGTGCCCCATACATAGTGGCTCCTTATGAGGCCCCATGTGTGTAATTTCCACCTATATCTCTCTGTGGTGCGGTGTTTCCCCTGAGGATAGGTTTGTCTCTAGGGTCTGAGTTTGGTTGCCTCCCCTGGCGTGAGACCCACCTCAGTTCCCATATCTAATAATATTCACTTTATACCCCCCCTCTGGGCAGGTTGTGATCTCCGTAGTGCCTTTTTCCCTCGGGGAATAGTCACTTCCCAACGTTCTCAAGACACTCAGCCGCTCCACTGAGGAAGGCCCGGCTGCAGGACTCTGCTGTAACAGGTCAGTTCTTGGACGTTGGAAGGTCACGAAGAGGTGAGCTGCACTTATGTTAACACGTTGGCTTGTTACTACCTGCACCCCATCACTCGTGACACGGCCATACTTGTGGCGTGTTTTTATAGGGACCCCTAGTGTCGTACACTGGACACAACTCAGAGTGTACGACAGATAGGAAACGTCTCGGTTACGTATGGTAACCCTCGTTCCCTGATGGAGGGAACTGAGACGTTGTGTCCTTCATGCCACAACTCTGGACCGCCTCTGAGTGAGTTGAGATGCTCGGCTCCTCAGATCAGAACGAGTGAGCAGAAGCACACGCTGCCCTATTTAAACCCGGATGTCCGGGGCGTGGCCAGCTATGCAAAATCTGCACACCCAATTTCATTGGCCTTTCTCAAAACTGTCAGAAGTTTTGGGCTCCCAAGAGCAACCCCTAGTGTCGTACACTGGACACAACGTCTCCGTTCCCTCCATCAGGGAACGAGGGTTACCATGCGTAACCCAGACATTAACTACATTAATTAATAGATTAATAAATAGTGTTATAAATGTATTGTTCATAGTTTGTTCATGTTAGTTAATACATTAACTAATGTTAACAAATGACACCTTATTGTAAAGTGTTACCATATATATATATATATATATATATATATATAGTACTGTGCAAAAGTCTTAGGCCACTAGTATTTTCATCAGCTAAAAATGGTATAAAGTCAGTTAAAGTCGGTCTTTTGCTGTAGTGTGTCAGTAGGAAATATCAGTTTACATTTCCAAACATTCATTTTGCCATTAATCGTAATAATCCAGTGAGATTTTTGTTTGCACAAGGAGTCTGCCAACAGCGAGTGCTCCACACAGAGATCTGATCCGACCGTCATCCAGTCTGTCTGGAATGACATGAAGAAACAGAACAAACTCAGACAGACTAAATCTAGAAGAACTGTGACAAAGTCTCCAGGATGCTTCAAGAAACCTACCTGCAAAGCTGCAGCACTGTTAAAAGTTTTAGGCACTTGTGTAAAAATGCTGTAAGATGAGGATGCTGTCATAAATAGATTTTCTTTATCAATTATCTTCTATTAACTAAATTAAATCAACATTTGGTGCGACCATTCTTTGGGTTTACAGCAGCGTTTGCCCTAGGGGCACTTGTGCAAAATTTTTCAGGTAGGATTTACTCTGTTTCAGTTCGTTCTGTGTCTTCATGTCATTCCAGGAAGACTGGATGATGATGAGATCAGATCTCTGTGTGGAGCACTGGCTGTTGTCAGACAACCTGTGCAAACAAAAATCTCACTAGATTATTACAATTAATGGCAAACAGAATGTTTGGAAATGTAAACCGATATTTTTTACTGACACACTACAGCAAAAGATTGAAATAACTTACTTTAAACCATTTTTTAGCTGGTGTTTGTTCCATTACCACCACAGTGGTAAAAATCTGCCACCGTCACAGCCCTAATTGTCAATCATGTTTGATGATAGTGTCCCTGACAGAAATAGTTAGTTTTATCTGTCCAACATATAGCATTTTTTTTTTTAAATCGAAATGTACACTGACCAAAATTATAAACAACACTTTTGTTTTTGCCCCCATTTTTCATGAGCTAAACTCAAAGATCTAAGACTTTTTCTATGTACAAAAAAGGCCTATTTCTCTCAAATATTGTTCACAAATCTGTCTAAATCTATGTTAGTGAGCACTTCTCCTTTGCCGAGATAATCCATCCACCTCACAGTTGTGGCATATCAAGATGCTGATTAGACAGCATGATTATTGCACAGGTGTGCCTTAGGCTGCCCACAATAAAAGGCCACTCTAAAATGTGCAGTTTTACTGTATTGGGGGGGGGGGGGGGGTCCGAAAACCAGTTAGTCTCTGGTGTGACCACCATTTGCCACATGCAGTGCAAAAAACCTCCTTCACATAGAGTTGTTCAGGTTGTTGATTGTGGCCTGTGGAATGTTGGTCCACTCCTCTTCAATAGCTGTGTGAAGTTGCTGGATATTGGCAGGAACTGGAACACACTGTCGTATACGCCGATCCAGAGCATCCCAAACATGCTCAATGGGTGACATGTCCGGTGATTATGCTGGCCATGCAAGAACTGGGATGTTTTCAGCTTCCAGGAATTGTGTACAGATCCTTCCAACATGGGGCCATGCATTATCATGCTGCAACATGAGGTGATGGTCGTGTATGAATGGCACAACAATGGGCCTCAGGATCTCGACATGGTATCTCTGTGCATTCAAAATGCCATCAATAAAATGCATCTGTGTTCGTTGTCCATAACATACGCCTGCCCATACCATAACCCCACCGCCACCATGGGTCACTCGATCCACAACGTTGACATCGGCAAATCGCTCACCCACACGACGCCATACACGCTGTCTGCCATCTGCCCTGTACAGTGAAAAGTGGGATTCACCTGTGAAGAGAACGCCTCTCCAAAGTGCCAGACGCCCATCGAATGTGAGCATCAGTTACAACAACGAATTGCAGTCAGGTCGAGACCCCGATGAGGACAACAAGCATGCAGATGAGCTTCCCTGAGACGTTTCTGACAGTTTGTGCAGAAATTCTTTAGTTATGCAAACGGATTGTTGCAGCAGCTGTCCGGGTGGCTGGTCTCAGACAATCTTGGAGATGAAGATGCTGGATGTGGAGGTCCTGGACTGGTGTGGTTACACGTGGTCTGCAGTTGTGAGGCCGGTTGCGTGTACTGCCAAATTCTCTGAAATGCCTTTGGAGATGGCTTACGGTAGAGAAATGAACATTCAATTCATGGGCAACAGTTCTGGTGGACATTCCTGCAGTCAGCATGCCAATTGTGCACTCCCTCAAAACTTGCAACATCTGCGGCATTGTGCTGTGTGATAAAACTGCACATTTTACAGTGGCCTTTTATTGTGGGCAGCCTAAGGTACACCTGTGCAATAACCATGCTGTCTAATCAGCATCTTGATATGCCACACCTGTGAAGTGGATGGATTATCTCAGCAAAGAAGTGCTCATTAACACAGATTTAGACATTGTGAACAATATTTGAGAGAAACAGGCCTTTTGTGTACATAGAAAATGTCTTAGATCTTTGAGCTCAGCTCATGAAAAAAATGGGGCAAAAACAAAAGTGTTGCGTTTGTAATTTTGGTCAGTGCATATTGTGTAACAAACAAGGTAACAGTCAGTGAGGGTAATGGGAAGTTAGTTTTTAAAGGGTTATAAAACCCCAGACTACTTTTTTTCTAAGATTTTAGCAGAGGTGTTTGTGTTTCATATCGTAGAAGACAATGTTAGCATCTGTTCATTTTAGTTGTTGGAGAAAAGTGGTTCATTTTGAGCTTTTTGCACAATTTTTGTCTTCCAGGTTTAAAATCTACATCGTGTTGACGTCACAGTTTGTGACACAGTTGTGATCGTCATAATTTGTGACGTGACAAAGGACTATAGTACTTCAATGACATGTCTGTGTCTCATTATTATTCATGAAACTGTGTGTTCTTATCCAATGAAAAGACGAGAGTCAATGCTCTCAGTATCAGTATCATGTACAGGGCTGGATTTGCCTCATACTGTGACATAGGCAAAATACATTTTTGCTGCTGGCCGGAAACCTCCTATGACCTAAACTGCTACTTTTTCGGAAATTAAAAAAACGAACAAAACCCCCCTGTATTTTAATTAATAATAAACACTATGTCAAAGCTGGTATTGTGGCTTCACTGTATACAGATACATTTATATGTGGGAGGAATAATGAGGTTTGACTGACACTTTGAGGAGCCAATGTTACGAGGTTTACGAGATCCAGGATCAGTGATCCTTAGTTTTTTTTCCGATTTGAGCTTTTTTTGATGCTACCGTGTTACTTGGAAAAAAAAAAAAAAAGGGCTTTGCTACCGAAAAGCTTTTTGATTCAGAAAACATCAACGCTAACACCATGCTATTGAGAAATGTAGTTAAACTAGTAGCCCAACAATGCTTTTTAATCATGTGCTGGAGAGCTTTCCTGTCCTGAACTGTGAAACTTCCACACCACTTTCACCTGTACATCTGTAAAAGTTGCTGAGGATTTCGCTTTCCATGCCCAATTTCCTCAGCCTTCTTAAGAAATACAGTCACTGCTGGGACTTCCTTACAAGCTGCTGAGTGTCACAAGACCAACACTCTTAAAAATAAAGGTGCTTCACGATGCCATAGAAGAACCTTTTTTGTCTCAATGGTTCCATAAAAAACCTTTAACATTTGAAGAACCTTTCTGGTTTGCTTAGTTGATAACACTTAATTTCCAGTGATATTGTCAACTTGATTGCACAGATACTATTTGAACTGAACTGAGCTGGATGATGACATCACTGGATTCAATGATGAACTTTAACTGAAAATTGAGTGTTTTCTGTTGTCCTTTTGCATTATTGACACTCTTTTCTTATTTAATACTGTAAAGCTGCTTTGACACAATCTGTATTGTTAAAAGCGCTATAGAAATAAAGGTGACTTGACTGTTTCAAAAGAGGTTTTTTGTGGCTAAAGAAGGCTAAAGAACATGGGTACCAATGGTATTTTGTGTGCTAATTAGCAAAGAGGCTAAGTGCTTTTTAGACCAGTTTACTTTGTAAAGATGCACACCTTTATGAGAGATGTCATTACGTTCTTATGGACAACATATGCTTTTCGAATTTGTGTTCCCACCTCATTAGCAAGTTTGGATCGCTAAATCTTGAATGACTGTCAACTAGTGAAATGACATTTGAACCGAGACATCAAAGCTTGTGTTAAAGGGCATGGCAGATGAAGCCTCGATTCGAGGCTTGTTAACGTAGAAATCCCTTTCGTAGAAGCCTCACTTTCTGTCCAGTCATGTGCGCGATTCCCTTTGCATGTCCTAATGTTCGACCCCCAGATCTTACTTTGCCAGTACATTTTCATTAGGACCTATTTAATAATTACATTTTTAAAAACCCAATCATACATAAAACCCCATATTCATACAATATGAAGAATGCACATTATTTCAGGAAAATTTAATTTATGCCATATGCAATTAATATGTGTACATTATTTTTCTATTACATCATATTGATATTCGTACTGGCATTTAATGGCACTGTTCAGTAGGTAAATTAATTTATCAGAGTCAGAAATTCAACAAACAAACACACACACGGTTAGGCTTTTATTTGTGCATATAACCTGGATCGATCTATGGAAATTGGTCAATGCTTCTTCCGATGGAGCTTCACAGGCTTTTGGCTGCTTTATTTTTGCTAACCACCAGATTGAGCTGTTTTCGACACTCTCAAAGCTTTGAATCTTTTCCCGAAACAGTCAGAGGAAAGTCTCAGTGCTTCACGAGGCTTCATTTGCCCGTCACTCCTGTCAGCTGTTGAATGAATGAGTGTCACGTCCCGCTTGTTTACTTTGAACCGGAAGACGCTCCCATTTTTGACGCAAGGCCTCATGGGGCGTAGAAAACTTGTGGATAGGGAGATGAGAGGGTCTGTATTAGTTACTATTGGACAAAACATAACGGCTAACTTGGATCATGTGTCCCTTAATAACCAATCACATTACAGCACTGACGTCACTGAATTTAGTCAGAATTGTGCGACACTCAATCGCCGTTTACGGATACCATAGGAATGAATGAGAAGTGCCGTAAACTGAATCTCACGTGTCGCAAAAAGTCAGAGACTTCTCTTATAAAACTTTTTTTGTGGTAAACTCTAAAAATTGTTCAATCCAAAAGTATTGTTTAGTGTAAAACATGCTGAAGACTCCTTATTCCAAACTTTAACAGTTTTACTTACTGGATGAGCTCGTTTAAGAAGCTTCTGTAGACATCGTTAGATACTATAAAGTGTTTTGGTTTAAACTGTTCAGAGATGGGAAGTAAATGAGTACAAATACTCCGTTACTGTACTTAAGTTGATTTTTCTGGTATCAGTTCTTTACTTCACTATTTATTTTTCTGACTACTTTTTACTTTTACTCTTTACATTTTTACACAAATTTCTGTACTTTCCACTTCTTACATTTTCAAACCAGGCTCATTACTTTAGTTTTAATCAGCCTTTGGGTCACCATTCCATAACAAATCCATAATAAATCATGGATCAGTTAGTCTTGACTGGCAGCACAATTCGGCTTGCGCGCGCTCTGTGTCTCCGCCAAAGGTTTCTATCAGAGTAATCAATGCAAGTGACTCAAGAATGGAGTGGAAGTGCCCGGGTGGATCATAGAGGCAAAACTACTGACCTGTTCAGGACTTCAAGTGCAGGTCAGATTCATCTGTAAACAGGCTTTGAAGTGTTAAGCTAAGGCTGCAGTTTAATGCTAAATGTAATATTATAAACGAAACTTAACTAAATTGCTGTCATCACTCAAAATACTCTATGCTAAAGGACATCGTTATTATCTACTGTAAAGTTACAGTAGTAATTTAGCAAACAAAACATCGTTTTGCAATACGTTCAGAGACAGCTAGGGCAGATAACAACACAACCCTTACGAAAATTAAAACCAAAATCCATGGTTACTATATTTAAATCATGGTAACCAAAAATTAACCATAGTTTTCCTACACTAACCATAGTCTAACCATGAGATGTGTAGTAAAACTATGGTTGTAGTTAAATTAAAACAGAGTGTAATCAATCCGCAAAAAAGAATAAAATAAAATAGAACAAAACAAAAAACATGGTTACTATACTTTTACTCTAATAAACCATGGTTAATTTTGGTAAGAGGAAAAATATGAAATATAAAATAAAATAATATAATGATAATGCAATAACATGTTCAGTATTAGGATTTTTCTGTAAAGATATTGTCATGTTGTAATCATTATTGTACTAATTTTGACATTTAGGCAATTTAGAAAATATAGTTTTGTTAAATCTATAGTATTTAATCCATTTTAAGATAAAACAACAACACCTGTTCATGATGTGATACTTTACATTGAACTTGTTTGTTACTGCGAAAAGAGAACAATACAATGAGGTGGCTGTTTTGTAACAAGGTGAAGACACTTCTGCTCATAACAGTAAATGGCTGATGGGAAAAGTGACAGGTACAAGAAAATTAGTGAAAAAAGCAAACACACCCAAAGTGAGATGCAGAGAAATATCATGAAAAATGGAAGTGAAGGTGCAGTTCAAGAGAGAGCCTTTTTCTTATTCTGCACGGCCCCAGCCTAAGTTTTTAAACATTTATTTAAATGTGATGGCCATACAAAAAAAAATAAATAAATAAATAAATAATTAGGGTAGTCCATGTTTTCAGAATTAGTTGTGGGTGTATGGGATGGCCTGGATGAGTGTGAGATTTCCCGGCCTGAAATTTTGTCCCAGTCCGGCCCTGTTCTACATGGTGGTTGTTTAGCCTTGATACATTCATTAGCTAACAATTTTTAAATGGGAGTTATTTTGTATTAATGTGTCAATATGGCGTGAGGTCCAGTTACAGGTGTGACACTAAAACAGGTGGTAGTAAACTTTTTACTTAAGTAAACAGTTACTGCCAGATTTTGGAAGATAAATTCTTGAAAGAGTGGTATAAGAGTGGTCCTTCAAGAGTCACTCTCAACTTACCTGTCTATAAAGCCTATAAAAAAAAAAAAAACTGTCTTCATGCATTTCTTAACACTTCAGACTAAATGGTTCCTGATGGTTTTACAGCTAATTCTTTACTTTAATTCTTAAAATTCTTAATTCTTAATTCTTTTGCAGTTAACGTGTCTTTTCTTCTCCAACGTTTTTTTTTTCTCACCGTGCTGACCCAACGAGCATTTCTCTGTCCAATGGTCATGCCTTAACTTTGCAAATTCTAGTATTGCATTAGCTTTGCATCCTTCTCTTGGGCATTTAATAATTTTTGACTTTTCAGTCTGGGTTAAATCTCTTTTTTGGCTTATTTATATGTAAAAGAAAACGTGCCTAATAATTATGCACACCTGAATATAAGAAGTTTTTTACTTCCAGCCTTCATGGACAAATATATAACATGTATAAATGATTAAATACAAAATTAATAGTAGTTATTAAGATGGATGTGGTTTGGAATTGGTAAAATGTGCTTGGAAAAAAAATATGTCCAGAATATTAGCGTGCCTAATAATTATGCACAGAGTGTATGTCTGAGCCCATACTTCTTTACTTTAACTTAAGTAAAAAGAAGTGTAGTCAGTACTTCTATTTTTATCAGAGTATTTTTTAAACATGAGTATCTGTACTTCTACTTGAGTGAAGGATGTGTTTACTTTTGCCATCTCTGAAACTGTTGAAGTGATTTTAATCATTTTGATTCTTGTATGTGAATGTTACTGACCTCAATCTCTCCAGTTTACAGTGTGAATCCTTCAGTACGTCACATAAGTGATTCACTCCTGTGTTTTTTATTTCATTCACACTCAGGTTCAGTTCTCTCAGGTGTGATGGGTTTGATTTCAGAGCTGAAGTCAGGATGAGACACTGTTTCTCTGTAATACTGCAATAAAACAGACTGAAGACAGAAAGAGAAAAGACAATGAATCAGATCTATGATTCATCATGAGTAAATGTCATACATTCACTAATAAACCAGCAAAATCATAGAAACTTCTAATATATGAATGAACAAACCAAGAGAGGAGTATTTGAGGAGACTAGTTACAATCCAAGTCTGGACCCTCAGTCAACAAATAAGTCAATTTTACCAATGGAAATTAATATGTAGAATCAATATAGAAACAACAGTAAAATTAACAACATTAAATGGTCTATTTTCACATTTCTATTGGATGAAAATAATCAAATCAATTAAATTAAATATTTTTTTAAAGCCATTTTAGTGTAGTTTCAATTTCTAACTATACAAACATACTAAATCTACATTCCCCTTAATAAAAAAATTAGTGAAATACACTATTAGTCCAGTATAAATATAACTGTCAGAAACATCTACTGTCATTTGTTAGACTGTTTTTTGTTGTCACTTCTGTTTTATTTCACAGCAAAAATGTCACATTTCAACAAGTTTCATGCTGTTTTTTACAGATACACATAAAAACATTGTATTCCTGAATCTTTCTTCAGATGGAGAAATGCCAGAAAGTGCAGCACTGGAAATGATGTGACAAGAGTCCAGCGGTCTTAAACTAAACAGTGAACTTTAATCTCACTGTCACTGCTGTACAGTATAATGATACTAACTCTAGTTTCTCCAGCTTGAATTGTGTGTTCATCAGTAGATCACTGAGGTTTTTCACTCCAGAGTCTCCTAGTTTATTCCTGCTCAGGTTCAGTTCTCTCAGGTGTGATGGGTTTGATTTCAGAGCTGAAGTCACAGCAGAACAACCTTCATCTGTCATATAACAGCTGCTTAACCTGCAATGACAAAAACAGCATAAAATAAGAAAAGAAAATATTATCATTATTATCATGTTTCCTGATTCTTGTATGTGAATGTTACTGAGCTCAATCTCTCCAGTTTACAGTGTGAATCCTTCTGTGTTTTTATTTGATTCAAACTAAGGTTTAGGATCTATGATGATCATAATATTGAAGAGGCATTTAGTTTCTAATAGTTTGTTTTGAGTCACGTTAGTTTTGTATGAGGGCAGGCACTGCTTCTACTTACTTCTTTTACTTTATTTTATTTATTTAATGCCCCCATTCTTTATTTTCTAATGAAAGGATGATTTCTGCATTTACACACTTACTATATATATATATATATATATATATATATATATATATATATATATATATATATATATATATATATATATATATATATATATATATATATATATATAAACTTACAAAATGTGGCCAGTATGGCAAAACCAGTGCACTGCTTTAAACAATGTAACTTAATATCTGCTGTTTAAAAAAAAATCAACTTTAACTGTACTAACTGTAGTTTCTCCAGCTTGAATTGTGTGTTCATCAGTAGATCACTGAGGTTTTTCACTCCAGAGTCTCCTAGTTCATTCCTGCTCAGGTTCAGTTCTCTCAGGTGTGATGGGTTTGATTTCAGAGCTGAAGTCAGGATGAGACACTGTTTCTCTGTAATACTGCAATCACACAGACTGAAGACAGAAAGAGAAAAGACAATGAATCAGATCTATGATGATCAACTTACTAATGTGTTTTTCATCTTCCAGCAGACGTTTGCTGACAAACATCAGTTATATCTGTGTGCAGGTAACATGAAGACTACATACAGTTCATTTAAATATACTACAAACTACACAAAAGTTGCAATGCAAAGGTTAAAAATCAGCTAAATTACTCATTAAGACAGGGGTCACCACACTCAGTCCTGGAGGGCCGGTGTCCTACAGAGTTTTGCTCCAACCGTAATCAAACACACCAAGGTCTTAATACTGTAGGTTTACTTGAATCTTCCAGGCAGGTGTGTTGAGACAAGTTGGAGCTAAACTCTGCAGGACACCGGCCCTCCAGGATCAAGTTTGGTGACTCCTGAATTAAGATGTGAGCTATTTATCCAAGTTATGAGGTTTCACTTGATAACATTAACTACATTAGTTAACATGAACAGATGATGAACAACTAGTACAGCATTTAATAACCTTAATGTAAGTTTCAATGTTTACTAATACAGTTTTAAATTCAAAAGTTTTCTGTTAATTAGTTAATACACTGTGAACTGACATGAACATATATTAGCAATGACATTAGATATATTTAATAGCTAATGTTAACAAATGAAATTGTTACTGTCTACAGTAGTCAATAGGGCCTGGCTTCTGTCAACTTTGACCTTTTGACCTTTGAACCACGACAGAATAAATAAACAATTTGAACAATAGTACCAGTACATATAATAATAAACATATAATAATAAAATAGTTTTTTAAATAATAATAATAATAAAGACTTTAAGGGGCAGTTTCCCAGACAGGGTTTAAATTAAGCCAGGAGTAGGCTTAATCTAGAATAGTTAATCACGGTTTAAAAAATGGCTGTCTGAAACGCTGATTAAGTACAGATTGCTAACTCCTGGACTATGGAGTCCTGAACTAAAATAAACTAGATTAATTTAAAACGAACCGTGCTAATCCCAATTAGCACGACAGAGGTTGCCTGTAATACATGGAATGAACCAAGAAAAGCTTAAAATTGCATGGAACTGAGTCATAATCAGAATTATACTGGCACCCTAAAAAAAAAAAGTGATCAAAGGTTTTGAAAATACATCTGTATTGTTTATCCTTTTGATCATTCAAAAAAAAAACCAAAAAAAGTAAATAAAAGTAAATTAAAAAATCATTGAAACCTAACTTTTCAATAAAATCACATTATGATTTTTTTTTTTTCTCTAATACACATTGACCACAATTATTTGCAGTCGTAGAAATTATGAGTAAAATGTCTGACGATCTAAATTCTCATTCATATTTACATTTTTTTTTAACACACCAGGGTAGCTAGGAACATGAAATTATCCAGCCGTAACTTTCAAGAAAAAAGTTAAGAAAATAGCACAAAATAGCAAGTCAATAAATAAATGAATCAAAGTAAGAAAAGAGCTAAGGCGTTGAACATTTATATTTCCACCATTAGGAGAATAATTATGGAGTTCCAATCAACAGGAAATGTTACAAATCTACCTACAGTCTGTATTGGTTAATGGCAATGTGAGGAAGATGGTTTGAATGGCCAAAGACTCTCCAAGGATCACAGCTGGAGAATTGCAGAGAATAGTTGAGTATTGGGGTCAGAAAGCCTTATAATCGGCCATGGTTGGATCTTCTGACAGAACAATGACCATCAAAATCAACACAAAAATGGGTCACTGAGCACAAAATGAAGTTTCTGGTCATCCCAGTTTATCATGGAGCTGGGAATCTGAAGGGTCTGGAGAGATTCTATATGAAGGAATGGTCTCTGATCTCTCGTCAGGTGTTCTCTAACATCCGGCATTATAGGAGAAACTCACAGCTGTTAAACTGGGAAAAGGAGGTTGCAAAAAGTATTGAATAAAGTGGTGCCATTAATTGTGGTCAATGGGTATTAGAGAAAAACAGTTCTGTCATGATGACATTTCCTATTCCTTTCATTTTACTTCAGTGAAAGATTAGGGTTTTGTGAATTTTATTTATTTACTTATTTATTTATTATTATTTTTCTTTTTTTTTTTTTTTTGAATGAAAGATCAAAATGATTAACAGTACAGATTTATTTTTACAGGCTTCATTGTTCATATCTACAAAGGGTGCCAATAATTTTGATATATAAAAACTGGAAACACAACATTAATCTGAAGTTAAACCTGCCTCCTGGTAGGTTTAATTTAAGCCTCAGTTTAGTCCTGAAATAGCTTTAGTCTTCCTCCAGGAAATCAGCTTATTAAATTCTGGACTAGACAAAGTCTAAGACTATTTAAAACCATGACAGAGAAAGCAGATTTCTGTTAGTCTGGTTTTGAGGGCCATTTTAGTCTAGGACTAGGCGTAATCTCTGTCCGGGAAACCGCCCCAAGATATGTAATAATAATGAAATAAAAAATGGATAAAATTCCCCTTACCTTTTTCAGTGGAAAGGACCCATACTTCAAATGAGAGATTTACAAAAAAAAAAAAAGATTAAACTTTCTCTCTCCGTCTCTCTGTGTTTGCGTGCGTGAGGCCAATTCTCTTTCTCTCTCTAACCCCCTTACTCTCACTCTCTCCACAGCCTGCGTGTGTGTATCTGTATGACAATGCTAGGAAAAGAAGAAAGATGAACATAGACAGAATAAATGAAGAATTTTAGCAGGTTTTAAGTGAACAATATATGTGAAAGTACCCGTACATATAATTTGATGGTTGTATATAAAATGCTTTTCAATAATATAATTATAATAATAAAGAATAATAATAACTGAAATTAAAAATAAGACAATCAATATAGAAAATGAATCAGATTATCTTTTACATTTTCCTCTTTGTGCCAGATAGTTGTTGAGAGGTTTGCAAAAACCTAAAAACTTTTAAAAACAATGTCTATTAACCCAAAGCTTTCACAACCACCTGAGTGTGCTTCTGTTTGAGCGTGCGTGTGTCTCACAGCCCCAACCACTCTTGTCATTTTCGGGGGTCCCCAAATTCGTTCTTCTGTTACAGGATACACTTGTTTTAAGAAATCTGCGGATTTCCATACGGCGTGACCATTTGGCTTTTTCCCAGGCAATCGATAGGTGATTCGTCAATGTTATGATCTCGCCTCTAATTCTCTGTCACTCTCTATTTCCCCTTGCTCTCTGTGTCACGGGGTCAAAGATTTAAATGTATGATAAAAGAATTAAACAAAATAATACTTTTAAAATTAAAAAAGACATTTATTAAACTGTCAGCCGTCCGCTCAGCTGGGACGCCTAAGTTTACTTCACCATATTACAAATAGATCCTAATCTAATCATGACAAAACTGTATATCGTTGGAAAGGTCTAAGACTCCTAAACAGATATTTGGCCACCGTTTGTGCTACAAATGATGTAGGAAAAGTAATAGCTTCATTTATGACAAGAGTGCACCTCAAAAATCTACATCATAACAGGAGTTCTGACCTTTGTCACAAAAAAGACTTTCTTCACAGGCTTTTTCCCTATAATGTTTTAGAAATTGTAAGAAATTATATATCAATTGAAAACTTAGGATCTCAAAATATATCCTTTGAAAACCATTTTAAAAATCAGACATTGCATTACCATGGAAAATGTGCATCAACATCATATTAAAAAATGTTTTCATTCATGAATTATAAAAATTTAAGTTTGGATTTTTAACATATTTAACATTTTCACGTCTATGTTCAAAATGGGAGTGACAGTTAAAGGGTTAATAAATCTATGACATTTCTTATTTGATGAAAGCATTTTTCCCGTTTTAACATTAATACAAGTAGTTTTTCATTTTAAAGATCATACCAGTTTCCTTTCAAACAAGCTTCTCCTAAGCCACAGGAAAATGTTTCTCTATTTTAGTTTATTTTATTTAGTTATTCGCACATCATTAATTTAATTTATTCACTCTTTAATTTTTGTCAGTTTTAGACCTTACGGTCTGTTATATCAGCTGAAACGCACATATGTACTTGTAGGTAGTTAAATATCAAGATGAATGCAAATGTTTTGTTCCACGCTGCACAATAAAAACAAGAGAGGAGTCTTCACTGATTTTCTTCCCCGTAAGACTGGTAGTTAAAACACACGTTCACGTGATTGTAGTTAATCGTCTAAACTTAACATCACACGAAATGTAAATAGCTTGTATCCCACAGCCCAATAAACCAGAGAGGTTGGTGAGTGGGGTCTACGATCGTCAGTGCATGTCTTATCAGATCAGCCAATGTTGTAAAACACTAAAGATGGTTTCTGGGGTTTGCGACTCATTTACAGTCTAATTGAGGGGATCTGGCATTTTTAACCTCTGTGGGGCTGGTTTAGGTAAAGTTCAGTGATCAAAAATTTTCTAAGATGTTCAGTGATCAAAAGGATATCTATTCCAACCCTTTACGGTATACACCTGTGAGTGCAGCTGGGTCTACTGGTGTTGTGAACTTTGCCAAAAAGTTCAGAAGGTCAAAGCATGTGCACTGAGCCTTTTTACAATACACAGCTGGATTTGTGTGGCATCTGGTGAGATTGTTTATAATGTGGATCTGGTGAATGTGGCTTCAAACTGATGTTCAGGATGAGGTTAGATAGATAAACGAGAAGTTGATAACAACAAAGTTAAATAGGCATGGAGGTGATTGTTTTAACAAACCGGTGTATGCTGTTGGAAAATTCTTGTTTCATTTTAGTGAATATTGTTTGTTGAGTTACATTTGTTATTTCTTTATCTTCACTCCTAGATTTTTCAATCCTCAACACAAGCACAGACACGTACACAAACACAAGCACAAACATACATGCAAACTCAAATGCAAACATGCATGAAAACATATACATACAAAAACCCAAAAAGACAGACACATGCAAACTCAAGTGCAAACACAAACAAACATTCAAACTCAAATGCAAACATAAATGCAAAACACAAAACATAAATGCGTAAACTGCAAAAACACATAAATGCAAAAACAAAACATAAACACAAACTCGAACACAAAAAGACAAAGACACATGCAAACACAAACATACATCCAAATAGTGGTGCAACGGATTACAAAACTCACGGTTCGGATCACTCACGGATCGGACCATTTTTCGGATCAGCAAAAAAGAGGAGGAGTCAAATGTAATTTGCTTTCCATTTATTACAAGAACAGTATGGCAAGAAACTTTTGGTTTACGGTACAGTACAGCACGGTACTTTTTTTTTTTTTTTTTGGTGCATTAGTCTTTGTGCAATAACAAACATTTATTTCAGTGAAAAAACAAATCTCAACATTTTAAACAATAGGGCCCTACAATCTTTTTCTTTCAGAAATTCTTGTTTTAATTCTTCTGATAATCAAATACAGGCATTAAACATTTATTTATTTTTTAATAAAATGAAAATGAAACCCTTTTATTTGCTGCCAAACAAACATTTTTTTTTTCTGTTATTATTATAATTTCTGCATTTCATTGTTTTATTTAAATTGGCCAGAAATAAGAATATTTAAACACCTACATTATACTGTACAAAAGTAATACAAGACTAATACATTTCTGTTACATGTTAAACATTACTTTTATTTTGACAGGTTGCCGGTTAGTTTTTGTGTGTATACACTATGATATGATGCTAATTTTCTCAAATGAACCGGTAAAATTTACATGAAGTGACTCTTACAGCAGTTCTGGAGATTAAGTTTATGCGTTTATGTCATCATATAATGAGCCGCAGAGGCCGAAAATAACCGCGAGCGTCACCTGTGCTTCACTATTTGTGTAGTAAACAAAGCAGCATCTCCGCCATTCATTCATACAGAGCCAAGCGGAACATGGAGGACTCGTATTTAAACCGTCTTTTTGCGTTTTAATATTCACAGACACTAGTCCATATCGCGATTCGAATTAAGTGAGAGACCAACTTTTGATTTATTAATCCAAAAATTGACGAATTCTGTGGCATCCCGTGCTATAGAGTAAATCCGTTTTCATGAATGGACTCCGCAATCCCGTCTGCGTTTTAGCGGAGGAGAAATTGTAGACGCGTGACCATGTAACGTAACGTTAGAGAGAGAAATGACATGCCGTTGTGTACATAAGATAAATAACATAAGTCTAATATAATGGCAGGGGAAACACTGTAATCTACAAGTTTTAAAAATGAGT
The DNA here is from genome assembly GCA_036247105.1 of Cirrhinus mrigala. NCBI lineage: Eukaryota > Metazoa > Chordata > Actinopteri > Cypriniformes > Cyprinidae > Cirrhinus > Cirrhinus mrigala. The sequence goes on from JAMKFB010000850.1 coordinate 1,208,912, forward strand.
TAATCCGCAGGTCACGTGCGTTCCGAACCGTGGGTTGTGATCCGCACGGATCAACCGCGATCCGTTGCACACCTAATGCAAACTCAAATGCAAACACAAACAAACATGCAAACATACATTCAAATGCAAACTCGAACACAAAATGGTAAACATAAATGCAAACACAAATATACATGCAACTAAAACAAACACACACATACATGCAAAAACAAACACAAAAAGACAAAGACACATGCAAACACAAACATCCATGCAAACTCAAATGCAAACACAAACGCAAACATAAATGCAAACACAAGCATAACAAACACAAACATGCACGCAAAATCCACATGATGATGGAAAACCATATGATTAAATAACGATGTAACTTTTGTTTTAACAAATAAGTTTTGTAGATTTTTAGATCTTTCACACCTAAAGCCATGATGAGGATTAGAAGTTGTCAAATGATCCTCTGATGGGTGCAAGAGACATTTACAAACCTAAATAGACTAAAAATTTGCTGTCGTAAGCTTGTCTGCAACAAAAGAAGTCTTAAACAAGGTACAACAATTGACCCCATTTTTACATCAGATTAGATTTTCTTTCTCATTTTAAAATGGTATTATTAGCCATGCTTTTTAAATGCAACATATTTATTGTCACACTGTAATTCTTTATTTTATGAAAATACAAACAACTGTGTCTTTTACAATTTTATTTTACTACGATTTGATCAAGTAATTGATAGAATAAATGATCAAGTATTCGATAAGACCCATCTTATCACCCAAGCTGATGTGTCTGATGGTTTGTGATGACATTAATATCTTACTGATACAGATGTGTTAAGTATGTGTAAAATATTTGTAAAGTTCAATATTAAACTTCATGCCTGACACTTTTGCAACCGACTAAAAACGAATAAGCTAAACAAACAACGAAGGATCACGAACATTGTTCACCTAAATGAACAACAGACAATAATCACCAAAACGTATTCACACAGTTAACTTTATTTAAATGTTTCACTGATATAAAATGACCCTGAGTTGTTAAAAAGAAAAGAAAAGAAATGACGGATGAAAAGAAAGCTGATGAATCGGTTCATTGAGCCGAACTGTCCAAATGAATCATTTTCCAGAAATGAATCGGACTCTGCATCACTAACACAGATCACAAAAAAACAGGGTTTGTCACATGACAACACGGAAGGAGCGTATACTTCACAAAAACTGTGGAAATGTGAGTCTTTTTATATAGGGTATCTTCGTGTGCGTATAATCAGAAGTCCAATGATTTTTGGGCGCTGCCATGTATGAGTGTTTTGGGATATGTATCCCCAGCTGCCATGTTTGAAGACCGAGGTGTATGCTGGGTAATGTAGTTCCCTGACCTGAAAGTCTACAGCGTTTGAGTGAGGTATTAGTTGCACGTGTTTAAAAACAAAAACGTAAAGAACTGTTAAAACATATTTAGACTTGAAACTCTAAAAAAAGACTTGACGTGTGTGCGGTAAAGGAGCAACCGTTGTGAAGCGAGATACCAAATAAACCAAATAATTGTCTTTATCTTAAGAAAAAGTAAATATGGTCCTGCTCTAGCTGTCTGAATATTCAGTATCTCCCTCTGTATGTTGAGTGTGGCCAGTATTTTTACTGATTGTTAGCTCATGCCTATATTTTTTAAGTTTCATCTTAAACTATGTAAGCAGGAACTTGTAAAAATATGTTTTCATTTGATAAGTTGGTCAATCGCTCATCCATAGCTTTATCCTACTGTGGTGTTATAATAAAGTTTCTGTATCGGTTGTACTTGTTGTTAAAACGCTGTGTGTGTGTGTGTGTGTGTGTGTGTGTGAGTGAGAGAGAGAGAGAACTTGAAAGAAACAAAATGTTTTGGGTTAAAGATGGGATTTTACTACAAACTATAAGCACTCTAACTTAGAAACATAACACTTTTTTTTTTTTTTTCCAACAAACCGGTTTTTGGCACTTAAAAAAAAAAAAAGAAAAAAAAAAGAAGCCGCATTTTTTGTGTTTTGATTAGAAAGTCAGATATGGTATATAAAGTAAGTCTTTTTTTATTGATTAATATGACATAATCATGATGAATTTACAAGGTTACGTATTTATACAATAATGTTTCATGAACTCACTGGTTACTGTATACATGTTCAAGAGAATAACCTCAGTTGTCAATGTAGTTTTTTAGTCTGCATTACAAATATCTTAAAAGAAGAGGCTTTCATACATTCTATTTTCATTTGTCTCAGGACACTGTTACATAAAAACGTGCCTTTTAAACTGTTTTAACAGTAATATTGAACTTTACAAATATTTTACACATACTTAACACATCTGTATCAGTAAGATATTAATGTCATCACAAACCATCAGACACATCAGCTTGGGTGATAAGATGGGTCTTATCGAATACTTGATCATTTATTCTATCAATTACTTGATCAAATCGTAGTAAAATAAAATTGTAAAAGACACAGTTGTTTGTATTTTCATAAAATAAAGAATTACAGTGTGACAATAAATATGTTGCATTTAAAAAGCATGGCTAATAATACCATTTTAAAATGAGAAAGAAAATCTAATCTGATGTAAAAATGGGGTCAATTGTTGTACCTTGTTTAAGACTTCTTTTGTTGCAGACAAGCTTACGACAGCAAATTTTTAGTCTATTTAGGTTTGTAAATGTCTCTTGCACCCATCAGAGGATCATTTGACAACTTCTAATCCTCATCATGGCTTTAGGTGTGAAAGATCTAAAAATCTACAAAACTTATTTGTTAAAACAAAAGTTACATCGTTATTTAATCATATGGTTTTCCATCATCATGTGGATTTTGCGTGCATGTTTGTGTTTGTTATGCTTGTGTTTGCATTTATGTTTGCGTTTGTGTTTGCATTTGAGTTTGCATGGATGTTTGTGTTTGCATGTGTCTTTGTCTTTTTGTGTTTGTTTTTGCATGTATGTGTGTGTTTGTTTTAGTTGCATGTATATTTGTGTTTGCATTTATGTTTACCATTTTGTGTTCGAGTTTGCATTTGAATGTATGTTTGCATGTTTGTTTGTGTTTGCATTTGAGTTTGCATTAGGTGTGCAACGGATCGCGGTTGATCCGTGCGGATCACAACCCACGGTTCGGAACGCACGTGACCTGCGGATTAACTCATTTTTAAAACTTGTAGATTACAGTGTTTCCCCTGCCATTATATTAGACTTATGTTATTTATCTTATGTACACAACGGCATGTCATTTCTCTCTCTAACGTTACGTTACATGGTCACGCGTCTACAATTTCTCCTCCGCTAAAACGCAGACGGGATTGCGGAGTCCATTCATGAAAACGGATTTACTCTATAGCACGGGATGCCACAGAATTCGTCAATTTTTGGATTAATAAATCAAAAGTTGGTCTCTCACTTAATTCGAATCGCGATATGGACTAGTGTCTGTGAATATTAAAACGCAAAAAGACGGTTTAAATACGAGTCCTCCATGTTCCGCTTGGCTCTGTATGAATGAATGGCGGAGATGCTGCTTTGTTTACTACACAAATAGTGAAGCACAGGTGACGCTCGCGGTTATTTTCGGCCTCTGCGGCTCATTATATGATGACATAAACGCATAAACTTAATCTCCAGAACTGCTGTAAGAGTCACTTCATGTAAATTTTACCGGTTCATTTGAGAAAATTAGCATCATATCATAGTGTATACACACAAAAACTAACCGGCAACCTGTCAAAATAAAAGTAATGTTTAACATGTAACAGAAATGTATTAGTCTTGTATTACTTTTGTACAGTATAATGTAGGTGTTTAAATATTTGTTTGAATGTTTGTTTGTGTTTGCACTTGAGTTTGCATGTGTCTGTCTTTTTGGGTTTTTGTATGTATATGTTTTCATGCATGTGTGTGTGTGTGTGTGTTTTAGTTGCATTTATGTTTGCATTTGAGTTTGCATGTATGTTTGTGCTTGTGTTTGTGTACGTGTCTGTGCTTGTGTTGAGGATTGAAAAATCTAGGAGTGAAGATAAAGAAATAACAAATGTAACTCAACAAACAATATTCACTAAAATGAAACAAGAATTTTCCAACAGCATACACCGGTTTGTTAAAACAATCACCTCCATGCCTATTTAACTTTGTTGTTATCAACTTCTCGTTTATCTATCTAACCTCATCCTGAACATCAGTTTGAAGCCACATTCACCAGATCCACATTATAAACAATCTCACCAGATGCCACACAAATCCAGCTGTGTATTGTAAAAAGGCTCAGTGCACATGCTTTGACCTTCTGAACTTTTTGGCAAAGTTCACAACACCAGTAGACCCAGCTGCACTCACAGGTGTATACCGTAAAGGGTTGGAATAGATATCCTTTTGATCACTGAACATCTTAGAAAATTTTTGATCACTGAACTTTACCTAAACCAGCCCCACAGAGGTTAAAAATGCCAGATCCCCTCAATTAGACTGTAAATGAGTCGCAAACCCCAGAAACCATCTTTAGTGTTTTACAACATTGGCTGATCTGATAAGACATGCACTGACGATCGTAGACCCCACTCACCAACCTCTCTGGTTTATTGGGCTGTGGGATACAAGCTATTTACATTTCGTGTGATGTTAAGTTTAGACGATTAACTACAATCACGTGAACGTGTGTTTTAACTACCAGTCTTACGGGGAAGAAAATCAGTGAAGACTCCTCTCTTGTTTTTATTGTGCAGCGTGGAACAAAACATTTGCATTCATCTTGATATTTAACTACCTACAAGTACATATGTGCGTTTCAGCTGATATAACAGACCGTAAGGTCTAAAACTGACAAAAATTAAAGAGTGAATAAATTAAATTAATGATGTGCGAATAACTAAATAAAATAAACTAAAATAGAGAAACATTTTCCTGTGGCTTAGGAGAAGCTTGTTTGAAAGGAAACTGGTATGATCTTTAAAATGAAAAACTACTTGTATTAATGTTAAAACGGGAAAAATGCTTTCATCAAATAAGAAATGTCATAGATTTATTAACCCTTTAACTGTCACTCCCATTTTGAACATAGACGTGAAAATGTTAAATATGTTAAAAATCCAAACTTAAATTTTTATAATTCATGAATGAAAACATTTTTTAATATGATGTTGATGCACATTTTCCATGGTAATGCAATGTCTGATTTTTAAAATGGTTTTCAAAGGATATATTTTGAGATCCTAAGTTTTCAATTGATATATAATTTCTTACAATTTCTAAAACATTATAGGGAAAAAGCCTGTGAAGAAAGTCTTTTTTGTGACAAAGGTCAGAACTCCTGTTATGATGTAGATTTTTGAGGTGCACTCTTGTCATAAATGAAGCTATTACTTTTCCTACATCATTTGTAGCACAAACGGTGGCCAAATATCTGTTTAGGAGTCTTAGACCTTTCCAACGATATACAGTTTTGTCATGATTAGATTAGGATCTATTTGTAATATGGTGAAGTAAACTTAGGCGTCCCAGCTGAGCGGACGGCTGACAGTTTAATAAATGTCTTTTTTAATTTTAAAAGTATTATTTTGTTTAATTCTTTTATCATACATTTAAATCTTTGACCCCGTGACACAGAGAGCAAGGGGAAATAGAGAGTGACAGAGAATTAGAGGCGAGATCATAACATTGACGAATCACCTATCGATTGCCTGGGAAAAAGCCAAATGGTCACGCCGTATGGAAATCCGCAGATTTCTTAAAACAAGTGTATCCTGTAACAGAAGAACGAATTTGGGGACCCCCGAAAATGACAAGAGTGGTTGGGGCTGTGAGACACACGCACGCTCAAACAGAAGCACACTCAGGTGGTTGTGAAAGCTTTGGGTTAATAGACATTGTTTTTAAAAGTTTTTAGGTTTTTGCAAACCTCTCAACAACTATCTGGCACAAAGAGGAAAATGTAAAAGATAATCTGATTCATTTTCTATATTGATTGTCTTATTTTTAATTTCAGTTATTATTATTCTTTATTATTATAATTATATTATTGAAAAGCATTTTATATACAACCATCAAATTATATGTACGGGTACTTTCACATATATTGTTCACTTAAAACCTGCTAAAATTCTTCATTTATTCTGTTTATGTTCATCTTTCTTCTTTTCCTAGCATTGTCCATACAGATACACACACGCAGGCTGTGGAGAGAGTGAGAGTAAGGGGGTTAGAGAGAGAAAGAGAATTGGCCTCACGCACACAAACACAGAGAGACAGGGAGAGAGAAAGTTTAATCTTTTTTTTTTTTTTTTTTGTAAATCTCTCATTTGAAGTATGGGTCCTTTCCACTGAAAAAGGTAAGAGGAATTTTATCCATTTTTTTATTTCATTATTATTATTATTTATTTAAAGTCTTTATTATTATTATTTAAAAAACTATTTAATTATTGTGTGTTTATTATTATATGTACCGGTACTATTGTTCAAATTGTTTATTTATTCTGTCGTGGTTCATTTTTTTTTTCTATAGAGAATGAGATAGACCAAAAATGCAAGCGAACCTTGGAACGCAACCTGATGCCCCCAAAGATCCCACCCCGCAAAGGATGCAGGGGACAGACTGTAAAATCTCCAAAACATTCCTCAGAGCTTCATTCATCTCCTGTCGCCGGACAGTCACGCACATATGCCATATTTCTATAACCCATCACCGGATGGTCACGCACATATGCCATATTTCACTACTCCCGAAGTCATAGGTTGACGCGACACCTGGTAAACCCATCAATCGGAGGTCATTAGAGGGTCACAAGGTCAACACTTCCGGTTAGAAGTCACGTGGGGTTCGTAACACATGTGGCAGCCACGTGGGAAGCCCCCGGGTGGGGGAGGGGTAGTGGAGGAGGAGGGTCATAAATCAAAGTTGACAGAAGCCAGTCCCTATTGACTACTGTCTACTATTGTCATAAATCACTTTAGTCTCACAGATCAATGTTCAAACATACTGTAGACTAAACAATTACAAGTCAACAACAAAGACAGTCTGCATATAAAAAATAATATTACTTTTTTTTTTTTTTTTTTAGGGAAAAAAAGTATTTCCTTAAACTGAAGACATTTAAACAATTTTGAAAAGGCAGTTCATTTGCTTTAGTGCTGCACTGATCAGGACATTTGAGGCAGATACTGATCACTGATTCTTAAAATGCTCTTGTTCAGTTTTTACAATTTACAGTATATGCTGCACCAAAATTAGACATTTTACATTTTGTGAAACACAAGCTTTAAATTAAAAGCAGTTGTGAATAGTTGTCAAAAAAGCAAAGAGTTATTCTTGAAAAATCAGAGCTCAATATTAATAATTTTATAAATCCAAACATTGTGTGAAAAAAAATAAACAACATTATTTGGTGGGGAACAAATAAAACAGTAGCACTAAATCTGGTAAAATGTTACACGTTGCTATTTGCATTATCGTTATAAAATGCATCTATGAAAAACAATATATTTCTACATAAATATAGACTATAAAACACTTTTTTTAATAAGGCATCAACATATGATAGATAAAACAAACAGTGCAGCACAAATAGTTTACAGTATTTGCACCTGGTGTGCAAAATTATGTGCCTGAAGAAGCAACACGGAGTCACAGCACACGACACTTTGCATTAAAAATTTCAAATCACAAAGGGAAGAGATAGTGATGTGTCACCTCTTCGTCATTGGATCTATGGCGCAAGCAGCGGTCTCTCCCTTCTCAAACACAGATAAGTGTTGTGAGAGTTCCCCTGGGTGTTTCGATGGCAATCTTGAAGAGCAATCTTCCTCCTAAAGAGTAATTTTTCTAAAAGAGCTGGCGCGGTTGGGATTGTTAGTTAACATGCCTTTCCCTCTGTGTCCTTCTGGTTGCGGCTTACCTCCCCAAACAATTGACACGATCATTGTGTTCAGTGTTGAGATATGCTGCCAATACGGCACCGGTACCCATGTGAGCTGTGTAAAGGCTTACACAGCTTCTGGACAAGCTGCATCCGCCCTGCATGCCATGACCATCCTGCTGGCGTTCAGGCCAAGGCGTTATGAGATCTGTACGAGGGTGGTTCCAACCTAGAGCTACAGGAACTGCGCATAATGACCAATTACACTCTCTGAGCTATGAAAGTTGTGGCGCAGGCTCTGGGAAGGGCGATGTCCACTTTGTTGGTCCAGGAGCACCACCGGTGGCTTAACCCGTCGGAAATGTGGGAAATTAGAAGTCCTCTTCTTGAACCCCTATTTCCCAGGTCGATCCTTTCAGTGACACCGTGATAAAATGTGTATGCCAGCAGACAGAGGCCATCATGTATCCGGCCTCAGCCATGGGTCGTACCCCCAACAACCCCCGTCTGCTCGTCGCCACAGATGGCCCCCTGCAGAACTCCTGAGGCCCCGCAACAGCCGGGCCAGACCCGCCCAACGGTCACAGTTCTTGCGGGAAGGTGGCAACATTAGCTCGTCAGTAGGCTTTCTAGAACCCTTGTTAGGCTTCTAGTCTTTCCTCAGACAAGCAACCCAGAGGAGGCGGGCTAACTAACCTACCCAGATCCACTCTCGACCCGGGATGAGAGATGGATTCTGTCTTTCTCCCGCAGACAGTCACTGCCTGGTCAGTAAGCATGTCCCCCTTCTTGGTTATCTTACAGCGATGGCCCTCCATGTGACGGCCAGATGCTGAGTCTGCAGACCAGGATGTTTTGGGCCCTCACCTGGTATCTCTGCATGTTAGCAAAGACACCCCGTGTCATTCTCTTACAAATCGGCTCAGGGCAAGAATGCTGTGATTCTTCAAGCAGAAATTGCAACCCTCCTGGGAAAGGGTGCGATAGAGCCTATCCCCTCAATGCCTAACCCCAAAATGAAGAAGGGGTTTGTCAGCTACTTCATTGTACCCAGGAAGGGTGGTGTCTTAAAACTGAGGTTTTTTTGAATTGGGCCCTTTTCAAGCTCCAGTTCAAATATTAACCCTTGAACATGCATTCCTTCACGTGTCAGGGTTCAAGATTGGTTTGTGGCGTTGGACCTGAACGATGCGTACTGTCATGTCTGATCCTTCCAAGACTCTGTCTTCGAGGTCGGGCTCATCAGTACAAGGTTCTCCCTGCGACCTATCCCTGTCGCCCCGCACCTTCACAAAGGTCACAGAGGCTGCCCTTGCCCCCTCAGGGAAGTGGGCATATGCATTCTCCATTATCTCGGTGACTGGCTGGTCCTAGCACACTCAAAAGGTTCGGTTTGCACTCTCAGGAATGTGGTTCTCAACCACCTGGCTCGACTGGGACTTCAGATCATCTGGGAAAAGAGTAGAGTAAACCCTCCTCAGTACAGGGTTTCTCTTTTCTCTGTATGGACTCAGTCAGTGTTCTTCACGTCTTGCCTGTGACTGTGCATAGTCAGTGCTGTAGTGTGTGAGAGCACTCAGATTCAGTACAGCGGCCCCCCTTTATGTACCAGGGCTCCTGGTTAGGCACGTTTCTGCTTCTACACCCAAGGTCTATGAACAGCTACCATGACTTGGTGGAAGGCAGATTGGTGGGGCACGATTTGTTATCAGATTCCTTAGAGATGCCCGGAAGTTGAACCCTCCCTGGTTGCACCACATCCCCTCTTTATCTGTCTGTGGTCCTTCTGGCCTACAGTAAGATCCATTGAGCCTCTTCAGTCAGTTGGTTATGTGCCCTCTCCATGGAGACGGCTTCCCTGACTGCGCTCACCTCTGTTAAGAGCAGGAAATCTTCAAGCCCTCTCCATCAACATTCATGCCTGGAATCCGGGCCGGTAAACTCTCACGTTGTTCTGAGAACCCGGCCTGAATACGTGCCCAGAGTACCTACCACTCCCTTCAGAGATCAGGTGGTGACACTGCAAGCTTTTCCTTCCCAGGAAGATGACCCCAACCTGACCTTATTATGCCCTGTCCGTATCCTACGCATTTTACCTGGAACATTCTCAGCACCTCAGACGTTCAGCTCTTTGTCTGTTATGGAGGACAGCAGAAGGGGAAGGCTGTCTCCAAGCAAAGGATCTCCCACTGGCTTGCGGATGCGATTCATGCGGCCTACCCTGCCCTCTGGGAATTAGAGCCCACTCGACCGGTGGTATCACTGCCTCTGCAGATCTTGCAAATGGGGCCTCTTTAACAGACATCTGCAGAGCTGCAGGTTGGGCTACACCTTTGCCAGGTTACAACCTGCGCATGAAACCAGTGTCTGCTAGAGTCCTGAACGCAAGCTCTTTGACTCTGCACTCTGGTTAGGTGTAGAGCTTGCCATAGCGCTTCCCCTCACAGTGATTACACTTCTGTAGATTCAGTAGGTTTCCTGACGTGAACTCTGAACAACCTCTCCATCACTTGGCACTTCTGGACGTAGCTGAAGTTCAGCGGAGGAACTCGCTATAAGAATCCAATGCGGGGTAAGTGGCTTTTGCAAACTCTTGGTTGGATTAGTGCCCCATATGTAGTGGCTCCTCATGTGGCCCCATGTGTGTAATTCCACCTATAATTCCTTGTTTCCCCTGAGACATTCCTGTCTCTAGGTTCTGAGTTTTTGGTAGTCTCCCCTGGTGTGGATCCCACCTCAGATCCCTTCGCTAATGGCATTTTCACTTTTTACCCCCCCTCTGGGCAGGTTGTGATCACCGTAGTGTCTTTTCCCTTTGGGGAAACAGTCACTGTCCCAACGTTCTCAGGCGTTTAGCCGCTCCACTGAGGAAAGGCCCGGCTGCAGGACCCTGCCTGCGACAGGTCAGTTCTTGGACGTTGGAAGGTCACGAAGAGGCGGGCTGCACTTATGCTAACACTTCAGCTTGTTACTATCTGCACCACGAGCACTCGTGACGCGGTCCGAGTTGTGGCGCGTTTATATAGGGACCCCTAGTGTCGTACACTCGACACAACGCAGAGTGTACGACAGATAGGGAATGTCTCGGTTACGTATGGTAACCCTCGTTCCCTGATGGAGGGAACGGAGATGTTGTGTCCCTCATGCCACAGCTACGGACCGTCTCTGAGTGAGTTGAGATGCTTCAACTCCTCAGAACAGAAAGAGTGAGCAGATCACGCACTGCCCTATTTATACCCAGATGTCCAGGGCGTGGCCAGCTATGCAAAATCTGCACACCCAATTTCATTGCTGTTTTCTCAAAACTGTCAGAGGTGTTTGGGCTCCCAAGAGCGACCTCTAGTGTCGTACACTCGGCACAACGTCTCCGTTCCCTCCATCAGGGAACGAGGGTTACCATACGTAACAGAGACATTAATGAGCATGTTAAACTTAAACTAGACTTATTCTTCTCACATTTATATGATTTATGGTTAATGACTTATGGTTTATATATTTATAGATTAAACATAGAAGTTAGACTGACTTATTTTGATTTAGACTGATTGAGAACACCTTAAATTAAATTTATGTTGTTCAGTTTATTTGTGAAATGATTGGATTGAACATGCTTATTGAAATTTAATTTTTATTTTTTTAGTTTCAAGTTATGATTCTTCTGTTACTTATTTGCATTTCTGAAAACTTATGAATAAACTTCTCCAACCCACCCTGTCTGACCTGGATTCAATTTTGCATCACTGACAGACGCAGCAGAGAAAAGTGTTTACATGAACTTTTTTGTAAGGACTTAAATATTCATCTGTACTTCACATTAAGGTATCGAATACCTTCAGAAGACTTGGAATATTGTGCACAAAACATTGTGCTTTTAGTGCTTGTATGCCTTTTGTGTGGCTTAACAGTAACACAGAACAGTAACACAATATCAGATTTAGATCAGCCCAGTCTGAGCAATATACCTGCAAGGAATAGTAGTATCAGAACTGAGTCCGTAATTTAAAGCTTGAAGGAAAAAAAAACCTCTTCATTATTCTAAAAACAAGATCTAGTAATTGCAAAACTTTTCTTTGAACATTTGAATACACAAATTAATAGATACATATTTGAAAACAAAGTCTAATTGTCAGTTATTTGAAGAAACTAGAGTGACACTCAGTCCTAAAGCAAACTCAGGAGAACAGAAACGTCCCACAGAACAGAAGAGCAAAACCTCAATAGATCATCATTTTCAGTTTACAAGTTTACATGTTAATGATCAAGGTAAACCATACTCCAGAATAGCAGCACAACTAAACTGTGTTGACAGTCATCATTCACTCAACAGCTCATTCATAAATTGGTCCAGCTGGGGCTCAACACCTGCGGAGTCTCCAGGACCAGCAGACTGAAGGACAAATTCATCCATCAGGAAACTACCTCTTCGGACAGTTTAAATAAAGACTGCTCTCTGAGCTCTTTGTCACTTTAAACAGACTGATAAACCCTTTTTGCACTACACTCATTATATCTGCACTGTTTATTTCACCGGTTTGCACTCCATCTGCCATGTGCCTTGTGCTACTTTATCTATCTTTTTTTGCATGTCTTTATTTGTATATTTGTATAGTTGTATTTTGTATTATATTGAATTTGTATTTTTACACTTTACTGTTAGTGTTTAGTGTTATCTGTATGCACTAAGGGTCTGAAAGTAATGCAACTTCAGTTCTCTGTATGTATGTGCTGTACATGTGGCAGAATTGACAATAAAGCAGACTTTGACTTTGATCATCAGTACAACAAAACCTGCAGCATCTGATCATTATGATGCAACAAATTGTCCAGATCATTGTATAGCTTAAAAAAAAAAAAAAAAAAAAAAAGTACACATCATTTATTTATTTTACATTATTTCATCACGTCTCACCTCAGTGTCTTGAGTTGACAGTTTGGATCCTGTAGTAAATCACTGAGCTCCTTCACTCCTGATTGTCCAGGATCATTTCCTGTGAGATCCAGCTCTATCAGGTGTGAAGGGTTTGATCTCAGAGCTGAAGCCAGAGCTTTATAACCTTCTTCAGTGATACTGCAGTCTGAAAGTCTAGAACCAGAATGACAAATGACAGAAGGGCAAAGTCAAAGATGCTTCAAGAGAGGCTTGATGTCTTTAGACATAATCGCTAAATTTTATTAGGTTATGGATTTGGATATATATTCAGACATTCTCAAATACTACTTTTTGTCAAATATTTTTTGTTTGAAAAGTTGATGTGAAGTCTCAGTTTTTGCATTATTTTTACTGCAGTCACACCTGAACATGGAGAAAGCATCTTGTTACACATAACATAAAATTTCAATAAAAATGGAAATGGGTCTGATCTGATTTCAACCTCTTATTTGAGTCTTCTGACTCAATTTTACTATATTTTTATAGCCACACCAGTTCACTTGTGTAATGTATTATTGTGTGTGTGTGTGTACAGTGGTTGAGTCTGATTTGCACTCATGATGTTTTAGAGTTTAACCGCTTCCTTGATGTGTGTTCACTGGTTTTCACTAAGTTATTGGGACCAAATATACCCATAATGATAGCAATGCCAGTAAATTATGACCTTGATGGGACTTTTTTTTTTTTTCTTTTTTGGACAGAAACTTACACATCTTACAAAAGTTTTTTGAAAGTCTAAAACTGCAGGAAGTCTTGTGTGAGGGGTATGTTTAGGGCAGGGGTAGGCAAGTTTCGGTCCTGGACAGCTGCTGTCCTGCAGAGTTTAGCTCCAACCCTGAAAAAAACCCCCGCCTGTACCTCTCTAGTGATAGAGACATTGATTAGCTTGTTCAAGTGTGTTTGACTAGTGTTAGAGCTAAACTCTAAATGACAGCGACTCTCTAGGACTGAACTTGCCAACCCCTGGTTTAGGAGTAGGGTTGGGGTAAGGGGATAGAAGACAGTTTGTACAGTATAAAAACCATTACATCTACGGAATATCCCTATAATGATAGGAATGCCAGTGTGTGTGTGTGTGTGTGTGTGTGTGTGTGTGAGTGTGAATGTGAATGTGTGTGTATTTTTCACCCCTTCACAGCTGTGGATGTTTTTCTGTGCTGTGGCTGATTTGTAGATTCTAGAATTTTTTTTTTTTTTTTTTTTGGTGTGTTTACATAAAAGTCAACAAGTTTTGTACCATTCCAAAGAAGCTACAATTTTCAAAATGTACATTTTTGCGGTCAGTGACTGAGGATTTCTCACTAATTTCTAATCAGCTAATATTTTTATCTAGAACCAAACACACTTCATTCAAGTCATTTCTGCTCCATGTGTGTTGCTTCTCTACACTGCTAAGGATGTAAAGCACTACAAGAGCTGCAGATGATGTGGTTAATAAAAAAAACAGCAGCAAAACAGACTTTCAAAAACATGTTTGATATTTTCGCTAAAATGATATATAAAAAAAAAAAAAAAAGTAAATAAGTGTAATTTTCGTTCTGGCAGTTCACATCATTCAAGCTTGTTTCAGCTGATTCACAGCTGGTCCACGTCTACCTATAGGAATACAGCGCCTAACACTGCTTCCTTATATAAAGTCCATTCAGTATTATTCAGCAGCTTATCACTTTGTTCAGGAGCGAACTACCCTCCTCCATCCCCAGCTCCTCCTTTCATCTGCAGTCAGGACTTGACCTTCTGATATTCCTTGTAGTGTTGCACAATATACCGGTACTTAAAAAGTATCATGATGTCATGCTTTTAAAAACATTACGATTCTGCATTTTACCAGTACCGGTACTTTAAGAATACATTTTAATACGAGCCGTATTTCTGCGTGTCTGTGTTAGTGAATGACGCAGACGCGCAGTTTTGTTTCCTAACATTACACACATACGTGTGATGCTCACAGTGTTTTCAGCCTCTTCTGCCACAAAATACGAGTACATGAACACATGAACATGATCTCTAGAACTGTTCTGAGAGTCACTTCATGACCATTTTACCGTTTCTTTTGTGGAAACTATCGTCATATAATGAAGATCTTAAAAGTCTTCACAGCAACCCGTCAAAATAAAAGTTTGGTTTAATTCGCCGGTCAGAAATATATTAATATATTACTTAATGTAAAAATAGTACTACTACTACTAATAAAAATATTATTAAAACAATGTTTAAGGAATATTTACCAGAAAAAAAAAATATTTACCAGAATTTATTTACCAGAAAATTGTAAATACACAACACTGTATTTCTGAAAAAAAAGAAAGAAATTATCCTTTATAAATTCATTAGACATGCTTTTGATTATTAAAATGTAATGAAACGATTAAAATAGAATCCAGAAAATGAATGGAAAACAGATTCACAAAGAAAAGTGAATTTGAGAAAAAAAAAAAAAAGAAAACATATTTCACAGGGCCTTAAAAACATGTATTTTTTTTTTTTTTACTTTTAATAAATTGCTGTTAAATTCTGCAAGTTCCATGATTTCAATTAATTAGACATGCTTTCTGATATAATTGTTTTATGTAACCATTAAAATAGAATCTACAAAAATTAAAATGGAATTTGAGAAAAAATAAAACAGATTTCATAGGGCCCTCTTTATTTCATTTGTGTCTTTGTTTTTTTGTAGTTGTCCTTTAGTTTGTTACTTGCATCTACGTTCTTATTATTAATATCAAAGATAAACTAACAACAGATGACTATGTCATGATATAAACTGTTGTGAAATAAAATTACTATATCATGAAATAAGATTTGGCTTTATCCTTTAAGCTAACTTACCAATATAGCAAATATCTCTACTTACCTGTAGGCTCAGTAGTTGTTCACCATAATCCTGTGTAGTAGCACTAGCATGTGATTATTATTATTTTATTTTTATTTTTTTTAAAGGGGGGATGAAATGCTTTGTTTTAACAGTATTGCAGAGGGGCCGCCAATTACAATTAATAAAAAATTATAATATTGTTAATATATGTAAAAATGTCTAGTCATAATTAAATATCATAATTTGATACATAATTAAAAGAGAAATAAATACAAACCTGTTACTATGTGTTCATTATTCGAGCACACTGATTGGTTTAATAACAACCAACCAATTTATCTAAGGTGTTACTGCTGCATACATGCTAAAACAGATTTAGACATGGATAAATGGCTGTCAACGGGATCACTGAAAAGGACAAATACAGACATTTCTTCATCTGCAAGTAAGCCTGAAACTGAAAAGACTCAAAATAAACCTAAAAAAAAAAAAAAAAAAAAAAAAAAAAAAAACACAAAAGAAAATATAGTAGTAACTACCTAGCATGAATTAAACTCACTTCTAAATTGATGAACTTTACATATTTACTGAACCAAACTGAATCAAAATCTGAACTGATTTTAACTGAATAATGACTATTACTATTGTCTTCACAGCTGCTTTACAGTAGAACTGAATTCTGTTTGTATCACTGAGTCACTATTTTCTTGTTTTGACCTGTAAAGCTGCTTTAAAACTGTATTGTATAAAGTCCTATATAACTAAACGTGTCTTAACTTTACTAGTTAACTTTTTTCTGTTCATCATGAGAGAGCATTTTCATTATGCATGTTGTTTGTTTGTTTTAACAGATACTTATTTTAAGCAAAATATAAAAATGTTCCAGACTTTAAGAGGAAAACCCTGAACTCCCATACAGTACATTTTATCAGTAATGCAAAAAAGTAAAAATAATAATAGCCTGAAAACATCTTATCTTAACTTTGGATATCCAATTATACATACAAACAGATACGCATCATGATAGATACAAATGAACCACCAAATATATGTTAAGTTATCCCTACCTTAAACATAACCAAATAAATCCTGTAAACGGTATAGCACAATGTGTCGGCTTAGGACAGTGTCAATAACAGACCAAATCAGAAAAAGAACACTACAACAGGCTTAAATATAAAAGTATCTTGATGCACGACATACAGTTGTATGTTCATTATCTAAGTCTGGTTTTCACCTTGTGATTTCGTTGAACTCAATTTTTGTCTATTGTCACACAACTTACCTCAGTATCTCCAAATGACACTTCATATTTTCCAGTCCAGCGCAGAGCAGCTTCACTCCTGAATCCTGCAGATTATTATTGCTCATGTTCAGCTCTTTCAGACTGGTATCTGATCCAAGAACTGTAGCCAGAGCTGAACAGCTTTTGTCTGTTAAGCCACAATCATTTAGCCTATGAGGGAAATAAGATTACAGAATAATTAGATTGAATACATTTGCTAAATACAAATAATAAATATATCAGTTAATCTATAGCTTTAATTACAATGAATTATACATTTGAAAGCACTAGTTTCATGGTTTCAAGGAAAAGCATTGCTGAGTGAATTCTGATTAAACACCTTAACCATTAACCAGTGCTCAACACTGGCTACAATGCACAATGCTGTAAAAACATGTTGTAAAAACACAATGCTCTTTACAGTGTTGACAAAAAAAATATACACAGGAACGTTTGAAAGCAGCTGCCTATCAGTGAGAACCACACTGACCCAGTATTTGGTACTACTGATACTGCAGAAAGGCTGGAATTATACATTAAAAAAAATCACAATCACTAGTTAGCTGATTATCTGTAGACATTTACTGCAAACATTTGAGTGGACATTTGATGAACTAACCATCATCATTCAAAATACTTTTCTCATATGTCAAACCTCAGCATCCCTGAACAAATCACTTTCTGCTACTAACATTAATTGTTTCAAGGAAAACAAAAAGCTTCATTCTCAGCTAAAGAAGACTTTTTTAATATAATTTTCCAGAACAACAAGATTTTCCATTACATTTTATATTTTTCTAATTTCCCATGCATTTTCCAAGACTAAAAAACAAACAAACAAACAAAAAAAAAAACAGTAATTTTTCAGGTTTTCCAGGATGCATGGGAACCCTAGATAAATGTATTTTTTTCAGATGAAAGCAAAAAATTATTAACTTACAGAGCTCTTTTAGATGTTTTGATGACTGCCAATAATCTAATGAGACACTCGTCTGATTTCTTGAATTTCTGAAGCTCAAACTCCTCCAGCTCCTCCTCTGATGTCAACAACACAAAGGCCAAAGAAGACCACTGGGCAGGTGAAAGATCAGCAGATGAGAGACTTCCTTTGCTAAGGTGGGTCTGAATGTCTTTCACCAGAGTTTGGTCGTTCAGTTCATTCAGACAGTAGAACAGATTGATGGATCTCTCTGGAGACAGATTAGCTTCAAATTTCTGCTTGATGTATTGGACTATTTCCTTTTTGATTTGGTCATTGTTGTCTTCCTGCATCAAAAGACCTCGTAAGAGTCGTCGATTGGACTGGAGTGACAAACCAAGGAGGAATCGAAGAAAAAGATCCAGGTGTCCATTATCACTCTCTAGTGCCTTGTCCACTGCAGTCTTGAGCAAATCAATCATGGTTTCACTTTTGTTTTCCTGTTCTATAGAGTCTTGATCAAACACACATTTCTTGTTGATGTCTAGAAACAGATGAGCATAAAGGGCTGCAATAAACTCTTGAATGCTCAAGTGAACAAAGCAGTACATGGTACCAAGAATGATCCCTGTTTCCTCCTTAAAGATCTGGGTACACATGCCTGAATACACTGATGCCTTATAGACATCAATACCACAATCTTTCAGATCTGATTCATAGAAGATCACATTGTTTCTTTCCAGCTGATGAAATGCCAGTTTCCCCAGTGAAAGGATGGCATCTTTATCCCAGGAAACATATGGTCTGTATTCTCCATCATACTTTCTGAGACTCTGCAGAACCTGAAAGTGGAGTAAGTATGTATACATTTGTGTCAGAGTCTTGGGAATGTCTTCAGTATCTGATTCCTGCAGTGTTTTGGACTTATCATGAGCCTTATTGTTTTTCACATCATTATTTTTTTTCTCCTCCAAAATGTTCTGGAGAACAGTGGCTGAAATCCAGCAGAAGACTGGGATGTGGCACATGATAAAGAGACTCTTTGATTGTTTAACATGAGCAATGATTTCTATGGCCAGATTCTCATCTGTGACTCTTTTTCTGAAGTACTCCTCCTTTTGTGCATCATTGAATCCTCGTATCTCTGTCAGACGGTCGATACAGTCAGGAGGAATCTTACCGGCAGCTGCTGGTCTGGTGGTGATCCAGATGAGAGCAGAAGGAAGCAGATTTCCCTTGATGAGGTTTGTCAGGAGAACATCCAGAGAGGCTGGTGATAAAACATCAGACCGCACGTCATTACCATCAAAGTTTAGAGGAAGACGACATTCATCCAAACCATCAAGAATGAACAGGACTTTTTGGTTCCTTCTTGTAAGGTTCAGTCCTTTTGTCTCAGAAAAAAATTGAGTTATAAGGTCCATCAAACTTAGTTTTTCTTTCTCCTTTAAGTTCATCTCTCTAAATGGGAGAGGAAATATGAAGCTGATATCTTGATTTTCTTTTCCTTCAGCCCAATCCAGAACAAACTTCTGCACAGAGACTGATTTTCCGATGCCAGCAACTCCTTTTGTCAGGACAGTTCTGATCTGCTTGTCTTGTTCAGGTGCTTCAAACAAATTTTTGCATTCAACCTGTATCTCTTGTGATTCATGACGTCTGGAAGTAACTTCAATCTGTCTTACCTCATGTTCAGTATTGACCTGTTCACTACAACCCTGAGTGATATAGAGATCTGTGTAGATGTTATTCAGAAGTGTAGAGTCACCTTGCTTTGCAATTCCTTCAAACACACATTGATATTTTTCCTTTAAGCTACATTTTAGCTGATGAATGAAGAACAGCTCATCTAAACACAGGGACAAAAATGAAACAGATTTTTGTTTTAGCATTTTAGTTTTACTATTTTCTCCATTACATTTATAAATGACAATGTGACAGATGATCATGAGTCTCTTACCTTCTAAAGTATCAGCAGCTTCATCTTGCTTCATCTCTCTCAGGAAGTAGAGCGTGAGATCAAGAGCTGCTTCTTTGATACTGCATCTGTTCTCATTAAAATCCTTCACAAAGTATCGTAAATCTTCTTCTTGTAATATTTTCTTAAACTTTTCCAGCTCATTGCTCAGAAATGTAATTACTTTGCTTTCAAGACCCTAAAATAAAAGAAAAATACAGTTTCTGTGTTTCTAAAAGTAAACAAATGATCAAGATAAAACAGAAATCAAATTTCTACTGAATACTCTTGCAAGTGTTGTTCAGTAAACTATTTGTTTGTTATAAATGTAAACATTATTGAAATTAAGTATTGTGTTTTCCTACCTGGAAGATCCTCAGGAGATTGTCTTTGTAATTCTTGTAGTTCCTGTGAGTCTGGACGTCTGAATCTAATGTCTCATATTGAACCCTATTAGTGAATAAAATGAAGTACTGCATTTTTTGGGAAACTATTGGAGAATTAACAAGGACAGAGAGCAATAGCTGTTTAAGTTCACACTGTTAAAGTATAGGATCTATTTAAGTATAAATTTAGGTAAAAATTAGGTCTCACTTTAATCTTCTTTGCTGTTGCTCTTAGCATCTTAATGAAAACACTGATAAATGTTTACACAATACAGATTCATTATAAATGAAGAGCTCCTTACCAAAACGCGATAAATGCCATTTTTTACAAAATTGAGTTCCTGCCAAAATCAGTATTGTATCTGGTCGTTATTAAAATGGCAGTTTTTAATTTTACGCAAAATGCGATATCCGCCGTGTAATTCTGTCATGTTTTCTCCCTTTTTTTCCAAACCGTGACAAACGCCAGTCTCCCTTTTCTGCAAAATGCGATACATCCGCTCAACCAATCACAGTGCAGCATTTCACGCATTGTAAACAGTAAAGGTGGCGCTTTGAATACACCCCGCATCCTAGTTTTCAACGCTGAGTAATGTATCACAGACATATTTGACCAATCCTTTCATAAACAAAGTGTAGAGACAGTGTAAATAAGAGATTCACTGTGCAGTGTAGAGAGTTTGGTTGATTATAATTTTGTGAGATCGCGATGAACTAAGATGACTGACAGCTTTTAATGATTTTTAAGGGAGTTTGTAAATGATATATTGATTTAGTACAATTCAGTTAAATAAATAAGAAGTTAATATTAAGTGACTTACATTGTCTGACTATAACACTATTGCCTGATTTTGCTCTATTTCATCTTCAAAAATAGTTTGAAACAAAGTCACAATTGAGCCCCAGCGCATCTCCATTCAAATATAGCCCTGTTTCACATTTTCTAGTAAGTCAATGAATTAATTACCCATTCATAAACAGAGTCACTTGCTTTATTCCTGAATGAATCAGCTGTTCGAACGAATCAAATGAATGATATGATTCAGAAATTAAATCAGTGACTTACCGCCACCTACTGGCAGTATTTCATTTTTATCTTCTTTTTAGTTATTAAAATCATTTAATATTTCTATGTTAAAAAATTGTATATTTAAAACATTAATCTCAACAAGAGTTTATGAATTTGATTGCACTTATGCCATCTCTTTCCATCACTTATACTTTCTCTAAAAGAAAAGTAAGCGTAGACCCCTAATGGATTTATTGCATTTTGGGAAAACGTAATCTGTTTTCATAATAAATCTTTGAAAAATCAAAATCTAGATTTGAATTTTTTATGTTATTATAACCTAAAGATGCTATGTGAAAGTTTAAAACAGAAAATAGTGGTTTTCATCTTGCCACTTTCTTGGTAAAGAAAACACATTTTTACTCAAATTAATCAAAATGGATTTATAGCGTTTTGGAAAAGAGCTCCTCAAATATTCAATGAAATATTTTCTTGCAGTCCATGTGCAACCAACAATAAGAAAAACATTACCTTTTGGTAGATGATGTTTTTTTCTCACTGAAGTTCAGTGGTTGACCTTTTGACCAGTCACTCTTCACAGACACAGAGCTGGACACATGTGAGCCTGATCTTACACTAATGACACAAAGAATAGAGAAAAACAAAAACAATATTAAAGCTGCAAGCAGCGATGAAAGGGCCCTCGCACCCGGGCTCACCACCGATCGGTGGCGAATGGTTGGCGCTATGCTTTTCACATAGTAAATTTAGGAGGAATATGTCAAAGTCATTTATATGTGCCAAACTTCCTGCTGCCAGCTGGTGGCGCTATATCAATAACTGAATATTGGCATGTAGATGAGTTCAGGTCAGCACTTTTGTCAAATATATGAAGATTGGTGCATATTGAACATGGCATGCTTGAGTTAGTGTAAGACATTACATATCCTGCTGCCAACAGGTGGCGCTATGATTATAACGTATATTGGTCTTTAGATGTCTTCAGGCCAGTACTCTTACCAAACATGTGAAGTTTGGTGCAGATCAGACATTGCATGTTTAAGTTAGTGTAAAATAAGTCATTTCCTGTTGCCAACAGGTGGCGCTATGATAATAACTGAATATCGGCCTCTAGATGTGTTCAGGCCAGGACTCTTATCGAACATGTGAAGTTTGGGGCAGATCGGACATTTTATGGCTGAGCTATAACAGCTTCTATTCCGATGGCGAAACATCGAACTTTTTCAAGCCGCCATGGACACGCCCTTTAACGAAAACTCAAGATCTTCACAATTTATCATGGCAAAGGCCTTTAGAGTAGACTGACCAAATTTGGTGTTGATCTGAATAAATCTCTAGGTGGAGTTCACTGCAGAGTGCAACATGTCACTTCCTGTTGCCAATAGGTGGCGCTATGACTAAAACTGAATTTGACTATGGGTATGTGTTCAGGACCAGACTCTTATCAAACATGTGAACTTTGGGGCAGATCAGACTTTGTATGGCTGAGTTATAACAACTTCCTTTTTCATGGCGAATCATCGAAATTTGACAGGCCGCCACGGACACGCCCTCCAACGAAAACTCTAGATCTTCGCAATTTAACGTCACATGGGCCTTTAGATTAGACTGACCAAATTTGGTGTTGATCTGAATAAATCTCTAGGAGGAGTTCGTTCAAGTATGATACCTGGAAATGACAAAAATGACTCAAAATTTTCCGGGAAAAATTAAAATAACTTACTTCCTGTTGGGATTTGGATTTCGCACCTGGAAACTTTTTTGTAGGTATTGGTGTGTTACATGTGTGTGCCAATTTTCATACATGTACGTGAAACGTAGCTCGAGGCACACTCCGCTGAAAGTGTATAGGTGGCGCTGTCGAGCCAATTCACCACACCCACTTCTGAGACCCATATCAGACGTAAATTTTCGCCAGTTCTGATGCGTGTGCAAAGTTTCGTGAGTTTTCGGGCATGTTTAGGCCCTAAAAAATGCGATTCATTTTGGAGAAGAATAATAATAATAATTAAAGCTGCAAGCAGCGATGAACGGGCCCTCGCACCCGGGCTCACCGCCGACCGGAGGCGAATGGTGGGCACTATGCTTTTCACATAGTAAATTTAGGAGGAATCTGTCAAAGTCATTAAGATGTGCCAAACTTCCTGCTGCCAGCTGGTGGCGCTATGCCTATAACTGAATATTGGAACGTAGATCTGTTCAGGCGTACACTTTTATCAAAGATACGAACTTTGGTGCAGATTGAACATAGTATGCTTGAGCTAGTGTAAGACATGACATATGCTGCTGCCAACAGGTGGCGCTATGATTATATCTGAATATTGGTCTTTAGATGTCTTCAGACCAGTACTCTTAACAAACATGTGAAGTTTGTGGCAGATCAGACATTGCATGTTTAAGTTAGTGTAAAACAAGCCATTTCCTGTTGCCAGCAGGTGGCGCTATGATTATAATAGAATATTGGCCTTCAGATGTGTTCAGGTCAGGACTCTTATCAAACATGTGAAGTTTGGGGCAGATCAGACATTGTATGGCTGAGTTATAACAACTTCTATTACCATGGCGAAACATCAAACTTTGTCAGGCTGCCACGGACACGCCCTTCAACGAAAACTCAAGATCTTCACAATTTAACATCGCAAAGGTCTTTACATTAGACTGACCAAATATAATGTTGATTTCATGAAATCTGTAGGAGGAGTTTTTCACAGCGTAAAACATGTCACTTCCTGTTACCAGCAGGTGGCGCTATGACTATGACTGAATATGATCATGGGTATGTGTTCAGGACCAGACTCTTATCAAACATGTGAAGTTTGGGGCAGATCAGACATTGTATGGCTGAGTTATAACAACTTCCTTTTTCATGGCGAATCATCGAAATTTGACAGGCCACCACGGACACGCCCTCCAACGAAAACTCTAGATCTTCGCAATTTAACGTCACAAAGGGCTTTAGATTAGACTGACCGAATTTGGTGTTGATCTGAATAAATCTCTAGGAGGAGTTCGTTCAAGTACGACGCCTGGAAATGGCAAAAATGAGACAAAATTTGCTGGAAAAATTAAAAATATCCGACTTCCTGTTGGGTTTCGGATTTTGCCTCAAGAGACTTTTTTGTAGGTATTGGTGTGCTACATGTGTGTACCGAGTTTCGTAAATGTACTTGAAACGTAGCTCGAGGCGCACTCCGCTGAATGTGTATAGGTGGCGCTATCGAGCCATTTTGCCACACCCACTTCTGAGACCCATATCAGACGTAAATTTTCACCAGTTTTGATGTGTGTGCAAAGTTTTGTGAGTTTTCGGGCATGTTTAGGCCCTCAAAAATGCGATTCATTTTGGAGAAGAATAATAATAATAATTAAAGCTGCAAGCAGCGATGAACGGGCCCTCGCACCCGGGATCACCGCCGATCGGTGGCGAATGGTGGGCACTATGCTTTTCACATAGTAAATTTAGGAGGAATATGTCAAAGTCATTAAGATGTGCCAAACTTCCTGCTGCCAGCTGGTGGCGCTATATCAATAACTGAATATTGGAACGTAGATCTGTTCAGGCGTACACTTTTATCAAAGATACGAACTTTGGTGCAGATTGAACATAGTATGCTTGAGCTAGTGTAAGACATGACATATGCTGCTGCCAACAGGTGGCGCTATGATTATATCTGAATATTGGTCTTTAGATGTCTTCAGACCAGTACTCTTACCAAACATGTGAAGTTTGTGGCAGATCAGACATTGCATGTTTAAGTTAGTGTAAAACAAGGCATTTCCTGTTGCCAGCAGGTGGCGCTATGATTATAATAGAATATTGGCCTTCAGATGTGTTCAGGTCAGGACTCTTATCAAACATGTGAAGTTTGGGGCAGATCAGACATTGTATGGCTGAGTTATAACAACTTCTATTACCATGGCGAAACATCAAACTTTGTCAGGCTGCCACGGACACACCCTTCAACGAAAACTCAAGATCTTCACAATTTAACATCGCAAAGGTCTTTACATTAGACTGACCAAATATAATGTTGATTTCATGAAATCTGTAGGAGGAGTTTCTCACAGCGTAAAACATGTCACTTCCTGTTACCAGCAGGTGGCGCTATGACTATGACTGAATATGATCATGGGTATGTGTTCAGGACCAGACTCTTATCAAACATGTGAAGTTTGGGGCAGATCAGACATTGTATGGCTGAGTTATAACAACTTCCTTTTTCATGGCGAATCATCGAAATTTGACAGGCCGCCACGGACACGCCCTCCAACGAAAACTCTAGATCTTCGCAATTTAACGTCACAAAGGGCTTTAGATTAGACTGACCAAATTTGGTGTTGATCTGAATAAATCTCTAGGAGGAGTTCGTTCAAGTACGACGCCTGGAAATGGCAAAAATGAGACAAAATTTGCTGGAAAAATTAAAAATATCCAACTTCCTGTTGGGTTTCGGATTTTGCCTCAAGAGACTTTTTTGTAGGTATTGGTGTGTTACATGTGTGTACCGAGTTTCGTAAATGTACTTGAAACGTAGCTCGAGGCGCACTCCGCTGAATGAGTATAGGTGGCGCTATCGAGCCATTTTGCCACACCCACTTCTGAGACCCATATCAGACGTAAATTTTCGCCAGTTCTGATGCGTGCGCAAAGTTTCGTGAGTTTTCGGGCATGTTTAGGCCCTCAAAAATGCGATTCATTTTGGAGAATAATAATAATAATAATAATAATAATAATAATAATAATAATAATAATAATAATAAACGGAGCAATTCCAATAGGGTCCTCACACCATCGGTGCTCGGGCCCTAATAATTAAAGCTGCAAGCAGCGATGAACGGGCCCTCGCACCTGGGCTCACCGCCGACCGGTGGCTTTAGGGAAACTGCAAACGGTGGGCACTATGCTTTTAACATAGTAAATTTAGGAGGAATGTATCAAAGTCCATTAGCTTTGCCAAACTTCCTGCTGCCAGCTGGTGGCGCTATGCCTATAACTGAATATTGGAATTTCGATGTGTTCAGGCCAGCCCTTTTGTCAAACATGTGAAGTTTGGTGCAGATTGAACATAGTATGCTTGAGCTAGTGTAAGACATGACATATCTTGCTGCCAACAGGTGGCACTATGATTATATCTGAATATTGGTCTTTAGGTGTCTTCAGGCAAGTACTCTTACCAAACATGTGAAGTTTGGTGCAGATCAGACATTGCATGTTTAAGTTAGTGTAAACTGAGTCATTTCCTGTTGCCAACAGGTGGCGCTATGATAATAACTGAATATTGGCCTTCAGATGTGTTCAGGCCAGGACTCTAATCGAACGTGTGAAGTTTGGGGCAGATCGGACATTTTATGGCCAAGTTACAACATCTTCTATTTCCATGGCGAAGCATCGAACTTTGTCAGGCCACCACAGACACGCCCTTCAACGAAAACTCAAGATCTTCACAATTTATCATGGCAAAGGCCTTTAGAGTATACTGACCAAATTTGGTGTTGATCTGAATAAATCATTAGGAGGAGTTTATTACAGAGTGCAACATGTCACTTCCTGTTGCCAGTAGGTGGCGCTATGACTGAAACTGAATATGAGCATGGCCATGTGTTCAGGGTTGGACTCTTATCAAACATGTGAAGTTTGGGGCAGATCAGACTTTGTATGGCTGAGTTATAGCAACTTCCTTTTTCATGGCGAATCATCGAAATTTGACAGGCCGCCACGGACACACCCTCCAGTGAAAACTCTAGATCTTCGCAATTTAACGTCACAAAGGGCTTTAGATTAGACTGGCCAAATTTGGTATTGATCTGAATAAATCTCTAGGAGGAGTTCGTTCAAGTACGATGCCTGGAAATGGCAAAAATGACACAAAATTTGCTGAGAAAATTAAAAATATCCGACTTCCTGTTGGGTTTCGGATTTTGCTTCAAGAGACTTTTTTGTAGATATTGGTGTGTTACATGTGTGTACCGATTTTTGTAAACGTACGTAAAACATAGCTCGAGGCGCACTCCGCTGAAAGTGTATAGGTGGCGCTATCAAGCCACTTTGCCACACCCACTTCTCAAACCTATATCATATGTAAATTTTCGCCAGTTCTGATGCGTGTGCAAAATTTCATGACTTTTCGTGCATGTTTAGGCCCTCAAAAATGCGATTCATTTTGGAGAAGAAGAATAAAAATAATAATAATAATAATAAACAGAGCAATTCCAAGAGGGTCCTCACACCATCGGTGCTCGGGCCCTAATAATAATAATAATAATAATAATAATAAACGGAGCAATTCCAATAGGGTCCTCACACCATCGGTGCTCGGGCCCTAATAATAATAATAATAATAATAATAATAAACGGAGCAATTCCAATAGGGTCCTCACACCATCGGTGCTCGGGCCCTAATAATAATAATAATAATTAAAGCTGCAAGCAGCGATGAACGGGCCCTCGCACCCGGGCTCACCGCCGACCGGAGGCGAATGGTGGGCACTATGCTTTTCATATAGTAAATTTAGGAGGAATCTGTCAAAGTCATTAAGATGTGCCAAACTTCCTGCTGCCAGCTGGTGGCGCTATGCCTATAACTGAATATTGGAACGTAGATCTGTTCAGGCGTACACTTTTATCAAAGATACGAACTTTGGTGCAGATTGAACATAGTATGCTTGAGCTAGTGTAAGACATGACATATGCTGCTGCCAACAGGTGGCGCTATGATTATATCTGAATATTGGTCTTTAGATGTCTTCAGACCAGTACTCTTAACAAACATGTGAAGTTTGTGGCAGATCAGACATTGCATGTTTAAGTTAGTGTAAAACAAGCCATTTCCTGTTGCCAGCAGGTGGCGCTATGATTATAATAGAATATTGGCCTTCAGATGTGTTCAGGTCAGGACTCTTATCAAACATGTGAAGTTTGGGGCAGATCAGACATTGTATGGCTGAGTTATAACAACTTCTATTACCATGGCGAAACATCAAACTTTGTCAGGCTGCCACGGACACGCCCTTCAACGAAAACTCAAGATCTTCACAATTTAACATCGCAAAGGTCTTTACATTAGACTGACCAAATATAATGTTGATTTCATGAAATCTGTAGGAGGAGTTTCTCACAACGTAAAACATGCCACTTCCTGTTGCCAGCAGGTGGCGCTATGACTATGACTGAATATGATCATGGGTATGTGTTCAGGACCAGACTCTTATCAAACATGTGAAGTTTGGGGCAGATCAGACATTGTATGGCTGAGTTATAACAACTTCCTTTTTCATGGCGAATCATCGAAATTTGACAGGCCGCCACGGACACGCCCTCCAACGAAAACTCTAGATCTTCGCAATTTAACGTCACAAAGGGCTTTAGATTAGACTGACCGAATTTGGTGTTGATCTGAATAAATCTCTAGGAGGAGTTCGTTCAAGTACGACGCCTGGAAATGGCAAAAATGAGACAAAATTTGCTTGAAAAATTAAAAATATCCGACTTCCTGTTGGGTTTCGGATTTTGCCTCAAGAGACTTTTTTGTAGGTATTGGTGTGTTACATGTGTGTACCGAGTTTCGTAAATGTACTTGAAACGTAGCTCGAGGCGCACTCCGCTGAAAGTGTATAGGTGGCGCTGTCGAGCCAATTTACCACACCCACTTCTGAGACCCATATCAGACGTAAATTTTCGTCAGTTCTGATGCGTGTGCAAAGTTTCGTGAGTTTTCGGGCATGTTTAGGCCCTCAAAAATGCGATTCATTTTGGAGAAGAATAATAATAATAATAATAATAATAATAATAATAATAATAATAATAATAAACAGAGCAATTTCAATAGGGTCCTCACACCATCGGTGCTCGGGCCCTAATAATTAAAGCTGCAAGCAGCGATGAAAGGGCCCTCGCACCCGGGCTCACCACCGATCGGTGGCAAATGGTGGGCACTATGCTTTTCACATAGTAAATTTAGGAGGAATATGTCAAAGTCATTTATATGTGCCAAACTTCCTGCTGCCAGCTGGTGGCGCTATATCAATAACTGAATATTGGCATGTAGATGAGTTCAGGCCAGCACTTTTGTCAAATATATGAAGATTGGTGCATATTGAACATGGCATGCTTGAGTTAGTGTAAGACATTACATATCCTGCTGCCAACAGGTGGCGCTATGATTATAACTGAATATTGGTCTTTAGATGTCTTCAGGCAAGTACTCTTACCAAACATGTGAAGTTTGGTGCAGATCAGACATTGCATGTTTAAGTTAGTGTAAAATAAGTCATTTCCTGTTGCCAACAGGTGGTGCTATGATTATAACTGAATATTGGTCTTTAGATGTCTTCAGGCAAGTACTCTTACCAAACATGTGAAGTTTGGTGCAGATCAGACATTGCATGTTTAAGTTAGTGTAAAATAAGTCATTTCCTGTTGCCAACAGGTGGCGCTATGATAATAACTGAATATCGGCCTCTAGATGTGTTCAGGCCAGGACTCTTATCGAACATGTGAAGTTTGGGGCAGATCGGACATTTTATGGCTGAGCTATAACAGCTTCTATTCCGATGGCGAAACATCGAACTTTGTCAAGCCGCCACGGACACGCCCTCCAACCAAAACTCTAGATCTTCGCAATTTAACGTCACATGGGCCTTTAGATTAGACTGACCAAATTTGGTGTTGATCCGAATAAATCTCTAGGTGGAGTTCACTGCAGAGTGCAACATGTCACTTCCTGTTGCCAATAGGTGGCGCTATGACTAAAACTGAATTTGACTATGGGTATGTGTTCAGGACCAGACTCTTATCAAACATGTGAACTTTGGGGCAGATCAGACTTTGTATGGCTGAGTTATAACAACTTCCTTTTTCATGGCGAATCATCGAAATTTGACAGGCCGCCACGGACACGCCCTCCAACCAAAACTCTAGATCTTCGCAATTTAACGTCACATGGGCCTTTAGATTAGACTGACCAAATTTGGTGTTGATCTGAATAAATCTCTAGGAGGAGTTCGTTCAAGTATGACACCTGGAAATGACAAAAATGACTCAAAATTTTCTGGGAAAAATTAAAATAACTTACTTCCTGTTGGGATTTGGATTTCGTACCTGGAGACTTTTTTGTAGGTATTGGTGTGTTACATGTGTGTGCCAAATTTCATACATGTACGTGAAAGGTAGCTCGAGGCGCACTCCGCTGAAAGTGTATAGGTGGCGCTGTCGAGCCAATTCACCACACCCACTTCTGAGACCCATATCAGACGTAAATTTTCGCCAGTTCTGATGCGTGTGCAAAGTTTCGTGAGTTTTCGGGCATGTTTAGGCCCTCAAAAATGCGATTCATTTTGGAGAAGAATAATAATAATAATAATAATAATAATAAACGGAGCAATTCCAATAGGGTCCTCACACCATCGGTGCTCGGGCCCTAATTAAAGCTGCAAGCAGCGATGAACGGGCCCTCGCACCCGGGCTCACCGCCGACCGGAGGCGAATGGTGGGCACTATGCTTTTCACATAGTAAATTTAGGAGGAATATGTCAAAGTCATTAATTTGTGCCAAACTTCCTGCTGCCAGCTGGTGGCGCTATATCAATAACTGAATATTGGCATGTAGATGAGTTCAGGCCAGCACTTTAGTCAAACATATGAAGTTTGGTGCAGACTGAACATGGTATGCTTGAGCTAGTGTAAGACATTACATATCTTGCTGCCAACAGGTGGCGCTATGATTATAACTGAATATTGGCTTTTAGATGTCTTCAGGTCAGGACTCTTACCAAACATGTGAAGTTTGGTGCAAATTAGACAATGCATGTTCAAGTTAGTGTAAAATAAGACATTTCCTGTTGTCAGCAGGTGGCACTATGATTATAATAGAATATTGGCCTTCAGATGTGTTCAGGTCAGGGCTCTTATCAAACATGTGAAGTTTGGGGCAGATCGGACATTGTATGGCTGAGTTATAACAGCTTCTATTCCAATGGCGAAACATCGAACTTTGTCAGGCTGCCACGGACACACCCTTCAACGAAAACTCAAGATCTTCACAATTTATCATGGCAAAGGCCTTTAGATTAGACTGAACAAATATAATGTTGATTTCATTAAATCTCTAGGAGGAGTTTCTCACAGCGTAAAACATGTCACTTCCTGTTGCCTGCAGGTGGCGCTATGACTAACACAGAATATGGTCATGGGTATGTGTTCAGGACCAGACTCTTATCAAACATGTAAAGTTTGGGGCAGATCAGACTTTGTATGGCTGAGTTATAACAACTTCCTTTTTCATGGCGAATCATCGAAATTTGACAGGCCGCCACGGACACGCCCTCCAACGAAAACTCTAGATCTTCGCAATTTAACGTCACAAAGGGCTTTAGATTAGACTGACCAAATTTGGCATTTATCTGAATAAAACTCTAGGAGGAGTTCGTTTTAATACGACACCTGGAAATGGCAAAAATGACACAAAAATTGCTCAGAAAATTAAAAATAACCGACTTCCTGTTGGGTTTCGGATTTTGCTCCAAGAGACTTTTTTATAGATAGTGGTTTGTTACATGTGTGTACTGATTTTCATACATGTACGTGAAACGTAGCTAGAAGCGCACTCCGCTGAAAGTTTATAGGGGGCGCTATCGAGCCATTTTGTCACACCCACTTCTGAAACCCATATCAGATGTAAATTTTCGCCAGTTCTGATGTGTGTGCAAAGTTTGATGACTTTTCGGGCATGTTTAGGCCCTCAAAAATGCGATTCATTTTGGAGAAGAAGAAGAAGAAGAAGAAGAAGAAGAATAATAATAAACAGAGCAATTCCAATAGGGTCCTCACACCATCGGTGCTCGGGCCCTAATTACACAATGTATTTCAGTCTAATTTATAAACTTTTAATGTTGTAAATGGTAGTTAATATACAGATAAGGCCTTGCATTTGTTCTTCTATGCCTATAAATGTTTGATTGCATGATCTACTTTATTTTCTTCTGTGAATTTATACCTCGTAATGACTGCCTGTATAATTGTATTATTGGAAAAAAGCTCCAGACAGAGTTCAATAAAGGTCACCATACACTGTGTTCAGCAAAATTAGCTAACATAATGATATAATGTCATACCTTTTGGTAGATGATGTTTTTTTCTCACTGAAGTTCGGTGGTTCATCTTTTGACCAGTCACTCTTCACAGACACAGAGCTGGACACATGTGAGTCTGATCTTACACTAATGACACAAAGAATAGAGAAAAACAAAACAAACAATATTACACAATGTATTTCAGTCTAATTTATAAACTTTTAATGTTGTAAATGGTAATTAATATACAGATATAGCCATGCATTTGTTCTTCTACGCCTATAAATGTTTGATTGCATGATCTACTTTATTTTCTTCTGTGAATTTATACCTCGTAATGACTGCCTGTATAATTGTATTATTGGAAAAAAGCTCCAGACAGAGTTCAATAAAGGTCACCATACATTGTGTTCAGCAAAATTAGCTAACATAATGATATAATGTCATACCTTTTGGTAGATGATGTTTTTTTCTCACTGAAGTTCGGTTGATCACCATCTTTTGAATTGTCACTCTTCACAGACACAGAGCTGGACACATGTGAGTCTGATCTTACACTAATGACACAAAGAACAGAGGAAAACTATAGGAGATCCTTCAGTCTCATTTAAAGAGATTTTGTGAGCCAAATGGGAGTTTGTTTAGTCCAGTTTAACACAAACTATTTCACTAGCTCATCAGGCCTGCTATAAAGGAATCATCTAACAGTCAAGTGAAGCGCTGCTTTCTCATCCTGCACAATTTCTACTTCACTAAAAAATGCAACTGGCTAAAAAACTGTGTTATAGTGCAACCATATTAAAACTGTTGAGTAAACAAACTCTGTTGACTCCACTGACAGAAGAGAAAATACTAAAACAAAAACAACTTGAATCCATAGCAATGAATATAATGAACAATGAATGTGTACATTGAACAGTGATTGAGTCTGGGAAAGAGACAAAAATCTTTTAAATTTCCCTTTAAAAATACCCACAAATTTACACTTTAAGAATTTGATGTATATTTTCATTTTTATTAATTTAAATTATATCTAGTTTGCCCCTTAATAACATTTAATACCCACTAAATATGCAACCCCAAACATGTAATACAATCCAATATTATGATACATTTTGGACGATCTGTTGATGTCATTTCTACAGGTTCTAATAGGTTAACAGTACAGATAATTCTAGCAACATACAAACACGGTGTTCTTTTTTTTTTTTTTTTTCTCACAGAAAGTGTTTAAAATAATTATCTAAAAACAGACTCAGTCTTACCTCTGGTTCTGTGAGAGACTCATCTCAGACTGAGAGTCCTTTCCTTGCTCTTCTGACATCCTGCAGATAAACTCCAGTGATCAGCATTGGGTTGTGAAAACAATCTGCTGTTCAGTTTGACCTGAAGATGATGATCATTAATGAGATGAATAAATGTGTTGAATTATTAGCAACAGCAACAAAAACACTATATAAAATAAAGTGAGTTACAAACAAATGAACTGCCATGAAAATACACGGTCACACCAGCCGCTTTTTTATTTATTATTATTTAATTTTTTTTGCGCATCTAATCGCGTACTTACGGTATGGGTGCTGGGAGGTCAAAATGGATGTAAAGACGCTGTCAGAACGGCGTTTTCTTTATGCTGTAGCTGATATTTTCAATAGATTGCTGTTCACGAATATTACTGCACAAAATGTAGTTTAACCCTTAAAAGACCATAAAGTGACATCAAAGTAGTTACTTATTGCTATTTTCCATCAGAATGTAAAAAAATAGTAGTACAATTAAATTTTTTTGAACATTGATTTTAATGATTCTGAATACATTATATATATAATTTATTTCTCTATCAAAGCTGATTGTTTTAGCATCATTAGTCCAGTCAAATGATCATTCAGAAATAATTCTAATATTCTAATTTGCTGCTTAGAAAACATTTATTAATAGTATTATGTTGAAAACAGTGGAGTAGATTTTTTTCAGGTTTCTTTGATGAATAGAATTTCAGAAGAACAGCATTTATCTAAAATAGAAATCTTTTGTAACATTATAAATGTCTTTATCATCACTTTTGATAAATTTAAAGGATCCTTGGTAAATAAAAGTATTAATTTCCATAATCTCTTTCAAAAAATAAATAAATACATAAATAAATGCTGATCTTTCTATTTCTATTGTTAAATAAAAGCATTAATTTCTATGATGTATTTCCAAAAAAAAAAAAAAAAATTACATTTTAAAATATATTCAAATAGAAAACAGCTATTTTAAATAGTACAAATATTTCATATTCTCATGTTGGACTTATAATACTTCCTTTACAGGTTTGCTCATTCTTTCAATTGATTTCTGTTCACAATCACTCTGATTATCACTGTATTAATTATTATATCATTTTACGGTACAGTTTAGGAAAAAATTAAAGGCAAATTCACCCCAAGCGTAAAAGTGCATCCTTGCAATTTTTTTAATCATGTCCCATTTTCAAATACTCATAAAATTCTTCCAAGCATGTGTGCTTTCTAGCACTTTTACGTCATGTCCCAATTTCACTATATATATATATATATATATATATATATATTTCACAGTCATCGTGGCTATTACTGTATTAATTGTCAAGTCATTAACTGTGCAGTTCTGAAAAAAAAGGGAATATCAACCCAAATTTTTAAGTATATTCTTACATATTTCTTTTGTATTTATTCACGCAAAAAAAAAAAAAAATAATAATAATAATAATAATAATAATAATTATTATTATTATTATAATGTGCATCATTAAATTTATTCATGAAAAGTGACAATTTACATAATCTTGCACTGTTTTTACTTTGTAAGAACATGAATGCATAGGGAGCTGGATTTTCACTTGTTCATCTTTTTTTTTTTTTTTTTTTTTTTTTTTTTTAAACACAAATAAAACTTAAATGAACTAAAAGAAAATACATATAAAAGTGCTATAATGCTCTTAGATGCTTGGAGTGAATGTGCCTTTAATTTTCTCCAAAACTATACAGTAAAATGACTTGGAAATTAATACAGTAGTGGTCAGGGTGATTGTGAACTAGTATCAAATGAAATAATTAAACCTATAAAGGAAAGATTTTTATGAGCATTTGAATATGTGACATGATGCAAAAGTGCTAGAATGCAGACATGCTTGGGGTGAATTTGCCTTTCATTTTTTTTCCAAAACTATACAGTAAAATGACTTGAAAATGAATACAGTAATAGTCAGAGGGACTGTGAACAGGAATCAATCGAAAGAATGAGCAAACCTATAAAAGAAATATTTTTTATGAGCATTTGAAAATGGGACATGATTTAAAAAGTACAAGGATGCACAGTAATATTGTGAAATATTTTTACTATTTAAAATAACTGTTTTCTATTTGAATATATTTTAAAATGTAATTTATGACTTTGATCAAAGCTGAATTTTCAGCATCATTACTCCAGTCTTCAGTGTCACATGATCCTTCAGAAATCATGCTGAAGAAACAATGTATTATAATTATTACTGTTGTTGTTGCTGTTATTATTATTTAAAACATTTTTTCAGGATTCTTTGATGAATAGAAACATTCAAAGATCAGCATTTATTTAAAAAAAAAAAAAAAAAAAAAAGTTTTTTTTTTTTTTTTTTTGGAAAGACATCATAGAAATTAATACTTTTATTTAACAATAGAAATATCCAAAGATCAGCATTCATTAAAAATTGTTTTTTGTTTTTTGGAAAGACATTATGGAAATTAATACTTTTATTTAACAAGGATCCTTTAAATTTATCAAAAGCAATGATAAAGACATTTATAATGTTACAAAAGATTTCTATTTTAGATAAATGCTGTTCTTCTGAACTTCTATTCATCAAAGAAACCTGAAAAATTCTACTCCACTGTTTTCAACATAATAATATTAATAAATGTTTAATGATTCTAAAACAATCAGCTTTGATACAGAAATAAATTATATATATATATATAATGTATTAAGAATCATTAAAATCAATGTTCAAAAAAAGTGTAATTGTAGTACTATTTTTTACATTCTGATGGAAAATAGCAATAAGTAACTACTTTGATGTCACTTTATGGTCTTTTAAGGGTTAAACTTCATTTTGTGCAGTAATATTCGTGAACAGCAATCTATTGAAAATATCAGCTACAGCATAATGAAAATGTCGTTCTGACAGCGTCTTTAAAAACCTGCAGAAACACTTTTTTTTTTTTTTCAATACCCCCCTTCTGAAAAACTTACCTACAGTCTTGTCCACTAAGAAGAGAATTTATTTGAAACGCTCATTTTTCTGTCCTTTAGTCCTGTAGCTTGTCAGCAATTTCTTCTCAAATCTCTCAATAGTCCAGACGGATCGGATTAAATATGCAAAAACAATGTCCCCGAGTGTTAAAATGAGTAGGGTCTGGGCTAAAGTTGTATCTATATAAATATTTTCTAGGACATAAATCCAATGAGCATCGTTTTCTCTTGCTATCTGCGCATTTTCCGCAGTTACTTTCGTTTTCGTCTTCTTCTTGGGTTTTACTGGAGGGTTTTGAACGAGTTGAACAGTTACTGCCACCTGCTGTACTGGAGTGTGGATATTCTACCTAATACATTTAAACACTGTATTATTATTTTCACTGTTCCTGGACTGTTGTCTACGATGCTGTTTATTGTGAATGTCACACAGGCTGAGATTTGAATTTATTTCTTACTTTCAGTTCTTTATATTCATATTAGGGTGTAGTATTAATGCTTGTTCTTCAGTTTCTGGTTCTTTATGTATATAGGCTTCCTGTCCAACTGGTTTTTGATTCCATCATTACTTTGCCCAGCTGAGGGTTGCCATTAATTGAACCATTGCATATAACAGAGACTCTTCCCACATTAAAGACAGTGTTCTGCATTAAAAAGAAGAAGAAGAAAAGAAAAGAGTACTTATAAAGCACATACTAATGACTTTTTCTGCATGGCCATGTTCTACATCCCCGTAGCAGGACATGTATTATGTATTTAATGTTTTAAAAATAACCAGAGAAAATCATTTTTTCTCACATTTCACTTGTCATAAGCACTATAGGCCTACGTCTAAGACAACCGCACCGTAATCAAAGTGCATATTTTTACACTTAAAGTGGTTTATGGATCCACAAACATGACAGGAAAAAAATAAATTTAAGCGTGCGCACAGTTCGCTCCTTCCTTTTACTAAATTGTGTGCACAATTTACTAACTCGCTGGTTGATTTGATTCAACTAAATCCAGGTCAAGATTTGGTAATGTCGTGTGCATACATAAAACATAAAAAACATGCACAAAGAGAGTCTTGATCTGGTTAACCTATTTTGCGCTTAGTTATAGCCCATTACAGCATCTTTTCTAGATTTTGGCTCAAATTTTAAACGAAAGAAGAAATTTTTTAACGCTTTAAACACATTAAAGTATTTTTTTAAATATATTTAAAATATTTGCTGCATAGTTAAAAACACGTCACTTGTATAAAATACAAGTAGAGGAAAAAAATACGTCACATGACTCGCATCTAATAATGAGGCTACATTCACAAATAATGTAGGCTAAAATAACAGTAGCCTAAATCAAAATGTTTACAAACATTATAAACACAACTAGGCTATGTTGTTCTCTTCACTCCACAACAAATTATTCACAACATTATCCTTCACAAAGACTAACAGCACAGTGAGGCGCTGGTGACATGGACTATTTAAATTGTAACTTATGTTTCTTTACATTTTTGTAAGTTTCTTTAAATAATTGTATGTTGATAATGAACAGGCTGCGATGTCAAGGTAGCAAAAATATTGTGTGAGCGCTGAGGCGCGATCACTGCATTGTTTTCCCAACTGTTGTAATTTAGTCATGCTGGGTTGCGTAACCTCCCTGGAAAAATACTAAAGTCAAGGATTGACTAAAGTCATTGGATTTCATTTGTTTTAAACATTGATGATGTTCTGTTTATCTTATTTAATGTCTATGGCTACAACAGTACTCCTCTTAACAACAAATTACTATCTGAAATCTCTAATCTTTTGTTTGAATTGAAACTTTTGTATCCAACTGATAACGTTATTATAGGAGGAGATTGTATGAGGCATTAGATCGTTACCCACTTCTGTTTAGATAATAATGTGATAGATATTTGGAGGGCTGGGAATCCAAATCTAAGACAATTCTCTTGGTTTAAACCAAATGGGACCTCCAAATCTAGGATTGATTATTGGTTAACTTCCTCTAGTTTGACTGGATTTATCAAAGACATCTCGATTTCTTCAGCACCTCTAACTGATCACTGCTGTATCTCCTTATCTTTCGGCTCCAATAAAAGAGAATCACGAAACAAGGGTTACTGGAAACTTAATTCTGACTTATTAAAGCCTGATAACTTTTGTTCACAAATTAGATCAATGATAAATAGAGCAAAGTTCGATAAAGACCATCTTTCTATCACAAGTAAATAGGAGTACCTAAAACACAAGATTCGTGAATTTTCTATATATTTCAGCAAAAATTTAAGTAAAGCTATAGCACATTTGGAGGAAGAATTAACTAGAGAGCTAAATAACTTAATAAAAGTGAAATTGATGATGAAACTAAATAAAAAAAATTATCTTTACAGTCCAAAATTGATAATGTGTATATTCAAAAAGCCAAAGGAGCTTATGTGAGATCCAGAGCAAGATGGATAGAGAAAGGTGAAAAAAGTAATAGTTAGGCGACAGGAAAAAAATACTATAAATTCTTTTTATGTTAATGGAAGCATAAATAATTGCCCAAAAATAATCTCTTCAGAGGTCTTTAAATTTTATAGCACTTTATATAGCTCAGCTTTTTCTGCAATAGATTGTAATATATATATATAGATTTTTTTTGACAAAATACATACTGATATACCACAGATTGACGAAAATTAACATTAAAATTGAGGAACTTGATAAAGCCATAGATAAATTATCCTCAGGAAAATCTCACCTATTTGCCAACAGACTAAAGGAAGGATTAGACCAAATAAAAAGTGAATCACAGTCTGGATTTATGAAAGGCAGATCAATACATAATAATATTAGGCTAGTTTTAGATATTTTAGATTACCACAAATGGATTGAGGATGATGGTTATATTTTGTTTTTGGATTTTAGAAAAGCGTTTGACACAATTGAGCACAATTTCATATTTGATTCTCTTAGTAAATATGGTTTTGGTAACAAATTTATATATTTAATAAAAATGCTATAAAGACATTAATAGTTCTATATCACTGTCGCATGGGACATCTCAGAGATTTAATATTTCACGAGGAATTTGGCAAGGCTGTCCCATTTCCCCTTTCTTATTCATTTTGGCTGTGGAGATGCTCGCTATTTTGATTAATAATGACAATAGTTTCGATAAACTCAAGGTGTTTGAAAGACAAATTTCTATTAGTCAGTTGGCAGATGATACGACTATTTTTTTAAAGGATAAATATCAAATTGATAGAGCCATTAAATGAGTTAATCTCTTCTCCAATGCTTCTGGTTTATACTTAAATATAAACAAATATGAATTAATTGCAATTCATGACAGCGAATTAGACTTTTTATGCAATATCCAGTTAAAACCTCTGTAAAATACTTGGGTATTACTATTACTAAAGATAATAATCATAACATTCAGAAAAAATTTGTAAACAAATTTCTAAAAGCAAAATCAATTCTCAATAGTTGGTTACAAAGAGATGTCTCGATTTTTGGAAGAATTTTGTTAACCAAAATGGAATTTCTCTCTAGATTTGTTTACCCAGCCTCGTCATTAGCAATTCCTTTTCATTTAATAAAAGAATATAACAGCACAATCTTTAATTTTGTTTGGAAAAATAGGCATCACTATATAAACAAAAATGATTTGGTTCGCAGTTTTGAAGAAGGAGGTCTGCATGTTATTGACTTGGAAACATTGAATAATGTTTTAAAAAATCAATGGCTAAGATCGTTTCTTCACAACACAAACAGTATGTGCTTTACAATATCTTCTTCAGTGTTTGGGAAAGTAGAATTTTTAAAGAATCGAATTTTTAATCAAATGTGATTTTGAATTGTCCAAGCTACCTCTTAAATTGTCTCTCTTTCATCAACAAGTTTTGTTATGTTGCAAACTAGCCTTTTCTCACAATTTCAGTCCCCACAAGACTTGTATTTGGAACAATCGTTTTATTTTACGTCGCAAGCAGTCTTTATTTTATGAAAACTGGTTTAAGTATAATATTATTTCTTTATTGGTTATGATGGATAACCATGGTGACATTCTCAGCTACAATTGATTTTTGCCTGAAACATGGATTTGTATGCCATCCCAAGGAGTTTTATACAATTGTAAATGCCATTCCTAAAAGTATGGTATTATTGCTCAAAGGAATTCTTTCTCATTATTCTGTGACATTCTCTCTTCCATTTCTGTATTTGGGTCCTTATTTTGTTAGAGATCAAAAATGTACTTGTTTATAAGAAGTGTTTTTATTAATCGACTTTACCCAAATCGACTCAGACGTCACCTTATTTTTAAGGATTTTGATTCAAAGGAATTAAAAGAGATCAGAATGAGTTACCTTTCTTTTCCAATCTTCCCAAAAGTAAAAGAGCTTCATTTTAAAATAATGAATGATATATATCCATCGAAAGAATTCCTTCTATCAAAGTTTAATATTGAGGAAAACTCTTGTCAATTTTGTGAAAGTGATACTGAAACCACCGAGCACATTTTCTTCAGCTGTATTCCTTCAAAGCTGTTTTGGTCTCATTTAAATAATAGAATGTCCTGTGTCAATATCCATATCAACCTTGTTAATGATGAACAAATTAAGTTTGGAGTGTTTAAAAAAAAGATTGAATGCAACACTACTTGGTTAACAACCTTATTTGTTGTGGTAAATTTTTTATTAATACACGTAGATTTCTGAAGACCACCCCCTCTTTTTCTCATTTCATACATGAGCTTAGAATTATTGCTTCATCCCTATGTACAATTTCAAATAATAAGGCTATTACATTATCTAATTTTTTCAACGATTTTAGTGATTCATAATAACTTATAACCCCTTTTGCAAAGTTATGTAAATGCTTTGTATTGTTTTTTATTTTATTTTACTTTATCCTTATTTATTCACTTATTTATTATTATATATTTTGTCTATTGTAAAACCTTTTATCCCGATTTTGTAACTCAAATTTAAATACTGTCATACGGTGTATATACTTTATAGTTGTGTCTGCCTTATGCACTTGCAATTGTGTATTTTGATACTTTTTATTTTGGTTTATTTAAAGCCTGTTTGATTTGTACATTTTTTGTTTTTCCATAATAATAAAAAAAAATGCTGGGTTGCGTTTCCCAAAAGCATCGTTAGCCAGCTATGGTCGCAAGTTCCGTCGTTATCAACGACGGAACTTGTCGTTTCTCAAAACCATAGTTCAAATGAACATTCGCAAACAGCATCACAAACTTACGTGGTTGGAACTACAGCTCTAGACCTGTGGTTAGAAGCATAGTTCCTTGTTAGTAAGACATATGGGCTCAGTAAGCAAGCTAACATGCAGTACAATCTATATCTCCCATTCTATCTCAATATAAATGCATTTTAATCTATGTATTTTTAAGCTTCCTCTGCAAGTGACGTTTTTGCATAGCACTCATGCGCAGAAATGCCTACAGGAACCCTGGAGTATGATGTAAAAGGGAACCCAAGATGAATCAAACATCAAATAAAGCGAAATGACACGGAACAAAAAAATAGTAAATTAGTCACCAGGTGCCATGTTTAATATAGCTGCATTTTAGAGATCTCTAATAAGTTAAATAGTATAAATTATTACTCAGTGACGTCATTAACAA
Source organism: Cirrhinus mrigala (assembly GCA_036247105.1). Classification (NCBI taxonomy): domain Eukaryota; kingdom Metazoa; phylum Chordata; class Actinopteri; order Cypriniformes; family Cyprinidae; genus Cirrhinus; species Cirrhinus mrigala. The sequence continues at coordinate 1,251,048 of JAMKFB010000850.1, forward strand.
CAGCCCTACTACAAGTGGTTTGTATAGCACACTCACCTGTGTGTAACACACTTAGAATTGCACTTTGAAGATTGTCAGCAGTTTTAATGAGTTGGGGGGAGGAGGCTGAGGTTTTCATGGTTTCAGAGGGGGGCAGGGAGATTGGAGTTGAGGACTCTCACAGCCTGGGGGAAGAAGCTGTTGAGAAATCTGACAGAGCGAGCTTTGATACTCCGGTACCTTCTACCTGATGGCAGGAGCTGGAAGAGATTGTGGGAGGGATGGGTGGGGTCCTTCACGATGCTAGAGGCCTTGCTGGAGCATCGTGCAAGGAAAATGTCCAGGATGGAGGGGAGAGGGGCACCGATGATCTTTGCGGCTGTGTTCACGGTCCGTTGTAGGGTCTTGCGGTCAGCAGCACTGCAGTTCCCGTACCAGACAGTGATGCAGCTGGTCAGCACACTCTCAATGGTGCCCCTGTAGAATGTGGTGAGGATAGGTGGAGGGAGACTTGCCCTTTTCAGTCGGCGGAGAAAGTGGAGGCGCTGTTGGCCCTTCTTGTTGAGCGACGTGACGTTGGTGGTCCAGCTGAGATCCTCCGTGATGTGCACCCCCAGGAATTTAGTGCTGCTGACTCTCTCCACAGCCGAGCTGTCGATAGTCAGTGGGGGGTGGTCAACAGGGTTTCTTCTGAAGTCCATCACAACCTCTTTTGTCTTACCCACATTGAGGGACAGATTGTTTGCACCATACCATTTAGCCAGTTGTGCCACTTCCTCTCTGTAGTGTGTTTCATTGTTGTTGCTGATGAACTTAATGATGTGATTGGAGCTGAACTTGGCAGTGCAGTCGTGGGTCAGCAGCGTGAAGAGCAGCGGGCTGAGAACACAGCCCTGTGGGGCACCTGTGCTCAGTGTGGTAGTGCTCGAGGTGTTGCGGCCGACACGGACTGACTGGCATCTACCAGTTAAGAAGTCCAGGATCCAATTACAGAGGGAGGTGTTTAGGCCCAGCAGGTGTAGTTTGTTGATGAGCTGCTGAGGGATTATTGTGTTGAATGCTGAGCTGAAGTCAATGAACAGCATTCTAACGTAAGAGTCTTTCTGTTCCAGGTGAGCGAGAGCTAGGTGGAGAGTGCTGGATATTGTATCGTCCGTGGAGCGGTTTGGACGGTATGCAAACTGAAATGGGTCCAGCGTGTTTGGGAGACTGGACTTGATGTCATGCATGACTAACCTCTCAAAGCACTTCATCATGATTGGAGTCAGTGCTATGGGACGATAGTCATTCAGACAGGACACAGGGGACTTCTTTGGAACTGGAATTATGGAGGTGGATTTGAGACATGTGGGGACGACTGCCTGGCTCAGCGAGGTGTTGAAGATGTCTGTTAGGACATCCGTCAGCTGTGCAGCACAGTCTCTTAGTACATGGCCAGGTATGTTGTCAAGGCCCGCAGCCTTTCGTGGGTTTATCCTGGTTAGGGTCTTCCTTACGTCGCCTGGAGAAAGACAGAGTACCTGGTTGTTTGGACGTGTGGAGTTTCTGTGCAGGAGTGTTTAAAACAGCGTGTATAAGTATTTTTTGTTAATATATATGGTTATTTAAACGTCTAAACATAAACATTATCTTGTTGAAAATAAAATGATTTTATTTTGTCAAAGTCCATCTTCTGAGTCCATCATCTGGCTGAAAAGCAGATTTGAATATAGTAATTGATAATGTCATTTACATGATTTTCAACTCACACTAGTGTGATTGTATGGTCCAGGGACCAACCTAGAGCGATGATGACAAGTGTGACAAATCAGTAAACGCTTAGTCATTCCAGCATATGGAGCACCGTACCTTTGAACTTGTTAATGAAGCGCTGCTTAAGGTATGGCTTTCAGTTCTTGATTTTATGTGGCACTCAGCATCATGTACAGGCTTAAGCCTGACAACTCTGGAATCCATTTCATCTAGCTGCAGAAATTAAGATATAGTACTTTAAAAACACAGAATGACACGGAAATTTACAAAAACATACATCTGTAATATGCTGCACCATACATACAGTGGGTAAACACAGAATTGCTTCTTTCCAGGGTGTTTGATATCAATTCAGTTGAATTTTACAAGAAAGCCACAAAGTCCAAACACACTGACTACCTCAGGAAGTGGTGTGAGTACAGTTTGCTTCAGGTTTTTAGTGCAGTTCACTTAAAACACAAACTGGGAAAACAAAGCACTCTGTGTACACATTCATTTGACCTAAACAGCATCTGAAATCCTCTATTAATTCATGTACTGTATAGTAAGGTTGACATGAGATGAAAAAAAGTCAGCACAATTACCTCTGTACCTCTAATTATATATTTCACTTAAGAAAAATCAGTAAAGATGTGTTAATTATGCAGAAGATCAGGAAGAGATGATTTTAGTCCTTTTTTGTTTTATTCTGCTATTCAGACCTTAAACATTTAATTATCTTGATATGTTAGTGTAAATTTAACAGTCTCATCTGCATTGTAACAGTCAATATAATATTAATAATGTATTATCAATTCTAAATTACTGTATCCTTAAAGCTGGCTGAGCTGAACTCGATTACAGTTAATTGACATCAAGAAAAACAAAAACAAACAAAAAAAAAAAACAACACACATTAATTAACACATTAATTTAAACGTTTACAATATTACATGTAACCCATCTTCAAGTATAGCTAACAAAACGTATATATTCCGGAAAGCTTATTCAGGGAAAATTTGCATTATCATAATAAAACTCCATGGCGATTTAATCTAAAGACGACAAATTAAATATTTGCAAAAAGCAGAACCTCTTACATGCAGATTAGATTAATTTGACATTAATGTCCCTTTTGCCCTTTTGAATGCAGATGAATCGCGCACATGACCCGTGTTATGTTTATTAGCATATATTAGCTTTTCAAACACATGAATTATCTACATTTCTATCATACCTATGCCTCATTCTCTTTACTGACATCGTTTTCTTTATCAATAAAGCAATTTCAATTAGCAAAGTTGATGAATCCTCTCAATCCCAACGCGAATTCAAGGTATTTGGAGGCTTTATAGAGTCGATTTCTTCATTGATCTGACACTTCTTCCAAAACTTCTGACATACTGCTAATATTGCTAATCTTTCAAAAGTAATACGTTACCTACATTTATTTAGTCGCGGACAGTGGCGGTTCTACGCTGAAATGATTTTTTTTCCCTCCAAGTTCGTGTGCCGCCCCCCACGTGTCATGAAAAAATGCCGCCCCGGGCGGCTGCCCCGTTCGCCCATGTCTAAAACCGCCACTGGTCGCGGATAATGACGTTGAATATGTGTGAATATATCTTTTAACGACTACCAACAAAACACAATACACAGAAAATAAGCCATACAGACAAAACTAGTTTTTATGAATCAATATATAAATCTTAACACTTTATTTACTTACCTAATTGGCTGCTGTTGTCTCACTCGTCGTCCATATGTAGATTGTGCTCCCGGAGAGACCCCGCCTCCACTCCGCGTGAGCGTGATTAACCAATCAAAATGCAGCCCGCGTTTTCCGAGCCGTCTCCGCCCATTTAGGTGTAAATGTGTGTAAATCAGCAGTTTCAAAGCTGCCAATAGGAGGCGTGAGGGCAAACACTCAAAAACACCAGAAAACTGGTTTACCCGTTTAAAGGACATCCCAAAAAAAGCAGGAGATTATTCCTGAGGCTTAAACAGATCAATCTACATTGTTTGAATTATAAGGACATGTCCTATGTCCTTGTAATCCCAAATGTCCTTATAATGCTGGTATGTAAACTGGTGAAATGTCCTTGTAATCCACCAAAACCAACACACACACACACACACACACACACATTAACACACAATCTAGAGAAGACCATGGGATCAAGTCACAACGTTCCCCACGGTACCAACTAGTAACGTCTGTAGAGGACGTTTCCACGACGTTTCTGGAACGTTAGCCAACATTCTAAACATTGTTTTATTTCTTACATGGGGTAAAGGTACACCTTTACAAAGTAAAATGTACTTTTCAGTGATTCCGTATAGTGACTGCAGAAAAAAAAGCTATTATAAATGATATATAAATTACATATTATATATATATATATATATATATATATATATATGCTTATGCACCCACAGTGTTGAAACTTCAGACCTTTTGAGATGACAAGTTACTGGGATGTCACAAGCCTTCAGTATAGATTTTTGGTGATCAACAACGTTTTTGGCGGCTCACTGTAGGCTGCCCTTGTAGGATCTCAGATGCAGCTGCAGTGGCATCCGGTCACAGGACAGTCTGACAAAATGGTAAATGGTAAATATGTTCTAAAGAGATGATGTATGTATAGAGCTCACAATTCAATTATATTTGTTTTAACTGGATGAAGAAAAGCCTTGAATATCAGCATGTATAAATGGAATGTCAGTCTTGACGAATAAATATCTAACATTTTTAATTGTAAGCATTTTACATGTATAACAATTGTAAATAAATTGTAAATAAAATATTGGTAGACGTATACTGTAGAGACCAGGGGACCACGTCGCTACAACGTTTCCCATGGCACTAGCGACGTCTGTTGAGGACGTGCCCAGGACGTTTCTGGAACGTTAGCCAATATTCTAAAAAATGAAACTTTGCCACTACGTCGCCATAAAGTAATGTCGCGCTGACAAAAGGACGAAGAACTGGCGACGTCGTCACAACGCGTGTTTGCTGGGATCATACTTGTCAGCGATCTCGTGGGATTGGCATCAGACACATTTTATATTAATAAACATTAACTTCAGATACCAGTTAACAATCGCAGGCAGTTTCTTGTCAGATTAAAAGTTTTTCTGTTCATAAAAACTAACTTGAAAAAAAGTGTCAGGGCTTTGGTGTCAAATAAATACATTTAATATTTTTGTACGGTTACATCATACTTGTCAGCGATCTGTGAAAATTTAATAGACATCTAACCATAACCCAAGAATAGACTAGACATCAGTTAGACCACTATTAAACGACTACATGTATACATTTAATAGACAGTGAATGTGGGTCTAGGCTAAAACAAGACTGAATTTGGGCTGTCAGTGAAAATTTAATAGACCTCTAACCATAGCCCAATAACAGACTAGTCATCAAACAGACAGCTAATGAACGCCTACATATATACATCGAAAACACAACAAAATGGCCATCCATCCAAACAAACTACATATACAGCTTTAATTAAGAAAAATAACATTAACAACTTAAGACAATACAAAATTATAAAAATGCAAAAGTATTGATGATAAAATAAAAAATAAATGCATTACACTCAAATATAAATATTATGATGAAAATATGGAATTTAACAACTAAATATATATATATATATATTGAATACCTTGATATTTAAAAAGAAATAAATTATACAAATCAAGAGCATGTTATCACACTTAACATTAAAACATTGCAGATAAATGACAACGTAAAAAAAAAAAAAAAAAAAAAAAAAGATTAATCAATTTGTTGGTTTACTTATTTTAACAAATAAAAAAACCACCATTGAACTCAAAGGAAATTATTAATTATTGTTTTTTTTTCTTGTATAAAATGTTTCCCAACTGCATTCCTCAAGTACAACTCAAGTACAAGTTGGTCATCACTGCATCTGCAAAATAAGAAAAAACAAATAGCATAGAAAGCTTTTTGAAAGAGAACTGAGAGAGAAAGGTCTGAATATGAGGGAACATGAGGGAATTTTTAAAACCCTAAAATAGAATACAGATTGAGGTGGTTAACAATTGCGGACAAAGTTCACTGACATTTTAAAATGACCAGTAAAGGAATTATTTTTTACATTTCTGATTTGCGCTGTAACTTATTAAGTATTGACACCACAATGTTTGAATAATGTGGCACACTTTGAAGACTTTACCTTTCCAGCTTCCTTCTGGCACTGTCTTTGAGATTTCTTCATTCAATTCTGCACAATTTGACACCTGAATAACACATGCCAATGTCAGGCAGGTAGTATTATATGTGTCACTGTAAAAGTGTCCAAAATTGTCTGGCACAACTAATTTCATAACAACACAGTGATGCTGCTGTAACTAAAATGTAACCCAGGACACACATTAACCTTAAATGTACATGGAACAATTATTCACCCCTACCGTTTTTACTACATTATGTCTTCTGATTGTACCGGTTAGGTTTTAATGCTGCATTGCACATCTTAGCTATTTGCACTATTTTAATACTTCTGCAAACTTTTTATAATTGAACATTTTATATTGTGAAATAATTTGTATTTTTGAGCTTTAGTATCAATTTGGAATTTTCAAACTAAATCTTATTGTACTTGTACAATAACAAAGATACTCTATTCAATTAGCTCATGCTTTCTCTGTATGTAACAAGCCATTGTTCAGTCATAAATTCAATATAATAGTTAAAATAAATGACTGAATTTGTCAAATATGAGAGCTCTAGTGAGGAAATGTTGTTTTGGAGAGATTTTTTTTGTTTGTCTGTTTGTTTGTTTGTTTACACTATTGCTGCCCGGATCTCCTCTTTTTCCAACAGCTTTTCCAGATGTAGAAACTCCTCCTCAATTTGTCCAATTCTTCTGAATGTGTGTTCACTGTATATAGATTAACCAAAGCTTTTGTTCTGTTGTTTGCTGTTTGCTGTTTTGCTGTTTTAAAACTGTTGTAAACACATACAAATGAACTTTCACTCTATTGTCTATTAAATTTTGCAATTAATCCTCTGATCACATGCATGCTGTACCGTGGGGCCTAGTCCATAGGGATCACCATCATCTATGATCTGCTCCCTTCACTAAAATGTCACGGTTCCTACTCATGATAACAAATAAAGTATAGATAAACAATGAACACATATACTTACCAAGACCAAGCAGGAAGGTCCTTTATCGTTTGTTGTTTGTCCGTTGATTTCCCACAGGTAAACTTAGTGTTCTCTCCTGTAAAAACAAAATTCAAAACGGCGGAATTATCGCGGGATCTTGCAACAGTGATCTCTACTAACTTTCAAGCCTCGCGTTGTCAGTAGTCCTGTCTCAGTAGGGCGACAATTGCCATCTAGCGGTTGGAAATTGTAATTGCATATTTATTTATAAATTGAGAGAGTCAAATTATATCGTATAATGTGTATGAATGTTACATTTAACAGCCTGTGGAATGCATGACATCATATTATTAAATGCAATTAAACTTTTGAAACATTTAAATTAGCATTAAAATTACAAACAGGCTACACATAGAACATGTCAAAGAAATGCAATCAAACACATTGTAAACGCTGTTCACTTTGCTTACGTGATGGAATATCATACATCTCTCAAGTTATTTTGCCAAAAAAAATGACATGTATCCAAATTCAAGGTTTTTGGGCTAGAAGGGGGTCACACATAGCCGGACTATATCGGGTCTATAGTTAACAGAGACGGTGAACTGACGGCTATTGCTTGCTGGGAGGTATATTATGACTTTTGTTTGACTTCAAGTCTTAGAATACAGTTGTCCATAAATGAATCTTCAACGTAAATAAAATGGTACTGGACTGCAAGAGATTCTTTTATTCAAACAACCACTGTACTGAAGAAGAAGAAGAAGAAGAAGAAGAAGAAGAAGAGGAGGAAAAAGAAAAAGAAAAGAAGAAAGGTTTACACAAAACCCAAACCAAAAACAAATCAAATGTACTAAACAAAAATCGTTCCACCCAAGCATAAAACACCGCAAACCAACAAAAGAAAGCTTAAGGACATGGAAATTTCAACAAAAACCTGTCAAGACCATAAGATTACAATAATATGGCCAATCATTAAACCCAAATAACATACAGACATAAGATCACGTTAATATGGACACCCATAGACTTGAATGGACCTCTGTATACCAACTGCAATGAATGGTCAAATAACAAAAAACAAAACAAAATGGTGGGGGGAAAAAAATACAGTGGCGCACAGTGCAGCAATCAGCATAAAGCCTGCAATTTAAACATAACATTTTGTCTTAATTTGTCTCTACATACTTAATGAACATTATAAACAATTTATAAATAGCACCACTGATTAAAATATTCCCACAAAACATAATACATCACATTATTATTGTACCTTAACAACAATTATTAAATAACCCTCTTAATAAAAGATGCTCATACCTCAGCCCATTTAATGGACTAAACTGTAGCAGGCGACCACCTCATGGAGGGGAATCAGGCGCAGTGCTAAACTGTAAAGACAATCACTTCCTTAGAGAGGAGAGGACCGGTGCACTGTAAAAAATATTCCGTAAAATTTACGGTAAAAAACTGGCAGCTGTGGTTGCCAGAATTTTACCGTAAAAAATACGGTAGCAACATTTTGTGTTTTGCGGTTTTCACTTAAATTTACAGGTAAATACCGTAATTTCATTAACTGATATAATGTTAATATACCAACATATTGAAGTACTGAAATCTTTTTTGTACCTTTGTAATACACTGATAACCACCAAAAGCAGGTGGTGATGAGAAAGTCAAATGATGAACCAAAGCTCATAACAAACAGCTTTTAAAAATTAACATATATAGAAGGTGCACAGTGTCATTCACACAAACACTAAACACCATCATGGTAATAGACATGAAACTGAAATAATGCATAAACATTAATTTAACAACATTAGATGCAACATAGAACCCTAATGTACAAAACGGCTAAGAAAAAACTAAGAAGAAAGGGTTATTTCAACAAAAAAACATCAAATTTAAAAAAAAATGTAACACAGGGAATTCTGGGAATGTCAGTTTACGGTAAATTTTACTGTTCACTGTAAACTTTACGGCCTTTTACCGTTAACATTTAACAGGTTTTTACTGTAGCATTTTTACAGTATTTTTACCGTTAAATTCACGGTCATTTTTTACAGTGTGCACAACAACTGTGGATTTTAAAACAATCCCAGTATATTAAAAATGATACACAATCCTTCAGTGCACCAACTTCGGTCCACAATATTTACACTCATACCCACAAATATATAAGAGGCATGGGTACAGCCATTAATCAATAATACCATCATTATCCACCGAAGTATAAACAAAATACACAATATAGCGTGAAAAATATAAAAATACAATACCTTGGATTAATATAATTGATATTGCTAGCAGGGGCGGATCTACCGGGGTGGCAAGTGTGACCCTAAGAAAAAGCTCTGCCACCCCAGAATTATCACAGAATAAAATATAAATGTAAGCAGTGTTTCATATGCTACTTTTCAGCAGCAGCGATGACAGTTTAAGGCAAAATAATGGCAAAAACACGTCTTTCAATAAACTGTTCACGATGGTTGCCCAGTGTAGTCGACTTCATTAATAAATGACTCTTATGAACCGGTTCTTTTTGAGTCAAAAACACAAAGCGCGGCCCAGTTCATTAACGAATTGTTTTTACATTTGTTCGTAAATCAGATAATAATTACTGCTTTTCGGCTAACTCGTCCTTTGAGAGATCTAATCCCGTCCGGATATGTCTGAGATTCATCGCGTAATTCTTTGGTGATCAGATTCTCTGACCGCTCGCTCCACTTATACAGGCCTTTATGCCAAATCTGACAAAACATTAACATGAAACCAATAAGAAGATGCCGATCACGGAAACTTATAGCAGAGTTAACAATCTAGTCGTATTGCAGTTTTCTCGATTGTTAACAATAGAACTGATTTTAGTAGACACATTTCACCCGAGCCATTAATTCAGTTCTCAAAACAAAGACACATTTCTCAAAAAGTTTAACAATGAGTTAAACTATGTTAAACATTAGCAAAACTGATGACACACCAATCAGAATCTCTGCATCCTAACAACGGAGAGAGGAGAGAAATGAACGAATCAACACGGGAATTTATACTTACACATACAGTACATTTACAGTATACAGTACCAGTACTAGAGTTGGGGTATTTGGACTCGAGTACAATTTCTAGGCGACTCGGACTTGACTCGGACTCGAATGCATTTTCACTCGGACTTGACTCGAACTCGAGCCTTTCGGACTCTGAAAATATGCCGAGTCCATCCGAGTCCAGAGACAGTTGACGGAAATGTCACTGACTTGATGCATTATCACGAAAGTGATATTCAGTAGTTGCATGTGTTTTTAAGTCTTGTCCAGTAGCTACTTGAAAGCCGACGGGTTTATGCGCGCACACACTCAAAGCGCGCTCACAGAACGCGCCTCTCAGTCAGTGTGTGAATGCCGAGTTCTCTTTCGCTTCTAATAGGGTCTGTTACTGCTACACATACGCTCGTCTTAGAGACTATTCATGTAAATGAAGTCGGTTTCGTCTTAAGTAAACCTGAACAGTTGGGAGAAATACTGATGCGCCAAAATATTTGATATGTGCGTCAGATCTTAAAGCGACAGCAGCGTAAACCTGCAGCCGCCGACCGCGTCATAAATATTAATCAAACAACAAATGAAAAAGAGAATCACTCGCTTTTCTTGACTGAATCACTTATTAACTTTAATAAGAATCCTCTTTAATGTATACAGTCAAGATTTTGCAGTGTTTTATTTTAACATTTATTAAGAAATATCTGTAGAAGTCTATTTCTGTAATAGCCTTTTGATAGACCTACCTAAAAAAAATAAAATAAAAATAATAAACAAAATCTATTATAAAAAAAGATGCTGTTTTTAAAAAATATTATTTCATTTGTATTTTTGATTAATATATTTATTTATCCTTTTGTTTGTAAGTAATAGGCCTACTTGGAGTGTTTACTTGCCTTCAGTAAGTTTTTGCTGTATTAAAATTATTATTTTTAAAAATGGTGGCAGTTTCTTGCTTCAAAGAAAAATAATTTTTCTAACATCTTTGCAGCAATAGTTTTAATGGGTCCAAAAACCTCCTTTTTATAATAAATCAATGGCACATCATCAAATTTTCTATATAATGTAATTTATTGTAATTAATGTAACTATAAATGCATTCAAAAATAAAACAGGTGTGAGTTTGCTGTGACTTATGAAAAGTATATGTAGGGCTTTATACACAGTGTGTGTCATTGTAAAGACTAGGTTTATCCCTCACAGCCTCATTTTCATCCAAGAAAAAAAAAAAAAAAGTAATATAAAACCCAAAACACACACAGCCACAATCAGAAATAAAAGAGGTGCATTTTCTGCTCTTAAGGTCTCATTCACCAAGATACTCCTACTCCTTTACCCCCACCTTTGAATTTATACATTTACTGTATCAATGAATAAAGTCAAGTCTCGCCCTATAATTTATCACATTCTAAAACCTGTTTCACTCTGAAATATGTCACAAGACATAAATCAGCCATAACTTCTGTTACATGACTTACATGCTAAGCAGAGCAGGACACTAATTATGAGATGTTGTGAAATCAAAAATCAAAATGGCAAGATCCACTAGAGGTTTGCTTTTCTTTGCTTTTCAATTGACATTGCGTTTTACTAGTTGTAGAGGTTAAAAACAGGGGTGCCCAAACTCGGTCATTGCCCTTGATTTAGCTCCAACTTGCCTCAACACACCTGTCAGGGGGTTTCTAGTATGCCTAGTAAGAGCTTGATTAGCTGGTTCACGTGTGTCTAACTGGGGCTGGAGCTAAACTCTGTAGGACACCGGCCCTCCAGGACCGAGTTTGGGAACCCTTTGGGTTAAAACGATGTCAAGATACTGACAAACAGTAGTGTTTACTTGGACTCGGACTCGACTGGTTAAAGACTCGGACTCGACTTAGGTGGACTCGAACTCAACACTAACCAGTACATCAGATTATGGAAATTTCACTACTCTATATGTACAATAAACTGTAGCACATGTACAAATGCTTCAAACGTGTGACTGTCAAATTTTGATTTGTAACCACATTTTTTTTTTTTTTTTTTTACAGTAGGCCTTTTATGTGTAGGCTACTGCATTTTTGCAGAACTGAGAAATGACTGCCTACACTGTAAAAAACAATTTGTTGAATCAACTTAAAATAATTTGTAACCTGGCTGCCTTAAAATTTTAAGTTCAGTCAACTGAAAAAAAGTTTATTCAACTTGAAATGTTAAATTATACTAAGTGACAACTTAGATATTTGAGTTGAATGAACTTAAAATTTTAAGGCAGCAGGGTAACAAATTATTTTAAGCTGACTCAACAAATTGTGTTTTTTTATTTTTTACAGTGTAGAGATATAGTCTTGTGTCAGGAGACCATGAAACTACTATAGTACTACTGTAATGAAATTTGGCCAAATGTGCAGAGGATGCTAAATTATCATTATTATTAGTAGTTTTTTTTCCGGACTGTATTGTGGCATACCAAGTTCATATACAATTCTTTGGTATTTGAACTTTAGTGCTTTTTATCTAGTGCAAGATTACTTTACAGTGCTAAAATGAAAATCATTTTTTCCCAAAAGTTAATTGCTGATTTATACACCTGTATCTGTTTTTTGTAATAGTGTTATTGATCTCATGAGTGTTCACTGGCAGGAAAGTCATCTGTGTATTTAAATTGTTGATGTATATTTAAAACTTGTTGAAGTTTTTTGTGTTGTGTATTGACTTGGTGCCATGATGGATATTTAAATGTTATTTATTTTTTATTTTAAACAGTATAGATGATTACCTAATGGTAATGCACTATTTGTGAACACAGCTGTGTATGTCAGACTATAAATCCCCTAAAACTGTGCATGGGGGCTTGCTTTGGTGTTGCCACCCCTCATAGACCCCATGCCACCCCTTTGCCACCCTAAAAATTATTTTCTAGATCCGCCCCTGGATATAATCGTACAAAAATATTAAATGTACATATTTGACACCAAAGCCCTGACACTTTTTTTCAAGTTATTTTATATGAACAGAATTATTATTATTATTTTTTTATTTTAGTTTCATTTTTATTGATTGATTGATTGATTGATTGACAGAAACTGCCTGTGATTGCTGACTGGTATCTGAAGTTAATGTTTATTAATATAAAATATATCTGACGGCAATCCCACGAAATCGCTGACAAGTATGATGTAACCGTACAAAAATATTAAATGTATTTATTTGAAAATAAAGCCCTGACACTTTTTTCAAAAAATAGTTTGAAAAAATAGTTAGGAGTCTTAGACCTTTCCAACGATATACGGTTTTGTCATGATTAGATTAGGGTCTATTTTATAATATGGTGAAGTAAACGGGGACGGGTGACAGTTTAATAAAAGTATTTTTATATTTTGAAAAGTTTATTTTGTTTAATTCTTTTATCATACATTTGAATCTTTGTATCGGTCTCTACTTACGGTGTTATGGCTGTGTTAGGGGGGCGAGGTTTGATCGCTGCATCCCGTAACTTCATTTTGAGTTCGGCTCAAGGAGAGAGGATGTGTTTTTACGGAACAGCATAAGATGTTTGACTCTTTTTCTTTTCTTTTACTTTAACTCTTGTATCCTTGTACCTTTTTAAAAGTGCATCATTTTTGACAACTACCGTATGCTATTTTACAAGATGTCTTTTTTTTGTTTTGTTTTAGATCAGCGTAAGATGTTCAACACTTTTTATTTTCTAACTTGTAACAAACACTACCTTTTTAAAATTGTAATGCTAGACTACAACATAGATTCTGACAAGTATCTTATGCTGTTGCTTAATGATGGCATCTGATACTTTTTTGTTTTAGATCAATGTAAGATGCTCAACTCTTTCTTTTGTTTTCTTTTACTTTAACTCTTGTATCAAAAAAAAAAAAACGACCTTTTTGTCGTTTTTTTGTCGACTATTGTATGCTTTTGTTTTACACAGACGTGTTTGACTGCTTTTTGTTACTGCTTAACGATCGTGTTTGATACAGTTTTGATTTAAATATATCACCAAAATTGTTTAACAATATATAAATGCTCCTCTTGACTTGTTTTACTGTTTTTGGGAAAACAGTCGTCACAGTGTTTCTATTGTATGTGAAAAACTTTAATAAAAACTACCCCTTGATCCTGTTTTACCAACCGTACATTGTTTCACAATTGAAAGTTTAAAGCACATAGTTTTGAACAGTTTTCAATGGCCCACTTCACAAAAACACTTTCCCAAACAATAAGATAACAGTCATAAATTCCTTTGAATTACTGAGGTGAATAAACAGATGTATAAACACATGTCCAGTTCGGGTGGATGAGGGGGAATTTTTATGAATCAAATAAATCAAAATTTGACATCCCGTGCCCTATCATCTCTCTCTCAATTTTCAAATCCTAAAAAATGTGACCCTTTTGACTGGTTTTGTGGTTTCGGGTCACATATAGAGAGATGATTCTTTTGAGTTCACCATGCTTTTCTCTCTCTCTCTGTAAAATTGAGCATTTAATTTCAAAATAAAGATGAACAGGTGACTTTCAGATAATAAATGCACAAATAGACTCTCTTACACAATTACAACAAAAAAATTGTAATCGATATCCAGTCTTTCACAAGATATTTTATTTTAAATGACTCTAGTTTGATTTGTTATACAGTAATGACTAAGAACTTTCCAAAAATGTTCCACACAAATGAGGGAAACATATTTGCTCATTAAAAAAAATCAGAGGAGAAGAAATATTAACAAAGAGAGATCTAACTGATTGGTTTCTGCACTTTTCATTAATTAAATAAAAATTTTCTAAAAACAAATATTTGGAGACCTTACTTCCTACAGTCTTACACCAAGTGCCCTGATTTCTGAGCAGAGAAAGTATTTTGACAGAGTCAGAGTTCATGACAATACAATATTATAGAGCTGAAATATGGCACTTACATTTAAAACAGAGCTCATTAATTCAACCATTATTCAACAGCTGACCGTCCCAAACCAATGCCTAAAAAAAATTATTTATTTGTTTGTGTGACACTTACTCCAAATAAAAAGGAGTGAGGAGAAACGTTTAAAAATAAAACAACACAAAATCAGATCATTTGAGAGTATTTTGTTATCAAAAATGCGTCTAAGAAAAAGAAAACAGACACCACCAAGCTGTTTAAATAAATGGTTAGAGAAAATACTCCACATTGAACTACTACTTTTAATGAACTGTTTTAATCCATTTATTTTAAAAGTGCTTTTTGCACTGTTGAGAATGGCATGAAATTGAAGAGAAACAAATGATCTTTACAAAGTTTCAGTCCACGGTGTGTGACCTCCTCCTTAACAAGGGATTCCTTCAATGTCCTCAAAGTTAACACTCTTCAGTAGAAATCACTCACATTTGCTAATATTAAGATTGAGAGCAGATATCTCAGATATATTTTTTTTTTTTATTGTGTAGTCATCAGCCAATTAACATTTTTTGTTCATTTCCAAAAACAGTGATACCTTGAAAGAAATTCATATTTAAATAAAAACAATGAACCTGTGTGACGAGCAGATGAGCAGCGGTGAGATTGAACAGTCTTGTCTAAAGACCCTAGAAAGAAAAAAAATCAACTGGAATTCATGAATCATTTTACTGGAGCTGCTACACTCTGTGTTCAGGGTTGGAATCGTCTTTCTAAAAACTCCCTCAGCATGACAGACACACTTTCAAATACTTCACATTACACTTCAAAGATTAAACATCTGAATATTATCCAATTTAAATATTACTTTAATATTATGACCAAAACTGTTTTTGTTTATTCTTCAAAGATTGTCCTCATTTGTTAAACCAAAAGTAGGAAAACAAACACTTGATGACAAACAAAAACTTTTATTTTAAAATCTCTACAAAATTACCATCATAGAATAATAGTGACCAGAAATCACCATTACAAGATTTACTGTAAAAATATATTTGTCACTTTTAACACTTATGTATGAAAGTCTCATTAAAAAAAAACTTTTTTTTAAATTGTGTCAAATTACACAAACAGCGAGTAAAAGGCACAGGATTTATAATGACTGAAGCTGTCAGTCAGTTCAGCACAAACTCACTGTGTGTGAAAACTCCTGTTTTAATCAATTAATAGGTCAAAATTGCACAATCCATCTTTTATTTACATTGTGTTTCGGCTTTGTTTGTTGTAATGAGAGGATTTGTGATTGTGCATTTGCATATTAGCAACACAGACACATAGCTAAATTAGTATACAATTAAATAGAATGAAGTGTATAAATGTAAGAGAAATAATGAAAATGTTTTAAGAAACATGGGAATTTCACATTGTAGATTTGCTTTATACATTTTGAAACATTAAAGTGCTGCACTTGACAAACACATTTAAACATCTAAATCATTATGGATGATTTTAATACAAATATTATTAAACTGAAGAGCCAGACAGACTCATCTGAGCTTCTTCCTCCTCTGTTCCAGCTTTAAATTAAACAAAATGATCACTTGAATACTAAAGCAACATTAATCATTCAATATCACATATTTCTAACACACATGCTGCATTATTTGATTGTAAAGTCTGAGTCTCTTCACCTGTATGGATCACATTCACACATTTATCACACATTTCTTTCTCCTCATAGACACAGTAGTGAAGCTCTTCTGTGGATCCTCACCTGATGTTTACTGCTCCTCTCAAGATGACTTCATTATCATATACAGCATTTATCATCTTTTGGTGATTGAACTGCAGGTATTTCTTGCGATTGAACTACCAGAGACTTTTGGTGATGGATCTCAATCTACACTGTAAGGTGGAACAGAAGAGAAGATAATCAGAGTTCAGTGGAACAAACTACAAATTAGTTACTATATTTCGAACACTTTTTTTTTTTTTTTTTACTAAAAAGTTACATTAAAATCCTGTAATCACATTAATTACTGACTCTACCTGATTTGAATACATATTTATAAAACAGTATTTGTGTTTTAAATATAATACATTTAGGACATGAATTCCAATCCGTGTCTCTATTGAGTCAAAATAAAGTGAAACACAAACTAATGAGTTTACACCAAATATAATAAATGACTAGGAACAAATACAAATGTGATTTTGCCTTAAAACAAAAACCTTTCAGTGAAATGTTCCACTAGTTAAAGCTGTTTGTCCTCTAGTTTAAACATGTTTGTATTGGTCTCAGTAAAGAACTGAAATTATTGCACAGCTCCTGGAATACTCGATTCTGATTGGTCAGTCGTGACATTCTGAGGTGTGTTATTCCCTGATAACAACCGTTGTCATTAGCAACACAGAATAACACACAGTCATACGGGCATTTGAGTCCGGCGTTTCTTTTACTTCTCTCGTATCACACCACCGCGCTCTCACTCGATTCATTCAAACACAACTGCTATTAGCTTGTGTCTCAGTTACTGATTGTATTTACTGTCAAACAAAACCGGAGGAGATTCCTGTTAATAGTAGACTTGTGGACACATTGTTAGAAGTGTGTCTTGTTGTTAAAGTTGTTGTTAATTGATGAGAAGTGTTTAACTGAATCCAAATACCCTCATTCACTATTCCCTACATTAGACCACTAATACAGTTCAGTTGAAGGAGTGAATGAAAACGAGTGAGTGAATTCAGACACTGAGTCACTGGAAGGACTGACGCTTTTGCATAGTTTGTGCTGCTGTTTAATAATCATTTGAAACTGGCAGCTCCAGTATGAAAGGATTTATCTTCAACTCTGTCATGGAAATTATGTATAATCCTAATTAAACAATTTAATAATCAATTTACAATTAATTTATATCTGTATTGTATTATGCTGTACTCTGTGGTCGAGCATTTTGTAAAATGAATGGATGGATGATTCATCTTCTGGTGAGACACAGCAATTCATTCAGCATGTGACTCTCACAGTGCATTATGGGTATTCTCTATCCATTGGGCATACATCAGTTGTACACTCGTTACTGCTGTGCATTGTGGGATTGAACAAGTGCACTCGATAATGTCCACTACGGTTTTGAACACCACCGAAAATGGCTGTCACCTTAAAAAGTGCCCTATTTAAGTGTATGGGGGTGATTTCTGACACAGGGTTTGTCTTTTTAAAAGGTTTTCTTCTCAAATAACATTGTATGTCCTCATCTTTATTTATGCGGTGAAAAGATGTAATTAATGACACAACCCCAGATAGCACACGTACGTTCTGTTAAAGATCACGTCATCTGGAAAACATCTGCTGTGTACAAACAGTTTTATATACATTCATACAGCGACTGTACATTATGTCTTCAATGTCCGTCTTGTCTGAACTTCCAGGTTCACAGTAGTTTGTTAGGAACTGTTTTTCTTTGTGGAAGCTTTGCGTTTAAAGAGCTAAACAATGTTTCAAATCAAATCAATAATTTGTGTCTAATCATTCACTTATGTGGCAAGACACAATATAATAAGTGGGATGATGCACATCCAGCTGGTTGTTATCACAGAATAAACCCCTTCAGGATGATACTAGTCCTGATCAACCTGTCGGTTTATTCTGTGATAACAACTGGATGTCCTGGAAAGCTGGATGTACATTATACCCAGGGTGTGATTTGTGGAAAAAACAGAGGGGGGATGTTTTGAAACGCTTTCATTCATGAAAAATCATTGTTTCTCCAATAAACATGAGCATATTACGACAAGTCTTGTCAGAATGAAGCATGTTTTCC
The DNA here is from genome assembly GCA_036247105.1 of Cirrhinus mrigala. Classification (NCBI taxonomy): domain Eukaryota; kingdom Metazoa; phylum Chordata; class Actinopteri; order Cypriniformes; family Cyprinidae; genus Cirrhinus; species Cirrhinus mrigala. The sequence continues at coordinate 1,269,636 of JAMKFB010000850.1, forward strand.
AGGTTTACACCGTTGAGCTGTTGCAGTTCTATCAGGGAGGAATTCACCCGACAAATCACACCCTGATTAAACCTTACATAAGTAATGTGACGTGTTGCTTGTCAAAATAAAAACACAAGAGACAGAGACATTGATCATGTGATGCTGGACGGCTGTGAGCTGAAGCTGGAATCTGCACTGATTTTACCAGCGTTTTCCTACAATCTGACCAAATCTATTTCAAACTGTAATGATTCACTATTACTGATGTCATTAATAAAGCAGGTGTTGTTGTATAAAGCTCTGACAGTGTGCTTTTGTTCTCTTTCCTCCTTTGTGTTCAACATTTTTATCAACTTTACATTTCATTCTGACACAAACCCTTTGAAATAAAGCTTGATGATAATTTGATAAACTCTTTTCACAAATATTTGAAAGTATATATTTGTTCACATATTAGAGGTAAATGAATCTCTTTAATATCAGAAAGTGAAGTTTACTCACCTCAGTTTACAGTTTGAGTCTCGTAGCACATCAATGAGCTGCTGCTTTGAGTCTCCAATCATATTGTCTCTCAGATCAAGCTCTTTTAGAAACTGCAGTGCTTTTGTGTTTGTCAAAGACTGAGTTAAAGAAGAAACATCTGTAATTCCACAGCCATAAAGACTAGAAAGAGACAAACAGAGGAAGATCATCTTACAAACAAATCATTAAGGTGAAGAATTTTTCACAAATATAATGTGAACTCAGACTCATCATGAGATTTTGAGTATAAAGTGTTTTGGTTTAAACTGTTGAAGTGATTTTAATCATTTTGATTCTTGTATGTGAATGTTACTGACCTCAATCTCTCCAGTTTACAGTGTGAATCCTTCAGTACGTCACATAAGTGATTCACTCCTGTGTTTTTTATTTGATTCCTGCTCAGGTTCAGTTCTCTCAGGTGTGATGGGTTTGATTTCAGAGCTGAAGTCAGGATGAGACACTGTTCCTCTGTAATACTGCAATCAAACAGACTGAAAACAGAAAGAGAAAAGACAATGAATCAGACAAGTGTCAAGTTCATGTGAGTAAATTCATCATGTGCTAACACCATACAGTGTAATAATTAAAACATTGTCAAAAACATTATATGACCATAAAGAACAGAAGATAAAAAAAAGATTAAAGTAGATTAAGATATAGGATCAGCTATAGAACTACTTAAAAATAACATTACAAATGTGAAAATTTTGTTTAAAATTCTGTTTCTGAATTAAATTTACCTAAAGACATTTTAAGAGTATTTTATCATCAATAAACACTTTGTAACTGTTACACTTTATTGTACAGTATGTCTGAGTGAATGCAAAAACAAAAAACAAAATGTATGGCAGGATTTAATTTGGTCCATTAACAATTAATTGGATTGCTGTCATTTAAGTTAAGTTATTTTGTTATATACATTATTTAGATCAGAAGGGCACATAAATTATAAATACATTATGTATATGGATAAATCATTCATTCGCTGCAACATTCCATAAAAAAAAAATAACTGTTAACTTTAATTTCATGGTGACTTCATGAAAGTAAAAGTGAACTTTAATCTCACTGTCACTGCTGTACAGTATAATGATACTAACTCTAGTTTCTCCAGCTTGAATTGTGTGTTCATCAGTAGATCACTGAGGTTTTTCACTCCAGAGTCTCCTAGTTTATTCCAGCTCAGGTTCAGTTCTCTCAGGTGTGATGGGTTTGATTTCAGAGCTGAAGTCAGGATGAGACACTGTTTCTCTGTAATACTGCATCTATACAGACTGAAGACAGAAAGAGAAAAGACAATGAATCAGACGTGTTGTTCATGTGTAAGTTTAATGAATCATGAGTAAACACCATACAGTGCAATAAATAAAATGTTGCTAAAACCTGAAAACAATATAAGTAAATAAATAATCATACAGCCATAAACTAAAACAAAAACAAAACTAGGATTTGAGGATACTAGTTACATTTCAAGTCTGGAGAATCTTTAGTCAGAACAAAAATGATTTGTGATTTGTAATGTAATTGAGATACAGGATCAACTATAGAATCACTTTAAATTAACATTAATGTAAAAATGGAGTTTAAATCTAACAAATCAACAAAATTCTGTTCATAAAACAAAATTTACTTCAAGACATTTTAAGGCTGTAGTTGACAGTCAAATACAACATTTTGTGATCATATTTTGTTCTTACTGTGATGCATGTCTGAGCGAAACAGCTTTTTAAACAAGAAAAAATGCAGGTCAGGAATTCATTTTTGATAAGAAGCTGGATAATTGTTGTTTGTTATTGCTGTGATCTCATGTGACTGACAGGTTTTCACACCCTCACATCATCAGACCAGAGATGAAACGTTTGTGTGAGGGAAAAGTTATTTTCATTAAAAATCACAAGGGTACATTAATTTTTGGAAATAAATTATGTATCTGGATAAATAAATCATAAAAAGTACCGAAATATTGTCAGAAATCTTTAATCTCACTGTCACTGCTGTACAGTATAATGATACTAACTCTAGTTTCTCCAGCTTGAATTGTGTGTTCATCAGTAGATCACTGAGGTTTTTCACTCCAGAGTCTCCTAGTTTATTCCCTCTCAGGTTCAGTTCTCTCAGATGTGATGGGTTTGATTTCAGAGCTGAAGTCACAGCAGAACAACCTTCATCTGTCATTTCACAGCAGCTTAACCTGCAATGAGAGAAAGAGAGAAGACAGAAGAAAACTGTTTAAGTCAAAAGTGAAAATGTCTTCATAAAATGAAACAGAGGAAGAGTGTCTGAATACCTGCTTTGGATATACTTTGGATAATTTTTTCACAATTTGGTCATCAAAACAAAAATAAAATAAAATAAAATAAAGTTGTTAATTTAATAAAATAATTTACACTTCTCTTAGGTTTATGTACAATTTTCCCTGATAGAAATACAAAGAAATTTTACACTGATTGATGACTTTGAATAAACATGAGCGCTGCACGTTTTAAATGAATGTATCTTTGAAGGGAAGCATCTCTCTTCAGAAACATTTCAATGGCATTTTCATTTTATCTTATAAGGCAGCATTCATGAGCACAGGCTGCTTTGTGTACAGCTGTTAAAGGGGAAACTGACACCTCTTACTGGCAGATAATGAATATGAATTTGAAACCTAAATACAAATAAAAGGTGAATTTTAATTTATTTGTACCATTTTTTAAAAAATATTATATGGTTTTACAGAAGGAGGTTTCATAGACTTGGCAAAACCATTTTTCAGAAGTTTGTATAGACATCTGTTGTGGGTGTTCTCTGCAATAATTCTGAGGCTTTTTGAAAATGTTGCTCATATTGATATCAGAATTATATCATAGTGAAATTAAGAAATATATTGTGATATATATGAGCAGTTTCTGATCTAATTTCAAATCTGAAGCAAAAACAGAAAAAAAAACTTTATCTTTGTGAAATTATGCTACATAAAAAATATCTGCAGGAAACAAAAACAGACTGAAAGCACAAATTCACTCTCTGACAGCAGGTGGTGCTGATGGAACAACAGTGATACAGAATTTCCCTGGTTACTGTAGGAAACAAAGCAGCACCAGAACAGAAATAAAACAAAAGAACTGATAATTGTGTGTTTGGAGCAGAAACTGGCCAGTTACAATTTATGTCAGTTCGAATGTTTTCTGCTACTAGCATTATTTGTTTTGGGCTTGGCTGAAAAATCCATTTTTTTTTTTATAATAATTTTCCAGGACAACTACAAGATTTTCCAGGACATTTTCTATTTTCTGTCATTTTTCATGCATTTTACAAGACTTGGAAAATTAGTCATCAATTTTCCAGGTTTTCCAGGACACGTGGGAACCCTGTTTATATTGAACCAACTTCATTTCAAGTCAATGCTGTCAGTATCAGTATCATGTACAGGGCTGGATTTACCTCATACTGTGACATAGGCAAAGTACATTTTTGCTGCCGGCCGGAAACCTCTTATGACCTAAACTGATACTTGTTTAGAAATAAAAAAAAATAGCTTTTAATTAACAATAAACACTGTGTTAAAGCTGGTTTGTTGCTTCATTGTATACAGATACATTTATATGTGGGAGGAATAATGAGGTTTGACTGACACTTTGAGGAGCCAATGGAGTTACAAGGTTTAGTGGCGTCACTTACTGATCCAGGATCAGTGATCCTTAGCAGTTATTTTTCTGATTTGAGCTTGAGACTCAGAAATGCTTTGGAAAATGGAGCTTTTGTTGACTCTACTGTTACTTGATCCATAAAAGAGCTTTGCTACTGAAAAGCTTTTTGATTCAGAAAACACTGGTGCTATTTTAAAATGAATCTGGTAACATTTTTTATGTAGCCTGTATTTATAATACATTATAAGGGTATTCTTAAGGCATTATAATGAATAGGGGCTTCATAGAAAGTGTTACCATGAATCTTAATCTACTTTAATACAGTATTATTCATTCAGTCATTTTTCACCATGTCATGCATCATTGCAATCTCTAGAATAAGCTATAACAATTTAAACTCAAATGAATGTTTCATCATGTTTCATTTATTTGACAAATAATTTTGCACCTTTATAGATCATGTTAGTTGATCTATAATGAGCGATCAGCAAAGTAGCCTAATAGTGAAATCTATTAACTATGCATAAAAACCTGTCTTTTTACTTAAGTACCAGATATAGGTGTGATGCCATAAAATATGTTCAATATGACTGACTTTATATGTAATGTGAATTCAATAAAACATTATAAGTTACTAATTAGTCTATAACACTTTCAGCGATGACTCATCTGAACACCTCTGATTGGCCATTGCATTCATAAGCTCAACAGAATCGTGTGTGATTGGTTATAACACACAGTGCTGTAAAAACACATATGTCTCTTTAACACGGATTTGAATTTAGCAGCTGATGTTTTTCTATTTTCTTTTTTTTTTTTTTTTTAGTTTCCAGGACAAACTGCACATTGCACCCAAACTTGTTTGGTGTGACATTATTCCAAATTTAGGGGGGTCAAGCTTGTTGACAGGGTCATATCCAATTTTCTACTCTGACTGACTGAGGTCTGTCCAACAGGAAGTTCAGCACCAGTTTCTGAGGGAGAGTGTCGGTCTGAGGGTGAAGAGAGTCTGTTATTGCTGAGTTGTAATCAATAAAAAGCATTCGCACATGTGTGTCGTTACCCTCCAAATGTGTGAGTGCTGTGTGGATGGCAGTGTTGACAGCATCATCAGCGGACCCATTTTGTTGATATGCAAATTTTAATGAGTCTAAAGCCGGCCTCACACTACAGGATTTTTAGCCCGATTTTCCCCTCCCGAGAATCGGAGCAAAAATCTTGTCAAGCACCTCGATCGGTCCCAATGTTCAGCACGGATTATCTGGTAATGTGAGATGTTCACAGACCGAATCTTGCACCTCCCGATCTGCTCTCACACAAATCGGGCCGCCCTGATCATATCAAACATGTTTGATATCCAGAATTTTAAATCGGGATGATCACAATGCTCGACTGCAAAACAGCTGCTGTACGGTCCACTGGATAGTGGAGATGGAGGAAACTGCTTCTTATGTTTTTGTAGTAACACTGTCTGTATAATATGTTGCAAACATACCACAACCGCATGGAGCAAGGAAAGCAATGCGCCATGCGGCCCGAGTCCGACCCGAGCCCATCTTTTTTCCCCTTCTCTTAAAACAGCTCATACTACTGTTTTAGCAATTAAAATAGTTCAGTTTTGTATGTAATGGCAAAGTGATTATATTTCTTTTTGTTTTTTAATTAAGTTAATTAAGAAAAACGTTTGGAATTTTTTTTGTTCGTTAAATATAAGTTTTTGTTTTTTTAAATTAATGACCAAGTGGTCAGCTGCAGACAGTGAGTTGATCATAGACTATGTTTAATCAGTTTTGCCTTCTCAAATCATGACCTGCCTAAAGTAAAATCTATAGATATAAAACAGTTAAAGCATATAACAGTTAACTAACATTTGTAAACATTCTTTATTTTACTTTGTATTTTTGTCACGGTGTTGTGTGCGGGGAATGACGAGGAGGAGCGAGGAGGTCCAATGCATAGAGTTTATTTAAATAATCCACAGGGAAACAGGAACGGGCAGGAAACAGCAGGGAACCAGCAAACACAACGTAAACTAACCAAAAGATGATGCAGAATGACGTATAAGAACCGACGATCTAAACAGGAACACAACCAAACTTATATACATGGAAACAACCAATCAGGGGGAGACAGGTACAATCAAACAGTGATGTAATAAATGAGAAACGGAACAGGAAGACCAAATAAGGGCAACACAGAAGAAAAACACTCAAAAACAGTCCAAACGGTCTGACAATTTTATTGTTTTTGTTTTTTTTTTATTATAAACTACAACAAAACGTATAATTACAACAAGACATTCAAATAAACAAAATGAATAATAATAATAATAATAATAATAAAACATTTGTAAACATTAGTTCCTGAAATGAGGATCTGTTGTGTAAGATCACGTGAGGTGCTCCCTCCATCATGATAATCTTAATAATATCTTGTAGTGTGTGATGCGCACAATTTTCAAATCTTGTAGCGTGTGCATGTTTAAGATTTCAGGGAAGATAATCTGCAAAGATTCTCCTTATGTGTGCGCTCCAATCAGATTTCATAATCGGTTAAGATTTTAAAAATCCTGTAGTGTGAGGCCGGCTTAAGGTGGCTGGAATGGTGCTTTTTACATAGGACTTGATTAGTGAACCCTGACTGTCCATCCGGGATGTCATCTGGGCCTTCCATGGGTTTCAGAGCCATGCACACCTCCGCCGATGACACCGTGAGTGACGTGTCCAAAACACCCTCTGAGTTCAGAATCCTATGCTTTTGGCTGATGATTGGTGCCTCAAACTGAGGCAAACTTGAACTCAATCAGCTCATCTGGGAGTGTGGTCTTGTACTCATGGCTCCCTGGCTTTTCTGCTGGTTCTCTGTCTCATGTTAGGAACACGACTTCAAATGTGCCCTCCATTTTGCCGGCAAATGAAGGATACACCAGATAGATCCTTCGTAGCCAACCATATCCCAGAATTCATGGTGTGCTGGTGACGACGGGACTTTTCTTCAAACAAAATAGCGGGTGATGTTTCTGTGACGGCCGACGAATACATTTACTGTACTGTGTTTGAATGTACTCAAATAACTAGTGAAACAAATGTTAAAAGAAAGTGGATAAATAAGTAGATAAGATTTTCACTTGTATTTCTATTTTATTTTATTTTTTAGATTTATTTAGATTTATTTTGTAGTGCTATCATACAAAATAGTCCACAATTGTTTGAGGCAAACTTAATGATTTCTGGAGTATTTTGTACACAAGTCTTGCTGTGTCATGTTTTCTAACCAAGATTTCAGCCCTATCTTAATAGTTTTCATTAGTCTTTATTTTTCTCTCCTTTTAGAACAGTTCTGGAGAAAATGGAGCTGCTGGGAAACTTAAAAAAGAAATGAATGAAGTTGTTCTGTACATCACTTTTGACACTGACAAGTTATTTGTAAATAAAGAAAAGTAATTTCTGTGCATTGTTTTATTTTTGCATTACAAAAAAAAAAAAAAGAAGAAAAAAAAAAAAGAATTAATTCATTAATTAATTGTAATTTCTAAATCACAGAAATTCCTTTTTGTATTCCTCAAAGTCACCTGATCAAACACGGTGGAGTAAGCGTGTAGCACGGCCTGCACCTCACAGTTGGGGATCACACCTCACTCGGGACAATCCCCCAGCTCCTTGATAAGGAGGTGCAACTCTACTTAATCTCTACACAATCTCAGGATTGGATGGACCAATATTTCCTTTCTTATGCACCTGTGTTCATAATTACCCCTTGTCAGAGATTTTCTTAGTATAGGGAGATGAGAGGGTCTGTATTAGTTACTATTGGACAAAGCGTAACGGCTAACTTGGATCACGTGTCCCTTAATAACCAATCACATTACAGCACTGACGTCACTGAATTTCAGTCAGAATTGTGCGACACTCAATCAGCGTATTACAGCAATAAAAGTATTGTTTAGTGTAAAACATGTTGAAGACTCTTTATTCCACGCTTTAACAGTTTTACTTACTGGATGAGCTCGTTTAAGAAGCTTCTGTAGACATCGTTAGATACTATAAAGTGTTTTGGTTTAAACTGTTGAAGTGATTTTAATCATTTTGATTCTTGTATGTGAATGTTACTGACCTCAATCTCTCCAGTTTACAGTGTGAATCCTTCAGTACGTCACATAAGTGATTCACTCCTGTGTTTGTTATTTGATTCCTGCTCAGGTTCAGTTCTCTCAGGTGTGATGGGTTTGATTTCAGAGCTGAAGTCAGGATGAGACACTGTTTCTCTGTAATACTGCATCCACACAGACTGAAAATAAAAGGGAAAAAACAATGAATCAGATCTATGATGCATCATGAACAAATGTCATACATTCACTAATAAACCAGCAAAATCATGGAAACTTCTAATATATGAATGAACAAACCAAGAGAGGAGCATTTGAGGAGACTAGTTACAATCCAAGTCTGGACCCTCAGTCAACAAATAAGTCAATTTTGCCAATGAAAATTAATATGCAGAATCCACAATGTAAACTGTTGAAAAACTCAAAACACAATTTTTGCAATTCTGAGTGCGCTACACACAGGTGAGTGGGCTGGACAAACCACCTGTAGAAACACTCTTTTCTCTCCATGCACCAGACACTTTCTTGTTAACACTTATTAACGTTACAAGGACCTAATGAAGACTTACAAATGTCTACTTGTCAACGCACCACAAATCTTTTTGCACTATTTGCATCTTAACCTTTAAATACCTCTTCTGCACATTATCATGCACAGTTATGATGTAAACTACTTGTATAGTCTGTCTTAGGTTATGTGTATGTATAGTTAATTATTTATAGTATATGTATAGTTACATGTATAGGTTTAAAAAATTGTTTCTACGTCTAGTGTATGTATGTTCATATTTATGTTTATTCATGTAGCACCGTGGTCCTGCGAGACACGACATTTCGTTCCACTGTATGTCCACACATGTAGCAGAATGACAATAAAGCTTGACTTGACTTGACTTGAATCAATATAGAAACAGTAGTAAAATTAACAACATTGAATGGTCTATTTTTACATTTCAATTGGAAGAAAATAATCGAATCAATCAAATTAAATATTTAAAAAAAAAAATGTAAAAGCCATTTAGAGTGTAGTTTCAATTTCTAACTATACAAATATACTAAATATGCATATGCAATGAAACATTTAGTGAAATATACCATTAGTCCAGTATAAATCTAACTGTCAGAATCATCTACTGTCATTTGTTAGACTGTTTTTAGTCTGTTGTCACTTCTGTTTTATTTCACAGCAAAAATGTCACATTTCAACAAGTTTCATGCTGTTTTTTACAGATACACATAAAAACATTGCATTCCTGAATCTTTCGTCAGATGGAGAAATGCCAGAAAGTGCAGCACTGGAAATGATGTGACAAGAGTCCAGCGGTCTTAAACTAAACAGTGAACTTTAATCTCACTGTCACTGCTGTACAGTATAATGATACTAACTCTAGTTTCTCCAGCTTGAATTGTGTGTTCATCAGTAGATCACTGAGGTTTTTCACTCCAGAGTCTCCTAGTTTATTCCTGCTCAGGTTCAGTTCTCTCAGGTGTGATGGGTTTGATTTCAGAGCTGAAGTCAGGATGAGACACTGTTCCTCTGTAATTCTGCAATCATACAGACTGAAAACAGAAAGAGAAAAGACAATGAATCAGATCTATGATGATCAACTTACTAATGTGTTTTGCATCTTCCAGCAGACGTTTGCTGACAAATAAACAGTGATATCTGTGTGCAGGTAACATGGAGAAAGACTACACATAGTTCATTTAAATATACTACAAACTACACAAAAGTTACAAATGTATGCAAAGGTTGAAAATCAGCTAAATTATCCATTAAGATGTGAGCTATTTATCCAAGTTACGAGGTTTCACTTGATAACATTAACTACATTAGTTAACATGAACTGATGATGAACAACTAGTACAGCATTTAATAACCTTAATGTAAGTTTCAATGCTTACTAATACAGTTTTAAATTCAAAAGTTTTCTGTTAATTAGTTAATACACTGTGAACTGAAATGAACATATATTAGCTATGACATTAGATATATTTAATAGCTATTGTTAACAAATGAAATTGTTACTGTCTACTATTGTCATAAATCACTTTAGTCTCACAGATCAATGTTCAAACATACTGTAGAGTAAACAATTACAAGTCAACAACAAAGACTTATATTATTACTTTGCACTTTTTTTTTATTTAGGGGAAAACAAGTATTTCCTTAAACTGAAGACATTCAAACAATTTTGAGAAGGCAGTTCATTTGCTTTAGTGCTGCACTGATCAGGATATTTGAGGCAGATACTGATCACTGATTCTTAAAATGTTCTTGTTCAGTTTTTACAATTTACAGTATTTGCTGCGCCAAAATTAGACATTTTACATTTTGTGAAACACAAACTTTAAATTAAAAGCAGTTGTGAATAGTTGTCAAAAAAGCAAAAGTTATTCTTGAAAAATTAGTGCTCAATATTAATAATTGTATAAATCCAAACATTTTGTGAAAAAAAAAAGAAAAAAAAAAACATTATTTGGTGGGGAACAAATAAACCTGTAGCAGTAAATCTGGTCAAATGTTACACATTGCTATTTGCATTGTGGTTATAAAGTGCATTTATGAAAAACAATATATTTCTACATAAATATATACTATAAAACACTTTTTTTAATAAGGCATCAACATATGATAGATAAAACAAACAGTGCAACACAAAATGTTTACAGTATTTGCATCTGGTGTATAAAATGATGTGCTTGAAGAATCAACACGGAGTCACAGCACACAACACTTTACATTAAAAAGTTCAAATCACAAAGGGAAGAGATATTGATGTGTGGTGTATTATATCTGTGCAACAGTTTGAGTCTTTTCTTTTCACGCTTTTAAATTTCAGTTAATGTTAAAAACTATTTATAGTCTTTGCTATGACGTGTTTTGTTCTAACTGACACAAAACAAAACAACAACAACAAACAAACAAACAAAAAAACTGCAAGATATATGCAAATACGCATTATAGACATGTACCTACATAATAAAAAGTATAATAATGCGAACACTGAATGATCTTGGAGAGAGTTTTACTGAGCTGACTGTTGTAACTGAACACGATCAGAGTCTATATTTATTAGAGTAAAGGACGTCCAGCACGTGTGGGTCACTGAGGGTGAGAAATCACAATGTATATAGTGTTCTTCTAGTCACAAGCTAATGTAGTCGTGACTGACATTTACATACATCATGTACTTAAGCTGGGCTCACACTACAGGATTTTTAAAATCTATCCTAACCGATTATGAAATCTGGTTGCAGTGCACACATAAGGAGAATCTTTGCAGATTACTTACCTGAAATCGTAACACTACAAGATTTGAAAATTGTGGCGCATCACACACTACAAGATATTATTAAGATTATCATGACGGAGGGAGCGCCTCACGTGATCTTACGCAACAGATCCTCATTTTAGCAAATAATGTTTACAAATGTTAGTTAGTGTGCTAGCAGCTTTATGCACTCACCCGGAATATGTGGAAAACTGAGACGATTTCACTCCAGAGCTTTCCTTGCTCCATGCGGTTGTGGTATGTTTTCAACATATTATACAGACAATGTTACTACAAAAACATAAGAAGCAGTTTCCTCCATCTCCACTATCCAGTGGACCGTACAGCAGCTGTTTTGCGGTCGCGCATCGGCTGTTGTGAAAGTACTGACGTAATCATAGCCGTGATCATCCTGATTTAAAATCCTGAATATCAAACATGTTTGATGTGATCGGGGCGGCCCCGATTTGTGTGAGAGCAGATCAGGAGGTGCAAGATTCGGTCTGTGAACGTCTCACATTACCAGATAATCCATGCCGAACATCGGGACCGAACGAGGTGCTCGACAAGATTTTTACTCGATTCTCAGGAGGGCAAAATCGGGCTAAAAATCCTGTAGTGTGAGTCTGGATTTACTCTCTCACTCTGACTGATGGGTGCGCCTAGTTCTCTTATAGACTTATTCTTCTCAGATTTCTATGATTTCTATGATTTATGGTTTATGACTTATGGTTTATAGATTAAACACAGAAGTTAGACTAACTTAGTTTGATTTAGACTGATTGAGACCTTAAATGAAATGTATGTTATTCAGTTTATTTGTGAAATGATTGGACTGAACATGCTTATTGAAATTAAATTTTAATTTTTCAGTTTCAAGTTATGATTCTTCTGTTACTCATTTGCATTTCTGGAAACTTATGAATAAATTTGTAACTTCTCCAACCCACCCCGTCTGACGTGGATCCGATTTTGCATCACTGACAGACGCAGCAGAGAAAAGTGTTTACATGAACTTTATTGTAAGGACTTAAATATTCATCTGTACCTCACATTAAGCTATCAAATACCTTCAGAAGACTTGGAATATTGTGCACAAAACATTGTGCTTTAGTGTTTGTATGTCTTTTGTGTGGCTTAACAGTAACACAGAACAGTAACACAATATCAGATTTAGATCAGCCCTGTCTGACCAATTTACTTTTCCTAAATTCCTAGTTTATTTCCACTCAATAATGTTAGTATTAATACATGTCAAACACTCACATCAGTGTGTTGAGTTGACAGTGTTTATCCTGCAGTAGAGCAGCGATCTGATTCACTCCTGTGTCTCCTAGTTCATGTCCACTCAGATTCAGTTCTCTCAGGAGTAACGGGTTTTTACCCACAATTCCAGTCACATACTGACAGGCTTCATCTGCAGCAGGACCCAAAAACCTGCAGAAGAGAAGATAAAACAGGAATCAATTCAGTTCTCACCTTAGATACATTGGACAACATAAAATATTATTTAAAAGCCCAAGTTGTTTTTTTTTTCTTGATTTGATGCAGCAACAGGTTGTTCAGGTTGTTCAACATATTATACAAGTAAAAAAAGAACAAGTTCATCTACACGTCATTTATTTTGTATTACTTCATCACATCTCACCTCAGTGTCTTGAGTTGACAGTTTGGATCCTGTAGTAAATCACTGAGCTCCTTCACTCCTGATTGTCCAGGATCATTTCCTGTGAGATCCAGCTCTATCAGGTGTGAAGGGTTTGATCTCAGAGCTGAAGCCAGAGCTTTATAACCTTCTTCAGTGATACTGCAGTCTGAAAGTCTAGAACCAGAATGAAAATGTCACATTCAGATGATTAATCAGTTATTCTAGAAATGACCAAAACAATTTAAACCCATAACAGAATTCTATTTTATTCCTTATACAAAGTAAAATCAGTGTAATATATTTTTGTTCTATATAGTACTGTGCAATAGTCTTAGGCCACTGGTATTTTCACCAGATAAAAAACAGTTTAAAGTCAGTTATTTCTATCTTTTGCTGTAGTGTGTCAGTAGGAAATATCAGTTTACATTTCCAAACATTTTGCCATTAATTGTAATAATCCAGTGAGATTTTTGTTTGCACAAGGAGTTTGACAACAGCCAGTGCTCCACACAGAGATCTGATCTCATCATCATTCAGTCTGTCTGGAATGACATGAAGAAACAGAACAAACTGAGACTAAATCCAGAAGAACTGTGGCAACATCTCAAAGATGCTTCAAGAGAGGCTTGATGTTTTTAATTGCTTACTTTTATTAGGTTAAATATTCAGACATTCTCAAATACTACTTTTTGTCAAGTTTATTTATTTATTTATTTTAAACTAGTATGTGAGCTCTCAGTTTTTGCATTATTATTACTAGAGTCAAACCTGAACACAGAGAAAGCCTTTTGTTACACATAATATAGAATTTCAATAAAAATGGAAGAAAAATGAACAGGAATTCTTTATCAGAGCTTAATTCATGTGGGTCTGATCTGATTTCAACCTCTTATTCGAGTCTTCTGACTGTTAGTGTGTGTTCAGTGTTGGAGTCTGTTTTGCACTCATGATGTTTTAGAGTTTAACTGCTTCATTGCTGTGTGTTCACTGGTTTTCACCAGTTATTGGGACCAAATATCCCCACAAGGATAGCAATACCAGTAAAGTATGACCTTGATGGTTCTTCTTTTTTTTTTTTTGGAAAGAAGCTTATAAATCCTACAAAACAAAGATTTTTTTGAAAGTCTAAAACTGCAGAAAGTCTTGTGTGAGGGGTACGTTTAGGGCAGGGGTAGGCAAGTTCGTTCCTAGAGAGCCGCTGTCCTGCAGAGTTTAGCTCCAACCCTGAAAAAAAAAAAAAAAAAAAAAACAACTCCTTGATGCAACCCATCAAAAGGCTTCTAAACACCACAAAGTAAGTTATAGAAGTTATTAGAAATGCAATTTCTGTCCTTAATTTCATACTCCTGTACATCTCCCAGACAGCAGAAGTGTGAAGAGGCTGTGTTGTGGATGTTAGGGATGCACCGATACCACTTTTTCCAGTACTCGCCAGATACGATACTTTTATTTTTGGTACCTGCCGATTCCGAGTACCGATACCGATATTTTAAAATTTACCGGTAGATTTGTAAAATATGGGGTACTGAAACTAAACGAATATGTATAATGTTAGTTGGTCAGCTTAATTTATCAAATAGATACAGTCAAACCAAAATTTATTTAGATCACATGATCATAAACTTTGTCCTGCACCCACTAGTAAAAAAAAATATATATATATCAAAAATGATCAAAAGATGGTGTATATCTGCTGTCTGAATAATTTTTGGGTTGACTATATATCCCTTAGTTATTTTTATTTTTACACTTAATTATGCCCATTAAAATGTGTTTTGTTACTTTCACTGTTTTTTTTTTCTTGCTCTATGGTACACCATCTTCAATTTAATAGCATTAAACTGCTCCATTGCAGCGGCTCAGTACTGTAATCACGTGAACCACTCATCTCCTAACTCTGATATTTTCAGAAATATAAGTAGTGTATTTTCATCTGAAATATGCAGCTATTTGGGCTATAATCTAAAGCGACTCAAATAATGCAGAAACACTCGTGAAGCCAGCAAAACATGTGCAAGTACAGCACTGCCTATCGCATTTCACATAGGCTGCTATAGTTTCACTTTCGCCGGACAGTCGTGTATGCTTAAGGTTGAAAATAAATGATGTTTATAGCGAATGCCCCTATAATTTTTTTTTTATATATTTACGAATTTGTTTTAATCCAAAAGATGCGTTTGCTCAATATGCGAACATCAATAAAGATCACGCGCTCTCTCTCTCACTCCCTCTCTCTCTATACCGTTAAATAAATTGTGCACTGATTTACTTAAATTGTTTTTGACATATCTCACCGATCTACAAACTTTCCAGTGATGTCAAGGCGGGATATTAACTTGACAAGCCCGCACATCTTGGCCGCCGTGCACTCAATCCAATCTGCGTGCTTTGGCTATCAGCTGACGCGCACCAGTTATACAAGCTTAATACTGAATGTTTAACATTATATTACATGCATACATATACGTCGTAGACATCTCTCTTAATCTCTAATGACTCCATTCTGCTGTCTGTTGTTTTGTTGTCGGTGTTTCTTTGCCTGCATACGCACTTGTCACATGACCTGGTATCGGGGCATTTTAACGAGTACGAGTACAGGAGCTCAGTATCGGCCCGATACAGATACCAGTATCAGTATCGGTGCATCCCTAGTGGATGTGTATTGTCCCTGATGATGTTGTGGGTCCTCATGATGACCCTAGTGCTGTAAATATCCTGAAGTGATAGGAAGGTTACTCCACAAATGAACTGTGCACTTTTTAACAGTGTTGGTCAAGCTACTTGGAAAATGTAGTGAGCTAAGCTAACAGTTACTCTTCATTAAATGAAGCTTCACTACACTGAAGATATCCTCCTGGGAAATGTAGCAAGCTAAGCTACAGTAACATGGCAAAAATAGTACTACAACCAAGCTATTTTTAAAATGTAATTTGTATACTGAACCAACTTCATTTCAAGTCAATGCTCTCAGTATCAGTATCATGTACAGGGCTGGATTTAACTCATACTGTGACATAAAGCTCCTATGACCTAAACTGCTACTTTTTCAGAAATTAAAATGTAAACAAACCCCACTGTATTTTAATTAATAATCAAAAGTGTCAAAGCTGGTATTGTGGCTTCATTGTATACAGATACATTTATATGTGAGAGGAATAATGAGGTTTGACTGACACTTTGAGGAGCCAATGGAGTTACGAGGTTTAGTGGCGTCACTTACTGATCCAGGATCAGTGATCCTTAACAGTTATTTTTCTGATTTGAGCTTGAGACTCAGAAATGCTTTGGAAAATGTAGCTTTTGTTGGCGCTACTGTGTTACTTGATCAAAAAAAGAGCTTTGCTACCGAAAAGCTTTTTGATTCAGAAAACATCAACGCTAACACCATGCTACTGAGAAATGTAGTTAAACTAGTAGCCCAACACTGCCTTTTAATCATGTGCTGGAGAGCTTTCCTGTCCTGAACTGTGCAACTTCCACACCACTTTCACCTGTACATCTGTAGAAGTTGCTGAGGATTTCACTTCCCATGCCAAATTTGCTCAGAACTTCTTAAGAAAATACAGTCACTGCTGGGAATTTCATAGAAGCTGCTGAGTGTTGCGAGACCAACACTCTTAAAAATAAAGGTGCTTCACGATGCCATAGAAGAACCTTTTTTGTGGTTCCATAATGGTTCCATAAAGAACCTTTAATATCTGAAGAACCTTTCTCGTTTGTTTAGTTGGAGACACTTAATTTCCAGCGATATCGTCGACTTGATTGCACAGATACTAACTGCACATTGCACCCAAAATTGTCTGGTGTGACATGATTCCAAATTTAGGGGGGGGTCAAGCGTGTTGACACAGGGGCATATCCAATTTTCTACTCTGACTGACTGAGGTCTGTCCAACAGGAAGTTCAGCACCAGTTTCTGAGGGAGAGTGTCGGTCTGAGGGTGAAGAGAGTCTCTGTTATTGCTGAGTTGTAATCAATAAAAAGCATTCGCACGTGTGTGTCGTTACCCTCCAAATGTGTGAGTGCTGTGTGGATGGCAGTGTTGACAGCATATGGCAGTGTTTTGCCGATATGTAAATTTTAATGAGTCTAAGGTGGCTTGAATGTTCCTTTTTACATAGGACTTGATTAGTGAACCCTGACTGCCCATCCAGGATGTCATCTGGGCCTTCCATGGGTTTCAGAGCCATGCACACCTGCGCCGATGACACCGTGAGTGACACGACTAAAATACCCTATGAGTTCAGAATCCTATGCTTTTGGCTGATGATTGGTGCCTCAAACTGAGCGTTGAACTCAATCAGCTCATCTGGGAGTGTGGTCTTGGTACTCATGGCTCCCTGGCTTTTCTGTTGGTTCTCTGTGATGAGCTGCAGGATTTGTCACATGCACTGGGAATCTGCAGTGATGTAATTTCCCCCCAGAATCAGACTATAATGTCTCTTGGTCTTCCTGATTGATTTGCATAGTTTGAATCTGGCCTTTTTGTGTTCCTCAAAGTCACCTGATCAAACACGGTGGAGTAAGCGTGTAGCACGGCCTGCACCTCACAGTTGGGGATCACACCTCAATCGGGACAATCCCCCAGCTCCTTGATAAAGAGGTGCAACTCTACTTAATCTCTACACAATCTCAGGATTGGATGGACCAATATTTCTTTTCTTTTTCTCTTTTCAAGAAGAAAGAGGACAATACATTTTGTATTGTTCTGTGATTTTTTTTTAATACGCATCAGGCTCGATGTGTAAGGTTTCTGTGCATGGTGAATTTTTAGGATAACAAATACAAAAAACATAAATAAAATAACATTAAAAATAACAGACTCAATGTTCAAGTGTCAGACTTTTGGACCTGTTTTTCCTTGTTTTACCCCCCTCTTTGTTTCTGAGTTTCCTTATTTGGTCATTTTCCTGTTCTTGTTTAGTTTGATTGCTTTATCCTATGCACCTGTGTTCCTAATGTGAGGGTGCCTTGATCTCCTCATGAAGCTAAAACTCAAGAAGTTCTCACAACACATGCCATGCAACAAAACAATAAACTTTCTAATCTGAGAGGAAGATCTGGAAGAAAGACCATTTGTTCATCTGTCCCTTCACCCATCCTTAAGCCCTCTCCTTGCCCCCTGGGCATATGGTCCAAGTCACTAAAAGGTGACTTAGAAGTGTTGGGAGACACTTGCATAATGCATTTACTCTTTCTTCAAAATCCATGATCATAACATTTTCATGTTTGGTATCATTTTTATGGTCTCATTCCGATTGGAAATATGATCTCAGTCCCACGTCAGTGGAACAGACCAAAAATAAAGATCTCAAATTTGAGGAGAACTCTGTTCCACTGGTGTGGGTTGTGCCTCTTTGCCAGATGTTACTTTTTCCCTCCAGGTTAGATATGGCTTTCAGGTCACCTCCTGTCCCAGCAAAAGTCCTGTGAAGTCTTTATTATGCTAAATTTATGATTGTTTTGTTATGATTTGGGTATTTAAAGAGGATTGGCGAAACAGTCAAGGAAGGATCTGTAAGCAGAACTTCCCGCACGATTGCCGTGTGTCTCTCTATTTGCCAGGCATGCTGACTCTTTTAAACTATTTCTTATTCTATGTTTTTATTTTTTAATTGATGCAGCCTGGTATTTTCTGCAATTCTGCATCCAGGGCAGATCATACCGAAGTACCAATGGATGGACCATGGGGAACGCCCTTATGGGCTTCCGATTTCTGACTACCACTGGCTTAACACATTGTAGTTCTCATGATTATAGAAAAAGTGTATTTTATGGCAGGGATGCGCAGAGTGCGGTCCACTTAAGATATACTATAATCATCCCTCATCCTCTAAGTAAGTCCAGAGCTGGCGAGTTTGTGTCATGGGTTCACTAAACGGCCGAGTGAATTTCTAAGTGATACCAGGCCATTAATGAACGGATAATTGAAAGTATAGTGAGTCCGAAATAATCAGACGTCTAAATTATGACATAACTGACATTATGATCAGCATCTAAATTACTATCACAATTTGTAAACACATAAAATTGGAGTCAGATTTAAACGAGTCAGAGTTAAAAATTGACATCAAAGTTTTAATAAGTCAAGTTACTTTTTACAGAAGCACCAGAAAAGACATACACGCAGAACACCTTCACCCTAGCTGCTGGACCTCGCTTTTTGGGCCAGTAGGTGGGACCTTATACTAATTACCCCTTGTCAGAGATTTTCTTAGTATAGGGAGATGAGAGGGTCTGTATTAGTTACTATTGGACAAAGCGTAACGGCTAACTTGGATCACGTGTCCCTTAATAACCAATCACATTACAGCACTGACGTCACTGAATTTCAGTCAGAATTGTGCGACACTCAATCAGCGGTTACAGATACCATAGGAATGAATGAGAAGTGCTGTAAACTGAATCCCACCTGTCGCAAAAAGTCAGAGACTTCTCTTATAAAACTGTTAGTTCAATCCAAAAGTATTGTTTAGTGTAAAACATGTTGAAGACTCTTTATTCCACGCTTTAACAGTTTTACTTACTGGATGAGCTCGTTTAAGAAGCTTCTGTAGACATCGTTAGATACTATAAAGTGTTTTGGTTTAAACTGTTGAAGTGATTTTAATCATTTTGATTCTTGTATGTGAATGTTACTGACCTCAATCTCTCCAGTTTACAGTGTGAATCCTTCAGTACGTCACATAAGTGATTCACTCCTGTGTTTGTTATTTGATTCCTGCTCAGGTTCAGTTCTCTCAGGTGTGATGGGTTTGATTTCAGAGCTGAAGTCAGGATGAGACACTGTTTCTCTGTAATACTGCATCCACACAGACTGAAAATAAAAGGGAAAAAACAATGAATCAGATCTATGATGCATCATGAACAAATGTCATACATTCACTAATAAACCAGCAAAATCATGGAAACTTCTAATATATGAATGAACAAACCAAGAGAGGAGCATTTGAGGAGACTAGTTACAATCCAAGTCTGGACCCTCAGTCAACAAATAAGTCAATTTTACCAATGGAAATTAATATGTAGAATCAATATAGAAACAATAGTAAAATTAACAACATTAAATGGTCTATTTTCACATTTCTATTGGAAGAAAATAATCAAATCAATCAAATTAAATAACTTTTTAATTTTTAAGCCATTTTACAGTGTAGTTTACAATTTCTAACTACACAAACATACTAAATCTACATTCCCCTTAATAAAAAAAAAAAAAAAATAGTGAAATATACTATTAGTCCAGTATAAATCAGTATAAATAACTGTCAGAATCATCTACTGTCATTTGTTAGACTGTTTTTAGTCTGTTGTCACTTTCATTTTGTTCCATAGCAAAAATGTCTAATTTTAACAAATTCTATGCTGTTTTTTTTACAGATACACATAAAAACATTGTATATCTTTCTTCAGATGGAGAAATACCAGAAAGTGCAGCACTGGAAATGATGTGACAAGAGTCCAGCGGTCTTAAACTAAACACAGTAAACTTTAATCTCACTGTCACTGCTGTACAGTATAATGATACTAACTCTAGTTTCTCCAGCTTGAATTGTGTGTTCATCAGTAGATCACTGAGGTTTTTCACTCCAGAGTCTCCTAGTTTATTCCTGCTCAGGTTCAGTTCTCTCAGGTGTGATGGGTTTGATTTCAGAGCTGAAGTCACAGCAGAACAACCTTCATCTGTCATTTCACAGCTGCTTAACCTGCAATGGCAAAAACAGCACAAAATAAGAAAAGAAAATATTATCATTATTATCATGTTTCCTGATTCTTGTATGTGAATGTTACTGAGCTCAATCTCTCCAGTTTACAGTGTGAATCCTTCTGTGTTTTATTTGATTCAAACTAAGGTTTAAGATCTATGATGATAATAATATTGAAGAGGCATTTAGTTTCTAATAGTTTGTTTTGAGTCACATTAGTTTTGTATGAGGGCAGGCACTGCTTCTACTTACTTCTTTTACTTTATTTTATTTATTTAATTCATCCATTCTTTAGTCTCTAATAAAAGGCTGATTTCTGCATTTACACACTTACTTACTATTTAAATAAAAAAAAAAAAAAGTGACCTATATGGCAAAACCAGTGCACTGCTTTGAACAATATACAGTGGGTACGGAAAGTATTCAGACCCTCTTAAATTTTTAACTCTTTGTTATATTGCAGCCATTTGCTAAAATCATTTAAGTTCATTTTTTTTTTCCTCATTAATGTACACAGAGCACCCCATATTGACAGAAAAACACAGAATTGTTGACATTTTTGCAGTTTTATTAAAAAAGAAAAACTGAAATATCACATGGTCCTAAGTATTCAGACCCTTTGCTGTGACACTCATATATTTAACTCAGGTGCTGTCCATTTCTTCTGATCATCCTTGAGATGGTTCTACACCTTCATTTGAGTCCAGCTGTGTTTGATTATACTGATTGGACTTGATTAGGAAAGCCACACACCTGTCTATATAAGACCTTACAGCTCACAGTGCATGTCAGAGCAAATGAGAGTCATGAGGTCAAAGGAACTGCCTGAAGAGCTCAGAGACAGAATTGTGGCAAGGCACAGATCTGGCCAAGGTTACAAAAAAAATTTCTGCTGCACTTAAGGTTCCTAAGAGCACAGTGGCCTCCATAATCCTTAAATGGAAGACGTTTGGGACGACCAGAACCCTTCCTAGAGCTGGCCGTCCGGCCAAACTGAGCTATCGGGGGAGAAGAGCCTTGGTGAGAGAGGTAGAAGAACCCAAGAAGAACCCAAAGCAGGGTTGCTGCACACTTTGTAAAATTATATTTAAGACTTTTTAAGACTTTTTTAAGACCCAAAAAGAGAAAAATTAATACCATTTTTGCACAGCAGAACAAACAGCCGTTAACAGTTTTAACATGTTAATGTTTATTCAACAAAATCAGTAACATCCAAACTGATACATCTCAGTATATTTTAGAAGCCCTTGTCTCAATTACTTTATCCAACTTATCTAACTCCTCTCTCTACTCTTTGTATCATCTTCTTAACGTTAGACTATGTAATCAGTTCTTTGTAATCAGTTTTAAACCATGTAACAATTTAAATTAAATCAAATTAATAACACCAGAACTGATACATCTCAGCATTATATTTCTCGTAGCTCAGAAGCCTTTCTCTCAATCTCCTTATCCAATTCATCTAGCTCCTCTTTCTTCTCCTTGTAACGTCTTCTCAGCGTGTTTGACTTCGTAATCAGTTCTGCCATCTTTGTCCCTGTCGTACTCTCAGCTTTTTCTGCAAAGCTGTCTGCATCTTTTTCTAGGGTCTCGCACACACTGTGGATGGTTCTTCTTTTCTTCCGTAGAACTTCAAGTTCATCTTCAGCTATTTTTCTTTTAGTCATCTGCTCATCCTTTGTCTTCTTCCTTTTCTCTTCATCTAGGTACATTCTGTACCTGGTCCGTGCAGTTGCACAGTAGTTTACTAACTCTTTTGTAAGAGGTACCTGGGTCACTGCACCATAACTCTCACATGGTCGCAGATAAGTCTTTGGGCAACAACTGTTTGTTCATCCATGTTACATGTTTCCACCTCTTTGTTGATTGAGAACCCACGTTCAACTGTTGCTTGGCCATGGGAGAGAATCAGCAGCTTTTTTACAAAACCCCACAACTCAGGTGCTGAGGTGCTCATGTGCTGATGCAAGAACATGTCGACTCTGGAGTTTGGTTCTGTGGGACTGAAGTCTTTGAAGCTTTCTGCTCTGGCCTCACTGAAGAGGAAACTTTCAAACTGCTGTGCAATCACATCACCTGTATTTAAAAAAAGGAAAATCAATATTGGCAGTTGCTTACACATTGGACCTTATTCTAATGCATTCTAGTTGTGTCTGTATCTCCAGAAACTGTACCCTCTCTATGTTTCTTATTCTTGTTCTAAATGTTTTCTTAAAGTTTTTAAACCGTATATTTCAACTCTAGCCAATAACAGCACAGTGATAATGTGACTCTAAAAATGCTACTCTTACAAAAATTAACCAAAGTGTAGTAACTATGTTTTTTTAGCACATTAATTACTATTTGTATAACCATAGTTTTACTACAAATACCATGGTTAAACCATGGTTAGTGTAGCAAGACCATGATTAATTTGTGGTTTACTATGGTTTAACTATAGTAACCATGGTTTTTTGGTTTTATTTGTAGTAAAACCATGGTTAATTTTTGAAGACTGTAAGCGGTGTAATTAATGCACAACTCTGTCCTACAAAACTGGATGAGATAAATTCATAACTATTATTTACCAACTGTTAGACTTGACAACTGCTTATCCTGAACAAACTTCTGGATTAGGCCCTTTATTTTGTGCAAGCACTCATCTGGCTCAGAGTACATTTTATTTGGGTCCAGGCATGTCATGTTTCGGACCAAGTGGTACTTCAGTGGACATTTATCCAGAATCTTCTTGCAGATGTTTGCAAGAGCAATCCCACAGTCTTTCATGAACTGCAGCTGACTAAGCTCGCCTACTCTGCTTTGACTCCCTGATGTTCCCTGGCAAAAATAGAAACAAGTGATCTGTGCAAGATATTTAAAACTATATGAAAAAGCAGAATCCTACTAAAAATTCACATTCAAATTAATAATTCAAATTAATAAAGAACGTTTTATAACTAATAAGAAAAGTAAGTGGCACACCTTCAAGGCAGCTGTGGCTCCCATTCCAATATCCACTGCCTTTGGACTGACCCATATGCTCTGATCTGTCACATCAAGCCTGACAAGCTTTGGCACAGAAACAAGAAGGACATCCCGCTTGATGAAATGCCATAGAAGGCTCTGAGAAAAGATTTATTTTGAGTGAACAATATTGCAATTACAATTAATGACCTACTGTCTACAAAGTACAGTGTGTGGATACATTCATTAAAGGGTTAGTTCACCCAAAAAAGAAAATTCTGTCATTAATCACTCATCCTTATGTCGTTCCAAACCCGAAACACCTTCGTTCATCTTCAGAACACAACTTAAGATATTTTTTTATGAAATCCAAGAGCTTTCTGTCCCTTCACTGGAAACTAGGCAACTTAAAGTAATCCAGTGGTTTTACCTCTAAGAAGTGATGCGAATAAAAAACTATTTACCACTATATCGACAAAATAATATTATTTAAAGTTCGTTCACAGAGTAACTTTTAGTCTCAAGTCAACACAACACCACCCCCACCCCGCTTAACTTTTTGGGTGAACTAACCCAATATGAATGTAAGCAAAATAGCAGGCAACAAACATTAGAAGAATATTTAAATCTATATTTTGAAGCACATAACATGCACAGCAAGTGTTCCTAACATGGTTTTAAATAAATAAGGAATAAGATACTATACATTTTTTAGCACAGATACTTACCCTGACAAGATCTTCCAAGTCTTTGCACAGAAAGGGGATCATAGGAACATCAGTTTGGTACTTGGTAAGAAACGGCTGAAAGTTTAAGGAGATAGACATGAAGTAGTGCAGTTTTGGTAGAGTTAGGGGATCCATTCTGGCCTCTGCTACAGTGTCACATGAAGACGATCCTGGGTTGGGGAGCTTTTTCAATTTCACCTGGTCCACATAGGTGACAACGGATGGCCAAATTTCAATTGCCCTTTCCAGAGCTGGCAAATTTTCCAGCCAACGATGCCCACAAAATGGCAGAGGAAATTTTATGGATTTTGTCACCAAACTGTAGTCTTGCCGCCTTGCGGGAGCACAGTGGAAAAGGAAGTGCAGGGCCTTCAGAAGCTTCTCTACTTGCCACACTCCAAAACCAGCCTTGATAGAGTTGTGCATTATGTGAAGACCGCAGCTTTCCACAATCTGAATCTGAGCTCCACCAAACTGTTCACTGTATTCTTGCTTTAAGAGCTGCACAAATCTCCAGTTAACATTTGGCCCATCCATTGACAGAGAGAGCATCTTGCTGAGGCAGAGCTCTTTTGTACCCTCCTACCAAGAAAATGGAACAGGAAACACAAAGAAAAAAAAACTTAATTATCAAAATCATTGTGTACTTTGTAGCAAAAACTTATTTAGATGACAACTGCTGGTGTATTTCAATCTTTATTTTAGAATTTTCTATATTGTTACAATTTATATTATTTTTAACTTGCATCTATTCTTTATTTTTTATTGTATATTAATGTATAATTTATACATTCATTTATTTTATATTTAATTATTATTATTTATTTGTATTAATTTACTACCACAATCGTACATTTCTAGATTTATACATTTACTTATTTTTCCACGTGCAACATAGAAACATAGTAAAGAATAAATAAAGTATTTTTACTATTTGACAAGACGGAATTAAGTAAACATGTTAGTGTAAACAGTGTTGACCTGCTACAGCACGATAATTACTGTACATATTTCACGTTGTAGGATGTAAACTATTCTAGCACTGTAGCCCCTAAAAATGAAATACACTCATTGATTTTTATTTTGAGACAAGCATTCACTATTTATATTGTTATGCACTAATAATGTATTTTTGACTTACCTTGAATTTGTCCAATAAATCCTCAGCTGTGGAATGGCCCAGGAACTCAGAACCATAGTAGCGGGAGCAAACGTACGTTCCCGTTTCATCCGTTGTCCAGTATCTGACATGAAGGTCTAGTTGTTTGTTTTTTGTTGTCCTGTTCATGCTTTCGTCAAACATAACGACGAACGATTCGTCATTGATTTTCGTCGTCAGCTGTCTTTTAATAAATGGCGCAATACCAAACCTGGCTATATAAGCCGTTTTATCTCTGCCACAGGTGAACGTTTTTACATGCTCCGAATCGGGAAACATTGCCTTGAAAAGTGTGTGGATGTCATCGTTTGACATATATGAATGGTGTCGACTTATCGTATGCAGAATCCACAACAATTCAGCCCTCAGGGTACAAGCCTGTGAAAAACTCGACGAAACACTTGGCTGAACATTGTGATTCAGTCCAACATTACCAGACTGTGATCAAGCAGGAGTTGATGACGTACTAGGCACAGACACGTAGGACTCCATTGGCACCGTACTTTTTCGAAAACTTGCGTAGCGTCGGTGCTTTTCCGATTTCATATGGGACTCCACCGCTTTAACTCCCATTGTCCCGAGTTTAAAGGTTTTTTGGCACATTTTGCAATTCGCCTCAAACTCGTTGCGTGTACCGGCTAACCAATCTTTATATTTAACATCCTCGAGCCAAATCGCATTGAACTTACATTTACCCATTTTGTTCTCCTCTTCCTTTGGCGCGCGGCGCACCTACATAATGCGCTGCGGTAACGTTAAATGCTGCGAATGATCACATGAGCAAGCAAATCCACAAAGAATAATAAATCGTATAACACAAATTAGTTTTAGTTTTGTAAACTTTTTTGATATGACTAAGACAAAATGCCATGTAAAAATTAAGGCCTCGCATAAGTAAAAATAAGACATTTTAAGACTTCTTATGACCTTAAATTTACAAAATCAAATTTAATACTTTTTAAGACTTTTTAAGACCCGCGGGAACCCTGCAAAGATCACTGTGGCTGAGCTCCAGAGATGCAGTCGGGAGATGGGAAAAAGTTGTAGAAAGTCAACCATCACTACAGCCCTCCACCAGTCGGGGCTTTATGGCAGAGTGGCAAGACACATGAAAGCCCAAGATGGACTCCAAGATGGTGAGAAATAAGATTCTCTGATCTGATGAGACCAAGATAGAGCTTTTTGGCCTTAATTCTAAGCGGTATGTGTGGAGAAAACCAGGCACTGCTCATCACCTGTCCAATACAGTCCCAACAGTGAAGCATGGTGGTGGCAGCATCATGCTGTGGGGGTGTTTGTCAGCTGCAGGGACAGGACGACTGGTTGCAATCAAGGGAAAGATGAATGCGGCCAAGTACAGGGATATCCTGGACTAAAACCTTCTCCAGAGTGCTCAGGACCTCAGACTGGGCCGAAGGTTTACCTTCCAACAAGACAATGACCTAAACACACAGCTAAAATAACGAAGGAGTGGCTTCACAACAACTCCGTGACTGTTCTTGAATGGCCCAGCCTGAGCCCTGACTTCAACCCAATTGAGCATCTCTGGAGAGACCTAAAAATGGCTGTCCACCAACGTTTACCATCCAACCTGACAGAACTGGAGAGGATATGCAAGGAGGAATGGCAGAGGATCCCCAAATCCAGGTGTGAAAAACTTGTTGCATCTTTCCCAAAAAGACTCATGGCTGTATTAGATCAAAAGGGTGCTTCTACTAAATACTGAGCAAAGGGTCTGAATACTTAGGACCATGTGATATTTCAGTTTTTCTTTTTTAATAAATCTGTAAAAATGTCAACAATTCTGTGTTTTTCTGTCAATATGGGGTGCTGTGTGTACATTAATGAGGAAAAAAAAATGAACTTAAATGATTTTAGCAAATGGCTGCAATATACCCACTGTAACTTAATACCTGTTGTCTTAAAATAAACAAACTTTAACTGTACTAACTGTAGTTTCTCCAGCTTGAATTGTATGTTCATCAGTAGATCACTGAGGTTTTTCACTCCAATAGTTTGTTTTGAGTCACGTTAGTTTTGTATGAGGGCAGGCACTGCTTCTACTTACTTTTTTTTACTTTATTTTATTTAATGCCTCCATTCTTTATTCTCTAACGAATGGCTGATTTCTGCATTTACACACTTACTTACAATTAAAAAAAAAAAAAAAAAAAAAAAAACCTTGCAAAATGTGACCAATATGGTAAAACCAGTGCATTGCTTTAAACAATGTAAGTTCAGATCTGTTGTCTTAAAATAAATCAACTTTAACTGTACTAACTCTAGTTTCTCCAGCTTGAATTGTGTGTTCATCAGTAGATCACTGAGGTTTTTCACTCCAGAGTCTCCTAGTTCATTCAAGCTCAGGTTCAGTTCTCTCAGGTGTGATGGGTTTGATTTCAGAGCTGAAGTCAGGATGAGACAACGTTTCTGTGTAATACTGCAATCATACAGACTGAAGACAAAGAGAAAAGACAATGAATCAGATCTATGATGATCAACTTTCTAATGTGTTTTGCATCTTCCAGCAGACGTTTGCTGACAAATAAACAGTGATATCTGTGTGCAGGTAACATGGAGAAAGACTACACATAGTTCATTTAAACATACTACAAACTACACAAAAGTTACAAATGTATGAAAAGGTTGAAAATCAGCTAAATTACCCATTAAGATGTGAGCTATTTATCCAAGTTACGAGGTTTTACTTGATAACATTAACTACATTAGTTAACATGAACTGATGATGAACAACTAGTACAGCATTTAATAACCTTAAAGTTTCAACATTTACTAATAGTTTTAAATTCAATAGTTTTCTGTTAATTAGTTAATACACTGTGAACTGATATGAAAAAATGAATTAAAAAAAGAAAATATATATGTATATTCATAATCAGGGGGAGAAAAAATAGGTTAGTGGATAATTCAACAGCAAAAGTTATTCTAGGAAAATAATATTCAATATACAATATTAATAATTTCATAAATCCAAACATTGCTATTTGCATTGTGGATATAAAATGCATTTATGAAAAACTATATATTTCTACATTAATATATACTCTAAAATTAAAATACTTTTATTTTTAATGAGGCATCAACATATGATAGATAGGACAAAACAAATGCAGTGCAGCTCAAAACATTTACAGTATTCACATCCGGTGTGCAAAATGATGTAACACAGTCTGACAACACACATCTCTTTGCATTAAAAAGTTCAAATCACAAAGGGAAGAGATATTGATGTGTGATGTATTTTATCTGCAGGGCTCTGCATTCTCATGCATTCGCCGTGAGACACACGGATTTCAACCAGTTCACACACTCTCACGCCACACCTTGTATGTGTCACGCTGAGAGGTAAGGATTAACTTGTCCCGCTATATAGTGTAATGGATGAGGCACAGGCTTGCAGGGGGAGTTCATAGCTGTCTAAATGCCACCTCTACCAGCAAATATCAGAAATTAGAATTGTTATGTTTTCGGGTAAATTACATGATCCCGCTACAGTCGCGTTCGTCGCTATGCAACATGGACACGCACACACTGGACGAGGAAAGCAGTGGAATCGTTGTAGCGGGGCTGCTGCTTCCTCTAGCAGTGGAAGTGTTTTGTGCAGTTGAGGCGGTGGTCACGCTGCGGTCACGCTGCGGTCACGGAGTGGACGATGACCCTTGTATTTACTAAAAACTAACAAAATAAATGCAGTAGGCAACCCCTTCTTCTGTTTTTTTTTTTTTTTTTTTTTTTCTAAATGATTCCTGGACAAAATCACTTCCCTGATTTGCAAAATTATTACTCTCCAACAGCTCTAATCAAGTATTGGCTCCTGAAAACTAAGGAAAGGAACAGATAATTGGTAAATCTGATAAAAGACAGACAAATTCATCCAAATAATTATATATATATATATATATATAAATAAAACTATATATAAAACTTTTATAAAAAATATCTCTTTTGGTTTGAGACTTTAAGCTTTGCAACTTTACAGATGTTATATAGAACTTTTTTCCTGACTAAACGATGAGCGCCACCATTATGAATTCTAACGTCTGAATGGACGCTCTTCTGTTCCGGTCTCCATAGGAACCCATTCAAATAGCGCCGTTTTTAATGTAGTTAACGTCGGCAGCTTCGTGTCTCTACACACTCATTAAACTTTGAGGAGTGAGGCACAGACAAATGACAGTCATTGCATCATCGCAAAGTGATGGTGTTATGGAGCCTTGTACTTAAAAACATTTTAATAGGTTTAACATTATATTTTCAGCTCGGAATATACACTAATTTGACTAGAAACACTGGAGACCGTAAATGCAAAGCATCCTTCCGGGTTAAAAGTCAGGCGTGATTCCACGTTCAGGAAAAACGTCTTTATGCACAAACAGCTTGTAACACTCTAAAGACAAACGAAAACAAGAAACCGCATCATATGACCCCTTTAACATTGAAGGGATAGTTCACCCAAAAATTCATTCATTTACTTACTCTCAAGTTGTTTTTTAAACCTGAATGAGTTTCTTCTGCTGAACATAAATGTTAATTTGAAGAATGTAATTAACTAAACAGTTGCTGGTCCAGAGTGGTATTTTTTTTCTATCAGTCAAAGTGGACCAGCTACTTTTTGGTTACTCGCATTCTTTAAATCTTACTATGAACTATATACTTCTAATTCTTCGTCTAGTTATCAGCAAAATGTATCTTTTTTTTTTCAGTTTCCCCTCCCCAAATTTGATGAACATCACTTAGAGATGCTAAATGTTCCACTGTCACTAGATGAACTGAAACTGGCTCTAGACTCCATGACAAAGAACAAAGCTCCAGGTAGTGACAGAAATACCCCTGAATTAATTTCTGCAATCTGGGATATAGTATCATCACTTATTCTTAGTTTTCTTTACCTGGATTTTCTTTCTTTTTATATATGTGAGATTGTAATAATTCTGATCTCCTGTGCCCCTCTCATACTAACCTGAATATATAAGACTGAGGTCAGCTTTAAAGGTCTACAACATTCCTTGGGCCTCCAATGTGTCTCACATCCTCTGTGGGAGTGGTTGAACATTAATACTCCTTCTAGTAGTTTAGTTTCTAATATTTATAATTCAGTCCTTTTACTGCAGTATACTTATATTCCAGCTATCCACTCCTGGGAAAGGGAAGGTCTTGCTCAACCTGATTGGGACGTGGTATGAACCAGGGGCCGTATTTATAAAGCCGCTCAGAGTAAAATTTTAGTCTTAAGTGTGTCAAAATTCTAAGAATGACGTAATTTTTTTGTGGCACAATATTTAAGACCCTGTTTACTCTGTCATCACCGGTGCATTGCTGCATTTTTCCAATTTTCCATCGAAAAAAAACATAATTACTACTTTTATTTCTGCAGTTAGAGCATTGATTTGTAGAGTGGAATACGTTATTAAGTTTCTTACTTGGTCACTTACAAAAAAAATTGCTTGATTATTAAGTTTGTATCGTTTCATCATTCCATCAATTTCTCTTGTGGACTGTATGTAAACATCTTTTATGTGAAATATCTTATTCAGGTCAGAACTAAATAAACAATTTCATGCAGTAAGAAATCTCAGAAACAGTAATAATACTGTCAAAACAACTGTTTGCTAGCTCTGACTACTACTACACTCTCTGGCCATCATCAAATTAAAGGACGTGAAAATGGCGACGTTATCGTATGAACTGAAACCAGGACATTGCATTAAACTAGACATTGCATGCTCGTAGTGTAAGCTCCATGCAACTGGCGTGAAGGTTTCTGGTGTGTTCAGCCATTTCAGGGCACAAAGTTATTTAATTGAAGTTAAATTCAATCTGACTACATTTTATTATGACCCTTTAGACTGTCACACAAACTGGTTGTTTGCCCATTTCTAATTGTTATTATTCTAACATTTGGTTATTCTACTTTACTCTTTACTTTATATTTACTCTTTCATTAGGAATCTGTGTCACTCAGGGTGCCTCATGTCAGCCGATTTACATGGACCGCATGATCACAAACCCTCCAGTCTGATCATTAGTCAGAGGTTATGACTAACTATTTAATAGACCGCCTCATGCTTGTCATTTTTTTAATAGTGGTTCTGTTTATCCACCTATGTAACAACTTAGTTAAAGCTCAAACTAAATCAGAGGTTATGACTAGAACTATGAAATATGCTAATACTTCAGTGTTTTTATTTAGCCCCCTATAGTTAGTCTAACCATATAACAACTTGAATAAAGCTGAGACAATAACCAGAGGTTATGGCTAGTACTATGAAATATGCCTGAACCATGCTAGTACTCCAATAGTATTTTGTCTAGCTCCCATAGTTACTGCAACTGCATAACAAATCTGGAATCTAACCTGAAATCTAGAATACACTTCTTTAAGTACTTCAGACCCAGACAGATATCCCCCAAGATGGAGACAAGAACTAATAATTTGAATTTGCATTGATCAATTCCCAGACTTGATCGTTTGCACCTTCTGGGGACAGATGATAATTTGCATGAAAGACTCTGGGAAATAGTACACCCTCAACAGTGAGCAAAATATCTCTGAACTCTTAGGATCTGTTTACTTTTAGTTTACTTCTTGTGAGAATGAGACCATTGTACCAGACACACAGTGACAGTCCAAATGATTCAAATGTTTGCTACATGACTATGGATCTCACTTGTGTTCATGTAGAACATTATATTATGGTATTGGCCATTCTGAGTGAGCTGAGTGAGAGGAGATGGGTGAGGGGAAGTGGATGGAAGGAACAGGTGAAAAGGGGCTTTTCTCACATCTTCTCTCAGTGAGATGTGGAAAGAGACGTCTGTATCTTAACACACTGTGTACATTGTCCATCTCAGAAGATCAAAGTGTCTGAGGTTCTGTAAACCTTAGTTTCTTTCATGCTTTGATATGAAATGACACAGGTTACAGCACATGTGTGTGTGCAATTGAAGAGCACATGCTGCGAGCACTTTTTTTTTTTTTTTTTTTTTTTTTTAACATATATTTGACCTTGAGCCACAAAAACAGTCTCAAGTACCACAGGTATATTTGTAACAATAGCCAAAAAATACATTGTATGGATCAAAATTATCTTTTTTTTTTGTCAAAAGTCATTAGGATATTAAAGGAGAAGTCCACTTCCAGAACAAACAATTTACAGATAATGTACTCACCCCCTTGTCATCCAAGATGTTCATGTCTTTCGGTCTTCAGTCGTGAAGAAATTGTGTTTTTTGAGGAAAATATTTCAGCCTTTTTCTCCATATAATGGACTGATATGGTGCTCCGATTTTGAACTTCCAAAATGCAGTTTAAATGCGTCTTTAAACGATTCCAAATGCGGTTGTAAACAATCCCAGCCGAGGAAGAAGGGTCTTATCTAGTGAAACAATCGGTCATTTTCATTTAAAAAACACAATTTAAACACTTCTTAATCTCAAACACTCGTCTTGTCTTTCTCTCCCTGAATTCTGTGTATTCTGGCTCAAGACAGTTAGGGTATGTCGAAAAACTCCAATCGTATTTTCTCCCTCAACTTCAAAAATCATTTCAAAATCATCCTACATCACTGCAGAAGCACCGACCAAGTCTTTGCAAAGTGAACATGCAAAAAATATTAAACACCCTTAAGAAAAAAGTTAGAACAGCAATATAGAACAATTTTGAAGTTGAGGGAGAAAATACAATTGGAGTTTTTCGACATACACTAAATGTCTTGAGCCAGAACACACAGAGTTCAGGCAGAGAAAGACAAAATGAGTGTTTGACATTAAAAAGTATATAAATAATAATACATAATTTCTTTATGACCGAAGAAAGACAGACATGAACATCTTGGATGACAAGGGGGTGAGTACATTATCTGTAAATTGTTCTGGAAGTGAACTACTCCTTTAAGTAAAGATCATGTTCCATGTAGATATTTTGTACATTTCTTAACTTAAATATATCAAAACCTAATTTTTGATTAGTTAGTTGCTAAGAACCACATTTGTACAACTTTAAAGGTGATTTTCTCTTCTCTTTTTTTTTTTTTTTGCACCCACAGATTCCAAATTTTCAAATAGTTGTATTTTGGCCAAATATTGTTCTATCCTAACAAACCACACATCCATGGAAAGCTTATTAACGCAGTTTTCAGATGTTGATTTATGTATAAATCTCAATTTTTAAAAAATGGACCCTTATGACTAGTTTTATGGTCCAGGGTCACATATAATATTCCCATCATCAACCAGTGTGCAGTATTGATCTCATTGCTGTGGTGTTGAGTGTAGCTGTTGGTGAAATGTACTCACTTCAGTATCTTCAGCTCACACACAGGATTCTTCAGTCCCTCACAGATCTCTTTGACTCCTGAGTCCAGCAGACGACTGTTGTTCAGGTTCATCTCTTTCAGGATGGTTTTGGAGGAGAGAACAGTAGCTAGAACTGAACAGCTTTTCTCTGTCAGCTCACAATTATTCAGCCTGAACACAAAAACAGCATTTCAGTCAGGACCACTTTCATCATGTATATTTATTACAGTTATATTGCATACTGTTAGTGTTGGCGGTATCAGCTGATGTGAGCTTGACTGACGTGTTCTGCCTGAACTAACGCAACGCTTGATTATTATTATTCAGCACATATTCAACACACATCAGATCAACAGCTCTTCATATCTGATTACACATGTGACTGACAGTCTTTAATAATGAATAATCAAAGAGGTTTCAATGTATAAATCATGTTCACTCACATTATTTTCTCCAGTTTGCTATGAGAGTCCATCAAAAGAGCAGAGAGTTTCTCTCCATCCAGATCTCCTAATTTATCTCCACTCAGATCCAGTTCTTTCAGTAGTAATGGACTTTTACCCAGAACTCCAGTGAGATACTCACACGCTTCCTCTGCAGCAGGACTTTTCAAAAACCTACAGGAAGCAGATAAGGATTTTAGATCATTTGTATTTTTATATTATTTTTACCATACTTATATTGTGTCTGTTGAATTTCTCTGAACTGCTATTTAATTCCAGTTCATGTCATTTCTATACAACAATGGTGCATTTGACCCTTGTATGTATTTTTATACAGCTGATTTCACATCTGCGGATCATTTTTAAATATTTTAAAGTTTTTTTTTGTTCACCTGATGGTCTTTAATGAACAGAGTCCATCCTGTAGTAAATCATTGAGCTCCTTCACTCCTGATTGTCCAGGATCATTTCCTGTGAGATCCAGCTCTATCAGGTGTGAAGGGTTTGATCTCAGAGCTGAAGCCAGAGCTTTATAACCTTCTTCAGTGATACTGCAGTCTGAAAGTCTATAGAAAGACAAAACACACACACACACACACGCATTAAAACAAGACTTCATTAGCATTTATTACACCATTAGGATATTAACATGTTGCATCATCTCAAAAAAAGCAATCTGTTTGTCATTATTTTATAAATGTATCTACACCAACACACCAATTTCACATTACTGACCCATTCCTTGTGACACAGCGCCAGTTTACAAACCAGCTGGAGCTTTACATTGATTCATGTTTAGATTAACCAAATTCAGACCTGAGTATCTGTAGTGTGCACTGTGAATTTTGAATTTTTGAATTTTAATGTCTTAATTTCTTTACTTTCAAATGTTAAGCCCTCAGGCTTTTATTTTGGTGGAAAATGACATAGTGACCTTTAATATTCCGTGTTTAGTTCACAACAGGTTTATAAACACTTTATTGCACAAATCTGGTGAAATCTGTTAACATCATCTGCCAGGGCTCCAGAGTGTGACCAATTTGGTGTGACGTATTTTCTGGTGCGACTAAAGAAAATCTGAGGTCCTGCGACCAGAGAAAATCTGCGACCAGCCGTTCGAGGGCAGAAAAAAAAAAAAAAACAAGCAGGCGCTGCAGACAATCCACGGGTCGGGTAATAAAAAATGCATTCTGATTATTTGCGGGTGGGTCGCGGGTGGATGAGATAAATCATTAATGACACAAATTTTAACTACATTTTCTAAAATGTGAACCCGTTTTAAATACTTTTTTTTTTTATCAGGCAAACAATTTCATTTGTGTGTGTGTCTGTTCGCCTGTTCGAAAAGTTGTGACAGAAACTTTCCAGATAAAGGTTGAAGAGAGTTACAGCTGTGTTAATGCTATTGAGTAGGGTAATATGCAGTGGTGTAGTGCAGAACCTGCGTATAACCATTTCTTTATCATTAGCGCATCATTCAGTAGTGTCCTGCATTAGCCAACACCATGACAGGCCACCATTTTATAATTAAATCGTATGTGAATAAATGCAAATATTCGCTCAAAACACCCAGTAAAGATGGTAATGACCGTGGCGCCGCTTCCTTTGAAATATATTTGATGATTGCGCCTGATGCGCCCGTGCCAGCACCTGATCTGCTGCCTGTTCATACGCGAGAGCATGTCAAGGGAGGCAAGCCGAGTATTAAAATAAGAATTATTATTGATTACTAATTCGAATCAGTACATTATAACTAAAACAATACATTAAAAATGTAAATGGATTTTTACGATCAGAAATGTCTTAAACTGGGTGAACCCCTGTAAACTTTTGTCCTAGGGGTTCAAACACCCAACCAATTTCATCAGAGATTGCGAAGATTCACATCCAGATGTAAGTTAACGTTATTCTTTTTTAGCGTGGATTTGGCTTAAAAGCATGAGTGATTATAAGCTTCTATAAGTGTGCAGGGAAGTGCAGATCAGCTGAATCTGCTGTTAAAAATGAACCATCCATTCATCA
This sequence comes from Cirrhinus mrigala, assembly GCA_036247105.1. NCBI lineage: Eukaryota > Metazoa > Chordata > Actinopteri > Cypriniformes > Cyprinidae > Cirrhinus > Cirrhinus mrigala. Next base: position 1,306,117 of record JAMKFB010000850.1, read on the forward strand.
TATCATCATGCAAAACTAAGAATTAGAATAATTGTAAATGGTGATTAAATGCGAAGTGGTTGAAAATGTGGGTGCACCTAACTTTTGTCTGCCAAAAAATGTTGGAAAAAAAATGAACATAAAATTAAGTGAACCTTCCAAATTCATGTTATAAGCTCAAAATAACTCACTCACCAGCCATTATTTTACATTTAACAGCCATTCAGAACTTCTACTAGCCAAAACAAACATATCAGAAAAAAATCAAGATGACCAAAATCACATCTTAGATCAAAATATTTTTCATATTAAATCTGATTCTGAATCATTGAATGCTTTCAGTTTTATGACAGTGAATTTCTGTTTGGAGATAAATAAATTAAAAATAAAACAATTCTTCATAACTTATCTTATAAACTCACATTTATTTCTAAATATATCTTAGTCCAAAATGAATGTTTAGTGTCAAACATGTTAAAGATTAACAGAGAGGCTGTGAGTTGATAAAGTGATTATCTGTTTCCTCACAAAAATCTGTGATACTGAACTCCACTGTCATCCTTTAAAAAAGCCAAATCGAGGCCACTAATGCACAGGCAAAAGTTCACTTAAAGAATGAACAAAGTGGCATCAATTTTGCTTTGAATTAAGTTGACAGAAAAAACTAAGCTGCCAATCGTCCAGCTTAGAGTGAAGTCAGTACACACTAACATTTGTCCCAAATTATTGTTAATGCAATTTAATGGGAAACTATGTGAGTTGTGTTGTAGGTAATAGACACCGACAGATTTTGAGTGATGCCACCAGTGTTTGAACACAATAGATTTCAATTTTAAAGACATGGCTCTTCTTTTCCAGTGTGCTGATGCTAAATGTTGGAGGGTACTGGTTGAAGGACAAGATTTATTAATACTAACTCATTATCTGCTCACATGTAAATGCACTTTTAAGCTTTTAAGCATGTGACACAGCAGACTATATATTCAATTAAATTGCAGCCTTTTGTGATTTGATAACTGCACTAACCCATATCACAATTTCAACTTTATTTTGATTAATTGTTCAGTCCTGATGACAACTGTAAAAATATTTTCAAATTCATGAAACTGTGGTGGGTCACTACAGTCTGTAATTAATGGGATACACTTTTAAAATACTTACTTCAGCTTTTCCAGTCTACACTGTACATTTTCAAACAGAGTCAAGATGATCTTCATTCCTGGGTTTCCTAGTTTATTATCACTCAGATCCAGCTCTGTCAGATTTGAAGGGTTTGAATTTAGAGCTGCAGCCAGAACATGACAACCTCCTTCTGTGATACAGTTGTTATTCAGACTGCAGAAAGAGAAACACAGTTCAGTTTAAATCTTAATATTTACCAGTATGTTTTAGCTGACAGTTGACAAATACTGGTGATGATGATGATGATGATGATGATGACGACAACCACATTACAAAAGTCACATATGGTTTTTCAGTCAGCAATCTCTTATACATGACACATAAAAAACACCCAGCAGCAAGAATTTAAAAGTGTCTTTGCAACAATGAAAAAACATACATGAGTGTGTTGAGTTGACAGTGTTTATCCTGCAGTAGAGCAGCGATCTGATTCACTCGTGTGTCTCCTAGTTCATGTTCACTCAGATTCAGTTCTCTCAGGAGTAACGGGTTTTTACCCACAATTCCAGTCACATACTGACAGGCTTCATCTGCAGCAGGACCCAAAAACCTGCAGAAGCGAAGATGAAGAAAACTTCACTTTATAAATAAACTTGGTGAAAAACAACATCTGACTCTGAAACAATGTGAAACGGATGGATTTACAAACTGTATTAATGAAATATTGTTTTATAAATAAACTGCCTGCATATAATTTTGCATCATAACATCACATCTCACCTCAGTGTCTTGAGTTGACAGTTTGGATCCTGTAGTAAATCACTGAGCTCCTTCACTCCTGATTGTCCAGGATCATTTCCTGTGAGATCCAGCTCTATCAGGTGTGAAGGGTTTGATCTCAGAGCTGAAGCCAGAGCTTTATAACCTTCTTCAGTGATACTGCAGTCTGAAAGTCTAGAACCAGAATGAAAATGTCACATTCAGGTGATTAATCAGTTATTCTAGAAATTACCTAAAGCCATAACAGAATTCTATTTTATTCCTTATGCAAATGAACTAAAACTGTAAAGCAAAATCTGACAACTGAAAATCGATTCAAACAAAAAAGAGAATATTAAATTGTTAGACATCAATTCACTGCAGTATCTCCATCTTACAGTCACTTTCAAACTTTAACCTTCTGATGCTCCTCATTTGTGAGGTACACTTGTGCTCTTCATGGTCAGAAGAGACTGAACACCTGAAATATAACTTCCTTTTCAATAAAATCACTGTAATGTATTTTTGTTCTATATAGTACTGCACAATAGTCTTGAGCCACTAGTATTTTCACCAGCTAAGATGTTTTAAAGTCAGTTATTTCTATCTTTTGCTGTAGTGTGTCAGAAGGAAACATTTACATTTTACAGGTTTATATAAACATTTTGCCATTATATGTAATAATCCAGTGAGATTTTTCTTTGCACAATGAGTCTGACAACAGCCATCATAAAATATTATTTTGATGGTGGTCATTTTTTACCACAAGGACCACAAATGTGAATATTGTTTCATTTATATTTTTATTTTTTTACAACCACTTAACTTTTCCAATGAAGCTACAATTTTTGAAATTCCATTTTTCGGTCAAAAGTGATTCCCCCCAAAAAAGAGTTTCCCCTCACTAGAATCGTGTCGGGCCTCCTCTCTGATCAGTGCCCTTAGACTCGTCCTAATATATTTATCTAGAGCCAAACATGCTTCATTCAAGTCATTTCTGCTCCGTGTGTTGTTTCTCTATGCTGCTGAAGATGTAAAGCACTACAAGAGCTGCAGATGATGTGCTTATTTAAAAAACAGCAGCAAAACAGACTTTCAAAAACATATTTTCGCTAAAATGATTAAAAAAAACAAAGCAGTAAATAAGTGTAGTGTTAGATCTAGCAGGTCACGTCATTCAAGCTTGTATCATCTGATTCTCAGCTGATCCACGTCTACCAGTGATGCGCGGGTTGATCCAAAATGAGCGGGTGCACGCGGTTACGAGTCATCCAAAAATATTTTTAATGATATTCGGGTCACGGTCGGTCGGGTCGTTTGAAATAAAGATGCCAATTAAACCTTTGTAATTTATATAGTACTAGACACAGTTTTCTATGAAATACATAGGCCTACACTTTATTGGCTAAATTACTGGCGCGAAGATGACGCACAAGCTCAGTCTGCATGTAGAGATGGAGGCGGCAAGAGAAAAGGTGAAGACTGGGGAGTGGAAGCTCCGCAAATACACAAATAGAAAGAGCAAAGTGTGGGAGACATTTGCCAAAATAACGAAAGATGATGACCAAAGTGCTGGCTTTGTCATGTGTACTTCTTGTGATGCTATTTACACATTTGATAGCCACAAAACTGGCACGACCAACATGGCGCGTCACAAGTGCGGCCCCGGGAATCCATCACAGCCGAATAGAGCAGCGTCAGGCCAACCCAGGCCACAAACTATAGATGCCTTTATGTGCCCTGACCACACGAAAATTCCTCTTCAAGTGAAGAGTAAATTTGTGGATTATTGCGTGGACTTTTGTTGCACAGACCTGCGCCCCTTTGATATTGTTTCGGGGGAAGGTTTTACGAAAGTGGCACAGGGTCTCATCAACATTGGAGCACGTTATGGCTCAGTCGACGCAAATGGAGTGCTTCCTCATAGGCAGACAGTCTGTGATCGAGCTAAAAAACAGGCCATGGTCGAGAAAGAAGCCTTATCCGAGGTTCTGAAGTCAGCGGTGCATGACAATGGAGGGGTTGCAATAATGACTGATATGTGGACTGATGATTTTAACAGAAGGTCCTACACTGTCTTGACGTGCCATTATATCACAGAGGAATGGAAGCTGGCAAGCCGTGTTATGTGCACAGTGGAATTCGATTGCACATTGCCCAAAACAGCAATCAACATCCACGAACACATTAATGATCAGCTGTGTTCTTACGGGATCTCATTTGATCAAGTGGTGCTCGTGAGTGACCAGGGCTCTAACATTAAAGCTGCCCTAAAAAATTATCACTGGATACCATGTGCAGCCCATGTTCTGAACACAATTCTGAAACATACGTTCAGTGGATCTGACATTGAGGAGGTAACAAAGATGATTGACGCGTGCAAGGGCATTGTCAAATATCTTAAAAAAGCCAGTGCAAGCACAGCTCTCCCACATGGCTTAGTCCAAGAGTGTGAGACTCGTTGGAACAGCAAAACTGACATGCTCAAATCTGTGAGCAAGCAATACAGGGAAATTAACGAGCTACTCGAAAGCAGGGGGCAGTCAGAGCGCATGAAGGCATATATCAAAACACGCTCACAACCGTGATAGATTTCTTGGAGCCTTTCAAGAAAGCATCTGAGGAGTTGCAGGGAGAGGACTACCCGACACTGCATTTAGTGGATGCCGCTGATGTGGGCTTAACGAACGAATTGAAGCGGTACCTTGCTGCACACTTTACGCTGGATGACTGTGACGAGGACCGGTTGCTTGAATTTTGGGAGAGACAGGCACCCACCTTCCCGAGGCTTCGTGCATTGGCAAGGAGGATCCTCTGCGTTCCAGCATCAAGTGCAGCCAGTGAGCGCACATTCAGCTCCGCAGGTCGTGTCATAGAGGCGAGAAGAAACCGTCTCAACCCAGGGACGGTTGATTCAATATTATTTCTACACAGCGCGAGGAAAGCTAAAAATAAGTAGGCTATTCTTCTGTTTTAGGCCACCAACGGCACCTTATAGCCCTTTTAAGCCCAAGTTAGGCTTACTGTATCTGATTTAGGTTCCTGTGTTAGTTTTATGAATATATTTGTGTAGGCTAAACAATGCAGCCTATTTTATTTATACAAATGCATATTTTGCGTTTATCTTGTATTAGGCTACTTTTTTTTTTTTTTTTTACCAACAAGTGGCACCCTTTAGCCTTTTTTTAAGCCCATGTTAAGTTTACTGTGTGTTTCAGTTTTCAGTTTTACTTTCATGGGTATTTGTGAACATTTATTTATGGATAAAGTAGCCTCAGTCTTTGGTTTAGCCTACCTGTTTTTGTTCGTTTAAAATGCGTTAATAAAGACTTTATTAACATATTCTATGCCTGTATTTTGTGCTTGTGAGAGCTTCAATTGGGCATCCACGTGGCGAAATAACCTAAGCCTACTAATACAAGTGGGAAATCCTTATTTACCTTTTGAATGTTGAGCGTTATTAACTGTTGAATAAATGCTGACGTGGGACAAAATTCCAGATTTCCCAACACGTTGAACTGAGCAATGCCATTGTATCATTGTGTTCGGGTCAAATTGACCCGAAAAGGATTTTCTTTTTCCCGGAAATAATAGTTAACATTATCGCATTGGACTCAAACTTACTGACTTTGTTCACACAGGGTAGAAGTACATCTCAGAATTTTTTTTTCGGATTTTCGTAATTTTTTGTGGCTTTTATTTCACTTAGTCACACTTGTGGTGTTCCCGGTCAAAAATGACCGGACTCCAAACAACTGCTCATAAATCTCTCATTATGCTATACTATCACTAAAGATTAGATTCATTCTTTTCGTCAACTTGTTTTCTTTAATTTAAGACTGGTTTCGTGTTTCTATTTGCATCTGATTAATCGTAGGCCTCATTTTTCTGAGAGAAGGTCCCTCATTTTTTAAGTGAAAAAATCTTTTTTTATGAGTAATTTTCACAATATGAAATAAAAAATTATAAAAAATTGCATGGTTTCTCACACTAATATGCTTGAATGTTTAATCGGGAAGTTTGCTTTTAAATGCTTTTATTTTGTACGAAATTGCAAAAAGTCACACTTTTGGTGTTCCCGGTCAAAAATGACCGGACTCCAAACAACTGCTTATAAATTTGTCATTATGCTATATTATCACCAAATATTGGATTTAAACTTTTCGTCAACTTGTTTTCTTTCATTTAAGACTGGTTTTGTGTTTCTATTTGCATCTGATTAATCGTAGGCCTCATTTTTCTGAGAGAAGGTCCCTCGTTTTTTGAGTGAAAAAATCATTTTTTATGAGTAATTTTCACAATATGAAATAAAAAATTATAAAAAAGTGCATGGTTTCTTACACTAATATGCTTGAATGTTTAATCAGGAAGTTTGCTTTTAAATGCTTTTATTTTGCACAAAATTGCAAAAAGTCACACTCGTGGTGTTCCCGGTCAAAAATGACCGGACTCCAAACAACTGCTTATAAATCTGTAAATATGCTATATTATCACCAAATATTGGATTCAATCTTTTCGTCAACTTGTTTTCTTTCATTTAGGACTGGTTTCGTGTTTCTATTTGCATCTGATTAATCGTAGGCCTCATTTTTCTGAGAGAAGGTCCCTCATTTTTTGAGTGAAAAAATCATTTTTTATGAGTAATTTTCACAATATGAGAGAAAAAATTATGAAAATTTGCACGGTTTCTCACACTAATATGCTTGAATGTTTAATCAGGAAGTTTGCTTTTAAATGCTTTTATTTTGTACGAAATTGCAAAAAGTCACACTTGTGGTGTTCCCGGTCAAAAATGACCGGACTCCAAACAACTGCTTATAAATCTGTCATTATGCTATATTATCACCAAATATTGGATTCATTCTTTTCGTCAACTTGTTTTCTTTCATTTAGGACTGGTTTCGTGTTTCTATTTGCATCTGATTAATCGTAGGCCTCATTTTTCTGAAAGTAGGCACCTAATTTTTTGAGTGAAAAAAGCATTTTTTGTGAATAATTTTCACAATATGAGAGAAAAAATTATGAAAATTTGCACTATTTCTCACACTAGTGTGCTTCAATGTTTAATCAGGACGTTTGCTTTTAAATGCTTTTATTTTGTACAAAATTGCACAAAGTCACACTCATCAAAAATGGCCAGTCATTGAAAGTGAATGGGAAGAGCACAAAAAGCAGGATCTTTATTTTGAAATAATTTTATGTTCTGAAAAGGGGCACAAAGTAACACTTGTGCTGTTCCTGTTAAATCTGACCATCGTGACACACAAAAAAAAGAACACATTAAGATTATTTGCATTATAACAAATTTTCATGGAACAACAAACCAAAACTGTTATTTTAGTTCTGTATATCCTGCACACTGACACTGTCATACTGAGACAATATTATAAAACAACAAGCTGAATCTCTCTCTGTGCTAAAGCATTTATTTGTAAACTTTCATCTACTCTGTGAGAACATGAAAGCCTCAAAACCTAAGCTAAAGACAAGGCAGTTTGAGCGTGTGAGTGTGTGAGAGGTTTATCACAGAGAGAGTTACCATAAAAGCATATTGCATGCAGTCCAAGGTAGGATGAAATAAATATAATACTCACAATAGTTTGTGTGAGATAGCGTGAGTATACATGAATCTATACATGCACAGGCCAAGGCCTTTATGTTTGCAAGCACAAAATGCTCCAGAACACTAGTTGTTTCTTTTACTTTCATTCTTCCCCATTCACTTTCAATGGCCGGACATTTTGTAACTTTGTGCAGTTTTGTACAGTTTTGCCTACTTTCGGATAAATGAGGGCTACGATTATTCAGATGCAAATAGAGACTCAAAACCAGTCCTAAATGAAAGAAAACAAGTTGACAAAAAGATTGAATCCAATATTTGGTGATAATATACCATAACAAGAGATTTATAAGCAATTGTTTGGAGTCTGGTCATTTTTGACCAGGAACACCACAAGTGACTTTGTGCAATTTTGTACAGTTTTGCCTACTTTTACATAAATGAGACCTATGATTAATTGGATGCAAATAGAAACACAAAACCAGTCCTAAATTAAAGAAAACAAGTTGACAAAAAGATTGAATCCAATATTTGGTGATAATATAGCATAATGACAGATTTATAAGCAAATGTTTCGAGTCCAATTATTTTTGATCGGGAACACCACAAGTGACTTTCTGCAATTTTGTACAGTTTTGCCTACTTTCACATAAATGAGACCTACGATTAATCGGATGCAAATAGAAACACGAAACCAGTCCTAAATGAAAGAAAACAAGTTGACAGAAAGATTGAATCCAATATTTGGTGATAATATAGCATATTTACAGATTTATAAGCAATTGTTTGGAGTCCGGTCATTTTTGACCGGGAACACCACAAGTGTGACTTTTTGCAATTTTGTAAAAAATAAAAGAATTTAAAAGGAAACTTCATGATTAATCATTCAAGCACATTAGTGTGAGAAACCATGCAAATTTTTATAAATTTTTATCTCATATTGTGAAAGTTATTCATAAAAATATTTTTTTTCACTCAAAAAATGAGGGACCTTCTCTCAGAAAAATGAGGCCTACGATTAATTGGATGCAAATAGAAACACGAAACCAGTCCTAAATGAAGGAAAACAAGTTGACAAAAAGAATGAATCCAATCTTTAGCGATAATATAGCATATTTATAGATCTATAAGCAATTGTTCGGAGTCCGGTCATTTTTGACCGGGAACACCACAAGTGTGACTGGAATCCGAACACAACCAGAGGGTTAATAGGTTACTTTTAAACGCATATAGTTCAGTAATGTCAGTTTTATGTATTTTCTGAAAGGGGGTGGGATTTTTGTTGGGAAAGTCGGGGGAGAGACGCACACTTTGATTAGACTGGATAAACACATGCAGCATCTTAATTAAGAAAATGAAACAAAATAAATGAATAAATCAAGCCTTTATTACATAACACTAGGCTATATCAGCATTCAGAAAAAGAACAGTTTGCGCTCCTAAGGGCTTTCACACTTTTCCAAAAGTGGGCCTTCTCTCAGTTGACCTGCTGATGAATTCTTCAAGCAGGGTCGAAACATAAACATCGCATTCATCAGTAATATGCATCTAGACAGCTGAAATGGAAAATGATGGGTCGCCTCAAGAACTGCCTGCTCTCGCCGCCGCACCTCTGAGCGCACCACGTCAGCGAGCGCACCACTTGAAAAAAATGCGGGTCAGGAAGCGGGTCGGGTACAATTTTCTTTCTTTTTTTTTGCGGTCCGAGTTGCGGGCGGGTTAGTTGAAAACGTCGGTCGGGTTCGGGTTGTTTATACATTGACCCGCGCATCACTGATGTCTACCTATAGGAATATAACAATTATCACTACTTCCTTATAGAAGGTCCATTCAGTATTATTCAGCAGTTTATCACTTTGTTTATCACTCTCCATCCCCAGCTCCTCCTTTCATCTGCAGTCAGGACTTGGCCTTCTGATATTCCTCATTGAGTCAGACTTTATCCTGAATTATGTTGTTAAACTAAATTGCCATTATGTTTGATGATAGAGACCCTGACAGAAATAGTTTGCTGTATCTGTCCAACAGATACAGGGTTCGACAAGCCTTGTTTTTTTTTTTTGTTTTTTTTGGTGTAATTATAATCCCTTCTGAAGCAATAGTCTCATCACTGCTCTAGGATCTTACTTTAATCAGTATATTTGTGATATTTGCCTTCAACTGATTTCTAGGACACTTTTTAACTTTATGAAGGGCAATATTTTCCTAATCCTACTGTCAGAAAGCCTGTCCTCGGAACTTAAGTTTAATAATTGTTTCCTGCACGGTCCATGATACGCGACGCACACCAGTACGAGATGACTGTCAATCCTTGTTTATGCTGCAGGTTATGCTCTGCATAATGCGTTTATGCAATACAAGTGAGTACATATATACGTTTGTTCCTGATTAGTATATGTCATGCACGTTATTGGTCATTTCCAGTGTTTATAACAATCGGGTTTTAGTGTTTATAACAATCGGGTTTTACCGTTTATTTCGGCCGTAATTTGCCGAACTAATCTGCTGCATCATCACCCGCCACGCTAATGTTACGTGCGAATACAGCGAGTGTTTGTTTACATAACGGCTTATAGTACCCTGTTATTTTGTGTACTATTGTATTTTCATTAACTTCATTGTTATTGTTGCCATTACAGGTGGAAATACGACTTTATGTCAAGTATATTTTGCATTATGTTGATTGATTTCTCTGAGTGTATTAGTACAATGTGACACAAATGTTAGACGAGTATTTTTTGTAAATTATTTCTCTTTATTTCCTTTTGTAGACCATTCCTTACAATATCACAGATGCATACCTCAGATGCATATTCAAGATAGAAAATAAATGCTCATCATCAAGAATCTCTTCTCCACTCTTGATTTTCTAACCGAAATCTGATCCATATTTGGCCGCCTCAGCCAGCTAAAATCTTGAATGTAGTGGGACTTCACTACACTTACTAAATGCATGTGTCATCATTTGTCAGATTCTTACATTTTATCAATAAAATCAATAAAATAAAATGACTGCAATTATTTGCTATTTTATCATTAAAATTGCAAATGCATAAATCATGTTGTAAGATTAATAGTTCCCCTTTTTAAAGGAACACTACCCTTTTTTGAAAATAGGCTCATTTTCCAACTCTACTAGAGTTAAACAGTTGAGTTTTACCATTTTCTAATCCATTCAGGCAATCTCCGGGTCTGGCGGTAGCACTTTTAGCATAGTTTAGCATAGATCATTGAATCCGATTAGACCATTAGCATCTCGCTCAAAAATGACCAAAGAGTTCCGATATTTTTCCTATTTAAAACTTGACTCTTCTGTAGTTACATTGTGTACAAAGACGGACGAAAAAAGAAAAGTTGTGATTTTCTGGGTCGATATGGCTAGGAACTATACTCTCATTTTGGCGTAATAACTGTCAACTCTGCCGACTGCAACTCTGCATCTACACAAACTTAGTGCCGGTCACTTTCAGGCGCTGCGTAATATCATTGCACCTGCTGCACCCATGGTACGACAGCAAAGTTCCTTGATTATTATGCCGGAATGAGCGTATAGTTCCTAGCCATATCGACCTACAAAATTGCAACTTTTTTATTTTTCTACCGTCTTTGTGCACGACGTAACTACAGAAGAGTCAAGTTTTAAATAGGAAAAATATCAAAACTCTTTGGTCATTTTTAAGCGAGATGATAATGGTCTAATCAGATTCAATGATCTATGCTAAGCTATACTAAAAGTGCTACCACCAGACCCGGAGATCGGCTGAATGGATTCAAAAACGGTAAAACTGAACTGTTTAACTCTAGGGGAGTTGGAAAATGAGCCTGTTTTCAAAAAAGTGTTCCTTTAACATATTAATGTAAAATGGAAAAATGGGTAACACCTTATAATAACGTTCAGTTGTAAGTTATTTATAAGTGATTAGTTAATGATGAAATAGTCATTTACAAAACATTGACAAATGATTCATAAGTGATATGCTAACAATTTGTGTATGTTTTGTTAATTCATTTACAAGTCTTACAAGTTCATTTACATATAATTAGTTAAGGATTAACTAATCATTTACAAAACATGACTGTGTTTATAAATGATTAACAAGTAATATGTTGAAAAGCACAAAAATGCAATTATTACTTATTACTACGAATGATGAGTAAAACATTTACAACTGATGAATTGTTTACACTTTAGATTATGGGATGCTGAAAGATTTGTAAATGATTTATTCATGATATGATCTTCAATGGAGGGTAAACATTCCAATGATTGACATTTTAATCATTTATAACTGATTAATAATATATTAACTAATAACTTAATTAACCATTGACTAAGGATCTGTTTGATTATTTCATGATATGCTATTTTTTTAAGATAACTTACGACAGATTTGTAAATCGTTAGCATATTATTTAATCATTTGTGAACGTATAGTGATGTTTTGTAAATTATTAGTTCATCATTATCTAATCACTTGTAAATGATCTATAACTTAACCCACAAAGCATAGATAAAAATACTAACATATCACTTACTAATCGTTTATGAATGCATAGTCATGTTTTGTAAATGATTAGTTAATTATTAACTAATTACTTGTAAATTACTTGTAAATGAATTAACAAAACATACACAAATTGTTAGCATATCACACAGTAATCTTTTATAAAGCTTTTGTAAATGATTATTTCATCATTAACTAATTGCTTATAAATGACTTAGAACTGAATGTTATTATAAAGTGTTGCCGAAAAATAGCCTTCATAGGCTATTGTCCATTATCAGTCACCGTTTACACTGAAATTAATAAAATCAGAATCATTCTCACCAAAGTTTTGGTGCTGCTCTGGTTATTGTTTGTAATTGATGTTTTAATCAGGTTACTTGTCCGGTCAGGCAGGTGAAATTCTCTTTCAAATGCCCCTTCACAAAATCCACTTGTCCCAGACAAGAGGACAAGAGGACAAGCAGACAAACGTTAATGTCGAGCCCTGATATATATATTATCTGTCTAACTCCATTGCATTTTTTTTTTAATTATTATTATTATTATTATTATTATTATTTTGTAGAAGTAAAATAAAAAAAAAAGTGTTAAAGAGTATTTCAAAATGAACAATTATAATTAGAAAAGTTATTTGTAGCGGGCAAGGAAAGACAATTAATATTTTGAAAATAGTAAAAATGAAACTGTTGGATAAGAACTGAACTCAGCTGATGATGACATCACTGTTTACTCCACACCTGCTTTATAAATGAATTAAACTCACTCCTAAATTGATGGACTTTACACATTTACTGAACCAAACTGGATCAACATTGAACTGATTTTACCTGAATAATGACTATTTACTATTGTCATTTTAGAGTTGCTTTACAGCAGAATTGAATTCTGTTGGCATCACAAATTCACCATTTTCTTGTTTATATCTGTAAAGCTGCTTGGAAACTATTTGTATTGTATAAAGTGCTATATAACTAAATGTGTCTCGACTTTACTAGTTAATTTTCAAACATCAAGAGGAAAACCCTGAACAGTATATTTTATCAGTAAATGTAAATCACAAATACAAATGAACCATCAAATGCATGTTAAGTTATATCTACCTTGAACATAACCAAATACATTCTGTAAACGGTATAGCACAATGCGTCGGCTTAAGACAGTGTCAATGACAGACCAAATCAGAAAAAAAAAAACACTATGGCAGGCATAAACATTAAAGCACAGCATACAGAATTGTTCATTATCTAAGTCTGTTTTTCACCTTATGTTTTTGTTGAGCTCAATTTTAGTCTGTTGTTACACAACTTACCTCAGTATCTCCAAATGACACTTCATATTTTCCAGTCCAGTGCAGAGCAGCTTCACTCCTGAATCCTGCAGATTATTATTGCTCATGTTCAGCTCTTTCAGACTGGTATCTGATCCAAGAACTGTAGCCAGAGCTGAACAGCTTTTGTGTGTTAAGCCACAATCATTTAGCCTATGAGGGAAATAAGATTACACAATAATTAGTTTGAACACATTTGCTAAATACAAATAGTTACTATATTATTTCTTCTATAGTTTTAATTACAATGAATTATACATTTAAAAGCGCTAGTTCCATGGGTTCAAGGAAAAGCATTACTGAGTGAATTCTAATTAAACACCTTAACCATTGCGATCAAGTGCTCAACATTGGATTCAATGCACAATGCTGTAAAAACATGTTGTAAAAAAAACAATGCTCTTTACAGAGTGCTGACAAAATATATGCACAGGAATGTTTGAAAGCAGCTGCCTATCAGTGAGAACCACAATAACCCAGTATCTGGTATTACTGGTACTATAGAAAGGCTGGAATTATACATTAAAATAAATCACAATCACTAGTTAGCTGATTATCTGCTGACATTTACTGCAAACATCTGAGTGGACATTTGATGAACTAGCCATCATCATTTAAAATATTTTTCTTAGGGATGTAACGATTACCAGTTTGACGATAAATCATGATGAAATTCCCCACGATTAGTATTACCGTTTCATATTTTAATTATCATTATAACCGTATTCGATTACCGTGATTTAAACAACTGATGATAAATAAATACTGTCCAGCATAAAGCATCCCCGCGGAAATGATCGAGCAGGCACGGAAAAACACAAGACAGTCTCCGTTCATTTTAAGCAATAAGAAATGGATTGCAGCTTTTACAATTCAATTCTCATTTTCATCCTGCATTTGAAGCAGTTTTTGGCGTTATTTTAATAGCAAATACAAAGAGTGCATTATTGTAATACGAGAGGGTGCTAGCACGAATGCTCTCCCAAATATATATAGTGATCATGGCTCTGCGCTCCCTCAGATATTACATATGCGCCCTCAAACTTTGTCCTGTGCACGCGCGAATAAGTGCTTATTGTAAACAGGTATTTATTAAATCATTTTATTTGGCGAAGCGCAACCCTCATAGAAAGAACGTGTGCACTATTTGGTAACTAATGTATTTGCAGTCCGTGCGTTTCACTTCGCAATTGGGGGTTGGACACCCACCGGCAGAAACATAAATCGGGAATTATATAAATAAAATGGAATATATGAATTAATTAATTTTATGAATGTACCTCTGAAGGTTCTGACTGTCTTCAGAAAAGATCTGATGGCATTTTGTTTTCATTTTCACTCCATGTAATATCTAAAGTAGTGTTCTTGATCGCAATACTGCTTTATCCACGAAGTTCACAGAAACAGCTGTAATTCAGCTTTTCCATAAGCGCCATCTAGTGTCATACAGTGGATTTACAGAGACTTACATTTACATTCAGCTTGTGTGCAGTTTTTGGCCAGTTGATGAAAAACAAGCTTATGAGGATTCTACACATTTAAACAATTCAGATAAGTTATCTAGATTTATGGAGCAGATAAAATACATATAATCATTTATTAATCAGTTATCATTTTGACTTAACTCTTTTCTTTATTTAAAGGCTGAAATGTGAGGTTTACCTTTTATGAAACGTTCTTAAAGCTTTATTTGATCATTTACATTAGATATTTGAACATGCCATATAAGTTGTCAGTCATGTTGTCATTTAAAATCCGGACACCATTGGTACTGTTATGGTTTTACTGATTAGCAAAACCAAAAGTCATTTTATTTGTTGTTTGCTGATTTTGAATATAAAACTTGGTCACTATAATTGTGACAGGAAATTTTCATACCGTTACATCCCTAACTTTTCTCATATGTCAAACAACAGCATCCCTGAACAAAGCACTTTCTGCTACTAACATTAATAGTTTCAAGGAGAACAAAACTCTTGATTCTCAGCTAAAGATTTTTTCTTTTTTTTTACATAATTTTCCAGAACAACAAGATTTTCCATGACATGTTTATATTTTTCCACACATTTTCCAGGACTAAAATCAGTAATTATTTTTCCAGGTTTTCCAGGATGCATGGGAACCCTAGATAAATGTATTTTTCAGATGAAAGCAAAAATTATTAACTTACACAGCTCTTTTAGATGTTTTGATGACTGCCAATAATCTAATGAGACACTCGTCTGATTTCTTGAATTTCTGAAGCTCAAACTCCTCCAGCTCCTCCTCTGATGTCAACAACACAAAGGCCAAAGCAGACCACTGGGCAGGTGAAAGATCAGCAGATGAGAGACTTCCTTTGCTAAGGTGGGTCTGAATGTCTTTTACCAGAGTTTGGTCATTCAGTTCATTCAGACAGTAAAACATATTGATGGATCTCTCTGGAGACAGATTAGCTTCACATTTCTGCTTGATGTACTGGACTATTTCCTGTTTGATTTGGTCATTTCCATCCTGCTGTGTCAACAGACCCTGTAAGAGTCGCTGATTGGACTGGAGTGACAAACCAAGGAGGAATCGAAGAAAAAGATCCAGGTGTCCATTATCACTCTCTAGTGCCTTGTCCACTGCAGTCTTGAGCAAATCAATCATGGTTTCACTTTTGTTTTCCTGTTCTGTAGAGTCTTGATCAAACACATATTTCTTGTTGATGTCTAGAAACAGATGTGCATAAAGGGCTGCAATAAACTCTTGAATGCTCAAGTGAACAAAGCAGTACATGGTACCAAGAACGATCCCTGTTTCCTCCTTAAAGATCTGGGTACACATGCCTGAATACACTGATGCCTTATAGACGTCAATACCACAATCTTTCAGATCTGTGTTATAGAAGATCACATTGTTTCTTTCCAGCTGATGAAATGCCAGTTTCCCCAGTGAAAGGATGGCATCTTTATCCCAGGAAACATCTGGTGTATATTCTCCATCATACTTTCGTCTGCTCTGCAGGATCTGAAATCTGAGAAAGTGCGCATACATTTGTGTCAGAGTCTTTGGAGTGTCTTCACTATTTGACTCCTGCAGTGTTTTGGATTTGTCATCAGCCTGATTATTTTTTACATTATTTCTTTTTGCCTCTAAAATGTTCTGGAGAACAGTGGCTGAAATCCAGCAGAAGACTGGGATGTGACACATGATAAAAAGACTCTTTGATTTTTTAACATGATCAATGATTTCTATGGCCAGATTCTCATCTGTGAATCTTTTTCTGAAGTACTCCTCCTTTTGTGCATCACTGAATCCTCGTATCTCTGTCAGACGGTCGATACAGTCAGGAGGAATCTTACCGGCAGCTGCTGGTCTGGTGGTGATCCAGATGAGAGCAGAAGGAAGCAGATTTCCCTTGATGAGGTTTGTTAGGAGAACATCCAGACAGGCTGGTGATGAAACATCAGACCACACGTCATTACCATCAAAGTTTAGAGGAAGACGACATTCATCCAAACCATCAAGAATGAACAGGACTTTTTGGTTCCTTCTTGTAAGGTTCAATCCTTTTGTCTCTGGAAAAAATTGAGTCATAAGGTCCATCAAACTTAGTTTTTCTTTCTCCTTTAAGTTCATCTCTCTAAATGGAAGAGGAAATATGAATCTGATATCTTGATTTTCTTTTCCTTCGGCCCAATCCAGAACAAACTTCTGTACAGAGACTGATTTTCCGATGCCAGCAACTCCTTTTGTCAGTACAGTTCTGATCTGCTTGTCTTGTTCAGGTGCTTCAAACAAATCTGTGCATTCAACCTGTATTTCTTGTGATTCATGACGTCTGGAAGTAACTTCAATCTGTCTTACCTCATGTTCAGTATTGACCTGTTCACTACAACCCTGAGTGATATAGAGATCTGTGTAGATGTTTTTCAGAAGTGTAGAGTCACCTTGCTTTGCAATTCCTTCAAACACACATTGATACTTCTTTTTTAAGTTTGATTTTAGCTGATGAATGAAGATCAGTTCATCTAAAAACAGGGACAAAAAAGAACACAGACAAACACAGATTTTTATTTTTTATTATTTATTTATTTATTTTTTTTTAGTATTTTAGTTTTACTATTTTCTCCATTACATTTATAAGTGACAATGTGACAGATGATCACGAGTCTCTTACCTTCTAAAGTATCAGCAGCTTCATCTTGCTTCATCTCTCTCAGGAAGTAGAGTGTGAGATCAAGAGCTGCTTCTTTGATACTGCATCTGTTCTCATTAAAATCCTTCACAAAGTATTGTAAGTCTTCTTCTTGTAATATTTTCTTAAACTTTTCCAGCTCATTTTTCAGAAATGTGATAATTTTGCTGTCAAGACCCTAAAATAAAAAAAAAAATGTTTTTTTCTAAAATCAAAGAAAAACACATTTTTCATTTTCCATTATTATGTGTTCCTAAAAGTATACATAAATGATCACGATAAAACAGAAATCAAATTTGTATTTAATATTCTTGCAAGCGTTGTTAAAGTGCATTTGCAGGTTAAAAAAAATTCCAGATAAATATATGTCCGTGTATGGAAATACTATACGAACCGTTCATGCAGGATTTGAAAATGTTTTACAAGACGCAAGGCCACAAATTTTGAAGACAAAGTGACGGTTTCCTTGACAGCGTCACACCGCGTCATATGACGTCACGAGAGGGAGTCGTTCGCCAAACTCTGTTGCTATTCAGTAGGAGCAGTCGAGAGCTAGTGTGTTTTCGGTAGTTATTTTTTATTTCAATTGATCATCGTCATGGTAAATTATTGTGTTTATGGAGGCTGCACAAACTCCAGCCTGTCAGGACATCGTGTCCATGGGTTTACTTACAATAAAAGAACGGTGCTATGGTTTGTGCGGGCGAAGAGACGGGCCTACACTAATGCATCTGCTTCGAAAAACGCGTTCACTTTACACCGGAGGATTGTCATCCCGGCGATTTGATGCAGTTTCATCATGGGATGCCGAAGCAAGAAGCAAGTGAGGCTCAAAGCTGGTGCGGTTCCTTCGGTGCACACAGCACCTTCATCGGGTCCGCCGTCAGCCTGTGGTTCGTCCGAAGCCGCCAGAGATGCAGCTCGACGAAAATGTGAACTGTGCACCGTAAGTCTTGTTTTTTAACTTTTGATAACCACTAAATCAGTGAACATATTTATTTAAATAATGAGACACAACGAGATGTGTATATGTTGTTGTAAAGCACCGTAGCTAGCAAATATTTTTCTTTCAGTGGTACATGTTTGGTACATCTACATATATATAATAACAGTTGCAATGTTGTGTTTTGAGTTGGGTATTAACAGTACTATGAAATAATATATATGATTTAGTGCTGTATAAATTAAACTGAACTGAATTAAACATAAATGCAGATCTGCTTGATATATATGTATTGTAAACTTCATAAACAATTTTTTATACAGTAAGACAATTTGTGATTGTGATTATTTTTTATTGATTGTCACCAAAATGGGGCCATTCAAAACCTTTATAAAGTCATCCTTCCTTTGTAAACTGTCCCATAGCTGACACAACACATGCAGGTGAGGGCTTCCTGATGAATACCAGCAGACAACTTGCCTGTATGCTGTCAACATTAACTCTCTTATACCAATGGCATTAAAAAATGTGACTTTATAGGTATTCATGACCTAAATATAGTCAACTTGTAATTGAGAAACAAACATTTTGATATTCAAATCTTAAGTTTACTATTTATTTGTACGTATTTAGCTCAGAGTAATAAATTATCTCTACCCTAAACATACTCATGTCTGCTGGCCTGGAGAGGTGTATGCTCCTGCCTGAAGTGCATAGGCTATCTGTACAACCTGTTATGAGTTCAGACTGCAAGCCTTTAAAGCCTGGGTGCAGAGTCAGAGTCAGCACATCAAGTTTGGGGGCATTTCCCACATAAGCATATAATGAAACAAAAACGTTTCTCTCTCTCACGCGCACGGAGATAAAAACCCGCTATATCACGTCACGTTAGTGTCGGATATTAACGAGTCTGATGCTTGATCAACGATTATTAGTTTCTGTCACTGGTAAGTAGTATCAATACTTATAGATGACCAGTGCTATGCTTTTTCCCGATTAGATAGCGTCAGCTGACACTGATCTCTCACAGACACTTGCCCTGTTCTCCTCACACCACAACTTAATTTGTCTCCTCTGACCGTTGTTCTGTTTAATCCTGGCATATCCCTGCTCTCTTGGCCACATAGCAGGCTCATAATTGTGTCTGTGGTTCGTCATACGAGTGTAAATAAACATTTAAAATTTTCTCCGCATCCGAACGGTCATTGCGATCCATTGTTTTCCTATGGTTTACATTGACCGCTCTCCCTCTCGTTATGTCACTGCCGGTTTTGGCAGTTTTTCAGATGCGGAAGTAAAATTCTCTCACAAAAACGACTCCAGAAGCCTTAATAGCGTATTTTGAAGTATATTTTAAAGAAAATCTGGTTCCTACATTATTTTTCTATACATCTCTGGAGTCGCTAACCTGCAATATGCACTTTAAGTAAACTATTTGTTTATTATAAATGTATTTACGTAAAGGATCCGCACTCGCTCAATCTTTTTGATAATTTACAATTTATTATTTAGTAACAGAGCATTCAGACGTTTCGGCAACAAGCCTTCTTCAGTGAACATCTAAATGCTCTGATGCTAAATAATTAATTGTAAATTATCAAGAAGATTGAGCGAGTGTGGATCCTTTACTTAAATATATATTGTTGATTGATCGACGCACCCAAGAAAAAAGTTGAGCGCAGTGAATTTGACTTTTTCATTTGTTATAAATGTAAACATTACTGAAATTAAGCACTGTGTTTTCCTACCTGGAAGATCCACAGGAGATTGTCTTTGTAATTCTTGTAGTTCCTGTGAGTCTGGACGTCTGAATCTAATGTCTCATATTGAATCCTATTAGTGAAGAAAATGAAGTACTGCATTTTCAGGGAAATTATTAGAGACATAATTTGCCAATATTTTTAGCAAAGACAGAAAGCAATAGCTGTTTAAGTTCACACTGTTAAAGTATAGGATCTATTTAAGCATAAATTTAGGTAAATATTAGGTCGCATTTTAATCTTCTTTGCTGTTGCTCTTAACATCTTAATGAAAACGCTGATAAATATTTACACAATATAGATTCATGATAAATATTCAATTAAATGTTTTCTCGCAGTCCATGTGCAACCAACAATAAGAAAAACATTAAATACCTTTTGGTAGATGATGCTTTTTTCTCACTGAAGTTCGGTGGCACTTCTTTCGACCGGTCACTCTTCACAGACACAGAGCTGGACACATGTGAGTCTGATCTTACACTAATGACACAAAGAACAGAGAAACAAAAGAAACAATATTACACAATGTACTTCAGTTCAATGTTGTAAATGCTAATTAACACACAGATATAGCCATGCAATTGTTCTTCTATGCCTATAAATTGTTGGTTGCATGATCTACTTTATTTTCTTTGGTGAATTTATGCCTTGTAATGTCTGCCTGTATAATTGTATTATTGGAAAAAAGCTCCAGACAGAGTTCAATAAAGGTCTCCATACATTGTGTTCAGTGAAATTAGCTAACATAATGATACAGTGTCATACCTTTTGGTAGATGATGCTTTTTTCTCACTTAAGTCTGGTGGTTCACCTTTTGACCAGTCACTCTTCACAGACACAGAGCTGGACACATGTGAGTCTGATCTTACACTAATGACACAAAGAACAGAGGAAAACTATAGGAGATCCTTCAGTCTTATTTGAAGAGATTTTGTGAGCCAAATGGGAGTTCGTTTAGTCCAGTTTAACACAAACTAATTCACTAACTCATCAGGTCTGCTATAAAGGAATCATCTAACAGTCAAGTGAAGCGCTGCTTTCTCATCCTGCACAATTTCTACTTCACTAAAAAACACAACTGACTCAAAAACTGTGTTATAGTGTAAACATATTAAAACTGTTGAGTAAACAAACTCTGTTGACTCCACTGACAGAAGAGAAAATACTAAAACAAAAATAACTTGTATCCATGAATATTGTATCTATAGCAATGAATATAATGAACAATGGACTGTGTACAGTGAATGAGTCTGGGAAAGAGACAAAAATCTTTTAAATTTCCCCAAACATGTAATGCAATCCAATTTTATGATATATTTTGGACAATCTGTTGATGTCATTTCTGCAGGTTCTAATAGGTTAACAGCACAGATAACTCTAGCAACATACAAACAAGGTATTTTTTTCCACAGAAAGTGTTTAAACTAATTATCTGAAAACAGACTCAGTCTTACCTCTGTTTCTGTGAGAGACTCATCTCAGACTGAGAGTCCTTTCCTTGCTCTTCTGACATACTGCAGATAAACTCCAGTGATCAGCATTGGGTTGTGAAAACAATCTGCTGTTCAGTTTGACCTGAAGATGATCGATAATGAGATGAATGAATACACTGAATTATTAGCAACAGCAACAAAAAACATTATATAAAATAAAGTGAGTTACAAACAAATGAACTGACATATAGAATAACCAAATGGTCCTACTGACTGCGGTCAAGCCAGTCACGTCTTGAAAATACACGCCAGCCACACTTTTTTACTTGCGCATCTAATCGTGTACTTACGGTATGGGTGCTGGGAGGTCAAAATGGATGTAAAGACGCTGTCAGAACGGCATTTTCTTTATGCTTTAGCTGATATTTTCAATAGATTGCTGTTCACGAATATTACTGCACAAAATGTTATTCAACCCTTAAAAGACCATAAAGCGACATCAAAGTAGTTAATTATTGCTATTTTCCATCAGAATGTAAAAAAATAGTAGTACAATTACATTTTTTTGAACATTGATTTTAATGATTCTGAATACATTATATATATAATTTATTTCTGTATCAAAGCTTTTTGTTTTAGCATCATTAGTCCAGTCAAATGATCATTCAGAAATAATTCTAATATTCTAATTTGATGCTTAGAAAACATTTATTATTATTATTATTATTATTTTGTTGAAAACAGTGGAGAAGAATTTTTCAGGTTTCTTTGATGAATACAAGTAAAAAGAAACAATTTTTAAATAAATGCTGATCTTTGTATATTTCTATTCATCAAAGAATCCTGAAAAAATGTACTCAACTGTTTAAATAATAATAACAACAATAATAATAATTATAATACATTGTCTCTTGAGCATCAAATCAGCATATTAGAATGATTTCTGAAGGATCATGTGACACTGAAGACTGGAGTGATGATGCTGAAAATTTAGCTTTGATCAAAGGAATAAATTACATTTTAAAATATATTCAAATAGAAAACCGTTACTTTAAATAGTAAAAATATTTCACAATATTACTGCTTTTGCTGTATGTTGGACTATATTTCCTTTGTAGGTTTGCTCATTCTTTCAATTTATTCCTGTTTACAGTCACTCTGATTATTACTGTACTCATTTTCAAGTCATTTTACTGTACAGTTTTGGAGAAAATTAAAGGCAAATTCAGCCCAAGTGTAAACATGCATCCTTACATGTAAATCATGTCCATTTTCAAATACTCATTTTTTTTTCCTTTGTATATTTGCTCATTCTTTCATTTGATTCCTGTTCACAGTCACCCTGACTATTACTGTATTCATTATTAAGTCATTTTACTGTACAGTTTTGGAAACAATTAAAGGCAAATTCACCCCATGCGTAAAAGTGCATCCTTGCAATATTTTTTTTTTTTAATCATGTCTCATTTTCAAATACTCATAAAATTCTTCCAAGCATGTGTGCTTTCTAGCATTTTTACATCATGTCCCAATTTCACTAATATATTATATATATATATATATATATATATATATATATATATATATATATATATATATATATATATATATATATATATATATATTCACAGTCATTGTGGCTATTACTGTATTAATTGTCAAGTCATTAACCCAATTTAAGTATATTCTTGCATATTTCTTTTGTATGTATTCACAAAAAAATAAAATAATAATTATAATATGCATATGCATAATTAACATATAATATGCATCATTACATTTATTCATGAAAAGTGACAATTTACATAATCTTGCACTGTTATAGAAATGTTGCTCCATACATTCTATTTATCATTATTTACAGGCCTCCAAAATACTCTCCAGCCTTTGTTGAAGAGTTCACAGAACTGTTATCAATGATTTCCTCAGAGTTTGACTGTTTTGCTATTGCAGGGGATTTTAATATTCACATAGAAAATACAGAAATCAAAACCACAAAAGAAGAAATAACCATTTTAAACACTTTTGACCTGATTCAGCATGTGCATGGACCCACACACAATCGTGGACACACTCTTGATTTACTCATCAGTAAGGGTCTAAACATTTCATCCATTGTTATTAAGGACGTAGCACTATCTGATCACTTCTGTATTTTCTTTGATATATTGATCTCTGCTACCACTGAATCTAGATCCGTCTCTGTCAGAAAGAGATTTAACGAAGAGTATTAACGAAAACACTAGTGTGCTGTTTATGAAGGCTATAT
This sequence comes from Cirrhinus mrigala, assembly GCA_036247105.1. NCBI lineage: Eukaryota > Metazoa > Chordata > Actinopteri > Cypriniformes > Cyprinidae > Cirrhinus > Cirrhinus mrigala. The sequence continues at coordinate 1,329,939 of JAMKFB010000850.1, forward strand.
CTTCAATGCCAAGCATTTCTGCAGACTCTGTTGATCTTCTCCTGGAGTCCTTTAACTCAAAAGTTAAGAATGTCATTGATGACATTGCACCAGTGAAAGTCAGTAAGACGACTGGCAGACAAAAATCATCTTGGAGAAAATCAACAGCAGTACAGAGTATGAAAAGACAATGCAGAAAGGCTGAGCGGATGTGGTGGAAGACGAAACTTGAAATTCACTATAGCATCTATAAAGACAGCCTTCATGCTTTCAATGTGGAACTAGCCACAGCAAGACAGAAGTTCTTCTCTAACCTTATAAACAGTAACCTAAACAACACTCACACTCTTTTTGCTACTGTTGAGAGACTCAAGTCAGATTCCCAGTGAAATGCTCTCTGACAGCAAATGCAATGAGTTTGCCTCCTTCTTTTCCGAGAAGATCATTAATATCAGAAAGGTGATTAGCACATCCTCAAGTTATGCGGAGGTCAGACAGATACGACCGCAATTTCAAAAAGAAGTCACTTTGTCTGTTTTTGAAGCAATTGATGGCAAAACTTTGGAAGAAATAGTACAGCACCTTAAATCCTCAACCTGCAACCTTGACACACTTCCCACATCTTTTTTCAAAAGTGTGTTTAACTGTTTAGAAGCAGATTTCTTAGAAGTGGTGAACACCTCACTTCTTTCTGGGACTTTTCCAAACTCCCTGAAAACTGCAGTTGTTAAGCCCCTTCTGAAAAAGAGCAATCTTGATAACACCACATTGAGTAACTATAGACCAATATCTAATCTTCCTTTTATAGGCAAGATTATTGAAAAGGTAGTTTTCAATCAGTTGAACAAATACTTAAACTCAAATGGATACCTGGACAATTTTCAATCTGGTTTCCGACCGCATCACAGCACAGAGACAGCGCTCGTTAAGATAATAAATGATATTCGCCTAAATTCTGATTCTTGCAAAATATCAGTGCTGGTACTACTAGATCTTAGTGCTGCGTTTGACACTGTCGATCATAACATTCTTCTAGAGAGACTGGAAAACTGGGTCTGGCTTTCTGGGATGGCTCTCAATTGGTTCAGGTCATAGAAGGGAGAGGTTATTATGTGAGTATAGGAGAGCATCAGTCTAAGTGGACGTCCATGACATGTGGAGTCCCTCAAAGCTCAATTCTTGCGCCACTCTTGTTTAGCCTGTATATGCTCCCACTAAGTCAAATAATGAGAAAGAACCAAATTGCCTATCACAGCTATGCTATGCAACAGTTGGATGTGCCAGAACTTCCTTCAGTTAAACAAGGAGAAAACTGAGGTCATTGCATTTGGAAGCAAAGAGGAAGTTCTTAAGGTGAATGCATACCTTGACTCTAGGGGTCATACAACCAAAAATCAAGTCAGGAATCTTGTGTGATTCTGGAGTCAGACCTTAGTTTCAGTAGTCATGTCAAAGCAGTAACTAAATCAGCATACTATCATCTCAAAAACATTGCAAGAATTAGATGTTTTGCTTCCAGTCAAGACTTGGAGAAACTTGTTCATGCCTTTAACACCAGCAGGGTGGATTATTGTAATGGTCTCCTCACTGGCCTTCCCAAGAAGACCATTAGACAGCTGCAGCTCGTCCAGAACGCTGCTGCCAGGATTCTGACTAGAACCAGAAAATCTGAGCATATCACACCAGTCCTCAGGTCCCTACACCGGCTTCCAGTTATATTTAGAATTGATTTTAAAGTACTTTTACTCATTTATAAATCACTCAATGGCCTAGGACCTAAATACATTGCAGATATGCTCACTGAATATAAACCTAACAGAACACTCAGATCATTAGGATCGAGTCAGTTAGAAATACCAAGGGTTCACACAAAACAAGGGGAATCCGCTTTTAGCTATTATGCTGCCCGCAGTTGGAATCAGCTTCCAGAAGAGATCAAATGTGCTAAAACATTAGCAACATTTAAATCTAAACTCAAAACTCATCTGTTTAGTTGTGCATTTACTGAATTAGCACTGTGCTTCGTCCGAACTGATAGCATTATGTATAATCATTTTCTGTTTTTAACTGTCTTAAATTTATTTTAAATCCATTTTTAAATCATTTTTAAATTATTAAATCAATCAGTTTTTTACATTTTACATTTTTTGTTTTATTGTTGTGATCAATGTTTTTATGATTGTTCTATTTCCTTTTTTGTGATTATTGTTTTTATTATTGCTTTTATGATTATTCTACTTCCTTTTATGTAAAGCACTTTGAATTACCTTTGTGTATGAAATGTGCTATATAAATAAACTTGCCTTGCCTTGCCTTGCCTAATACATTTAAACACTGTATTATTATTTTCCCTGTTCCTGGACTGTTGTCTACGATGTTGTTTATTGTGAATGTCACACATGCTGAGATTTGAATTTATTTCATTCTTTCAGTTCTTTATATTCATATTAGGGTGTAGTATTAATACTTGTTCTTCAGTTTCTGCTTGTTTATGTATATAGGCTTCATGTCCAACTGGTTTTTGATTCCATCATTACTTTGCCCGACTGAGGGTTGCCATTAATTGAACCATTGCATATAATAGAGAATCTTCCCACAAAAAAAAGAAAAGAATACTTATATAGTACTTGTAAGGCACATATTAATGACTTATTCTGCATGGCCATATTCTACATCCCTTAACCCTAATCTATACCCAGACATAACTACTACAAACTACAAACAACTACCTTTCTACCACTAAGCAGCAAATTAGGAGTTTATTGAGGGAAAATTCTTAATGTTTAATGTTTTCCCTGATCTAAGTGTTACCAAAAGTAACATTAATCACAAACCACAACTTCCTCATGTGTATATGCTTCTCCTCTGTTCATGATCAGTAAGAAAACAAAGTTCACAGTGCTTAGTCTTAATACTTTTACAACTGTAAACTCAAATTCTCCTCCTAACACTAAAAATAATAATACAGCACAAGAACTGAAATACACTGAGTGTAGGAGACGATTTTACCGACAGAGGAAGGTCAATCCAAAGACTTGGAGCTGCAACAGAAAAGGCCCGAACACCTTTGCATTTTAAGTAAAATCGAAGAACTACAAAGTGCAATTGATTATTTGAATGCAGAGACCTGTTAGATTGATGCAGACTGATTAAATCAGAAACACTCTCTTTGAAAACATACAGCAGCACTTTGTAATAAATTCTGTATTGTACAGGTCGCCATTGTGAGATGATAAACACAGAAGTAATGTGCTCTCTCTTCTTAGTACCCGTTAAAAGCAGAGCAGCTGAATTCTGAACAAGCTGCAGACGAGAGAGAAAAACCTGATTCACACACAGATACATTACAATAATACAAACATGATAACACAAAGACATGCACAACTTTTTTTAAAATTGTATTTATTTATTTTTTACAACAGCAGTAGTTTGCCAATCTTATTTAAGCTCAAACCGTGTAAAATACCATTAGAAACCCTCAAAAGAGCTGACTCAGTACTATGGCTGAAATGTTATTCGATATCGCCCATGTGTACATGTATGTTTATTTTAATGCTGCATTATTTCATTTGTTTCAGCTGTATGCATTAGAAATCATTTTTAACTGTAATACACAAGATTCAGAAATATAACCAGAGCTGAACATACAGCAGTAAATCTTATTCTGTTTAAAATTAGTGTTGTATTTTCACAAGAAGTGAATTCACTGACAAATCTGCAGCAGATTTCTCTGAAGTACAGGATCATTTCTGACATTTTTAAAAATACTTTCTGAAAGTTTTAATCTTTCTATTGTATATTTGTTGATTGTTTCTGTGTTTTTACTGATGAATCCTCATAAAGATCAGGTGCTGAAACCTCGAAACCTTCAACATCAACATCAACATCAACATCACTGCTGATACAGAAGACTTTAGTTTGAGATCCTCACTGCCTTTGTTCTTCCTGTTCACAAACACTTTAACACTTCTTCAGTGATTTTATTTACAATTTCTAGGTATTTGTAGGTAATTTATCTAATTCAAAGTATTTAAAGTCAAATATCTGTTGTTTGATAGCTTTGTCATCCATTTATGTACTTTCAAAAAGCATTGATTTAGTCTTAAATGGTTAAAGAGATTTTTTTTCATTAGGAAAACTCTGATACTTAGACTGATATAATTGAGATATAATTTCATTTTGCTTTCAAAAGATTAAAAAAAAAAAGTGTTTCTTGCTTTCCTTTACTTGTCTGTAGAACTGTAGAAACAACAATGAACAATGTTGGCAACCAGTAAAAGACAGAGACTTTTCTCAAAATATCATCATGAATGTTTGAAATGACATGAGGGAGAGTAAATGACGACACAATTTACACTTTTAGGTGAACTGACCCTTTAAATATACATATAATGAGAACATTTCAACAATGTGTTCAGAAACGTTTAAATAATTTGACTAAAGGCTATCTAGACTGTTTTCCTAGAAGTGTCCACAAAAATTGTGCATGTTAATGATCAAGGTAAACCATACTCCAGAATAGCAGCACAACTAAACTGTGTTGACAGTCATGGTTCACTCAACAGCTCATTCACAAATTGGTCCAGCTGGGGCTCAACACCTGCGGAGTCTCCAGGACCAGCAGACTGAAGGACAAATTCATCCATCAGGAAACTACCTTTTTTGACAGTTTAAATAAAGACTGCTCTCTGAGCTCTTTGTCACTTTAAACAGACTGATAAACTCTTTTTGCACTACACTCATTATATCTGCACTGTTTATTTCACTGGTTTGCGCTTCATCTGCCATGTGCCTTGTCCTACTTTATCTATCTTTTTTGGCCTGTCCTTATTTGTATATTTGTATAGCTGTATTTTGTATTATATTGAATCTGTATTTATTCGTATTTTTACATTCTAAAACATGCTTTCAGGTGAAAAAAGTGTCAGGGTTTTGGTGTCAAATAAGTACATTTAATGTTTTTGTACGGTTACATGCCAGCTAACACGGTTATGTCATGACAACTTTACTGGACCAGATCATATTCGTCACAGTGACGTACCAAATAACATACCAGCGACGTAACTTTGTGATTCCCATATTCGTTGTGGTGACGTTACAGTGGTACGTTGCTGGAGCGTAGTGAGCACGTCCTAATGACCAAACTGGCACGTTGTGAAGACAATCTCACGGTCCATATTCCTTATAGACGTACCAGATAAAGTTATACAATTTCATTCACTGCTGTGAAAAAGAAAGCCTCTGCATAATTCCTACTGCTTTTAATGGTTATAGGGAATTCATTTTTTTTTGGTTGTTGTTGTAGATACATTTACAGACAGTTGACAGTTACATTTCTGTTAAGGAAACCAACACATAAATTACAATAAAAAAAACACCTAAAAATACAATTTATTCATTTATTCAGTGTTAATTTGTTCATCTGTGTAAATGTAAATGTAAATAAGCCACTACATTTAAAACACTACAGATTGATTAATTATTATTTATAATAATTTATAAATGGAACAATAATACACACAAACACACACATAAACTAATTATTTTTTTATTCAGTAGGTTATGAATGTGTGTATATTTATTTATTTGCAGAAAGAAATGAGTTTTGTGAGGGAGTGAGAGAAATATCTGGTGTTGATGTGCTTTAATACTGCTTCACTACAAGAAGATAAATTTAAACAATGTTATAATTAACAAAGAAGCATACAGAATTAAAGAAAACAACAACATTCAAAAAGGACGTTATGTAAATGGAACAATATCGATATTTCTGTCTCTTCTTTATTATTTGGCCCACCCAAAATGTTAATCAAGAGTTTTTGCACACGAAAATGAGTTTGTTGACTTTCTTAAGGAGAATCTAGGATCTCATACACTTTCTCAGGCAGTGTTTAGGAGGCCTAAAAGCAGATGTAGATGGTGAAAGCTGTGAGTGTGTCTTTCTTACCCCACCATGAGAGGACAGGGTCTTCTGAGGCCTCTGTAGACTGACACTTCACTCTTGATCTTTACACTGAAGATTGGTGCAGTGTTTTGCTGTGAAATGAGGTTCTCCTCAGCTCTCTGTCTGCCTCTGTGATGAGTTCTAGTGCAGAGTCAGATTCAGACACTGGATGTCTTGGAAACTGAAAGAAGAAATAGAAATTCTGTCATATTTGTGAACGTTTTTTGATATATATATATATATATATATATATACACACACACACGCATTATGTAGGATAGGGTTAATTATAACTGTATGTGCACTAATTCAGGTGGCGTTGTGTTCGCACTGGTGTGTCGGTAAGGACACCTGAAGCATGTTTCAGTTCCAGCTTTTAATAAGAACTTAGTAATTGACAGCACAGTCAGACCACTGGGCATTGCTTGCTCAGAAGTCTCTAAACAATGGACATTTGTCTAGATGTGGTCTGAAAATAACAAAGATAACAATAAGTAGACAGTAATAATAATAACTCGTCATAATCAGCAAGAAACAATTACGTAAAGTAATATTCTTTAAGTATTTAACTGAAATAAACGTTTTAGTATCATGTAGCGCCTCTAGTCAAGCTCACAGAGAAAAAGTAGGTGAAAGGTCATTATATTTTGCTGCGTCGTTGATTCGAACGGTAAATGCGAAGAACAACATGTAGCCGTCAATCTACACAACGTACAATATGAAATACTGCAAGTTTAGTGCTTACAAACATCACTTAAACTATGAAATGAAGTATTGAAACACATTAATGCGGCTGCTCGAGTGGATAAACACGCTGGCTGTAATATACTAGTAAAGTTATGCAATCACATGCCAAACATAAATGAAGAGTCTCCTAGGTAAATACAGAAAAGCACACTTACATCGTGTCACTGACTCACGATAATAAATGTCCACTTTATGAAAAATGATCACTGGTGTCCAGACTCACAACACATTATGCTCTGCCCTCTTCAGCAAGCGATCGCAGGATGACGTCACCCAGTAAAGAGAGCGCTAATTGGCTATAACTTCTCAACACATTATGTTTTTGTTTTTTTGTTTTTTAACATGACATAGGTACCACAAAAGTATTACAAAGTCTACTATTGTTGAACTATGTACGTTACATTTAGTTTTTTGGATGAATATTAAACTTTAATCTCAAATTTAATCTTTAAACACATTCTGAAAGAACTTTGATAATAACTTATTTCCCTCTTTGCTGCCTCTTTCAGACTGTGAATCTCCCCAGTCTTCCTGAGGTTTCGTCTGTGACCTTTTCAGTTTTCACAATGAAATAAAAATATTATAAAGTGTATGTTGTACATCAAGTTTCAACATCATTTGTTTTTATGACACACATTTTCATAATTCTGATATGAAGTCATTTTTAAAATCATAAATTATGCTTGGTTCGATTATTAATAACTATCTACTAGTCCAGTGGTTCTCAAACTTGTTATACCAAGTACCACCTCAGAAAATAGTTGGCCACCATGTACCACCATGATGAGCTTCAATGACATTAAATACAGTAATGTAGTAGGCCTAACTCTTCAGCTACAGCTCTGCACAGTTCAAAAACGAGGCTCCACACTTTGAGAACCACTATACTAGTCTCTATGAGTAACTGAATTGTGAAATACAGTCCTGTAGATTACCTCATGAGCCTTTTGCCCCGTGTGTTCAAAAAAGGCTGCTCGTATGACTGGCAGGACTGGGTTGACAATATTGATTTCTCAGTTTTAATAGATCTTTATTTTAATAAACTGAATATTGAATTGATTGTTAAATCCTAGAATCGATCTTTTGGTCAATGCTGTTTTCAGGAATAAAATGTCACTAAACATTATTTGTATCAGGGCTGACGTCCAATAATCACAGCAAGCTTTGGTCTTTGTTACTTCTGATAAGAAAAAAGTCTCAGCTTTTAAATTCTATCATGAAGTATCTGTTCTGCCTCTGGAAACATCAAGTGACGATCAGAAACACATTTACAGCATTTATTTAGCATTTAGTCAATGACATTTCCCATATTAAGCTAATAAATAATTAACATTAATTATTTTCAAAAATATTAACAACAAAGTTGTGGAGAATTGAAAAATTAGCATATCAATTAATTTTCTTTTTTTTTTTTCAAATAATTTTGATCAGCTCATTCAGTTTCGATTCTATTTAACAAATGATAAAAGCCTTACTGGTCTTCAAAAAGGAGGAGTGTTTCATCATCATCATCATCATCATCATCATCATCTCGCAGCTGCACAGCCTTTCTCTGGTCCTGCTGCTGAAAATAAAAATCATGTTTTAGTTTTCATACAATGAATTTCACATTTAAAACAAACAAACAAACCATTTGTTGGCAATTGATACCAGACAGATTGAACCAGTAGTTCAAAACCAGACCATGAGAGCAGGACAGAGACTTTTATTGTGTTTGTTTATGACTGAAGAATAAATAAAAACCTAATATTTGGGGTAAAAAGTTTCATTATTAGTTGGGCTAAAAGCACAATAATGAATATGATAAATAACTGAGTGAATTTGTAATTTTTTGACAAGAAATGTAAGAATCAGATAATCAGTATAATTTAAGATGGGTGTCTGGCATTTGGAAGACATTTTATAATAAAACTATCATATTTAGAATATTATATTAATTGTATATAATAATAAAGTATAGTTCACAATAAATTCATGATAAATTATTATAGGATCTCCTTCATGCAGTGTATGAAGCTTTCACAATCTTTGTTTAGGCTGCATTCTTCTGTATATTGTTCAAATGAATAAATTTAAGTGCATTTTTTGTGAACTATTTTATCAAGATAAGCAGAATATGGAACACATAATAATTAAGTGATTGAACAAGTATTAACTCACTAGCTATTTACAAAAATAAAAATAACAAATTATTTTTAATATAAAAAAAAATATTATTTTTATTCCATATGATCTTCATTTACAGTTTACCTATCTAGCATTGGAGTATGTTTTTGAAATTATTGTTTCAGTTGGCATTTTCACTCAAAAATTTCTCAGATCAGTAAATTTTATGACTAATACAGTAAATGTTGTATTGTATTATTATATGTTTTATGTTATCAGTTGTGGAATCCAATCATTAATTATACATTTGAGGCTGTTTTAGCCTGTTTTATTGAGTATTTTTATTTTATGCAACGTTACACATTACTATTGTTATTATTAGTTACTATTATAGGTCTGACATATATATTGTATTTCTACATTATATTGCAGACTACGTTTTAATTCCCTGCGACACACTACAAACATGATGATCTTACAGAACATGATGCATTGCTGTGTCTGTCATAACTGAATCATTAAATAATTTTGGAGACACTGGCTGTTTTTATTTATTTACATTAACATTTTTTTTGTTTACAGTCATGTTTTAATGGACATTAATATAAGACAATACTGCAAAAACAGTTTACTGTGACGTTGTTATATATATTTATTGTCTAACATTCCAAATTTTCTGATGCATGTCCTTAATGTAATTTTATATGTTGGTACTAATTCAGCATTTATTATGCTAATACTTGCACTTAAAATAGGAATTTCAGCCGAAATTGACATGGTTTCTAGAGAGCAAAGACTTGTGAAAAATAAATGAAAGACAAAGTCTGTTTTTGATAATCAATAGTCTAGTGTGCGTTATTCTGTGTTGTCATCATTTCTTTTTTTATTGCAATATTAACAAAGATTACAGTACGTACAAAACATACAAAAATTCTTTCAATAATAAACAACTTATGGTTTAATAGTTAACAGAAGTACAACAATTCTTAAGAAATAAACAGAAAGGAGTAAAAATGTATTTAAAAAGTTGTCATCATTCAGGCTGTGTATTTTTGATTTAATGTACATTTTTTTAAACAAAGCAGCTGATATTTGCCACAGTGACAGCAAGAAGCTAGTGGACTGCCGAGTCACTTTCACTTTCTCCTCTGCTCGCTGACCAGTCCCATCACCCAGCGCACGAGAATAAAGTTTGTACGTGGCGGCTACTGAGCTGCTCATTGCTTTCATCTCACTCTCCATGCTTACTATTTTTTGTGAGTAGGCTCAGGAGGTTATCTGAGGAGAAACGAAATTGTTTTGTTAAAATGAAGGGATGTAAAACCAAGACTTTCAAATTAAGTTCTGCATATGTATTATTTTCATATTCATCATAATCCTCAGCCTTGTCTACAAGTGTTTGTTCACCCAGAAATGAAAATTCTGTCATGTTGTTTCACCCGTAAGACCTTTGTTCATCTTCAGAACACAGATTAAGATATTTTTTATTAAATCCGAGAGCTTTCTGGCCCTCCGTAGACAGCAGTGTAACTGAAATGTCCCCTCAGTGAATCAAGTGAGATAGAGAGATGTGCAGAGCAGGAGATGAAAGGAACAGGATGAAGAACTGCTGCTTCACAACATTTTGAAACTTGTGAATCCGTTAGAATCGTTAGAAGACAGAATTGCGTTTCATATATTAAGATTTTTTTCGTACACCCCTAGTTTTGACAGCATGGTAACAATTCTTCCTCTTCTCTAAAGCAGCGCAACATGGCCTTGCCATGTTTGTTGCAGGTTCCCGATGCAGGGTTTATGTAAATTTCAGGGTTTGTGATGTCACCAACACTGGAAATAGCTCGCTGTACACTGTAAAAAAATCCGTAAAAATACAGTACAATATACCCTAATAATTACAGGAAATTTTCCGTTTTTGGTTTTTACAGGTGTTTTTCCGTACTTTTGAACTACGCTTTGCATTGTGGGAGCAAGAACGTTGGTGGCTTAGATAGGTGCGAAAACAGTGAAGAGAAGACGCGGAGAGTTTCTCGGTCAAAGTTTAATTTTAATGTCGGCTTTCGAATTTGGGAAATATGTTTTTCATATACACTTCGTGGTAAAGAGTTAAATATCACATAAATTGTTTACGTAAGGTTAACTTAGTTGCTGTCTGGCTTGTTTGGCAAATGAACGTCGGAGCCGTCGCACTCAACATTTCTCTTCATATCGTCACACATCTTCCTCGTGGAGTTTTCTGCCAAATGAGGTAAGTTTTGACCTTTTATTGTCTGTTTTACGCACACACGGAAGATAAAATGCAAAACACAAACTAATTCGGTAACATTACTAGCAAGCTGTCTGTGAAGTGACTGTGTAAACAGAGGCGTCCGACGCGCGGTAGCCGCGCCAGAATGCCGCTTCAGGTCGGCGGTCCGGTAACGTTAGCTCCTCGAGTTATCTGTCGCACTCTAATGGACAAATGCACACGACATTATGTCAAAATGACCGTTGTTTCCTTCGTTTTCTTTTCTAATGACAGGACGTGATTGCTGCTGTACTGTGAATCTCAAGCACACCTGCATTCTTATCATGGGTTTGTATTCTGTTTTATTAACAGTTTTATTTAACATTAGTGTTAAGTATCAGAAAGAAAATAGTTATTGAGTAATTTATTCTGTGGACTTTCACAACAATGTGAAGTTGTTTGCTGTCTGATGCGTCGGAAGCCACGTCACAGACAACGTGCTAAGGTTACCAAAATGATTGGATTGATTACTTTTGCATGTTATCATCCTTGTGTGTATAAGGTGTGTTCAAACTGCCTGTCATTATGTGTATGGTCATTTTGTAATGTCTTTTTTTGTTTAAGGTGATGGGCAGTTCAAGATTGCTGTCCTTCAAGAAGTTAATGACCACTGTTGAGGTTGTGAGCTACAAATACCCAGAAAAGGCGGCACTTACATTGGAATTCATACAGAAGTAAGCAACACGTATGTTATAAAAAGTGTATGAAGCATTTGGTCGTGTTGCTGTTCATTTAGTTGAAAATAATGAAGTATATTTTAGGACATAGTTGATTTGACAAGCTCATATGACCGATGCAAATGGAGACTATTGGAAATGTAAGTTAAGCAATGTGTAAACAATTGGAAAGTATTATGGATTGCAGTTGATTTAATGAACTTAAAATACAGTATGACTACTTTTCCACTCCAACCTGCTTATTACTCTATAGTTCAGTTTAATTCATTTCATTTTTTTGTCATATCCATTTCTTTTAGTATTTTCCTGTTGAAGAAATCCTGAACGTGGTTTGAGATGGAGGCAACCAAGTGGCTATGCATTCCTCCAAGACTCTTGCATGAACAATTTCAAAAATCCATGTAATATTTGAGTTTTTCAATTGAAAAAAAATGGCACTTGCATTACACATGCAGTTAAATGGGAAATAATACATCCCCTATAATGAATTGCATCACTTCGATGATATTTCTGTTATAATGAACTTGAAAATTCTCTTGTCAAGCCACTGGAGTCACATACTTTATACCTTTCTGGACCTTGAAAATGGTAGTTGCATAGATTTAACTAAAAATACTCTTAATTTGTGTTCTAAAAATGAATGAAAGTCTTATGGGTTTGGAATGGTATGAGGCTGAGTAATTGACTGAATTAACATTTTTGTGTGAACTATCCCTCTAAACAATATTGTTTTCTCTTAGAAGAAAAAAAAAAAAGTTTTGAGTCTTGACTGTTTTACAGTTTGAAGTTTAAATTTTGTGACCACTTTTTAGTACAACACCTGTATTGTACAGAGGCTCATGTTTTCTTTTTTTTTTTAATCTGTCCGTTACTGTTTAAAGCTAAACTGTCTTTTACAATACAGCCATTTTGAGTCGAGTCGACACATTGTTAAATGAATTGAGTATTTGATATTGTTTAGTCCTAACCCACTTAAGGCAAACAAAAGCCATTGAATGCACTTTTAAGAATGTTTACATGAAGTAAAAATAAACCATGTTCAATTTGTATATTGTGCTGGATTTATTGGCTTATATATATATATATATATATATATATAAATACACCATTAAAACAGAGAAAGTGCTGTTTTTTTTTTTTTTTTACCGGTGGCAGACTGTAAATTAAAGAAACCGTATGTAGGATTGTGGCCAAAACTGGTACTGCAATCACTTTCAAAATACCGTAGAAGGGCGTATCCCCTCCCCCTCCCCCCTGACTCGAGGTTGCCAGCTAAGCTGCAGGATTCCGCAGGAACGTAGGCTGCTACAAGGAGCTTCCAATGGCAAGTGACGAGTCCTACACAATAAGTTTTTTTTTCTTCTGTTACTTATGTTTATGCTTCACGAGAGATGTTTTGCGAAGTAATTATGTGCGAAGTATTATCGCAAAAATTTACTAAAGGTGATTGGTATATTACGAAATATACGAAATATTTCGTAAAGATGTACTGTAATACCACATTTCAGTCGGAACATTGTTTTCATACCGTGCTAGTGGTGCGATATAAGGCTTTTTATGAAGGCATTTAGCACGGGCGACCGTGGAAAATCCACTGTGTACGGAAGATTCGGATTTATAACGAGGTATTTTAGGTTTCGTAACTTTATACATGTTTTATCCGACACGTTCGTAGCTGCAGCTGTAACTAGAGCAGAGCTGGCAACCCGGATGACGAAACTCTACTGACTTGGTGATTGGTAGATCGCTGGAGGGTGGCGCCTCAGACCAAAACACAACATGACAACATCAACATCAGTTGAGGGCTGCAACTTTCACTTTTAAATGACAATATCCTGGCCGGACCACTGTTGTCAGTGATATAAGTATTTGAAATGAACATGATTTCTTAATGTCTAGTGACGTCAGGGCCATTTTATGATTAACTGAAATAAATTTCTTACATACGGTTCCTTTAACAGACCGTAAATTTACGGTACAAAGTCCAGGTAATGAGCTGCCAGTACTTCTTCCGTTTTTTTACGGATTTTTTTTTTTTTTACAGTGTATATAGTATATAGTAGTCAACATTTGAAGTGGATCAAAACCTTTGATCAAAGTTGTCCTAAAACCAAAACAATACCTGCTTTTGTCTTAGGACAACTTTGATTAACTTTTTTGATCCATTTCAAATGTTGACTACTGTATATACACAACTTTTCTTAAATTGAATTATGTCCTTCTTGTCATGCACAAGTTACGAAGCAAAAAGTACAAAGTAAGTCTTACTGTCATATCAGCCATAATAATTCTAGTCTGCTAATTAAAAGGTTGCTTATATGTAAATCTAACAATTATTTATGAGATGCAGACATGTTGAGGCTGACAATTAGCTGAACATTTGCTTGTTTATTAGTGACATTTAGCCTATATTTTAAAAACTTTATTTGAATATGGCAATTTTATTTTAAAATCTTTATTTGATTATGGCAACATGATACCTTATTCTACAATATTTCTATTATAAAATGACTGACAGAGACTTGTCAGTCTATCAGCCAATCACTGTGGGTGATTATTTATGTAACAATCATAATAAAATCATAATTACCATTTATTAGTCATTGACAGTAGGTGAATTTCCATTAAAAATTTGGGCAAAACTTTTGATATATTTTATAAATCTGAATTTTATGTCCGCAAGGTAACATTTCAATTGCGGTTTTGCAGAATTTTCCTTTTTCGAATTGGCTGAAAAACTACCTCATGTGAGCGTAAAAAATGAATTTTTGCAAACTTGACATGCTTCTATTAGGCTTATTTTCAATTTACAATTTCAATTTGCACAATTTGATGGGTAACGCGGAATGTCAAGGAAATTTGGATGAATGAATCAAAAGTAGGTCATTACAGAAATAAATGTACATACTACTAATAAAATGATTCAAATCTTATTTTTAAAGAATAATCATATATTTCTTCAATCTTTTAATTGTAATAGTAAATCTTTATTTGACAAAAAATAAAATTTGTTTAATTGTCATTAATTAAAGGATAAATTAAATTAATTTTTTATGCCTTTATTTGATAACCAAATACACAATTACACAAAACTGAATTTCTGAGAAAAATAAACATTTCACAATGCTATTGTAAGAATAAATGAAACTTATTTTTATGCATTTAAATAATTAGACATGCTAGAACACAGAATTTGGTAACAATGAAACATAAGGTGGGCAAAAATAAAACATTTCATAGGGCCCTAAACATGTCATTTTTGATAAACTTTTAATAAAGAGATGTTAATTTTTTTTAAGTTTCATGATTCTAATTAATTAAACATTCTTTTTGATTAATACAATTTAATTTAACCATTAAAAAGGAGTCCAGAAAAATTTAAACACACAAAAAAATGGAATTTGGAGAAAAATAAAAAATGGAATTCAGGAAAAAATAACACGGATTTCATAGAGCCCTAAATACTGTAGTTCAGCATAAAAATCATTAAACCTATAGAAAGTCCTCATAATGATAGATGTGCCAACATGTGTGTGCAAGTGTGCACATTTGTGTAAGCTTCCCAACACTGTAGACTGTTTTTGCTAATTACTCTTGCTGTGCCCTCCAACCCATAACGTCTCTCTACTTCCTGGAGAGTTGGTGGGTTGGTGTAAACGTTTTCTCTGAAATTTATCACCCTTACATTTTTGCTATTAAATAACATTAACTCATTATATGCATTTATCTGCATGTTCTATGCATCTGTGTGAATGAACAGCTACGTAAATCAATTTCACATAGCAATCGTGCTTTCAATGTCTGCTGTCTATGAAGGTAAAACAGTTGCAAAACTCCAGAGCTTGTTGATTCAAATGTGAGAACTTGTCGATATTTGTACGTGTAAGTTGAAATTTATACTCACAGCTCCAACATGAAAAGTCTTTTAATCTTTTGATTTGCTCACACAATGATTGAATCACCTGTGTTTTAAAGTCAAAATTGCAGATTATTAATTACAAACGTGTAGAATGACATTCACAAAGAAAATGAGAGACACAAATGTGTACGACATCATTACTTTTGCACTTTACTTCAGTTTCGCTGTACAACCTCAAGCTGGCACTTACAACCTCGCAGGACAAATTTAAATCCTAGCGCTTTGACTTTTGCTCCTTTTTCCGCGAAATTCCTGAAGCAAAACTCACTTGTGCACTTGACTTGAGGTAGAGCTACACACTGTTAAACAGAAAACACACTGCATTGTGAGGACAAAACAGTTTCTCAGGACATTGTTGTGAAATCATAGGAATTTTAGTTACACCATACAGTATGTGAACCAGAAAACACACTGCATTACAAGGACAGAATGGTTTGCCAGGACATTAAAGTGTGTAAATGATTATTGAACAGTAGGCATATAACTGTTATAATGTCCTGTTAAACCACTCTGTCCTTTCAATGCAGTGTGTTGTCAGTGACATCAGTAAGGCTTGGTCACTGTAGCTTTGCATGGTAAAAAAACATATAGTGAGACAGATGTGAAGGTAAAACGGTTGTAAAAATCCAAAGCTTGTTGATTTGAATGTGAGAACTTGTTCGTACAAGTTGTTATTCGTACTCGTAAATTGAAATTTACACTCATAGCTCTGATGTGAAAAGTCGAATCTTTCGATTTGCTCACACAATGATCAAAACACCAGCAAGGACATCGATAAAATAGTCCATGTGACATCAGTGGTTCAACCGTAATTTTACGAAGCTACCAGAATACTTTTTGTGTGCAAAGAAAACAAAAAATAATGGCTTTATTAAACAATTCTTCTCCTCCAAATCACATATTCTACCATTATTGAGATGGTAACCTTTCCGTCCTGACAGACGTTATACTGTGCCGGCGCGCTCTGTGTTAGGCTACATTAAAGAGCTGTATAATATTCAAACCCAAATGAAACTATGACGAGTGTGCAATGTCATAGTCATGTCATCAGTTAAGCCATTAAATTACAAAAAGGTGATTAAAGTTGCCTTAAAACTGTGCATGTAGACCAAGTATTTACTTTTTATGAGACATTTAAACCAGTGTCAGATCTGTTTTAAAACAAATACTAAAAATGTACTTTCTTTATGCTCTTTCTAGATTGAATGTGAAATTATTTCAATATAAAAGTATAATTAAATTAGGTGGGATTAATCGTGATTAATTTCAGAAAAAATGTGCGATTAATCAGTCAATTTTTTTAATCGACTGACACCAATACTAAATACATGCATTTATTAAACAGCCATACAGGCATCTAATGGTTAAACCATAGCATTGAATAGGAATATTATCATTCTGGCCACCAAATGCCTATAATTTGGCTCCTGGCACTGTAAATATAAAAAAATGTTTTGTCTATTTTGACCCTAAACATCAAACTAAGGGCAATATACATACTAAACATATTAGAAAATGTTATACTTTAAATGGTCAATCATGGTTCATAATTATTGCACATATTACCAAAATCTCCTCAAAATATGAACTAAAGTGGGGGTAATTCCTTAAGTTGCAGTTGCAAAACAATGGATATCACACAAGCAACGTGCATTCTCTCAAAGACAAATATGCTGATAACAGTATATAGATAATATATATTACCGTTTTAATTTATTCCCTTAATATTTCTCTTGTGGCACGTACATAGTGAAAATCTAAATGAGAGAAACGCATTTCATGTTAAAAAGGTTGTTTTTGAAAGTCTGTGCTTGAAATAATTTGTTTTATTTAATTGATTTTTATTGATGACTGCAGTGTTAATATTTTAATTACAGGCCTATAATTCATTGTATAATAAACCTGTTTTAAAAGATCTTTATTTATTTTTGTAACATTTTAATTTGAGGAGTAAATAGCCTGATCTGTTGTTATCCTCGCAGCGTGTCGGTTATATGGTAATTATTGCGGAGCAAAAAGTAACTTCATAATAAAAATAGGCCTAATAAAATAAGAATGTAACAGGCCTACATTAATTGGAAATGCCAAATCCTCATAATATTGCCAACAATTGACATTTTTGACAACATCTCTAGCTATCGTTGATACGTGCCGACTTGAGGTTGTACAGTGAAACTGAAGTAAAGTGCAGAAGTAAATATGTCATACACGTTTGCGTCTGTCACGTTCTTTGTGCGAATGTCATTCTACACATTTCTAATTGATCATCTGCAATTTCAACTTCAAAACACAGGTGCTTTGATCATTGTGTGAGCAAATCGAAAGATTCAACTTCTCACATCAGAGCTACGAGTGTAAATTTCAACTTACAAGTATGAATAACAACAAGTGACGAACAAGTTCAACAACTTGTACGAACAAGTTCTCACATTCAAATCGACAAGCTTTGGAGTTTTACAACCGTTTTACCTTCACATCTGTCTCACTATATGTTTTTTTACCATGCAAAGCTACAATGACCAAGCCTTACTGATGTCACTGACAACACACTGCATTGAAAGGACAGAGTGGTTTAACAGGACATTATAACAGTTATATGTCTACTGTTCAATAATCATTTACACACTTCAATGTCCTGGCAAACCATTCTGTCCTTGTAATGCAGTGTGTTTTCTGGTTCACATACTGTATGGTGTAACTAAAATGCCTATGATTTCACAACAATGTCCTGAGAAACTGTTTTGTCCTCACAATGCAGTGTGTTTTCTGTTTAACAGTGTGTAGCTCTACCTCAAGTCTCTACATCAACTTTCATTGTACAGATATAAAGTAAGCACACGCAACCAAATTGACACAATACCTGTTCTGAACTTGCTTCTGGCAAACAGGGTTTTGACATCTCAATAACGGCATCTGCTTCATCTGTAAAAGAGAGAATGAATGTACGTAAATACTGATGTCAAATATTTGCTCAAGCTAAAGAAGGAAGAAAATACTGTGATATACTGTGAAACCAGCAGAATCTTAAAAAGTTCTGTGAGACAGATTTTTGGTTCTATCACCCAGCACTAACTGAGCCCCTTCTTTATAACATCACTGTTAAATTATGAAGCACTGCATATGGTTTAACTAATATGACTATGGTTTCAATACAATGTCCTGAAAAACCATTCTGTTTGATCTTACGAAATATTCTAATATTTTGAGATACTGTATTGACTAGATTTTGAGTTTCAAGAGGTGCAAACTCTAATCATCAAAATTAAAAAAAAAAAAAAAAAAAACCTTTAAAAATTTTACTTTGCATGTAATAAATCTAGAATATATGAACGTTTCAGTTTTTTGTTGTTGTTGTTTTTAAACAAGTTACAAAAATAAAACCTTTTTCATCATGATATTCTAATTTTTTTTTAGATGCACCTGTATATTGTGTTTTAACTACTAAAATGATCATACTAGTTGACACAAAATAATGTGAACTAAAGATGCCACCATTTGTTTTTTCTTTAACACAGTCAGGGAATCGGGAGTTTGTCAGATTCACACATAGATTCATCTGTTTCTGTGAGTGGCTGCTGAACTGAGAGAAGAAGAAAGTAAACTTTATAGTTAACTACACAGCGCATGTTTGCCATGAATAAAATGTATCATCAAATTAAGTTTGAAAGGTTATTTTGATTATTACTGGTGCTACCACAGGCATCAGTGTGTAGAAATAGTTTTTGTTAATATATATGGTTATTTTAATGTCTAAACATAAACATTATTTTGTTGAAAACAAAATGATTTGTGATTTATGACAAGCAATGTCAAAGTCCATCTTCTGAGTCCATCATCTGGCTGAATGCCAGACAAAGGCTGGAAAGCAGATTTGAATATAGTAATTGATAAGGTCATTTACATGATTTTCAGCTCACACTAGTGTGATTGTATGGTCCAGGGACCAACCTAGAGCGATGATGACAAGTGTGACTGAATGTGTACATAATTCTGAGACATTACAAATCAGTAAACGCTTAGTCATTCCAGCATACGGGGCACCGTACCTTTGAACTTGTTAATGAACCGCTGCTTAAGGTATGGCTTTCAGTTCTTGATTTTATGTGGCACTCAGCATCACGTACAGGCTTAAGCCTGACAACTCTGGAATCCATTTCATCTAGCTGCAGAAATTAAGTTATAGTACTTTAAAAACACAGAATGACACAGAACATTTACAAATACATACATCTGTAATATGCTGCACCATACATACAGTGGGTAAACACAGAATTGCTTCTTTCCAGGGTGTTTGATATCAATTCAGTTGAATTTTAATAAGAAAGCCACAAAGTCCAAACACACTGACTACCTCAGGAAGTGGTGTGAGTACAGTTTGCTTCAGGTTTTTAGTGCAGTTCACTTAAAACACAAACTGGGAAAACAAAGCACTCTGTGTACACATTCATTTGACCTAAACAGCATCTGAAATCCTCTATTAATTCATGTACTGTATAGTAAGGTTGACATGAGATGAAAAAAAGTCAGCACAATTAATTTCATTATGATTTTACATAAATATATAATCAGAGGTACCTCTGTACCTCTAATTATATATTTCACTTAAGAAAAATCAATAAAGATGTGTTAATTATGCAGAAGATCAAGAAGAGATGATTTTAGTCCTTTTTTGTTTTATTCTGCTATTCAGACCTTAAACATTTAATTATCTTGATATGTTAGTGTAAATTTAACAGTCTCATCTGCATTGTAACAGTCAATATAATATTAATAATGTATTATCAATTCTAAATTACTGTATTCTTAAAGCTGGCTGAGTTGACCTCGATTACAGTTAATTGACATCAAGTAAAACAAAAACAAACAAAAACACAACACACATTAATTAACACATTAATTTAAACGTTAACAATATTACATGTAACCCATCTTCAAGTATAGCTAACAAAACGTATATATTCCGGAAAGCTTATTCAGGGAAAATTTGCATTATCATAATAAAACTCCATGGCGATTTAATCTAAAGACGACAAATTAAATATTTGCAAAAAGCAGAACCTCTTACATGCAGATTAGATTAATTTGACATTAATGTTTCTTTTGCCCTTTTGAATGCAGATGAATCACGCACATGACCCGAGTTATGTTTATTAGCATATATTAGCTTTTCAAACACATGAATTATCTACATTTCTATCATACCTGTGCCTCATTCTCTTTACTGACACCATTTTCTTTATCAATAAAGCAAATTCAATGAACAAAGCTGATTAATCCTCTCAATTTGGAGGCTTTATAGAGTCGATTTCTTCACTGATCTGACACTTCTTCCAAATCTTCTGACATACTGCTAATATTGCTAATCTTTCAAAAGTAATACGTTACCTACATTTATTTAGATAAATCCTTCTTAAATCGCGGATAATGACTGCGTGAATAAATCTTTTAATGACTACCAACAAAACACAATGCACAGAAAATAAGCCATACAGACAAAACTAGTTTTTATGAATCAATATATAAATCTTAACACTTTATTTACTTCCCTAATTGGCTGCTGCTGTCTCACTCGTCCTCCATATGTAGATTGTGCTCCCGGAGAGACCCCGCCTCCACTCCGCGTGATTAACCAATCAAAATGCAGCCCGCGTTTTCCGAGCCGTCTCCGCCCATTTAGGTGTAAACGTGTGTAAATCAGCAGTTACAAAGCTGCCAATAGGAGGCGTGAGGGCAAACACTCAAATACACCAGAAAACTGGTTTACCCGTTTAAAGGACATCCCAAAAAAAGCAGGAGATTGTTCCTGAGGCTTAAACAGATCAATCTACATTGTTTGAATTATAAGGACATGTCCTATGTCTTTGTAACCCCAAATGTCCTTATAATGCTGGTATGTAAACTGGTGAAATGTCCTTGTAATCCACCAAAACAAACACACACACACACATTAACACACTATCTAGAGAAGACCATGGGATCAAGTCGCTACAACGTTCCCCATGGAACCAACTAGCAACATCTGTAGAGGACATTCCCACAACGTTTCTGGAATGTTAGCCAACATTCTAAACATTGTTTTATTTCTTACATGGGGTAAAGGTACACCTTTACAAAGTAAAATGCACTTTTCAGTGATTCCGTATAGTGACTGCAGAAAAAAAGCTGTCATAAATTATATATAAATAATTACATATTCTATATATATATATATATATAATATATGCATATGCACCCACAGTGTTGAAACTTCAGACCTTTTGCGATGACAAGTTACTGGGATGCCACAAGCCTTCAGTATAGATTTTTGGTGATCAACAACATTTTTGGCGGCCCACTGTAGGCTGCCCTTGTAGGATCTCAGATGGTCACTGGACAGTCTGACAACATGGTAAATGGTAAATATGTTCCAAAGAGATGATGTATGTATAGAGCTCACAGTTCAATTCTATTTGTTTTAACTGGATGAAGAAAAGCCTTGAATATCAGCATGTATAAATGGAATGTCAGTCTTGACGAATATATATATAACATTTTCAGTTGTAAGCATTTTACATGTATAACAATTGTAAATAAATTGTAAATAAAATATTGGTTGATGTATACTAAAGAGACCAGGGGACCACGTCGCCACAACGTTTCCCATGGGACTAGCGACGTCTGTTGAGGACGTGCCCAGGACGTTTCTGGAACGTTAGCCAATATTATAAAAAATGAAACTTTGCCACTACGTCCTCACAACATCGCCATATAGTAATGTCGCGCTGACAAAAGGACGAAGAACTGGCAATATCGTCACAACGTGTGTTTGCTGGGATCATACTTGTCAGTGATCTCGTGGGATTGGCATCAGACACACTTTATATTAATAAACATTAACTTCAGATACCAGTTAACAACCGCAGGCAGTTTCTTGTCAAATGAAAAGTTTTTCTGTTCTTAAAAACTAACTTGGAAAAAAAGTGTAAGGGCTTTGGAGTCAAATAAATACATTTCATATTTTTGTACGGTTACATCATACTTGTCAGCGATCTGTGAAAATTTAATAAACGTCTAACCCATAGATAGTATAACCCAAGAATAGACTAGACATCAGTTAGACCACTATTAAACGACTACATGTATACATCTAATAGACAGTGAATGTGGGTCTAGGCTAAAACAAGACTGAATTTGGGCTGTCAGTGAAAATTTAATAGACCTCTAAGTATAGTCCAATAATAGACTAGTCATCAAACAGACAGCTAATGAACGCCTACATATATACATCTAAAACACAACTAAATGGCCATCCATCCAAACAAACTACATATACAGCTTTTATTAAGAAAAATAACATTAACAACTTAAGACAATACAAAATTATAAAAATGCAAAAGTATTGATGATAAAATAAAATATAAATGCATTACACTCTAATATAAATATTATGATAAAAATATGGAATTTAACAACTTAAGATAGTAAATATATATATATATATATAAATATATATATATATATATATATATATATATTTATTAAATACCTTATGATATTTAAAAGAAATAAATAGTACAAATCAAGAGAATGTTATCACACTTAACATTAAAACATTGCGGATAAATGACAACGTTAAAAAAAAAAAAAAAAAAAAAAAAAAAAAAAAAGATTAATCAATTTGTTGGTTTACTTATTTTAACAAATAAAACAACCAACAGTGAACTCAAAGGAAATTATTAATTATTGTTTTTTTTCTTGTATAAAATGTTTCCCAACTGCATTCCTCAAGTACAACTCAAGTACAAGTTGGTCATCACTGCATCTGCAAAATAAGAAAAAACAAATAGCATAGAAAGCTTTTTGAAAGAGAACTGAGAGAGAAAGGTCTGAATATGAGGGAACATGAGGGAATTTTTAAAACCCTAAAATAGAATACAGATTGAGGTGGTTAACAATTGTGGACAAAGTTCACTGACATTTTAAAATGACCAGTAAAGGAATTATTTTCTACATTTCTGATTTGCGCTGTAAATTATTAAGTATTGACACCACAATGTTTGATTAATGTGGCACACTTTGAAGACTTTACCTTTCCAGCTTCCTTCTGGCACTGTCTTTGAGATTTCTTCATTCAATTCTGCACAACTTTGACACCTGAATAACACATGCCAATGTCAGGCAGGTAGTATTATATCCATCAGTGTAAAAGTGTCCAAAATTGTCTGGCACAACTAATTTCATATCAACACAGTGATGCTGCTGTAACTAAAATGTAACCCAGTACACACATTAACCTTAAATGTACATGGAACAATTATTCACCCCTACCGTTTTTATTACATATTGTCTTCTGATTGTACCGGTTAGGTTTTAATGCTGCATTGCACATCTCAGCTATTTGCACTATTTTAATACTTCTGCAAACTTTTTATAATTGAACATTTTATATTGCAATTTGAAATAATTTGTATTTTTGAGCTTTAGTGTCAATTTGGAAGTTTCAAACTAAATCTTATTGTACTTGTACAATAACAAAGATACTCTATTCAATTAGCTCATGCTTTCTCTGTATGTAACAAGCCATTGTTCAGTCATAAATTCAATATAATAGTTCAAATAAATGACTGACTTTGTCAAAGATGAGAGCTCTAGTGAGGAAATGTTGTTTTGGCGAGATTTTTTTTTTTTGTTCGTCTGTTTGTTTGTTGTTTTACACCATTGCTGCCCGTATCTCCTCTTTTTCCAACAGTTTTTCCAGATGTAGAAACAATTTGTCCAGTTCTTCTGAATGTATGTTCACTGTATAAATTAATATAGATTAATCAAAGCTGTTTGTTCTGTTGTTTGCTGTTTTGCTATGCCACCCCAGAATTATCACAGAATAAAATATAAATGTAAGCAGTGTTTCATATGCTACTTTTCAGCAGCAGCGATGACAGTTTAAGGCAAAATAATGGCAAAAAAACACGTCTTTCAATAAACTGTTCATGATGGTTGCCCAGTGTAGTCGACTTCATTAATAAATGACTCTTATAAACCGGTTCTTTTTGAGTCAAAAACACAAAGCGCGGTCCAGTTCATAAACGAATTGTTTGTACATTTGTTCGTAAATCAGATAATAATCACTGCTTTTCGGCTAACTCGTCCTTTGAGAGATCTAATCCCGTCCGGAACTGTCTGAGATTCATCGCTCCACTTATACAGGCCTTTATGCCAAATCTGACGAAACATTAACATGAAATCAATAAGAAGATGCCGATCACGGAAACTTACAGCAGAGTTAAGAATCTAGTCGTATTGCAGTTTTCTCGATTGTTAACAATAGAACTGATTTTAGTAGGCACATTTTCCCGAGCCATTAATTCAGTTCTCAAAACAAAGACACATTTCTCAAAAAGTTTAACAAAGAGTTCAACTATGTTAAACATTAGCAAAACTGATGACACACCAATCAGAATCTCTGACCGAGTGTGCCATCTTTTCTAATATTTATCAGGCTTACGGTTTTCCTAAAAATGACAAATAAAACTAGGAAAAATCCCATAGACTTACATTGATGGAATGTTCAAATGAGCAACACTATTCAAACCCCAACTGTCAAAATTCAAAATTTAAACTCCCAGAATCCCTTAAGACTCAGTCAAGCTTCCTTTCTATGTACTATTTCTAATCCATTTAGACTGATTTAAGATTCCACTCTATCTATCTATCTATCTATCTATCTATCTATCTATCTATCACAAGTCAAACCTATCCAGATAGCACACGTATGTCTGCAAGATGTCTGTTAAAGATCTCATCTGACAGACATTTGCAAGATGTCAGTTCTACATACATTCTTAATCATAAACATCTTAAAGACATCTAATAGACATCTATTTGACATCTGACAGGAAATGTCCAATAGACGTATCACAGATGAGCAAACTAGACATCTTGTAGATGTAAATGCAGACGTCAAATAGATGTCTCTGAGATGTATGTGTGCTATCAGGGTAGCAACTATAATCACGCTAGTAACGTGCTAATCATGTTAGAAACATGCTAGTAACTTGTTAATCATGCTAACAACACGCTAGTAATATGCTAATCATGCTAGAAACATGCTAGTAACTTGCTAATCATGCTAACAACATCCTGTTAACATGTTAATCATGTTAGAAACATGCTAGCAACTTGCTAATCATGCTAAAAACATGCTAGTAACAATCATGCTAACAACACGTTAATAGCATGCTAATCATGCTGGAATCATGCTAGTACCTTGCTAATAATGCTAGGTACACGTTAACAACAACTTTGTTAATTATATTAAAACATGCATATCATGCTAGAAACATGATTAACAACATGCTAACTACATTTTAAACATGCTACCAACATGTTAATCAGGTTAAAAACATGATTAGCAACATGCTAACTACATGCTAATCATGTCTGCAACATGTTAACATGACAGAAACATACTAGCAACATGCTAAATACATGTTAATCATCTAATCTAGGATAAAGTGTATCCTGAAGAAGGCTGTGAAGCCGAAACGCGTAAATATATATTATATGTGTGTGTGTGTGTGTGTGTGTATGTATATATATATATATATATATATATATATACACACACACACACACACACACACACATAATATATATAAAATTAGATATAATATATATAATATATACTAAATAATATATACTAGCTTTTTTTGAAGTTTGTTAGCAATTTACTTTATTTACTTATTACTTTAATTTTCTGTTTTATTTGTTAACCTCTTAATTTCTAAATTAATTTCATCTTAATTTCCAATTTTCCTTCAGATTTTGCTGTTTAATATTTTTTCAGCTTTATTTCAGCACAAAATGTTTTTAGTTAGTTAACAATGCTTTTTGCGTTTTCTGTGCTGATTGAAAAAGATAAGTCTGTGGAAACGTGTCAAAATGTGTTAACCGAGACTAAAATACCACTGAATCATCATCACTGTCATCAAACTCGTCAGAATATTTCATAAACAAAGCTGTGATTGTACACGTGTGACCTGAAACAGATGAATCAAACGTCAGGACTCATCACTGATGGAGTGTTTGTCTGGCACAGATGAGGGGAATTCAGCAGAATAAAACACATCAGCAACATGTCATGAACTTGTCTCCTGTCTTCAGTTTTGTAGATTCTCTGTAAGTCAAATGCTTTTTCTGAGTGTCTTGCTGTAACCTGAACACAAACACGAGACCATCAGAGTGTAGAAACTCATGAAAGCCTGACAGAGAAACCTGATGCCTTCATCACACAATCACTGCTGACAGAGTCACAATCAGCACAATCACGTCAGCGATACCGACAGACTATTTCAAGAACACGAGGATAAAAATAGTTCATTCACACCTGCGCACACAATGTGAACAAAGACAGGATTTTTTTTTTGTCTAATTATATGAAAGTTTATCAGTGGCTTTGTGTCGCAATGTCATTGTGTCTGAAATCCTGAGCTCATGAACACCGTGTCTATACACACACATACAGACTGGTTTTTAAAGAGAATTCATACTTGTATTCATCAAACATGCAATAAATCAATGAAGAGTGACAGTAAAGACATTTATAATGTTGCAAAGGTTTGTATTTCAAGTAAATGCTGTCCTTTTGAACTTACTTTCTATGTGTAGATATCCAGGGATTAACCCAGATACATCTATGTGGGTCAAAATACACGTGATTTTAAAGCCAAGTATAGGACTAATACCTGTGCACAGAATCTCATGTCCTCCAGATACGATCACCAAACTTACTCAGCAACATCAGCAGATCAACAGAGACATGAACAGATCCTGCAGAGCACAAGAGAGAATCAACAGACAGCACTAAACATCTGACAAACTGATATTCAGATCAATTTAAACACTTCCAAATGAACCCAAGGTAAATTAATAAATTAATGTAATATAAATCACCTGTTCATGTGAAACCAGTGCAGCTTTACTGACATCTAGTGGTGAAATTGAGCAACTGACTGAAAACCTCAATGGCTTCATTATGGATGACAGTGGAGAATAATAAGAAACAGTTTGACAATGTAGTTATTAAATCTGAAAGACACTATATGAATTATATACAGGACAACACAAGATAACTACAAGATAAAACACACAAACATGTCTGCCAGAGATTAATTATTTCTCAATAATGGATATAGAGTCTTTAGAAAGACTACATGAAACAGAAATTATGCACACATTGTTCTTGATGTTTGTTTGTTCATTTATTTTGACTGACAGATGAACTGACTGGAGTCCTTCTGCACACAAACCACTGCAAATACAATCATGTCAAGACCAATGAATAGAATCAATAAAATCTTCACAGCAATAGTGTTTTTAACTATTTAATTCATATATTGTTAAAATTTCTTATAATATGAAATCACTGTAAAAGGGCACTGGAGGAGTTTGATTTTACAAGCAGTTTTTTGTCCTCACAGTGATGTTACATTATTAGTATAAAAGAATGTTTGCATTGGATTTGGATATAAATCAGATTCGCATGTCTGAGACACCTGATTTTTTATTTTTCTTTTTACACATCATATATCATCAGTCATCTTTTTTTATGGTTTATCATAGAGATGAAGCTGTTTAAACTGTAATATACAGCAAACATTCTTAGTTTTGTCTGCAGAATATGTTGTTTTGATCATATGCGGGACTGAATCTTGTCTTAAATCCTGGTGTGTATTTGATGAGATCTGATCTTCTTGAGGTGTAGATGAGCCTGAATCTGAGATGAGACACAAGAGTCTCATTCTTCATCTTCTCCATTACATGTATTTCTACAAACTCTCAATAGCGTCCTGTTTTGAGTATCTTCTCCATTCATCTGGGATTTTACCATAACCACCAAATGTTTTATTGTAGTATTTTTCCAGATCTTTCTGGAATCTGCACACAAACCACTTCCAGTAGGTCAGATCAGAGAGATCAGGGCTGATGCTCCACATCACATAAACTCCTCCTGCTCTTCTGTAATCTCTATATTTAAACTTTCCCTCTGGTGTATTAAAACACTGATGACTTGCCACTAAATTAGTGCAAATATCAGTACAGAGATTCTGTGTTGAACTGTAACATGTGCCATTAATTCCAGTCACTCTGTGGAAAGCAACACTGTGATCTCCAGGATGGTCTTTCATGGTGTTTGTGCAGACGACTTTACAGAACAGACACTGAACCCAACAGCACTGACAGAAGTCATCAATCAGAAGCTCATCTGGTCTAAACTTACAGTCCAGATTTTCATTAAATGTATTTCTGTTGAATCTGCTGCTGATCTCAAACATTATATCAGGAAGTTCTTGTCTCATCACATCTTCTAGGAGGTTGAAATCATCAACATCATCATGTTTGACTCCACTGAGGTCTTTTTCAGAGAAGATCAGCTCATCTGAGATCTGCTGTGTGAAACTCTTCAACCACAAACCAACATCTCCTCTGTTCACTTGAACATGTTCAGTAGATTCATGAGCTGCTTTCATGATCTTCTGCTGCAGGAGTTTAATGTTCTCCTTCATCTTGGGTAAAACACTGACACTGAACTGATCAGTGATGAACCGACTGACTTCATCTCTGATGAAACTCTTCAAGTGATCTCTGGGATGATGAATGTAGTTCATGTATTTGTCAAAATCCTCCTGTTCTGCCAGTGTCTTCAGGATGTGTTTCTCCAGATTTGATCTGTTTCCATTCAGTGATTCACAGTTTGATCTCATTTCATCTGTCAGATCTCTGGCAGTCTTCTTGTAGACGCTCTGCTCAATGAACTCTTTCAGTTTCTGACAGATGATCTCACCAAAAATGACAGCTGATGTTGATCCATGAAAGTATTTCAGGAAAATACTATAGTACTCTTCTTTCTTCTTCTCAACATATATTACAGGATCATTGGCGTCTCTGAACAGTCTGTGTTGGTCAGTGATCATCTTGTTTGCTCTCTTACAGATGGAAAGAACCAAATCTATAAAGAATTCATTCTTGAACACATAATTCACTTGTTCTTCCTCATGTTCAGTTACTCTTGCTCTGATGTAATCTATGAGTTGTTGAATGTAGCTGATGTTGTAGCCCATCTTTGAGATGTTAAATGACTGAATCATTCTGTCTGTCTGCTGAACAACATCTGTGATGAATGATCTTATGTGGGCTTCATCCTGTTTGAAAAGAATCAACCATACATCTGTTTAACTGATCTGATGGATCCTTTAATTCCAGTTGTATTTTTTTAGATGTACATATTCAGAATAATTCCACACAGTGAAAATATCCCTGCTCTCCCTCTGATCTACAGAAACACTTTCATAGTCGTCACTGAGGATCTCTCTCACATCTCTCATTATGTCAATGCCTCTGATTGTTGAAGTGTCTCTGATGATGATCTTCACACTCTGATCCCAAAACAAATCAAACTCTTTCTTCAGTGTTTCTTCATCATTTGCTTTTTCCTTGCGTTTTAAGGCGAGTTCTTTGCTCTTTTCATAGAGAGTGTTTTCATGATGTTTCCTCTGAGCATCAATTTCTTTCTTCAGGTTTTGCTGCTGAAGAATCTCATTTAATTTCCTCTTTGTTTCTCTCACAATGTTTTCCTGAAGGTCTTTGATTTTGATTTCATATGATGTTTTCCACTGAATCAGTATATCTGCATCTCTCTCTTTCTCAAAGAATTCAGTCATTGATTCTTCCACTTCTTCACTTGTCTTCTTCAGTTCTCTGTGAAGATCAGTTTCTTCAATCTCATAAATCACTTCATTTTCTATGTTGTTGTGTAGTTTGTTCTCAGTTTCAATCATGGACCACTTCCTGTATTCAGTCTCCAGTTTCCTGTAGACTGAAATCTCCAGAGAATTTCTGAAGCTGAAGACGAATCGTTCATTCAGTAAAGCCTCCCAAAGATCTTTAATACGATCCTTTAAATCTATCAGCCTCATTCCATGTGATTTTGCTGCATGAGTCATACTAGTTTTCTTCAGTTCTTGAATGTTCTCACAGTAGTTTGGGTTTGGTGGTGCCATCAGTGGGTTTCCCTCCCAGAGCTGATCAAAATACTTCACATCATTCTGAACATCAAATCTAATGACATCACTGAAACATTCTGCATCACAGTCTTCCTCTTTAGCAGCGAGTTTTGTCGTCTCATCCAGTTTCTCCTGCAGTCGTCTCCTTCCCTCCATGTTTTTCTCTCCAGCTGTGACGTCTGAAACGTTCTGATGCACAAACACACAGCTGGGATTCAGTCTGACCTTCTTCATCCTCATGAAGTTCTGAACAACAATCTGAAGAATGTCCTGCATCTCAGATGGGTTTTCTCCAAAGATGTTGATCAGTGTCAGATTTGCAAGACCAACAACAAATGTGGCCAATTCATTGTCATGATGTCTTGTTGATCTTCCAGTCAGTTCTAGAGCACGAAGACCCTCAGTATCAACAACCAGAATATAGTCAAAGTTCATCAGTGTTTTCATCTCGTCTGAGACTCTGATCAGCTGCATGAAAGCTCCTCTGGTTGTTCTGTCAGCACTGACGGCAAACTGGAGTCCAAACATGGCATTCAGCATGGTGGATTTCCCAGAGCCTCGAATCCCTAAAACTGACAGCACAAAGACTCTCTGGTCTCCCAGTTTGTGGATGAGTTGATCTAGAACAGCAGAGATCCAGATCACAGGAACATGAGCAGCATCTCCATCCATCAGCTCCAGTGGAAATCCACAGATCATCATCTCTGCTGCGAGACTCGGGAGAGAAGAGATGTCAATCTGCAGGTCTTTCTTGTTCTTCCTCACAGATGAACATGATTCATAGATCTGACCGATCTCCCTCATGATGTGCTCCAAACCAAAGGATGCAGCTTGAAGATCCTCAAATATTCTCTCAAGTTCAGTTTGTTCAGCTCTGAGTTGTTCATATTTATCATGTTTCTTTTTCAATGGTAAGACTGTTGACCATGTTTCATCATATTTGTGATGTAGAGCAGAAAGATCAGCTGATGTATGTTCATCCAGGAGGATTCTGAGCCATTTAAGGAAAAACATCATCTCATGTTCAGTTTGTGAGTTAATTTGTTTAATAAAGAGCTTCATAAACTCACTGATGTCAGATTCATGCTGCTGTTGGCGTATTTTCTTCATTTCCATTTATTTTCTACTGATGTCCATTTCTGTCTCATGTGCTTGATATCGATGTATTTCTCTGTTCTTCTGACTCCACTGATGCCTCAGTTTCTCCTGATGAGGCAGAAATGATTCTTTGATTTCTGTCAGATGTTTCTTCTCCAGTAAACTCATCATCTGCTGTGCTGCTGCTCTTCCTCTCCTGCAGTCATCATCATCTTCCTCATCTACTCTGATGTCTGAGTGTTTGGACACATCTGCAAGTCTGAAAATGTGAGATGATTCTGAGAGACAATCATTTATGGCTCTTCTGAGTTCTTCAGATACATCTGACTGATTTCTGTCTTTCAGACCAATCTTGAGTTTCCCTCTCTTCATCTCTGTTACAGTAGATTCATCCTCAGTAAAGAGACAAATGAGTGGTTTTCTGTCCTTGTACAGGTTTTGTATCTTTGCTGCATGTCTGTCATTCTTGTCCAGTCGTGGCAGAAGAACAACATTGACTGAGCTCATTTCAGTGAGGATCTGCAGTGTTACGATGTTATGATGCAGGATCTTGATCTTAATCAACATCACAGATCAAAATAACCAGAATCCACCAGCAGGAAATACATTTTCCACAATAACTTCATTGATTTATGTAGATAAAGACTTACTCTCAGGAGGTTCATTTTTGCTCCGTCTTCTCCTGTGAGGAGGATTGTGGACGACAATCACTGTATGAAACAAAAGTCTTAGATTATATCTGACCTTCATCACCCAACAGAAAACATATTTGAACAAATTATTGATTTACTTGCTATTGATTTGAAATGTAAATAAAGTGCTTCAAGAAATGTAAACTTTTTTGACAGAATCAAATGAAAATGTTCTTTTTGAATCATTTTAAACAATGATGTGACTGTGATTTTTAGCTGTGGTATCGGAGGTTGACATGTTGATATTTTGTTCTGTCTTCAGTCTTCAGCTGATCATCTTCTCTGATGCTTGACGTCTGTCTGTTCATCATCCTGTAAGAGATGTTAGTGATTTTCAAACAGTAACACAGTCTCTGTTCATTCATCAATCACTGTTCAGGAAGTTGTTTGCCTGTTTCTGTCTGTCGGGTCTGACAACAAATGCAGGCAAAAGTTCAAGCTTGAGACATAATGTGAATAAATGACAAAGACAACAGCAGCTTAACATAAAGATACTCAATGACAAAAATAGATGGAGTAAAATCAGTCTAATCGAGACATACTAGGACTAATTTTAATTGTACATTCATGAAGTTATTATGTGCATTTCTCTTCATGCAGAGGTTTATGGTGAAATACTTGTGTTCAGCATGTATAAATGCTGTTTCTTGTAAAAAATAAATAAATAAATAAAATAAATAAATAAATAATACAAAAATAATAATAATAATTTCAGCACTACATGTCAGTAAAGTCGCACTGAAGTCTCTACTGATCGCAGGAGCCGTGAGATACATTAGCAAATGTACAGTTTCTAATACATCTATTTATTCATTGAATTTTAAATGTAGACATTTGTTGGAAGAATATATATCATTTAATATTGTAAAGTGTATTTCTTTTACCTTTTGGAGGATAGTGAATCTTAGATAGGCTGTTCTCAAATATTTAACAGTATTTTTATTAAATGTGTCATCTAATTTATTTCTTAACATTTGACAGGGGTGGCATGACTGGATAATAATGTGTCTTATATATTTGTTAGTGCAGAGTTTACTCTCTATTTCAATATCACCAACATATAATAAGGGAAGAAAGGGAACATCTCATTAACATTTTATACCTGAGGGTATTGAATTAACAACAGTAAAGAACTGCTTTGGATGACAGGAAAATCTGTGTTTTACAATGAAAGAATTGTAATCTAACATATCACCACTCTCATCCATTACATCCATCACTGAGCAAATATTTCTAATTACCCAGTTCTCATAAAATAGGGATTTGTTATTCCAGACAGAAGTATTGTGAGGTGTAAAATTGTGTGTGTGCCAATTTCCAACATAATAAGACTCGTTGGTGAATGCTGATAACTTCACAGGAAGTTTGGGTAAATCAAAGTCACATGTGAGAAGAAAGCGAATATCACCCGATTTACAAAACAAAGCTGAAGGCACTGACCGTGTTAACTGATGAACAACTTCCGGTTTCAGGTCCTCCGAACCAGATGTGATGAAACGAACGCAGCAGATTCACCGAATCTGAAAGAACAAACTGACGAAACCCTCAAAAGAGCTGATCTGTACTATGACTGAAATGTTATTTGATATATCGCCCATGTGTTCATGTATGTTTATATTAATGCTGCTTTCTCAAAATATTTAATACTTAAAACAGGCAAGTGAACTTTTCAAACAAAGTAGTTGTCTTTAACTGTATATGTAGCATTTTATTTACATGCAAATAGTTGGTCTGAACTGATGAAGGAGAGACTCCATCCACAGAACAAACACAATATACTGGATATCTGTACATTAACAACACACACACACACAACTAACCTAATATAAAGTAAAATAGAATAACAATGTTTATAAAATATGAAATAACAAATGCTTT
This sequence comes from Cirrhinus mrigala, assembly GCA_036247105.1. Lineage (NCBI taxonomy): Eukaryota > Metazoa > Chordata > Actinopteri > Cypriniformes > Cyprinidae > Cirrhinus > Cirrhinus mrigala. The sequence goes on from JAMKFB010000850.1 coordinate 1,364,301, forward strand.
ATGTAACATGGAAATTTCATACAGACTTGTTTTATCTTTTCTTTCATACATTTAAGTGCTGCATTTATGATTAGAAACATTTGAATCATTATGGATGATTTTAATACAAATATTATTAAACTGAAGAGCCAGACAGACTCATCTGAGCTTCTTCCTCCTCTGTTCCAGCTTTAAATTAAACAAAATCATCACTTGAATACTAAAGCAACATTAATCATTCAATATCACATGTTTCTAACACACATGCTGCATTATTTGATTGTAAAGTCTGAGTCTCTTCACCTGTATGGATCACATTCACACATTTATCACACATTTCTTTCTCCTCATAGACACAGTAGTGAAGCTCTTCTGTGGATCCTCACCTCATGTTTACTGCTCCTCTCAAGACCACTTCAAATTATCATATACAGCATTTATCATCTTTGGTGATTAAACAATCACCAAAATCTTGCAATTGAACTACCAGACACTGTAAGATGGAACAGAAGAGAAGATAATCAGAGTTCAGTGCAACAAACTACAAATTAGTTACTATATTTCAATCAGTTTTTTTTTTTTAATTAAATTAAAATTAAAATCCTGTAATCAGATTAATTACTGACTCTACCTGATTTGAATACATATTTATAAAACAGTATTTGTGTTTTAAATATAATACATTTAGAACATGAATTCCAATCCGTGTCTCTACTGAGTCAAAATAAAGTGAAACACATACTAATGAGTTTACACCAAATATAATAAATGACTAGGAACAAATACAAATGTGATTTTGCCTTAAAACAAAAATCTTTCAGTGAAATGTTCCACTAGTTAAAGCTGTTTGTCCTCTAGTTTAAACATGTTTGTATTGGTCTCTGAAATTATTAAAATAATAATAATAATAATAATAATAATAATAATAATAATAATAATAATAATAATAATAATAATAATAATAATCAATTTACAATTAATGTATATGTGTATTGTATTGTCCGTGGTTTGAGTATTTTGTAAAATGAATAGATGGATGATTCAGCTTCTGGTGAGACACAGCAATTCATTCAGCATGTGACTCTCACAGTGCATTATGGGTATTCTCTATCCATTGGGCATACATCAGTTGTACACTCGTTATTGCTGTGCATTGTGGGATTGAATGAGCGCACTCGATAATGTCCACTACGGTTTAGGACACCACCGAAAATATCTGTCACCTTAAAAAGTGCCCTATTTAAGTGTATGGGGGCGATTTCTGACACAGGGTTTGTCTTTTTAAAAGGCTTTTTCTCAAATAACATTGTATGTCCTCATCTTTATTTATGCGGTGAAAAGATGTGTAATTAATGACACAACCCCAGATAGCACACGTACGTTCTGTTAAAGATCACTTCATCTGGAAAACATCTGCTGTGTACAAACAGTTTTATATACATTCATACAGCGACTGTACATTATGTCTTCAATGTCCGTCTTGTCTGAACTTCCAGGTTCACAGTAGTTTGTTAGGAACTGTTTTTCTTTGTGGAAGCTTTGCATTTAAAGAGCTAAATAATATTTCATTTCAAATCAATAATTTGTGTCTAATCATTCACTTATGTGGCAAGAAACAATATAATAAGTGTGATGATGCACATCCAGCCGGTTGTTATCACAGAATAAACCCCTTCAGGATGATACAAGTCCTGATCAACCTGTCGGTTTATTCTGTGATAACAACTGGATGTCCTGGAGAGCTGGATGTACATTATACCCAGGGTGTGATTTGTGGAAAAACCAGAGGGGGGATGTTTTGAAATGCTTTTATTCATGAAAAAAAAAAATCACTGTTTCTCCAATAAACATGAGCATATTACGACAAGTCTTGTCAGAATGAAACATGTTTCCCAGGTTTACACCGTTGAGCTGTTGCAGTTCTACCAGGGAGGAATTCACCCCGACAAATCACACCCTGATTAAACCTTACATGAGTAATGTGACGTGTTGCTTGTCAAAGTTAAAAACACAAGAGACAGAGACATTGATCATGTGATGCTGGACGGCTGTGAGCTGAAGCTGGAATCTGCACTGATTTTACCAGCGCTTTCCTACAATCTGACCAAATCTATTTCAAACTGTAATGATTCACTATTACTGATGTCATTAATAAAGCAAGTGTTGTTGTATAAAGCTCTGACAGTGTGCTTTTGTTCTCTTTCCTCCTTTGTGTTCAACATTTTTATCAACTTTACATTTCATTCTGACACAAACCCTTTGAAATAAAGCTTGATGATAATTTGATAAACTTTTTACAAATATTTGAAAGTATATATTTGTTCACATATTAGAGGTAAATGAATCTCTTTAATATCAGAAAGTGAAGTTTACTCACCTCAGTTTACAGTTTGAGTCTCGTAGCACATCAATGAGCTGCTGCTTTGAGTCTCCAATCATATTGTATCTCAGATCAAGCTCTTTTAGAAACTGCAGTGCTTTTGTGTTTGTCAAAGACTGAGTTAAAGAAGAAACATCTGTAATTCCACAGGAATGAAGACTAGAAAGAGACAAACAGAGGAAGATCATCTTACAAACAAATCATTAAGGTGAAGAATTTTTCACAAATATAATGTGAACTCAGACTCATCATGAGATTTTGAGTATAAAGTGTTTTGGTTTAAACTGTTGAAGTGATTTGAATCATTTTGATTCTTGTATGTGAATGTTACTGACCTCAATCTCTCCAGTTTACAGTGTGAATCCTTCAGTACGTCACATAAGTGATTCACTCCTGTGTTTTTTATTTGATTCCTGCTCAGGTCCAGTTCTCTCAGGTGTGATGGGTTTGATTTCAGAGCTGAAGTCAGGATGAGACACTGTTTCTCTGTAATACTGCATCCACACAGACTGAAGACAGAAAGAGAAAAGACAATGAATCAGATCCATGTAAAGTTTATGTGTGAATAAATACATCATAAGTAAACGTCATACAGTCAAAAAATAAATTAGTTCTTCTTATTTAATTTTACTAAAGAAAGTTTTTACTATTTAATTTATTTCATTCAAATGAAAATTGCTTAGTTGGTTCAACACAGTTTAGCTGGTTTACATTAAATGAATCTACACTAGTTTGGGTTCAGCTCAACTACATTTGTCAAACAAAATCTTGTGGGAACAAATAACTATATATTTATTTATTTATTCACTGAGGCCTAATTATTATTATTATATTAAACAAGCAGTTTCACTCATAATTACACACAATAATGAATATGGAAAAACTGGTGTCAGTACTGATATTTGAATATCTATTACTCAAGTCACAGTCTAAACACAAACGTCTCTTCTGCATGATGGGAACCACAAAATTCAACAACATTACAGAAACTGTCTAGCATAACTGAACATTAAACACTAACATGTATTTATAGAAAAACACATAAAATAACACTTCATCCCTAAACTTACAATCATGCAGTTCCTTGCAAATCATGCTGGGAACTACAAATCCACTGCTCAGTTAGTTACGCCAACAAAAACAATATTAATGTAGTTTCAACCAAATAAATTAAAGCAGTTTCAATTTTAAATATATTAAGTAGAGCGAACACAATGAAATTGTTACAGAATACTCAAAACATGTTACTTTAGCTCATTTCAATTAAAATGAAAAAGAGGCAAAAATAATTTTTGAGTGTACAAACACACACAAAACACTTAAAATAAACTGAACAGTAAACTAATAACACTGTCACTGCTGTACAGTATAATGACACTAACTCTAGTTTCTCCAGCTTGAATTGTGGGTTCATCAGTAGATCACTGAGGTTTTTCACTCCAGAGTCTCCTAGTTTATTCCCTGTCAGGTCCAGTTCTCTCAGGTGTGATGGGTTTGATTTCAGAGCTGAAGTCACAGCAGAACAACCTTCATCTGTCATTTCACAGCTGCTTAACCTGCAATGGCAAAAACAGCATAAAATAAGAAGAAAATATTATCATTATTATCATGTTTCCTGATTCTTGTATGTGAATGTTACTGAGCTCAATCTCTCCAGTTTACAGTGTGAATCCTTCTGTGTTTTTATTTGATTCAAACTAAGGTTTAGGATCTATGATGATCATAATATTGAAGAGGCATTTAGTTTCTAATAGTTTGTTTTGAGTCACGTTAGTTTTGTATGAGGGCAGGCACTGCTTCTACTTACTTTACTTTATTTTATTTATTTAATGCCTCCATTCTTTATTCTCTAATGAAAGGTCTGGATTTACACACTTACTTACTATTAAAAAAAATACAAAATGTGACCAATATGGCAAAACCAGTGCACTGCTTTAAACAATATAACTTCAGACCTGTTGTCTTAAAATAAATAAACTTTAACTGTACTAACTCTAGTTTCTCCAGCTTGAATTGTGTGTTCATCAGTAGATCACTGAGGTTTTTCACTCCAGAGTCTCCTAGTTTATTCTTGCTCAGGTTCAGTTCTCTCAGGTGTGATGGGTTTGATTTCAGAGCTGAAGTCAGGATGAGACACTGTTTCTCTGTCATACTGCATTCATACAGACTGAAAACAGAAAGAGAAAAGACAATGAATCAGACAAGTGTCGAGTTCATGTGAGTAAATTCATCATGTGTTAACACCATACAGCGTATTAATAAAACATTGCCAAAAACATTATATGACCATAAACAAGAACAGAAGAAATAAAGATTAACAAAGTAGATTAAGATCTAGGATCAACTATAGAACTAGTTAAAAATAACATTAAAAATGTGAAAATTGAGTTTAAATGTGAGAAATCAAGACAATTGTGTTTCTGAATTACAATTTACCTAAAGACATTTTAAGAGTCATTTATTATCAATAAACACTTTTTTTGCAACTGTCATTCTTTAATGTACAGTATGTCTGAGTGAATGCAAAAAAAAAAAAAAAATTGTATAGGAGGATTTAATTTGGTCCATTAACAATTAATTGGATCGCTGTCATTTAAGTTATTTAAGTTATTTAGTTATACAAGTTATTTAGATCAGAAGGGCACATTAATTAGAAATACATTATGTGCAGGAATAAATCATTTAAGCACTGCAATATTTTATAAAAAATAATCACTGTCAACTTTAATTTCATGGTGACTTTATGAAACTAAACAGTGAACTTTAATCTCACTGTCACTGCTGTACAGTATAATGATACTAACTCTAGTTTCTCCAGCTTGAATTGTGTGTTCATCAGTAGATCACTGAGGTTTTTCACTCCAGAGTCTCCTAGTTTATTCCAGCTCAGGTTCAGTTCTCTCAGGTGTGATGGGTTTGATTTCAGAGCTGAAGTCACAGCAGAACAACCTTCATCTGTCATTTTACAGTTGCTTAACCTGCAATGGCAAAAACAGCATGAAATAAGAAAAGAAAATATTATCATCATTATCATGTTTCCTGATTCTTGTATGTGAATGTTACTGAGCTCAATCTCTCCAGTTTACAGTGTGAATCCTTCTGTGTTTTTATTTGATTCAAACTAAGGTTTAGGATCTATGATGATCATAATATTGAAGAGGCATTTAGTTTCTAATAGTTTGTTTTGAGTCAACATTAGTTTTGTATGAGGGCAGGCACTGCTTCTACTTACTTCTGTGACTTTATTTATTTAATGCCTCCATTCTTTATTCTCTAATCAAAGGCTGATTTCTGCATTTACACACTTACTATAAAAAAATAATAATAAAAAAAAATAAAAAATACGTACAAAATGTGACCAATATGGCAAAACCAGTGCACTGCTTTAAACAATATAACTTCAGACCTGTTGTCTTAAAATAAATAAACTTTAACTGTACTAACTCTAGTTTCTCCAGCTTGAATTGTGTGTTCATCAGTAGATCACTGAGGTTTTTCACTCCAGAGTCTCCTAGTTTATTCCAGCTCAGGTTCAGTTCTCTCAGGTGTGATGGGTTTGATTTCAGAGCTGAAGTCACAGCAGAACAACCTTCATCTGTCATTTCACACCATCTTAACCTGCATTGAGAGAAAGAGAGAAGACAGAAGAAAATGGTTTAATAAAGTGAAAATGTCTTCATAAAATGAAACAGAGGAAGAGTGTCTGAATACCTTTGGATATTTTTTCACGGTCTTCAAAACAAAACAAAACAAAACAATAAATAAATAAATTGTTCTTGATAGAAATACAAAGAATTTTTAATTCCCAAAAGTGAAATGTTTGTGTATTTTTGGTGTTATTAACTGAAATTATTGGATATTGGGTTGGTATTTGACCTGCTGTATGGGCAATAAGTGAAGTGGACAGAAACACTTAATCAGATGTTTAGACCACACAACAACTTACTCTCCATTACACAAAAATATACAGTATAGAATATAGACAGATTAACTATACAAAAACATATGAACATACAAAAAAATATACTTTTTTGTGCAACAAACAAGGTAACAGTCAGTGATGGTAATGGGAAGTTCATTTTTAAAGGGTCATGAAACCCCAGACTATTTTTTTTCTGAGATTTTGGCAGAGGTGTTTGTGTTTCACATCATAGAAGACAATGTTAGCATCTGTTCATTTTAATTGTTGGAGAAAAGTGGTTCATTTTGAGCTTTTTGCACAATTTCTGTCTTCCAGGTTTCAAATCTACATCGGGGTGCTCAACCCTGCTCCTGGAGATCGACTTTCCTGCAGAGTTCAGCTCCAACCCTGACCAAACACACCTGAACCAGCTACATGGCAAAAATAGTGCTACATCCAAGCTGTTTTTAAAATGTCATTTTTATATTGAACCAACTTCATTTCAAGTCAATGCTCTCAGTATCAGTATCATGTACAGGGCTGGATTTACCTCATATTGTGACATAAACCTCCTATGACCTAAACTTTTTCAGAAATTAAAAAAACAAAACAAAAACAAACAAAACCTCATTGTCTTTTAATTAATAGTAAACACTGTGTCAAAGCTGGTTTGTGGCTTCATTGTATACAGATACATTTATATGTGGGAGGAATCCTCAAAGTCACCTGATCAAACACGGTGGAGTAAGCGTGTAGCACGGCCTGCACCTCACAGTTGGGGATCACACCTCAGTCGGGACAATCCCCCAGCTCCTTGATAAGGAGGTGCAACTCTACTTAATCTCTACACAATCTCAGGATTGGATGGACCAACATTTCCTTTCTTTTTCTCTTTTTAAGAAGAAAGAGGACAACAAAATCATGTTTGAAGACTCCATTTTGTATTGTTCTGTGAGTTTTTTTTTTTTTTTAATATGCATCAGAATCAGTGTGTGTGGTTTCTTTGCATGATGAATTTTTAGGATACCAAATACAACATCAACACCTGTTTTCTGAACCTGTTTTTCCTTATTGTACCCCGTCTTCAGGATTAATTATTGTAACTGAAAATCATATTTAGGTCAAAGCTGTGTGTTGTTTGTGAATTACATCTGCTGTAAAGGGTGATCTGTTTATCCTACTGAAATGCTTGAATTCAGACACATCAACATCAGTGTCTATGTTTTAGGTAAAATAAATAAATAAATAAATAAATATATTTATATATGTATATATGTATATATATATATATATATATATATATATATATATATATATATATATATATATATATATATATATATATTAAAATAACAGATTTATAATAACAAAAAATAACAGAATAACTCCTGAATAACTTCCCAGCTGCTGTAATGTTAGCAGTTTTATTAAAATGCTATGCATTTAGCCCTACGTGACGTCTGTTTTTATACTGTTTATCAACAGTATGAATTTTTATATTGTTTGGATCAGCTATAGAGTAGACAGATATGAATGTTTATTCATAACCACACTGAAAATAAGTAAATATTGTTAGCTGATGCTAACCGTCTAGCTAACAAGCTTGCTGGTGCTAAGTTGAGGTAATTTTTAGATATAAAGTCCAAATATTTTTATTCAGCCGGCTAGATAGATTACATCTGAGGGAAAAAGAAAGGATGTGATGTTCAGAACATGGTAACTACAGTAATTATCAAAGTGGGAAGTGATGCCCTCTGGGAGCATTTGGCCAGGGGTGTTTTTATACAGACCAAATCATTATGAAAATATAATTATATTTTCCTTAAAATGTTCTTGCTAACTTCAGGCCTTATTCTCATGTCATATATAACTGTGACGTTATGCAAAACAACAAGCTTTAAAACACTTTTTTCTGACTGGTGAAAATTAGACGTCAAATCTGCCGCACGCTTAGAGTCTGAGCTCCGTCAAGTGAAGTTCTTATCGTCTATTTTTCAATCCAAATTCAATTTAATACACCATCATTTTCATTTCTTATAACGTGTGATTATAACCCCTGTTGTATTTTACAACTAAAACAACCGGATTGCCTTGTTATCACTAGTTTTGTTTTGATTTCCCGAGTCCGCTAGCTTAAAGCCCGTCAGCAGCACCAGCGTGGTTGCCGCTAATCTTACTTGCATTGTTTACACACATTACCGTTGTTTACTCGCCGTTACTTGCTTTAATGCCGAATGTGTGTCTACCTTTGAGTGCAGGTGAGGACACGAGCACTACTAGGTGGTTGTCCTGCATCTTCAATAAACAAGCTACAGATAGTCCAAAATGCAGCTGCTAGAGTCCTTACCAGGTCAAGAAAATATGATCATATTACCCCAATTTTAAAGTCTCTGCACTGGCTACCTATTAGGTTCCGCATCAGCTATAAAATATTACTTCTTACCTATAAGGCACTTAACGGTTTAGCTCCTGCGTACCTAACTAGTCTCCTACCACGCTACAATCCATCACGCTCCCTAAGATCACAAAACTCAAAGCAAAGTCCACTAAAGGAGGTAGAGCTTTTTCACATTTGGCCCCCAAACTCTGGAACAGCCTTCCTGATAACGTTCGGGGTTCAGACACACTCTCTCTGTTTAAATCTAGATTAAAGACTCATCTTTTTGGTCAAGCATTCAAATAATGCATCTCATGAACTTTTCCTGCAGTTATATCTGATCAAATGTTCATTATTAATCTTTTAGCTCTGGTTGAACAAATCTTTCTTTGCTTGGTTTGAACAGCAGCTACACTAATTATGTTCCTATTTGTTCTGTGTTTCTGCCATGGGATTGACATCCTGTGGTAACTAGGAACTCCAGTCTGATCCAGAACACTTAAGAAGAGATGATGTCAACCCCTCGGAGTTGGCACAATTCACTTTTCTGCTGAAGATTAAGAGTAAAAAAAAATGTGTAAATTTAAATGCATTTACAAGGCAGGAATAAAAAGAAAATATATGACTATGCAAAGGAATCAATTGAATTTAATTATTTATATATAGTTTTACACAGAGCTCAAAAGGAAAAAAAATAGGTTTAGTCATTATAAAAGTTGGATATATTAAAACTGTCTGTATGTATATCTTTAATTTGATTTAATTTAAATACGAAGCTTAAAATTAATTGGCACTTGATATAATAATTACACTGCTGCTCAAAAGTTTGGGATCAGTAAGACTTGTAATGTTTTTTTAAAGAAGACTCTCATGCTCATCAAGGCGGCATTTATTTGATCAAAAACTTTTTTTCTGCATTCTTTCATTGATAGAAGGTTAAAAAGAAAACAGCGTTTATTTAAAATAGAAAGGTTTTCTAACAATATACACTACTGTTCAAAAGTTCGGGGTCAGTACATTTTTATTCTTTCTTTTTTTTTTTTTGAAAGAAATTAAATCCTTTTATTCAGCAAGGATGTGTTAAATTAATAAAAAGTGATAGCATACATTTACATTGTTATAGAAAAGATTTATATTTTGAATAAATGCTGTTCTTTTTAACTTGTTATTTATCAAAGAATCCCGAAAAAAAGAATCACAGGTTCCAAAAAAATCCTGAAGAATCTGAAGAATGTGACACTTAAGACTGGAGGAACAGCTGATGAAAATTCAGCTTTGCATCACAGGAATAAATTATATTTTAAAGTATATATATGAAAAAATTATATTGTAATAACATTTTGCAATATTACTGTTTTTTGGGTAACACTTTATAATAACGTTCAGTTGTAAGTCATTTATAAGTGATTAGTTAATGATGAAATAATCATCTACAAAACATTCACAAATGATTAATAAGTCATATGCTAACAATGTGTGTATGTTTTGTTAATTTATTTACAAGTCAATTACAAGATAATTTACATTTTATTAATTAGTTGATGAACTAATCATTAACAAAACATGAATATGCGTTTAGAAATGATTAATAAGTGACTTTCTAAAAATATTTTCTTTTTTTAAATAATAATAAATTATTTGCTGTCAAGTGAATAAATGTGTAAACCCTTTCTCTCATCAGCACAGACTTGTGTTCTGTGTGGAGTGTGTGGGATCTAGTGATAATGTGAACCAGTTCATATATTTATATATAAAAATATATTAGAAACTAATTCAGCAGCTTAGTTATTCTAGGAAAATCAGTGCACAATATTAATAATTTCATAAATCCAAAAATTGCTATTTGCATTGTGGTTATAAAATGAATTTATGAAAAACTATATATTTCTACACTGCACGCAAATGTTTGCATTAAAAAGTACAAATCACAAAGGGAAGAGATATTGATGTGTGGTGTATTATATCTGTGCAACAGTTTATTAGCCTCTTCTTTTAACACTTTTAAATTTCAGTTAATGTGCATGTTAAAAACTATTTATAGTCTTTGCTTCGCCGTGTTTTGTTCTGACAGACACCCGGAAACAAGTAACATGATTTAGAAACAACAACAACAAAAAAACACAGTCATATATATGCAAAATCATAGACATTTATCTACAAATCAAGTATAATAATGGGAACACTGAATGATCTTGGAGAGTTTTATCGAGCTGACTGTTGTAAATAAACGTGAGCAGAGTCTGAATTGAACAGAGAATGACTGACAGACACAGCAGAGAAAAGAGTCTACATGAACTTTAATATAAGGACTTAAATATTCATCTGTGTCTCACATTAAGCTATCGAATACCTTCAGAAGACTTGGAATATTGTGCACAAAAACTTTGTGCTTTTAGTGCTTGTATGTCTTTTGTGTGGTTTAACAGTAACACAGAACAGTAACACAATATCAGATTGAGATCAGTCCTGTCTGACTGATATAGGGGTGGGCACAGAACCCACTGGAATATTTGCGTTGTACTGTTCCAGATCAGTGTTGTAAATATAACTTAACCACTGATTTCTAGTTGTGTCCTCATTTGGAAGGCCAAACAAAGTACTTTCGCTTTTGTGTTTACGATACAAAACACTTAGATTTAGAAAGAGTATAGATTATATTGATTAGATGTCATTTTCAAAATGTTACTGACATATTACAAGAGCTTGTCACCCAGCGATAAGCCCTGTTATTCAACGAAACTGACGTTAGATAGTGGTATAGTCTTACCCCACCCAGCACCAGACGTCATTTGGACGTCGTTTTTTGGGCTAAATCAAGTCGGCCCGTCATGGACTTCTTTTAGCCCAAAAATCGACGTTGAAAATTGGTCTTTGTTTGGTCCGTCTAATTGTGGTCCAAATTGGTCCAACATCCGGGATATTTGCTCGTGTGCGCGCCTCACCCATCTGAAATATTTTTTACAGACGCCATTTTCTTTGCTCGCGATGCGGAGCATGTGAGGACAGGAAACAACGAAATGAAGTGTTTAATCTTGCGCACAAAATGTGTTTTGTAATATCATATCGTTTTATATCGATATTAATGTGCTGTATGCCGCTAAACTTTTTTCAAAGACATGTTTTTCCACTCGCGATGCGGAACAGACGAGAGCGCTGTGCAATTAATGTTACCCCTAAACTTTTTCTCAGAGAGATAATGTTATTTCCTTTCACTCGCGATGCGCGGACAGGGCAGTTCGTTTTATCAAGGAAACACCGAAAGTAAGTGTAAAATCTCAATTGCTATGCAGTGCTGACGCAGAGGTCGTTTTTAACGTGGAAAGTAAGTGTTTTATCTCATTTCAAATATGTATTTTATAACGTCATATTGATTTATAGCGAAATGTGTATTTATGTATTTAAACTTTTTCTCAGAGCGATATTTTCTTTCACTCACGATGCGGAGCAGACAGGGCAGTTGGTTTTATCAAGGAAAACACAGAAAGTAAGTGTTTTACCTTATTTACATTATGTATAATATTACTTTATGACCACATTAATATGTTGTGTGCACCTAAACCTTTCTCACAGTGATATTTCTGTGTTGTGCTCTCCTGAACTTTTTCTCAGAGAGATATTTACTTTCGATCAAGATGCGGAGTGGACGGGAAAGTTGGTTTTATTAAGGACAAGTGTTTTACTTCTTTTACATTATGTGTAATATTACTTTATGATGATATTAATATTCTGTGTGCACCTAAACATTTCTCATAGATCTGAATTGCTATGCAGTGCTGAGGTGGAGGTCGCTTTTAAAAGGGAAACTCTAGAAGTAAATGTTTTATGTCATTTAAAATATGTATTTAAGTAAGTGTTTTACTTCATTTACATTATGTATCTTATAAGATAATATTTCTTTATGATGACATTTATACATTCTGCGTGACATCTGCTTACTTTAATGGGCGCGCACACTGATTCAAGTCTGGAGGAAGGAGTTACCATGGAAACGGGGCGGAAACTCAACTGTCGAGCAGCAAAACACGTCTCTCACTGTTGTTTTCACAAATTTCAGGTAAGTTTAGTCTCTAATATTACACAAATAGTACATGCATGTGTTCCTGACACTTTCTTTCATGTAAATGACACACTTCTGTTGAATATTTACTTTATAGAAATGGTTTATTGTCTTCAGAAAAAGTCCATTAAAACTCAAATGATCGACAACTTGTCAAGCTTTCCATAGATGTCCCAGTTAGCAAATTTCCTTTGGCCCGGATCTGGCCGTAATCTACAGATAAAGTGTGGCCCAGATTAGTATTTGTTCGCCGGCCCAGAATTGGCCCATATGTTTTTAGCCAGAACTGAAGCAAACCAGAGCCTTAACTCCGCCGTTCATGAGTACTTGATGCAATGTTGAGAAAATACTTAGAAAATGTAAATAATTTTTGTATTTCAAGTCAAAGGAGGTAACTATATCCTAGTAAATGGTGTTTGTGTGAATGTCCACAAAACTTGAAGACTTTATATTAGCAGTACGAAAGAAAATGTTAAAGATGAAAAAGAATTCATGAGATAATCATGAACAATTTGTTGCCATTGTGTGAATAATATGTAATAAGTAAAAAGTAAGTATAGTTTGTGAATATATTTGAAAATGTAACAACTTGATTATATAATCCAGATTACATGTATTTGGTTATCCCACACTGTTGAGCATTTTGATTTAGTGTAATCCTGCAGGTCTTCCTTTCAGTTTGTACTACTGATAATAATTATTAATTTCTCTTCACTGTAGGTGCTGTCAGGCAGAATCCCCTGACTGGAAGGGCTTCAGATAAAGACACTGAAATTAACTGTATAAAGTGGCTGCACCTGTCTGGAGAACGAGATGGTGGGAGGAAAGAGAGAATGAATAAACAACAGTGCAACTCTTCTCTTCTCAACACTCAAGTTTAATGTTATTTGTTCTTAAAAACTGGTTCCAACTCAAATTTGTACATTTAATTATATATATATATATATATATATATATATATATATATATATATATATATATATATATTTTTTTTTTTTTTCTTTTTAATGCTAAATGTATATCTGATGAATATTCTTAACTGATTCCAACTCTAATTTGTCAATTTCATAATTTTTGGTTTGAATATTGTTTTTTTTTTTATATATATATATTCTTAAGAAATGATTCCAACTCAAACTGTAATGTTAAATATATGTGTTATATATTTATAAGAATATTCTAACTCAATACTGAGTAACTGTAAAGCGCATTTAACCTGCACTGACAAAAGTAAATTATTTTATTTACATTTTTGTTGTTGAGTGTGTGATTTACTCTCTAGTTAATATGAATTTTACATATACAGTCAGCCGCATGTGGGCCACATTAGGGCAGTGAAGTCTTAACAGAACTTAGCCTTACTAAAATGAAACATAAGGCCCATATATGGGCCACATAAAAATGTATTACTTGGCTCATGAACGGCGGAGTTATGGCTCTGGTTTGGTTCAGTTCTGGCTAAAAACATATGGGCCAATTCTGGGCCGGCGAACAAAAACTAATCTGGGCCACACTTTAGCTGTAGGTTTGGGTCAGATCCGGGCCAAAGGAAATTTGCTAACTGGGAAAGTCCGAATTAGGAAATATAAACTTGCATTTGTGAGAAAAAAGTCAGAATTGTGAGATAAAATAATAATAATAAAAAAATGTTATGTAAAAATGTTAATAGTAATAGGTTTAAATACTATTTTATACAGTAACTGTAGGGCTAATGCAATATGTCCTCTATGAATAGCATCGCACCTAAACACACCTCGTTTCTCAGACCAGCACGCCCACGGGCGCACAAATGGGGGCAAATGCATTTGCTATTTAAACAACGTGACACAGGATGTGAAAATGATAACTGCATTCGGCTGAAACTAGCAAAATTCACTTGCGTCGTAGGGCATGATAGGGCCCAGCGTCTCCACTACATGGCAGCGGCGGCTGCAACAATACTACAGCCGGTATGAAAAGTTATGCTTTGTTTCTTTGCATAACATGTGAGCGGTGTTACGCATCATATGACCTCTTTACCATTAAAGGGATAGTTCACCCAAAAATTCACTCATTTACTTACTCTCAAGTTGTTGTTTTTTTTTTAAACCTGAATGAGTTTCTTTCTTCTGCTGAACATAAATGTTAATTTGAAAAACGTGGCTAACCAGACAGTTGCTGGTCCATAGTATTTGTTTTTCTATCAGTCAAAGTGAACCAGCTACTTTTTGGTTACTCACATTCTTTAAATCTTACAGTAAAAGCAGGGTCTTAAATATTGTGCCACTAACCCCACCAAACACAACCGTGGCCAAAAGTGATGTGGGTTTTAATAACAAATATATCAGTGGGTGAGTGTTGTAATCTTGTCCAAGAAAATGATTTAGTTGCTAGGCTTTTGAATAAAGTCTCAAAAAGGGTGAGGAAGTCACTAAATCTTGAATAAAACTTGAATAAAACTTGAATAAAGCTGAGACAATAACCAGAGGTTATGGCTAGTACTATGAAATATGCTCAAACCATGCTAGTACTCCAGTAGTATTTTGTCTAGCTCCCATAGTTAATGCAACTGCATAACAACTTAACTAAAGTCAATCAGTCAGAAATCTAGAATCTCACCTGATGTGCCCCATGCTCCATCTAACCTGAGATCTAGTATGTACTTAACCCTGGACGCATATTTGCGGTAACATACGCCTTCACTTAATCTACTTGAGAAAATCATTTCAGAGCAAGTCAGAATAAAATAAAATGTAACAATTTATTGTCTGAGTTTTTCGACATACCCGAACTGTCTTGAGCCAGAATACACAGAGTTCAGGGAGAGCAAGACAAGACGAGTGTTTGACATTAAAACGTATATAAATTGTATTATTTTTCTGAAAATAACCAATCGTTTCGCTAAATAAGACCCTTCTTCCTCGGCTGGAATCATTTACAACCACATTTGGGATCGTTTGAAGCCTCATTTAAACTGCGTTATGGAATTTAAAAATCGGAGCACCATATCAGTCCATTATAATGGAGAAAAATGCAGAAATGTTTTCCTCAAAAAACAATTTCTTTATGACTGAAGAAAGAAAGACATGAACATCTTGGATGACAAGGGGGTGAGTACATTATCTGTAAATCGTTGTTCTGGAAGTGGACTTCTCCTTTAAGTAAAGATCATGTTCCATGTAGATATTTTGTACATTTCTTAACTTAAATATATCAAAACCTAATTTTTGATTAGTAATATGCATTGCTAAGAACCTCATGTGTACAACTTTAAAGGTGATTTTCTGATTTTTTTTTTTTTTTTTTTGCACCCACAGATTCCAGATTTTCAAATAGTTGTATCTCGGCCAAATATTGTTCTATCCTAACAAACCACATCCATGGAAAGCTTATTAACTCAGCTTTCAGATGTTGATTTATGTATAAATCTCAATTTTTAAAAAAATGGACCCTCATGTAGTGTTGCTTTCGACAACGGAAATTATGACAAAATATCGTCGTTAACGAACCTTTATCATGTGACGAAAACAAGACGAGACGCAACGTAAATGCTGGTCATGTGACGATGACTATAATTAAATGTATAATGCAATATTGTTGACAAATAAAAACGAGACTCAGGGTTGCCAACTTTTAAGTTCAGCTTTTTTTTTTTTTTTTTGTGGTTTTGGAGTGGTGGTGGAGGGGGTCTATTTATATGTATATCCTGTACATATAAGGGGATAAAAATGCAGCTGAATGCCTTTTTTAGCTCCATTTTAAACTTTGTTTAAATTCAGTATTTGCTTGCATTCATTGTGTACTTATACAAGTATCATTAAAAAAGCATGTAAGTTATTAACTCATTTCTAAATATTTATTCAAATGAAAAGCTTAAAAATAAGTCAGCAGGTATGACCTGCAATATTCTAGATGCATGTATATTTAGTAAAGAGCCATACAGGTACCTAGTGGGTAAACCATGGCATTACAAATCAAAATGATTTTTTTTCAGACCATAAAATGACTGTAATTTGCCTCTTTGCATTGGAATTTAAAACCCTTTTCTCTATTTAACCTTAAACACTACACTAATTTTAATATAAGTAATATAAATATAAAAATATATGTATTTTAAGTCATTAATGGACCATAATTATTGGACAAACAGTATTTAGTACTAAATGATCTCCTTAAAATATTAAATGAACATTACTGAACTAAAATATAGAACATTTATTAAACTGAAAAATAGTTAAGCTGTATGGTCACATTATAAGTAAGCAATATCTGAGGGTTAAATACAAGAAAACCATATTAACCCTTGCGAAAATTAACCATGGTTTTATTATAGTAAAAGTGTAGTAACCATGTTTTTTGGGGCATTGATTACCATTTGTATAACCATAGTTTTTCTACAAATACCATGGTTGAACTATGGTTAGTGTAGCAAGACCATAGTTAATTTGTGGTTAACATGATTTAACTATAGCAACCATGTTTTTTTGGTTTTATTTGTAGTAAAACTTTTTTTATTTTCGTAAGGGTCGCCTCTCCATCAGAATAAAATTATACTATAAATGTCATCGATGTAAAAAATCAATGCTTAATATGCTGTAATATTTACCAAAAATGGCTGCAAATACCTGTATAGTGAAGCTGTCGTCTCTATCCCAATTAAACACATTCAAATGTACTGTCAGCGCTGGTTTGTTCTGAGAGCTTCGTGACGTCAAGTCACTGACTCAGAGGTTGATTTACTATGGTTAGCAAGGATTTATGCTATTAATATCTACAACAGTCAGATTTTTCAGCTAGATTTTCCAGAGGCTGCATCTGTCCTGACATTGTATCTGTTCCTGTGCTAGATTCCAGAAATAGCACCAGTGAAGCAAGTCCCACCCAAGAAGATGGACAAGACAACTAGCGCTCAGGATTTCTTTGCCACAAGGAGGCACAATGACAACTCCCCAGAGCAACGTACCAAAGAGGAGGGGATAGTGCAGTGGATAGACCGCACAGGACTCCCAGCATGAATTGTAGAAGCTGAGGAGTTCATTGCCATAATGGCAAAAACAGTTCAAGTTCAAAGTGCCAAAAAGACAAAAAACACAAAATGTACAAAGAAGAGAAAGAGGTTTAGTATTTTATTGTAGCTTGAGCATTCAAGCACCTTGTTTCTCTTCGTTAAATTTGAATGTATTCATTTTTTCTGACATTGTCATGTGATGCTATTTTATTTTATTTTATTTATTGTTTTTATTTATTTTACTTCAATTTATGTATGTGCACTTCTAACATGTTTGGTTGGTAAAATAAATGTAATCTTCTGTGTCTGGAATGGATGTATTCTTGAGTCTATAAGGTAACAATAATATAATAAGATATCCTTGTTTGAAATGGGTTTGGCTGAAAGAAAATTTTGTTTTCGTCTATACTACTAGGTACTTATATTATATTGACTGGGTTAAATAGAATTATATTACTAAAAAGAGACTAAAATACAATTTTCATTGACTAAAACTAGACGAAAATAGTCATGGATAATTCTGACTAAAATGCTCAGACTTTTAGTTGACTGAAACTTGACTAAACTTTGACTAAACCAGTGTGCAATATTGATCTCATTGCTGTGGTGTTGAGTGTAGCTGTTGGTGAAATGTACTCACTTCAGTATCTTCAGCTCACACACAGGATTCTTCAGTCCCTCACAGATCTCTTTGACTCCTGAGTCCAGCAGACGACTGTTGTTCAGGTTCATCTCTTTCAGGATGGTTTTGGAGGAGAGAACAGTAGCTAGAACTGAACAGCTTTTCTCTGTCAGCTCACAATTATTCAGCCTGAACACAAAAACAGCATTTCAGTCAGGACCACTTTCATCATGTATATTTATTACAGTTATATTGCATACTGTTAGTGTTGGCGGTATCAGCTGATGTGAGCTTGACTGACGTGTTCTGCCTGAACTAACACAACACTTGATTATTATTATTCAGCACATATTCAACACACATCAGATCAAAAGCTCTTCATATCTGATTACACATGTGACTGACAGTCTTTAATAATGAATAATCAAAGAGGTTTCAATGTATAAATCATGTTCACTCACATCATTTTCTCCAGTTTGCTATGGGAGTCCATCAAAAGAGCAGAGAGTTTCTCCCCATCCAGATCTCCTAATTTATCTCCACTCAGATCCAGTTCTTTCAGTAGTAATGGACTTTTACCCAGAACTCCAGTGAGATACTCACACGCTTCCTCTGCAGCAGGACTTTTCAAAAACCTACAGGAAGCAGATATGGATTTGTATATTTTTTAATTGTTTTTGCCACAAATTCTGTTGTGTGTCTGTTGAATTTCTCTGAACTGCTATTTAATTTCAGTTCATGTCATTTCTATTCAACAATGGTGCATTTGACCCTTCTGTCTATTTTCATACAGCTGATTTCACATCTGTGGTTCGTTTTTAAATATTTTAAGGTCTATTTCACCTGATGGTCTTTAATGAACAGAGTCCATCCTGTAGTAAATCATTGAGCTCCTTCACTCCTGATTGTCCAGGATCATTTCCTGTGAGATCCAGCTCTATCAGGTGTGAAGGGTTTGATCTCAGAGCTGAAGCCAGAGCTTTATAACCTTCTTCAGTGATACTGCAGTCTGAAAGTCTACAGAAAGACAAAACACACACACACACACACACACACACACACACACACACACACACACACACACACACACATTAAAAGACTTCATTAGCATTTATTACACCATTAGGGTTTCAACATTCTCCATCGTCTCAAAAAAAGCAATCTGTTTGTCAATGTTTTATAAATGTATCTACACCAACACACCAATTTATTCAGAAATATATAAATATAATAAATATTATTATTAATAATAATAATAATAATAAACACAATCATAATAATAAATAAAATAAATAAATAAATATACTACTTCTGAAGTTAAACTGTGAATTGTGTTATATGCATTTCTGATGTTAAACTAAATCGGAATACAAATGTTGATCATATAAAAAAAAAAAGAATCAAGTACATGTAAACTTTTGAACAGGATCCTTTTTTAAATTTAACTATTATTTTCTCTTGTTGACTGTATGTAAACATCTTTTATGTGAAAAATCTTATTCAGGTTAGTAACAATATCATGAAGTAAGAAACCTTAAAAACAGTAATAATAATGTCAAAACAACTGTTTGCTAGCTCTGACTACTAGTACACTCTCTGACCATCATCCAATCAAAGAACGTGAAAATGCTGATGTTATCGTATGCCTGCTAGATGGACCCAACTGTGGAGTGGAGTGCGCGTCTGAAAAGTCTCGCGTTTAATGTGTTTGTAAAGACATTCTGCGTCGAAATACACAAAATTCTAATGTAAATATATATTTTTTACATATATAATATTCCCATCATCAGTCAGTGTGCAATATTGATCTCATTGCTGTGGTGTTGAGTGTAGCTGTTGGTGAAATGTACTCACTTCAGTATCTTCAGCTCACACACAGGATTCTTCAGTCCCTCACAGATCTCTTTGACTCCTGAGTCCAGCAGACGACTGTTGTTCAGGTTCATCTCTTTCAGGATGGTTTTGGAGGAGAGAACAGTAGCTAGAACTGAACAGCTTTTCTCTGTCAGCTCACAATTATTCAGCCTGAACACAAAAACAGCATTTCAGTCAGGACCACTTTCATCATGTATATTTATTACAGTTATATTGTATACTGTTAGTGTTGGCGGTATCAGCTGATGTGAGCTTGACTGACGTGTTCTGCCTGAACTAACGCAACGCTTGATTATTATTATTCAGCACATATTCAACACACATCAGATCAACAGCTCTTCATATCTGATTACACATGTGACTGACAGTCTTTAATAATGAATAATCAAAGAGGTTTCAATGTATAAATCATGTTCACTCACATTATTTTCTCCAGTTTGCTATGAGAGTCCATCAAAAGAGCAGAGAGTTTCTCTCCATCCAGATCTCCTAATTTATCTTCACTCAGATCCAGTTCTTTCAGTAGTAATGGACTTTTACCCAGAACTCCAGTGAGATACTCACACGCTTCCTCTGCAGCAGGACTTTTCAAAAACCTACAGGAAGCAGATAAGGATTTTAGATCATTTGTATTTTTATATTATTTTTACCATACTTATATTGTGTCTGTTGAATTTCTCTGAACTGCTATTTAATTCCAGTTCATGTCATTTCTATTTAACAATGGTGCATTTGACTCTTCTATCTTTTTTCATACAGCTGATTTCACATCTGTGGATCATTTTTAAATATTTTAAGGTCTTTTTCACCTGATGGTCTTTAATGAACAGAGTCCATCCTGTAGTAAATCATTGAGCTCCTTCACTCCTGATTGTCCAGGATCATTTCCTGTGAGATCCAGCTCTATCAGGTGTGAAGGGTTTGATCTCAGAGCTGAAGCCAGAGCTTTATAACCTTCTTCATTGATACTGCAGTCTGAAAGTCTATAAAAAAACAAAAAAAAAAAAAAATGGGATGCTTACAGTTTGAGCTCCGTCAATTTTATAAACCATCATTTTCGCTTCTTATAACGTGTGAATATACCCCATGTTCTATTTTACAACTAAAACAACCGGATTGGCTTGTTATCAGTAGTTTTGTTTTGATTTCCCGAGTTCGCTAGCTTATAGCCCGTTAGCAGCACCAGCGTCGTTGCCGTTAATCTTGCTTGCATTGTTTACACACTATTTACACACATTACCGTTGTTGCTTTAATGCAAGTAACAGTGAGTCCTTCACTCCGCAGCCCGGACACCACGGACCCTGGGTGCAGCAGCAGAGGAAGACGCGAACCAGGCCCCGGGCGAAGACCTCGCCCCCTCCGCCGCCTCCAGTGTTGCAGTCGATTCGGTTTGTAACGGCCATCTAATGTTTAACATCATGTTAAGGTCCCTTTAAATATATTTTGCTCTAAGTTTGACTGCTGTTTTGTGAACGCGCACACACTGAGATAGAGTCGAGCGTGAGGCGAGAGATGGTCGCTCTGCTGCCGAGTACTACAATGCTCTAACTTTCTTCCTTTTTGTTTGTCCCGTTACCAGAGTGTTTTACCTCGCATGTGTGTAAGAGGAGTGCACTAGCCTGAACAACTATAAAGGCTCATCAAATGACTAATTGCCTCAAGTTTTCTTTCCTTGTTTCGGGTGGACTCTCTGCCGGACATTACATGTTCCCCTCTGGAATTCCTGTTCCCCCTAGACCAAGCGTATCTAACGAGTGGGTTGCCAGGTCTGCGTTATTAACCCGACCAACTGTTAATCAAACTTTGCCTAATTACACGGAAATAAAAACTGTGGTTTCGGCAACAGTGGTGCCGAAAACGCGTCCAAATGCACCCAAAACACAACTGGATGTACGGAAAGCGAAAAGGGACAAAAGCGTTGGCGCTTCTTTCAAATGTCTTGCTACACTGCAGTGTAATAAAATTATTCTCCCCCTTCCATTAATGTTCTGTGGTTTTAATTATTCTTCCATTGTTTTTGTCTAATGTCTGAGTTTATGCATTTAAATTTGGCGTATACATTTTGGTCTAATCTGTCGGTGCAGACAGATAAAACTCGATAACTCATATTATAGACCAGGGGTGGTGAATGTCGGTCCTGGAGAGCTGCAGCCCTGCATAGTTTTGCTTCAACCCTAATCAAACTCACCTGAACAAGCTAATCAAGGTCTGAAGGGTTACTAGAAAACAACAGGCAGGTGAGATTTAATTAGGGTTGGAGCTGAACTCTCCAGGACCGGAGTTCACCACCCCTGTTATAAACTATATGTGACTCTGGACCACAAAACCAGTCTTATGTTGCACGGGTATATTTTTAGCAATAGCCAGAAATACATCTGATGTCATCGATTTTTTATGCCAAACATCATTAGGTTATTAAATAAAGATCATGTTCCATTAGGATATTTTGTACATTACGTAAGTCTTGATTAGTAATATGCACTGGACAACTTTAAAGGTGATTTTCTCCATATTTTGATTTTTCTGCACCCTCAGATTCCAGATTTTAAAATAGTTGTATCTCAGCCAAATATTGTCCTTTCCTAACAAACCATACATCAACAGAAAGCTTATTTATTCAGCATTCACGTGATGTACACTTATGACTGATTTTGTGGTCCAGAGTCACATATAATACATCACAATATTTCATCTATCAGTCCTCTAGTTGATAACATATATTGAATTTGAATACTTAACAAAATGTTATTGTTTTCTCAAGAAGGGAAAATATACAGCTGTTATAATAAGTGGCACGTAGCCTAATTTCAGAGGTCATTAATGAAATCAATTAATCAATTAATTAATTAAAAGAGCATAAATATCGTAGACGTTCTTCCAACTTCCAAGTTGATGGTAAGCAAACACTACAGTGATATTCATATCTACTGACAGTGAGATATAGGTATATACCAAGACCTGACACAAAGTTAATACTTGTCAATAAACTATACTAAATTGACTTTCCAGAAATTACAATGGTAAAATGACCTGTTCTTTAATGTCATTTTAAATGGGCCTATTTCTTGCATTGGGCCTTTAGAACATCTTTGCTTTATTTATTTATTTATTTATTTATTACATTGGTGTGGGATATTAATGAATAGACTAGAACAATTGCTGACAATGATGCTAACATTCTTTTCTATTATTATTATTTTTACAGATTTCCTGTGATGACTGTAGGCGATGGTTCCACATGGGCTGTGTTAATAATCTATCCACAGAAAAAGTTTTTATCCTTTTATGCTTTAATCAAAATGAATTTTGAAGCCATTGTTTTTGTAGTCTTATTATTTATTTATTTTTTTTTTTGTAAACTGTTACACCTGCTGGAAAATTGGTCTCTTTGTTGTTTATTTCATTTTCATGAGTACGTTAGTTCTGATAATACGTATGGTAACTCGGCAAATACGCAAGATATGTAGTATGATTGCGTAAAGGGGAACAGACATTCCGAGGGGAACAGAATCGGCTGCTACACCGGTCTTCGAGATCTCCCCTCCGCGAGACGGAACGCGACTCCATCGTCCAGTACTGCCATGCTATCTTAGTATGACGGGCTCTTTAATATAACGTTGCAACATGCACTTGTCTCACTGAACGTGACGTCTACATCTTCAGAACGTGACGTCTGCGTCTGCCACAATACTGTTCTGCTGTACTGAACGTGACGTCTGCTGCTTGTTCTAGCATGTATTCCCCACTAGGTGTCTCTAGACCAACACAAAATAATGCATTTTAAACACTGCTATAAATATTTGGGGTAATTTAACTAAAATAAACAATATTTGTCTTTTTAATTTGTAATGTTTAGTTTCGCCAAAGTTCGACTGACAGGCAATCTGACAGAATTATATTAAAAGCATTTACACCTTGAAGGTCAAAGGCACACTTTATAATTATTATTTTTTACTTATTTTATTTTTAGCCTAAACGTTGTTGTTTTTTTTTGTTTTTTTTTACACAGATGCATAAAAACATTTATTTGTATCAACAGATGCAGAAAGCCTGGAAGATAATTAACATTTTACAGCCAGGGTTTCTCTTTCAATTTTCCCATGGTTTTTAACATCACACCTTTGATATTCATTCATGTGCTGTAACCATACGAGATGATGGATCAGTTCTCCGGACACAGCAAAAGTCTTGTTTTTGCGAAAGGTCAGTTGTCATTTGTGGAACTTCTTTGTAGATGAGAGGAAACCAAAGTACGGTGGCACATTTGTTTTCGATTGTTTTATTAAGTAGACATTTCAAGCTGTCTGACATAACAACAGACAGCGCACCCTGTTATTCTACAAAAGAGTTTTATAACGTTTTGTTGTTTTGTGGAAGTACAAAAAATAAGGTAGACACTGAAATTTATTTCCTCTGTTATCAAAATGCAAGAGATCGCGCCGGCGCCGCCGACCCGATATAATATGTATATTTGCAAGAAATATAGCAACAGCCGAACAGCATGAAGAAAACGTTATTGTGACTAATTTGCAGAGCGGTACATCAGGTTAACTCATATTCTGCGTGATGGGACAGTAAACACACAGGCAGAGTTGAAATGTGGAGTCTTAATTTTCGTTTGTCCGTTTTTCAAACAGAACAAAATAATAGGCTAATAATAATAATAAAAATCGTTTGTAATTTCTCTCTTTTTTTTCGTAATTCTATTTGTTGTTAAATCAAACTTATGTCATTCAAATAGCAAATGATAATTCAAATAATGGATAAATAATTCAAATGTTCCAAGCCCAGAGTCGATTATTCAGAACAGTTTTGATTTGACCATGCATAGCATTATATTGTAGACAGATTAGAGATTAATCCTAATAAACATGCCACTACAATAAAAACCATTAGGCTATATGAAAATACATTTAAAACAGTGTATTTCTATTATCCCTCCTGCAGATCCTCGTTTATGTCAGGACTGCGGCGACAGCAGCGCGGACAATCGCTTAGCTCGCTCACATGTAATTATATCTTCTGTAACGAGAATACTGTTTTTATGACATAATATGTCGTTACTATGAGAACAAATGTATAGTTTTAATTAGATAATTATGTCGTTTTAACGACATCACGATTTTACGAGAAAAAGATGTTTTAACGAGAAAACATCTCGTTATTACGACATTTTTGAGTGGGGAAAAAAATATTTGTGTGTGGCAGCAATTCGTCACCGTACAACACTGTAATAATGTCAATGTTGCAGTCAGCAGCACATGCAGCTCCACTGTAAAACCGTCATTGTTAAGAGGAAAGTGCTTTGCATAAGTTTGGTCATTTACTCGTCCAAATAAAAATAAATAAATAATAATAATAAAAATCCTTTTAAATTTTTTCTGTATCAATATTCTCATCAGTTTTCTGTTTTAATATATTTTATATTGTTTTTCTGTAATGTCTAAATTATTATATGACAAAATTATATATAATGTATATTGTATAAGAAAAAAACAGATGCACTAAAAACTACAAAAAAAAAAAAAAAAAAAAGACAGACGCAGACGTGACGTAACAAGTCAGACGCAGATGTCACGTCTATTGAGAGGAATGTATGAAGGGCAAGTAAATTGTGCATTCGCTCACACACTGAGCAGCGTGTTATGGTACGTGTTAGAGAAAAAAAATAATAATTACTTCACTGCTACACGTGAATCACGCGTGACGTGTGGCTCGACACTTCACTGCCACACGTGATTTACGTGACGTCTACGTCTCGTCTGCGTCTTAAAATTAGTTGATTTAATAGAAAAAAAAAATAAAAAATTAAGACGTTAGTGAGACGTTCAGTGACACGAGTGCATGTTGCAGCGTTATATTAAAGAGCCCGTCGGAACACCATACCTTAGCTAAACGTAAACTGCGGTCACACCAGCCGCGTCTTGAACCATTATCACCAGCTGCACTTTTTTTCCCCTTTGCGCATCTAATCGTGTACTTACGGTATGGGTGCTGGAAGCGGTCAAAATGGATGTAAAGACGCTGTCAGACCGGCGTATTCTTTATGCTTTAGCTGATATTTCCAATAGATTGCTGTTCACGAATATTACTGCATAAAATCTAATCTAACCCTTAAAAGACCATAAAGCAATACCAGAATAGTTACTTTTTGCTATTTTCCATCAGAATGTAAAAAATAGTAGTACAATTACAGATTTTTTTAACATTGATTTGAATGAATCTGAATACATTACATACTAATATATTATATTATTATGTTGAAAAGAGAGGAGTACAATTTTTCAGGTTTCTTTGATGAACAGAAGTTCAGAAGAACAGCATTTATCTAAAATAGAAATCATTTGTAATAACAAATGTCTTTATCACTTGTGGTCAATTTAAAGCATCCTTGTTAAATAAAAGTATTAATTTCCATAATGTCTTTTCAAAAAAAAAAAAAAAGAAAAGAAAAAGAAACAATTTTTTAAAGAAACGCTGATCTTTGTATTTTCTATTCATCAAAGAATCCTGAAAAAAGTACTCATCTGTTTTAAATAATTCTAACAGTAGCAACAACAACAATATATTATATATTATTAACACCAATATATATATAATTATAATACATTGTTTCTTGAGCAGCAAATCAGCATATTAGAATGATTTCTGAAGGATCATGTGACACTGAAGACTGGAGTAATGATGCTGAAAATTTAGCTTTGATCAAGTCATAAATTACATTTTAAAATATATTCAAATACAAAACAGTTATTTTAAATAGTATATTTAAATATATAAATTTAAATAGTATATTTACAATATCTGAAAATATTGTATTTTCAAGACGCGGCTGGCGTGACCGCAGTCATCGCCCACGACGAGGATCACCTTGTCAGGACCGCTTCACACGTATCGACGTGGGCACGAAAGGTTCAGTAGACTTATTGCTCTAAATGAATGGTTACTGACATGGTGTAAAGAACAGAAACTGCTCTTTGTTAATAACTGGAATCTTTTCTGGGAACGTCCTAGGCTTTTCCGTGCTGATGGCCTGCACCCCAGCAGAGTCGGAGCGGAGCTGCTGTCGGACAACATCTCCAGGACGCTACGCTCCATTTGACTAGTAAGTACATTCTCAAATAACTGCTACGATGGCTTTTGTTCTGAACACTTAAATGATAGTACTCGCACTGTCCAATCTATAAAGAATGTGTCTGTTCCTCGAATAGTGAGGTCAAAACATAAATTTAATGCAGGATCTCGAAAAGAATCTGATCGTAATTAAACCAGAAAAATGCAAAATACATGAACAGAAACCATTTTTAAAGCTTGGGCTCCTAAACATTAGATCACTTGCACCCAAAGCAGTTATTGTGAATCAAATGATCACAGATAATAGTTTTGATGTACTCTGCTTAACCGAAACCTGGCTAAAACCTAATGATTATATTGGTCTAAATGAGTCTACTCCACCAAACTACTACTATAAGCATGAGCCCCGTCAGAGTGGTCGTGGTCGTGGTGGTGGTGTTGCAACAATATATAGTGATATTCTCAAAGTTACTCAGAAAACAGGATACAGGTTTAATTCATTTGAAATACTTTTGTTTAATGTTACTCTCCCAGATATGCAAAAGAAATCTCTCCTATCTCTTGTTTTAGCTACTGTGTATAGACCGCCAGGGCCATATACAGATTTCCTAAAAGAATTTGCAGAATTCAGACCTAATGGTTAATTTTGGTAAAGCGCTAATCGTCAGAGATTTTAACATTCACGTTGATAATATAAAATGATGTGTTAGGACATGGGTTTACTGACCTGATACAACTCTTTTGGAGTCAAGCAAAATGTCACTGGGCCCACTCATCATTTTAATCATATGCTCTCAAGAAAGAAACTCGTAATCTTGAGCACAAATGGAGAAAAACTTGGAAGTTTTTAGAATTGTGTGGAAAAACAGTATGTCCAGATATAGACAGGCTTTAAAAGCTGCTAGGGCTGAACATATCTACAAACTCATAGAAAATAACCAAAACAATCCAAGGTTTTTATTCAGCACAGTGGCTAGATTAACAAATAACCAGACGCCACCTGATCTAAATATTCCTTTACAGTTTAATAGTAATGACTTTATGAATTTCTTCACTGATAAAATAGATAACATCAGAAATACAATAACCAATGTAGATTCTACTGCATCTAATATGTCAACTTCTTTTGTCACACCCAAAGAAAAACTGCAGTACTTTACCACTATAGGACAGGAAGAGTTAAATAAACTCATCACTGTGTCTAAACCAACAACATGCCTATTAGATCCCGTACCCACTAAATTACTGAAAGAATTGTTACCTGTGGCAGAAGAACCGCTTCTCAATATTATCAACTCATCATTATCTTTAGGTCACGTCCTTAAACCATTCAAACTGGCGGTTATTAAGCCTCTTATTAAGAAACCTCAACTAGACCCTAGTGAACTGGCAAATTACAGACCCATTTCTAATCTTCCATTTATGTCTAAAATTTTAGAGAAAGTTGTATCTGGTCAACTGTGCTCATTCTTGCAAAAAAATGATATCTATGAAGAATTTCAGTCAGGTTTCAGGCCCCATCACAGCACAGAAACTGCACTTGTTAAAATCACTAATGACTTGCTTCTTGCATCAGACCAAGGCTGCATCTCATTGCTAGTTTTACTTGATCTTAGTGCTGCGTTCGACACTATAGATCATGACATACTAATAGATCGACTACAAAATTATGCAGGTATCCAAGGGCAGGCTTTAAGATGGTTTAGATCCTACCTGTCTGATCGCTACCACTTTGTTTATCTAAACGGGAAGTCATCTCAGTTATCACCAGTAAAGTATGGAGTGACACAAGGATCTGTCCTAGGTCCACTGCTATTTTCAATATACATGCTGCCCCTTGGTAATATTACTAGAAAATATGGGATTAGTTTTCATTGTTATGCTGATGATACTCAACTATATATCTCAACACGACCAGATGAAACTTCTGAATTATTGAAGTTAACAGAATGTGTTAAAAATGTAAAAGATTGGATGACAGTAGGGCTGGGTGATATGGGCAAAAAAAATTATCACGATAATTTTTTTCATATCAGTCGATATCGATACTTATCACGATAAATGTCAAATCTTTATTTCTTTCCAGTTTAAAGTCAGATTTTTGCTCCAAAGTGGAAGTTGTAGAAGCCAGACTACAACTCCGTTCATTCGATTGGACAATGGAAAAAACGCGATGACGTCGGGCGCTTTTCTGCTCAGAGTTGCTTTTTTTTTTTTTTTCAACTTCAGGCGCTCAGAGCGCTCCGGCAAAAACGCGAGGCGCCCGCGGCGCATAAACAGCGCACATAACGCTCACTGCCAATAGAAAACAATTCAAAAAAGGCGCTTCTCACTGCAAAAACACGTTTGGTGTAATCAGCCCCTCAGTAATCTGCCTAAAATGTAAGTCTGTTAATATTAACTACTTGTTTATTTAACTACTGTTGTATAAAAATTAAAAATTAAAAAAATAAATAAATAAAAAAAAAAAAATCACATTTTGCAATCATGCTGGTGCTTGGTCGAGTGATGTTGCTTACCTATATTATGTTTTAGACAGTATTTATCTTTTTTCTACTGCAGTACGTTTGTTAGTGTTTGTTTCTTTGTTTTCCCAGTGTTTTTTTTTTTTTTGGTGAGTCAGGTAGGCTGCACGAGCCTCAACTGACGCAACCTTGATAGGCTATTGTCCATTATCAGTCACCGTTTACACTGAAATTAACAAATCAGAATCATTCTTACCAAAGTTTCGGTGCTGCCCTGGTTATTGTTTGTAATCAGTGTTGGGCATGTTACTGTAAAAGAGTAATTAGTTAGCATTACTGGTTACTTCTCGCAGATAGTAACTGAGTTAGTAACTGAGTTACATGATTCTAAAAGTAACTAATTACTAGGGAAAGTAACTACTGTGTTGCTTTTTTTTTTAGAAAAATGCTCAAATATGTCAAGTAACTTGGATGTCCCCAATATTAAGTATGTTAAAATGAATGAAATGGACACTAAATAGAATAAATTATTATTATAAAACATTGTACACTAATCTACTATAATGTATTTTAATGTTGATGTGAGAGACACCTATCAAATTAAAAAAAAATATTGTAAATATTATCAACCTTCTATGGACACCTTGGCAATAGAATAGCCATTAGCTAGTACATTTTTTTTGTTGTTGTTGTTGCTAGTTTTTTTTTTTTTTTTTTTTTTTAAATATCTGAAAGTACACTTCTGCTGTCAAGCAGTATAATATGATATTATAATAATTTAGCATTAAACTTTAGTAATTAGAACTACTAGAATAACCATGTACGAATACATTTGTCATGTTGACTGATCTTAGGACTGGTGGATATTGTTTGTCATTTAGTGTTTCTGTAAAAAAGGGGGAAAAAATAATACTGATAAGATAAAACTACTACGAATTCTACTACTAACAACAATATAAAACGCACTAAAAAATAATGATCTGCTGGGTTCATGAATATTAATCACGTTGTCTGCGTTCACTCGAACTGATTTGCTGAAATCAAAATCATCATTGGTGAGTGCCAGCCAATGAGATTGCCGTTTGCGTATTAGATCCACCTACTACCGGAGAAACCAGCAGTTCTTAAAAGCTAAAGAATTCTGAAGGACCTCCGTTATCTTTGACAGGAAAATTCAACAAAGAATATCCTTTACATATAGCGCGTCAGTTCTGCATGATATGAAAGACTCTCTCGCTCTGTATCTTTCTTTCACAGCAAACCACAACAAAATCCTCGTGATTCTAAGAGAAATCGACGGCTAGTTGTGTGCCTTCACATAGATCTACGGCTCATCAAATACAGGTACGCTACGCATCCATTCATATGAACTGAAAAATAAATGATAAGTTATAATAAATAATAGTAACGCCGCATTTCATCGTCGGTAACGGTAACGGCGTTATAACGGGGGAAACAGTAATTCGTTTGATTACTCATTACTGAAAAAAATAACTCTGTTAGTAACGGCGTTTATTTCTAACGCCATTATTCCCATCACTGTTTGTAATTGATGTTTTAATCAGGTTACTTGTCCGGTCAGGCAGGTAAAATTCTCTTTTAAATGCCCCTTCACAAAATCCACTTGTCCCAGACAAGCGTTAATGTTGACCCTGATATATATTATCTGTCCAACTCCATTACAGCTTATTATTATTGTTATTATTGTTATTATTGTTATTATTTTGTAGAAGTAAAATAAAAAAAGTGTTAAAGAGTATTTCATAATGAACAATTATAATTAGAAAAAAGACAATTAACATTTTGAAAATACTAAAAATGAAACTGTTGGATGAGAACTGAACTGAGCTGATGATGACATCACTGTTTACTCCACAGCTGCTTTATAAATGAATTAAACTCACTCTTAACCCTCTGAGCCTCTTAAAAACTCTTTAAAACAATTATATTTTGAAATTTTAAAAATCGTAGCTTCATGGGAATGAGAAGACACTTTTGTTGCATTAACTATGTGAACACAAAAAAATCATGGACATGATTCAGATATGTTAAAGGGTCACAAAAACAAAAAGTCACACGAGGCTCCTTCGCGGTCAAAAATGACTGATATAGCAAATTAATGGGGAATAAAAAAAAAAAAAAAAAAACGAAAACCTATAGAATCTTTTGGTGGTACCGACTACAAATCAGCCGCTGTGCAGAAAAAAAAGTGCACAACAATCAAGGGGTGACACTCTAGAATATCAAGAGTGCAAAACAGACACTCACGCACACACACGCATGCACACACATACGCACACACACAGAAACAGACACACAGACACACATAGAAATGAACTGATAAAGATGCAGCAGAGCAAATTTTGAGAATATGTCGAATAAAATGAATAAATGGAAACATACAAAAGAGTCTCTCTCACAAACACACACTCCGAAATTAACTGGTAAGACTGCAACAGAGCAAATTTTGAGAATATGTGAGATGGGGAGAGCAATTTTCTTGTATTTTATTTATTGATTGTAATCATAATGCAACCTAATATTTATCTAACCAAAAATATCTAAACCTTGACAAAAAGTAGTCTTTTAGAATGTCTAAATGTATATCTAAAAGCAAAACCTAGTAAAATGTCAAAAAAAACTATGGTAATCCAAAAGCCTCTGTATACGTGTATAATATGTATATAGGGAGATATACAGGAGCTTACATGACATTACACAAGTTTTTATTTTTTAATGACACCAAATGGCACAATTCTCACTTAAAAAAAATGGATTTTAAAAGTGTTCACTCTGTTTTAATGTGAAATGCTACATTTTTTGAAAAATAATTTATATTTTATATATATATATATATATATATATATATATATATATATATATATATATATAATATATATATATTATTAATTTTATTAATTTATTAATTCTAATGGGAAAAATAGCTCATTAAAATTGTATATTGTCATAAAATCCCCTCAAAATTCTAAATAATAATCAAAAAATATTATTGAACAAAAATATTTTACAATGATTTTCGTGAAAATACAAAAAGTTACATTTTAAGGCTTCGGTCACTTTTGTGACTCCTAAATTGAAGAGGCCCAATAGGTTAAATTGATGGATTTTACATATTTACTGAACCAAACTGAATCAATATTGAACTGATTTTACCTGAATAATGACTATTTACTATTGTCTTAGTTGCTTTACAGCAGAATTGAATTCTGTTTGCATTGGGTTTGGGCTCCCACAGGACCGGCAGGACCCAACGCAAATCTTGCAGGAGCGGGCGGTTTTACCTTTGCTGAGGGCAGGAGTGGGCAGTCAGAAAGTTTTGCGGGAGACCCGCAGGGAACGGTGGGATTTGGCGTGTAAAGTCCTGGACACACCAAGCTGACTTTAAATAACTAGCGGCTACGAAAGCTGTTGGTGTTGTCGCCTCACGTTGGCAGTGTCTGAACAAAAAGCTGTGCTTGAACACAATACATAGACTACAACCGACTGCAAACTAACGTGCGTTCTGCACCTGCGTGAAAAGATTTAACCGTCTATATCAGCAGCTTTTAAAGTGCTCCTATTATGCAATTTTAAAGGTTGCTAATATTGTTTTAATAGACTCCCAAAACAGGTTTACATGTATGCAAGGTCAAAAAACACTTTAGTTTTCTCCAAAAATAGATTTAATTTTACCCCATTTCTAAATGATTCATAAACGACTCGTGCGAAGCAGTTCGAAGAATCAGTCTCTTTAAACCCCTCCTTTCCGTGAGCCCTCACTGCTGTGATTGGTCAGATGGCGCAGTCCTTTATGATTGGTCTACCGCGTACAGCGTGTCGGAAAACGAAACGCCCATTGCCATAACTGACTGACAGCCCTGGATTCTTGTCAATACATAGAAAAGATGGCATCGATTTTACCATACCAATTCGAGCCAGAGTCTGACGATGAAATGGCTGAAGTGGCTGACTGACAAGTTAGCACAGTCTACCGTGGAAAGTGCTCGCAATTTGCTTATGTAAGTGAACCAAGCACACCTCTATGTTGTAAACTTCAACATTGTATAATGCATTAAGGCGGCTTTCACACCGAACGCGGAAAGCGCTGCGCTGGCCGCTGGGTTCAGTGCAGCCCTTCAGAGTGGCAAGAGTTCATTTGAACAACTCATTTGAACTTTGAGCGCGGCGTGCGCGCACGCTGTGGTCCAGGCAGAAACAAGCTGTTCTCGCGCAGCAGAAGCAATTGAAACAAATGGGTTTCATAGCACAGCGCTTTCCGCATTCGGTGTGAAAGCCGCTTCGTGTGCCATCCTTTATCATTACTGCAACTAATAATACAGACAGACAGTCAAGCTGCATCAATCACAAATTGTCAGACTACAGTGGGTCCACAGCTGAACAACAGAACTACACAAGCGTGATTTAGCCGGTTAGCAAGACATGTGCAGGGTTCTTACACAACATAACATACACAACTACTTATTTTGAACAATCGCTAGAAAATACAATCTTTGTAGATTCATCTTTTGGAAGTGAATATAAAACAATTGTACTCACAGTGTAGGATACATCTTCTGTATACTGTATGCGTAAATTTCCATGTGACGTAAACCACATGGAAATTTTACTGTTTGTGGGCGGGCAAGTTGTTTGTGACGTAGAAAGTGGGCAGACATTATGCAAATGTGTTACTTCGTGACGTATGGCCGTAACAGAAAGAGATTCAAATTCCTGACGACTCGTTCAGGCAAATGTGAGCGGAGTCTTCTTTTTTGATAGACAATAACTTTATTTATCGTGCACTGTCGGCTTCACAACTTTGCAGATAGTTTATGATCACATACAGCTACATGACACACTACATGAAAGATCATATTTGAAAAGGCATAATAGGAGCACTTTAATAGTATATAATCGTCATTCAAAATGAGAAACCGAAAAAAAAGATATACAAGATAAACGCAGATATATGAAATGTAAACAAAGCAGCGCTTGCTTACCATTTTGAATATCAGTTATTTTGATCACTTTCTTCATTTTAACCACTCATGTTGTTATGATAATATTCACATACTGGAATGCTTGGGTAAGATCACGAAACAAAGTCCTTTTAAGGCTTTAAGGGTATTCTATAGTCTTTGGTAACATTAGAGTAGTCTTCTGTTTGTGCCACCTTCATGTAATTACCCATCTAGTTTGCATCACTAATTCACTGTTTTCTTGTTTATACCTGTAAAACTATTTGTATTGTATAAAGTGCTATATAACTAAATGTGTCTTGACTTTACTAGTTAATTTCTTTTCTGTTCATCATGTATTTTTGTTTGTTTCTTTTAAAAGACACTTATTTTAAGCAAAATATAACAATGGTCCAGACATCAAGAGGAAAACACTGAACAGTATATTTTATGAGTAAATGTAATGCAAAAATGTAAAAATAATAATAGTCTAAAAACATCTTATCTTAGCTTTTCATATCCAATTATACATATATAACAGATATGCATCACCATAAATACAAATGAACCATCAAATACATGTTAAGTTATACCTACCTTGAACATAATTAAATACATTCTGTAAACGGTAAAGCATAATGCGTCGGCTTAGGACAGTGTCAATGACAGACCAAATCAGAAAAAAAAAAAAAAAAAAAAACACTATGGCAGGCATAAACATAAAAGCACAACATACAGACTTGTTCATTATCTAAGTCTGTTTTTCACCTTATGTTTTTGTTGAGCTCAATTTTTGTCTGTTGTCACACAACTTACCTCAGTATCTCCAAATGACACATATTTTCCAGTCCAGTGCAAAGCAGCTTCACTCCTGAATTATGCAGATTATTATTGCTCATGTTCAGCTCTTTCAGACTGGTATCTGATCCAAGAACTGTAGCCAGAGCTGAACAGCTTTTGTCTGTTAAGCCACAATCATTTAGCCTACCAGGGAAATAAGATTACACAATAATTAGATTGAACACATTTGCTAAATACAAATAGTTATTATATTATTTATTCTATAGTTTTAATTACAATGAATTATACATTTGAAAGTGCTAGTTCCATGGGTTCAAGGAAAAGCATTACTGAGTGAATTCTGATTAAACACCTTAACCATTGTGATCAAGTGCTCAACATTGGATTCAGTGTACAATGCTGTAAAAACATGTTGTAAAAAAACAATGCTCTTTACAGAGTGCTTCCAAAAATACGCACAGGAATGTTGGAAAGCAGCTGCCTATCAGTGAGAACCACAATAACCCAGTATTTGGTATTACTGGTACTATAGAAAGGCTGGAATTATACATTAAAATAAATCACAATCACTAGTTAGCTGATTATCTGTTGACATTTACTGCAAACATCGGAGTGGACATTTGATGGACTAACCATCATGATTTAAAATACTTTTCTCATGTCAAAGCTCATCATTCCTGAACAAAGCACGTTCTGCTACTAATATTAATAGCTTCAAGGAGAACAAAACTCTTCATTCTCAGCTAAAGAAAAACAACCAAATTTTCCATGACATGTTTATATTTTTCTATTTTTCCACACATTTTCCAGGACTAAAATCAGTAATTATTTTTCCAGGTTTTCCAGGATGCATGGGAACCCTAGATAAATGTGTTTTTCAGATGAAAGCAAAAATGATCAACTTACAGAGCTCTTTTGGAGGTTTTGATGACTGCCAACAATCTAATGAGACACTCGTCTGATTTCTTGAATTTCTGAAGCTCAAACTCCTCCAGCTCCTCCTCTGATGTCAACAACACAAAGGCCAAAGCAGACCACTGGGCAGGAGAAAGATCAGCAGATGAGAGACTTCCTTTGCTAAGGTGGGTCTGAATGTCTTTTACCAGAGTTTGGTCGTTCAGTTCATTCAGACAGTAGAACAGATTGATGGATCTCTCTGGAGACAGATTAGCTTCAAATTTCTGCTTGATGTACTGAACTATTTCCTTTTTGATTTGGTCATTTCCATCCTGCTGTGTCAACAGACCCTGTAAGAGTCGCTGATTGGATTGGAGTGACAAACCAAGGAGGAATCGAAGAAAAAGATCCAGGTGTCCATTATCACTCTCTAGTGCCTTGTCCACTGCAGTCTTGAGCAAATCAATCATGGTTTTTTTGGACGGGAGTGACAACCTGGGAAGGAAGCGAAGGACTCTCGTGCGACTCTCATGCACCTTGCCCACT
This sequence comes from Cirrhinus mrigala, assembly GCA_036247105.1. NCBI lineage: Eukaryota > Metazoa > Chordata > Actinopteri > Cypriniformes > Cyprinidae > Cirrhinus > Cirrhinus mrigala. Next base: position 1,401,221 of record JAMKFB010000850.1, read on the forward strand.
GCAGTCTTGTGCAAATCAATCTTGGTTTCACTTTTGTTTTCCTGTTCTGTAGAATCTTGATCAAACACATATTTCTTGTTAATGGTTAGAAACAGATGAGCATAAAGGGCTGCAATAAACTCTTGAATGCTCAAGTGAACGAAGCAGTACATGGTACCAAGAACGATCCCTCTTTCCTCCTTAAAGATCTGGGTACACATGCCTGAATACACTGATGCCTTATAGACGTCAATACCACAATCTTTCAGATCTGATTCATAGAAGATCACATTGTTTCTTTCCAGCTGATGAAATGCCAGTTTCCCCAGTGAAAGGATGGCATCTTTATCCCAGGAAACATCTGGTGTATATTCTCCATCATACTTTCGTCTGCTCTGCAGGATCTGAAAGTGGAAAAATTGTGTGTACATTTGTGTCAGAGTCTTAGGAATGTCTTCAGTATTTGATTCCTGTAGCATTTTGGATTTGTCATAAGCCTTATTGTTTTTCACATCATTATTTTTTTTCTCCTCCAAAATGTTCTGGACAACAGTGGCTGAAATCCAGCAGAAGACTGGGATGTGGCACATGATAAAGAGACTCTTTGATTGTTTAACATGATCAATGATTTCTTTGGCCAGATTCTCATCTCTGAATCTTTTTCTGAAGTACTTCTCCTTTTGTGCATCACTGAATCCTCGTATCTCTGTCAGACGGTCGATACAGTCAGGAGGAATCTTACTGGCAGCTGCAGGTCTGGTGGTGATCCAGATGAGAGCAGAAGGAAGCAGATTTCCCTTGATGAGGTTCGTTAGGAGAACATCCAGAGAGACTGGTGATGAAACATCAGACCACACATCATTACCATCAAAGTTTAGAGGAAGACGACATTCATCCAAACCATCAAGAATGAACAGGACTTTTTGGTTTCTTCTTGTAAGGTTCAGTCCTTTTGCCTCCGGAAAAAATTGAGTTATAAGGTCCATCAAACTTAGTTTTTCTTGATCCTTTAAGTTAATTTCTCTGAATGGAAGAGGAAATATGAAACTGATATCTTGATTTTCTTTTCCTTCAGCCCAATCCAGAACAAACTTCTGTACAGAGACTGATTTTCCGATGCCAGCAACTCCTTTTGTCAGTACAGTTCTGATCTGCTTGTCTTGTTCAGGTGCTTCAAACAAATTTTTGCATTCAACCTGTATCTCTTGTGATTCATGATGCCTGGAAGCAACTTCAATCTGTCTTACCTCATGTTCAGTATTGACCTGTTCACTACAACCCTGAGTGATATAGAGATCTGTGTAGATGTTTTTCAGAAGTGTAGAGTCACCTTGCTTTGCAATTCCTTCAAACACACATTGATATTTTTCCTTTAAGCTACATTTTAGCTGATGAATGAAGAACAGCTCATCTAAACACAGGGACAAAAAAGAAGCAGATTTTTGTTTTAGCATTTTAGTTTTACTATTTTCTCCATTACATTTATAAGTGACAATGTGACAGATGATCACGAGTCTCTTACCTTCTAAAGTATCAGCAGCTTCATCTTGCTCCATTTCTCTCAGGAAGTAGAGTGTGAGATCAAGAGCTGCTTCTTTGATACTGCATCTGTTCTCATTAAAATCCCTCACAAAGTATTGTAAGTCTTCTTCTTGTAATATTTTCTTAAACTTTTCCAACTCATTCTTCATAAATGTAATTATTTTGCTTTCAAGATCCTAAAATAAAAGAAAAAAACATTTTTTTCGTGTTTCTAAAAGTAAACAGAAATGATCAAGATAAAACCGAAATCAAATTTCTACTGAATGTTCTTGCAAGTGTTCAGTAAACTATTTGTTTGTTATAAATGTAAACATTATTGAAATTAAGGATTGTGTTTTCCTACCTGGAAGATCCACAGGAGATTGTGTTTAAAATTCTTGTAGTTCCTGTGAGTCTGGACGTCTGAATCTAATGTCTCATATTCAACTCTATTAGTGAATAAAAGGAGGTACTGCATTTTTAGGGAAACTATTAGAGAAATAATTTGCAAATATTTTTTAACAAAGACAGAGAGCAATAGCCGTTTAAGTTCACACTGTTAAAGTATAGGATCTATTTAAGTATAAACTTAGGTAAATATTAGGTCTCATTTAATCTTCTGTTGCTCTTAGCATCTTAATGAAAACACTAATAAATATTTACACAATACAGATTCATGATAAATATTCAATGAAATATTTTCTCGCAGTCCATGTGCAACCAACAATAAGAAAAACATTAAATACCTTTTGACAGATGATGCTTTTTTCTCACTGAAGTTCGGTGGTCCACCTTTTGACCAGTCACTCTTCACAGACACAGAGCTGGACACATGTGAGTCTGATCTTACACTAATGACACAAAGAGCAGAGAGAAACAAAAGAAACAATATTACACAATGTACTTCAGTCTAATTGATAAAGTTTTAATGTTGTAAATGGTAATTAATATACAGATATAGCCATGCATTTGTTCTTCTATGTCTATAAATGTTTGGTTGCATGATCTAATCTATTTTCCATAGTGAATTAATGCCTCATAAGGGCTGCCTGTATAATTGTATTATTGGAAAGAAGCTCCAGAAGAGTTCAATAAACATCACCATATGTTGTGTTCAGTGATTGATTTTTTGGTAACACTTTATAACAACGTTCAGTTGTAAGTCCTTTATAAATGATTAGTTAATGATGATATAATCATTTTCAAAACATTGACAAATGATTAATAAGTGATATAATTAATTTACAAGTCAATTACAAGTTCATTTACAAGTAATTAGTTACTGATGAACTAATCATTTGCAAAACATGACTATGTGTTTATAAACGATTAATAAATGATACGTTGAAAAGCACAAAAATGCAATTATTCTGAAACTATTTTCTTTTTTAAATAATAATAGATTATTTGCTGTCAAGTGAATAAAGGTGTAAACCCTTTCTGTCATCAGCACAGACTTGTGTTCTGTGTGGAGTGTGTGGGATCTAGTGCTAATGTGAACCAGTTTTACCCTCCACTGAAGATCACATCAGGTGCACAGCGCTAAAATACTCCATGTGTTTACCATCTTTACCCTCACCGGTCAGCCCTTATATTATAGGACACACAACAAATATTCAAAACCTGTTGTGTAAACACATGAATAAATCATTTACAAATGTTTCTGCATCCCCTAATCTAAAGTGTAAACTACTCATCAGTTGTAAATGTTTTTAAACCTGCTGGTTACAGGTTGTGTGTGTATACACACTGGTGAGAAAGATCTATGAATGATGAGTAAAACATTTACAACTGATGAATTGTTTACACTTTAGATTAGCGGATGCAGAAACATTTGTAAATGATTTATTCATGATATGATCTTCAATGGAGGGTAAACATTCCAATGATTGACATTTCATATGTTTATAATTGATTAATAATATATTAACTAGTAACTTATTAACCATTGACTAAGGATCTGTTTGATTATTTCATGATATGCTATTTTTTAAAAGATAACTTACGACAGATTTGTAAATCGTTAGCATATTACTTAATCATTTGTGAACATATAGTGATGTTTTGTAAATTATTAGTTCATCATTATCTAATCACTTGTAAATGATTTATAACTTAATCTACAAAGCATAGATAAAAATACTAACATATCACTTATTAATCGTTTATGAATGCATAGTCATGTTTTGTAAATGATTAGTTAATTATTAACTAATTACTTGTAAATTACTTGTAAATGAATTAACAAAACATACACAAATTGTTAACATATTACTTAGCAATCTTTTATAAATGTTTTGTAAATGATTATTTCATCATTAACTAACTGCTTATAAATGACTTTAAACTGAACGTTATTATAAAGTGTTACCGATTTTTTTTATTCAGTCAACATCTATCAGAGAACCACAGTGATGAACCTACCTTTTGGTAGATGATGTTTTTTTCTCACTGAAGTTCGGTGGTCCACCTTTTGAATGGTCACTCTTCACAGACACAGAGCTGGACACATGTGAGCCTGATCTTACACTAATGACACAAAGAACAGAGAAAAACTATAGGAGATCCTTCAGTCTCATTTGAAGAGATTTTGTGAGCCAAATGGGAGTTTGTTTAGATCAGTTTAACACAAACTAATTCACTAACTCATCAGGCCTGCTATAAAGGAATCATCTAACAGTCAAGTGAAGCGCTGCTTTCTCATCCCGCACAATTTCTACTTCACTAAAAAACACAACTGACTCAAAAACTGTGTTATAGTGCAACCATATTAAAACTGTTGAGTAAACAAACTCTGTTGACTCCACTGACAGAAGAGAAAATACTAAAACAAAAACAACTTGTATCCATGAATCTTGTATCTATAGCAATGAATATAATGAACAATGAACTGTGAACAGTGAACAAAAATTCCTTTTAAAAATACCCACTAATTTACACTTTAGGAGTCTGATGTATATTTTCATTTTTATTAATTTAAATTATATCTAGTTTGCCCATTATTGATATTTAATACCCACTAAATATGCAACCTCAAACGTCTAATGCAATCAAATTTTATGATAAATTTTGGATGATCTGTTAATGTCATTTCTACAGGTTCTAATAGGTTAACAGCACAGATAATTCTAGCAACATACAAACATGGTCTTCTTTTTTTTCCACAGAAAGTGTTTAAAATAATGATCTAAAAACAGACTCAGTCTTACCTCTGTTTCTGTGAGAGACTCATCTCAGACTGAGAGTCCTTTCCTTGCTCTTCTGACAAACTGCAGATAAACTCCAGTGATCAGCATTGGGTTGAGAAAACAATCTGCTGTTCAGTTTGACCTGAAGATGATGATCAATAATGACATGAATAAATATGTTGAATTAGCAGCAACAGCAACAAAAAACACTATATAAAATAAAGTGAGTTACAAACAAATGCACTGCCATGTAGAATAACCAAATGGTCTTATTGAGAAATGTCTGGTTTAAAAATACTTTCAATTTCACATCACAAAAATACAGGAAAACCTGCAGAAACACATTTGTATTCAATAACACCCTTTTAAAAAACTTACCTACAGTCTTGTCCACTAAGAAGAGAATTTATTTGAAACGCTCATTTTTCTGTCCTTTAGTCCTGTAGTTTGTCAGCAATTTCTTCTCAAATCTCTCAATAGTACAGACGGATTGGATTAAATATGCAAAAACATATTTATATATAAACATATGTCACCGATTGTTAAAATGAGTAAAATCTGGGCTAAAGTTGTATCTATATAAATATTTTCTAGGACATAAATCCAATTACAAACGCTTTCTCTTGCTATCTGTGTGTTTCCGCAGGTACTTTCGTTTTCGTCTTCTTCGTGGGTTTTACTGGAGGGTTTTGAACGAGTTGAACTGTTTCTGTCACCTGCTGTACTGGAGTGTGGATATTCTACCTAATACATTTAAACACTGTATTATTATTTTCTCTGTTCCTGGACTGTTGTCTACGATGCTGTTTATTGTAAATGTCACACATGCTGAGATTTGAATGTATTTCTTACTTTCAGTTCTTTATATTCATATTAGGGTGTAGTATTAATACTTGTTCTTCAGTTTCTGCTTCTTTATGTATATAGGCTTCATGTCCAACTGGTTTTTGATTCCATCATTACTTTGCCCAGCTGAGGGTTGCCATTAATTGAACCATTGCATATAACAGAGAATCTTCCTACATTAAAGACATTAAAGAAAAAAAAGAAAGGAATACTTATATAGTACTTATAAAGCACATATTAATGACTTATTCTACATGGCCATATTCTACATCCCTTAACCCTAATAATACCCAAACATAACTACTACAAACTATGAACAACTACCTTTATACCACTAGGCAGCAAATTGGGAGTTTATTGTGAGAAAATTCTTAATGTTTAATGTGTTCCCTGATCTAAGTGTTACCAAAAGTAACATTAATCACAAACCACAACTTCCTCATGTGTATATGCTTCTCCTCTGTTCATGATCAGTAAGAAAACAAAGTTCACAGTGCTTAGTCTTGATACTTTTACAACTGTAAACTCAAATTCTCCTCCTAACACTAAAAATAATAATACAGCACAAGAACTGAAATACACTGAGTGTAGGAGACGATTTTACCGACAGAGGAAGGTCAATCCAAAGACTTGGAGCTGCAACAGAAAAGGCCCGATCACCTTTGCATTTTAAGTAAAATCGAGGAACTACAAAGTGCAATTGATTATTTGAATGCAGAGACCTGTTAGATTGATGCAGACTGATTAAATCAGAAACACACTCTTTGAAAACATAGCAGCACTTTGTAATAAATTCTGTATTGTACAGGTCGCCATTGTGAGATGATAAACACAGAAGTAATGTGCTCTCTCTTCTTAGTACCCGTTAAAAGCAGAGCAGCTGAATTCTGAACAAGCTGCAGATGAGAGAGAGAAAAACCTGATTCACACACAGATACATTACAATAATACAAACATGATAACACAAAGATGTGCAACTTTTTTTTAAAATTGTATTTATTTATTTTTTACAACAGCAGTAGTTTGCCAATCTTATTTAAGCTCAAACCGTGTAAAACACCATTAGAAACCCTCAAAAGAGCTGATCTGTACTATGACTGAAATGTTATTTGATATATCGCCCATGTGTGCATGTATGTTTATATTAATGCTGCATTATTTCATTTGTTTCACCTGTATGCATTAGAAATCATTTTAAACTGTAATACACAAGATTTAGTATAATAAAACTTTACATTTGTTAAAAAATGCTAAACTGCTTACATTTACTATCACGTGTGTATAAACACACTGAATTCATAAAAGCTGTTGGTTTTGAAGTGTTTTCATTCATGAATTACTGTTAGAAATATAAGCAGAGCTGATCATACAGCAGTAAATCTTATTCTATTTAAAATCAGTGTAGTATTTCAACAAGAAGTGAATTCACTGACAAATCTGCAGCAGATTTCTCTGATCTACAGGATAATTTCTGAAATACTTTCTGAAAGTTTTTATTGTACATTTGGTGATTGTTTCTGTATTTTTACTGATGAATCCTCATAAAGATCAGGTGCTGAAACCTCGAAACCTTCAACATCAACATCAACATCACTGCTGATACAGAAGACTTTAGTTTGAGATCCTCACTGCCTTTGTTCTTCCTGTTCACAAACACTTTAACACTTCTGCAGTGATTTTATTTACAATTTCTAGGTGTTTATAGGCTATTCATGTAATTCAAAGTATTCGAAGTCAAAATATCTCTCGTTTGATAGCTTTGTCATCCATTTATGTACTTTCAAAAAGCACTGATTTAGTCTTAAATGGTTTAAGAGATTTTTTTTTTTCATGAGGAAAACTCTGATACTTAGACTGATATAATTGAGATATAATTTAATTTTGCTTTCAAAAGATAAAAAAAAAAAAAAGATGTTTCTTGCTTTCCTTCACTTGTCTGTAGAACATAAAACAATGTTGAACAATGTTGGCAACCAATCAAAGACACTGAGACTTTTCTCAAAATATCATCATAGATGTTTGAAATGACATGAGGGAGAGTAAATGACAACACAATTTGACCCTTTAAATATAAATATAAGAAGAACATTTCAACAATGTGTTCAAAACGTTTAAATAATGGCTAACAGGCTATCTAGACTGTTTTCCTAGAAGTGTTCATAAACATTGTGTATGTTAATGATCAAGGTAAACCATACTCCAGAATAGCAGCACAACTAAACTGTGTTGACAGTCATCGTTCACTCAACAGCTCATTCACAAATTGGTCCAGCTGGGGCTCAACACCTGCGGAGTCTCCAGGACCAGCAGACTGAAGGACAAATTCATCCATCAGGAAACTACCTCTTCTGACAGTTTAAATAAAGACTGCTCTCTGAGCTCTTTGTCACTTTAAACAGACTGATAAACTCTTTTTGCACTACACTCATTATATCTGCACTGTTTATTTCACTGGTTTGCACTCCATGTCATGTGCCTTGTGCTACTTTATCTATCTTTTTTTGCATGTCCTTACTTGTATATTTGTATAGTTGTTGTATTTTGTATTATATTGAATGTGTATTTATTTGTATTTTTACATTCTACTGTTTGTGTTTAGTGTTATCTGTATGCACTAAGGGTCTGAAAGTAATGCAGTTTCAATTGTCTGTATGTATGTGCTGTACATGTGGCAGAATTGACAATAAAGCAGACTTTAACTTTGATCATCAGTACAACAAAACCTGCAGCATCTGATCATTATGATGCAACAAACTGTCCAGAAAAAAACAAAAAAACAAAACAAAACAGAATTTATTTATTTTACATGATTTCAGGTGAAAAAAGTGTCAGGGCTTTGGTGTCAAATAAATACATTTAATGTTTTTGTACGGTTACATGCCAGCTAACACAGTTATGTTGTGACAACATTACAGGACCAGATCATATTCGTCACAGTGACGTACCAAATAACGTAGCGACGTAACTTTATGATTCCCATATTCGTCATGGTGACGTTACAGTCGTGTTGTCAGAACGTGCTGAGCACGTCCCAATGACCAAACTGGCACGTTGTGAAGACATAATCTCACGGTCCATATTCCTTACTGGATAAAGTTATCAAATTTTATTCACTGCTGTAAAAAAGAAAGCCTATGCATAATTCATACTGGTTTTAATGGTTATAGGGAATTATTATTATTATTATTATTATTATTATTATTTATTTATTTTTGGTTGTTGTTGTAGATACATTACAGACAGCTGACAGTTACATTTCTGTTAAGGAAACCAACATAAATTACAATAAAAAAATACCTAACAATACAGTTTATTCATTTATTCAGTGTTAATTTGTTCATCTATGTAAATGTAAATGTAAATAAGCCACTACATTTAAAACACTACCGATTGATTAATTATTATTTATAATAATTTATAAATGGAACAATAATACACACACACACACACACACACACTTTATTAATTATTTATTTATTCAGTAGGTTATGAATGTGTGAATATTTAATTATTTGCAGAAAGAAATTAGTTTTGTGAGGGAGTGAGAGAAATATCTGGTGTTGATGTGTTTTAATACTGCTTCACTACAAGAAGATACATTTAAACAATATTATAATTAACAAAGCAGCATACAGAATTAAAGAAAACAACAACATTCAAAAAGGACGTTATGTAAATGGAACAATATCGATATTTCTGTCTCTTCTTTATTATTTGGCCCACCCAAAATGTTAATCAAGAGTTTTTGTACAAGAAAATGAGTTTGTTGACTTTCTTAAGGAGAATCTAGGATCTCATACACTTTCTCAGGCAGTGTTTAGGAGGCCTAAAAGCAGATGTAGATGGTGAAAGCTGTGAGTGTGTCTTTCTTACCCCACTATGAGAGGGCAGGGTCTTCTGAGGTCTCTGTAGACTGACACTTCACTCTTGATCTTTACATTGAAGATTGGTGCAGTGTTTTGCTGTGAAATGAGGTTCTCCTCAGCTCTCTGTCTGCCTCTGTGATGAGTTCTAGTGCAGAGTCAGATTCAGACACTGGATGTCTTGGAAACTGAAAGATGAAATAGAAAATCTGTCATATTTGTGAAATAAGGTTTTTTTGATATGTATATTTGTGTTATGCATTATTTGTTTTTTTTTAAACATGACATAGGTACCACAAAAGTATTACAAAGTCTACTATTGTTGAACTATGTAGGTTACATTTAGATTTTCGGATGAAAATTAAACTTTCATCTTAAATTGAATCTTTAAACACATTCTGAGAGAACTTTGATAATAACTTACTTCCCTCTTTGCTGCCTCTTTCAGACTCAGTGAATCTCCCCAGTCTTCCTGAGGTTTCGTCTGTGACCTTTTCAGTTTTCAAAACGAAATAAAAATATTATAAAGTGTATGTTGTACAGCAAGTTTCAACATCATTTGTTTTTATGACACACATTTTCATAATTCTGATATGAAGTCATTTTTAAAATCATAAATTATGCTTGGTTCGATTATTAATAACTATCTACTAGTCCAGTGGTTCTCAAACTTGTTATACCAAGTACCACCTCAGAAAATAGTTGGCCACCATGTACCACCATGATGAGCTTCAATGACATTAAAATACAGTAATGTCGTAGGCCTAACTCTTCAGCTACAGCTCTGCGCAGTTCAAAAACGAGGCTCCACACTTTGAGAACCACTATACTAGTCTCTATGAGTAACTGAATTGTGAAATACAGTCCTGTAGATTACCTCATGAGCCTTTTGCCCCGTGCGTTCAGAAAAGGCTGCTCGTATGACTGGCAGGACTGGGTTGACAATATTGATTTCTCAGTTTTAATAGATCTTCATTTTAATAAACTGAAAACTGAACTGATTGTCAAATCCTAAAATCGATCTTTTGGTCAATGCTGTTTTCGGCTGATGCAGGAATAAAATGTCACTAAACATTATTTGTATCAGGACTGACGTCCAATAATCGCAGCAAGCTTTGGCCTTTGTTACTTCTGATAAGAAAAAAGTCTCAGCTTTTAAATTCTATCATGAAGTATCTGTTCTGCCTCTGGAAACATCAAGTGACGATCAGAAACACATTTACAGCATTTATTCAGCATTTAGTCAATGACATTTCCCATATTAAGCTAATAAATAATTAACATGAATTATTTTCAAAAATATTAACAACAAAGTTGTGGAGAATTGAAAAATGAGCATATCAATTAATTTTCTTTTTTTTTATTCTATTTAACAAAGGATAAAAGCCTTATTGATGTTCAAAAAGGAGGAGTGTTTCATCATCATCATCATCATCATCATTATTTCGCTCCTCTGGTCCTGCTGCTGAAAATAAAAATCATGTTTTAGTTTTCATACAATGAATTTCACATTTAAAACAAACAAACAAACCATTTGTTGGCAATTGATACCAGACAGATTAAACCAGTAGTTTAAAACCAGACCATGAGAGCAGGACAGAGACTTTTATTGTGTTTGTTTATGACTGAAGAATAAATAAAAACTTAATATTTGGGGTAAAAAGTTTCATTATTAGTTGGGCTAAAAGCACAATAATGAATATGATAAATAACTGAGCGAATTTTTAATTTTTTGACAAGAAATGTAAGAATCAGATAATCAGTATAATTTAAGATGGGTGTCTGTCATTTGGAACACATTTTATAATAAAACTATCAAATTTATAATATTATATTAATCGCATATAGTAATAAAGTATAGTTTACAATAAATTCATGATAAATTATTATAGGATCTCCTTCATGCAGTGTATGAAGCTTTCACAATCTTTGTTTAGGCTGCATTCTTCTGTATATTGTTAAAATGAATAAATTTAAGTGTAAAGTTTTGTGAACTATTTTATCAAGATAAGCAGAATATGGAACAAATAATAATTAAGTGATTGAACAAGTATTAACTAGCTATTTACAAAAATAAATTAATAAATAAATACAATACAACATTTTTACTCAAAACTTTCTCAGATCAGTAAATTTTATGACTAATACAGTAAATGTTGTATTGCATTATTATATGTTTTATGTTATCAGTTGTGGAATCCAGTCATTAATTATACATTTGAGGCAGTTTTAGCCTGTTTTACTGAGTATTTTTATTTTATGTAACATTACTCATTACTATTGTTATTATTAGTTACTATTATAGGTCTGACATATATATTGCATTTATACATTATATTGTAGGCTACGTTTTAATTCCCTGTGACACACTACAAACATGATGATCTTACAGAACATGATGCATTGCTGTGTCTGTCATAACTGAATCATTAAATAATTTTGGAGACAGTGGCTATGTTTTTATTTATTTACATCAACTTTTTTATTTATTTTTTTTTGTTTACAGTCATGCTTTAATGGACATTAATATAAGACAATACTGCAAAAACAATTTACCGCGAAGCTGTTATATATATATATATATATATATATATATATATATATATATATATATATATATATATATATATATATTTGTTGTCGAACATTCCCAATTTTCTGATGCATGTCCTTAATGTAATTTTATATGTTGGTATTAATTTAGCATTTATAATGCTAATACTTGCATTTAAAAATAGGAATTTCAACTGAAATTGACATGGTTTCTAGAGAGCAAAGACTTGTGAAAAATAAATGAAAGACAAAGTCTGTTTTTGATAATCACTAGTCTAGTGATTGTATGTTATTCTGTGTTGTCATCATTTTTTTTATTGCAATATTAACAAAAAAAAGATTACAGTACGTACAAAACATACAAAAATCTTTTCAATAATAAACAACTTATGGTTGTTAACAGAAATAGAACAATTCTTAAGAAATAAACAGCAGGGAATAAAAATGTATTTAAAAAGTTTTCATCATTCAGGTTGTGTATTTTAGCTTTAATGTACGTTTTTTTAAACAAAGCAGCTGATATTTGCCACAGCGACAGCAAGAAGCTAGTGGACTGCCGAGCCGCTTTCACGTTCCATTGGCTTTCACTTCTTGTCAATATAAACTCTTTGTTTAAACGACGCGGTGCTGAACGTGACAATGTTAACTGTGTCGGGCTAACACTAGCAAAAACACTTTCATTGCTCCGGGTGTATGATGGGGCCGTTAATGTTACATTTATATTGTTACATAATGTTACATGTGTTATTATAGGGAATAAATAGAAACAGTTGCTAATTTTGTTGCTATATAACAAAATGTACAATTATTCAAAGAGGCCATGTTTTCAAGACGCCCCCATGGCTAAACGATTGGAAAATATATAAAATGACAGATTAGTTGGCTAATTAAGTTATAGATTCTTCTTCTTATTTTATTAAATTACTTAAGTACTATAGTTGTTGTTGTCTTTAAAAAAAAAAAAAAAAAATACGAATTAATAAATCAAAGCAAATGCATGTTAAGAATAACTAACTAGTAGCTTCAAAACATACATGCAAATATAAATATTACTAATAACATGATAGACGTTTACTCTCTTCTAGAGAGAGGAGTTCATCGATGGTGTCACACACATCAAGTCTAATCTCCTCTGCTCGCTGACCAGTCCCATCACCCAGCACACGAGAATAAAGTTCGTACGTGGCGGCTACTGAGCTCCTCATTGCTTTCATTTCACTCTCCATGCTTACTAGTTTTTGTGTGAGGAGGCTCAGGAGGTTATCTGAGGAGAATCAATATTGTTTCGTTAAAATTAAGGGATGTAAAACCAAGACTTTCAAATTAAGTTCTGCATATGTATTCTTTTCATATTCACCATAATCCTCAGCCTTGTCTTAAAGGGATCGTTCACCCAGAAATGAAAATTCTGTCATGTTGTTTCACCCGTAAGACCTTTGTTCATCTTCAGAACACAGATTAAGATGTTTCTGATTAAATCCGAGATCTTTCTGGCCCTCCGTAGACAGCAGTGTAACTGAAACGTCCCCTCAGTGAATCAAGTGAGATAGAGAGATGTGCAGAGCAGGAGATGAAAGGAACAGGATTAAGAACTGCTGCTTCACAACATTTTGAAACTTGTGAATCCATTAGAATCGTTAGAAGGCAGAATTGCGATTCATATATTAATATTTTTTTCGTACACCCCTAGTTTTGACAGCATGGTAACAATTCTTCCTCTTCTCTAAAGCAGCGCAGCATAGCCTTGCCATGTTTGTTGCAGGTTCCTGATGCAGGGTTTATGTAAATTTCAGGGTTTGTGATGTCACCAACCCTGGAAATAGCTCGCTGTACACTGTAAAAAAATCCGTAAAAATACAGTACAATATACCCTAATAATTACAGGAAATTTTCCGTTTTTGGTTTTTACAGGTGTTTTTCCGTACTTTTGAACTACGCTTTGCATTGTGGGAGCAAGAACGTTGGTGGCTTAGATAGGTGCGAAAACAGTGAAGAGAAGACGCGGAGAGTTTCTCGGTCAAAGTTTCATTTTAATGTCGGCTTTCGAATTTGGGAAACATGTTTTTCATATACACTTCGTGGTAAAGAGTTAAATATCACATAAATTGTTTACGTAAGGTTAACTTAGTTGCTGTCTGGCTTGTTTGGCAAATGAACGTCGGAGCCGTCGCACTCAACATTTCTCTTCATATCGTCACACATCTTCCTCGTGGAGTTTTCTGCCAAATGAGGTAAGTTTTGACCTTTTATTGTCTGTTTTACGCACACACGGAAGATAAAATGCAAAACACAAACTAATTCGGTAACATTACTAGCAAGCTGTCTGTGAAGTGACTGTGTAAACAGAGGCGGCCGACGCGCGGTAGCCGCGCCAGAATGCCGCTTCAGGTCGGCGGTCCGGTAACGTTAGCTCCTCGAGTTATCTTTCTCACTCTAATGGACAAATGCACATGACATTATGTCAAAATGACCGTTGTGTTTCCTTCGTTTTCTTTTCTAATGACAGGACGTGATTGCTGCTGTACTGTGAATCTCAAGCACACCTGCATTCTTATCATGGGTTTGTGTTCTGTTTTATTAACAGTTTTATTTAACATTAGTGTTAAGTATCAGAAAGAAAATAGTTATTGAGTAATTTATTCTGTGGACTTTCACAACAATGTGAAGTTGTTTGCTGTCTGATGCGTCGGTAGCCACGTCACAGACAACGTGCTAAGGTTACCAAAATGATTGGATTGATTACTTTTGCATGTTATCATCCTTGTGTGTATAAGGTGTGTTCAAACTGCCTGTCATTATGTGTATGGTCATTTTGTAATGTCTTTTTTTGTTTAAGGTGATGGGCAGTTCAAGATTGCTGTCCTTCAAGAAGTTAATGACCACTGTTGTGGTTGTGAGCTACAAATACCCAGAAAAGGCGGCACTTACATTGGAATTCATACAGAAGTAAGCAACACGTATGTTATAAAAAGTGAATGAAGCATTTGGTCGTGTTGCTGTTTATTTAGTTGAAAATAATGAAGTATATTTTAGGACATAGTTGATTTGACAAGCTCATATGACCGATGCAAATGGAGATTATTGGAAATGTAAGTTAAGCAATGTGTAAACAATTGGAAAGTATTATGGATTGCAGTTGATTTAATGAACTTAAAATACAGTATGACTACTTTTCCACTCCAACCTGCTTATTACTCTGTAGTTCAGTTTAATTCATTTCATTTTTTTGTCATATCCATTTCTTTTAGAATTTTCCTGTGAAGAAATCCTGAACGTGGTTTGAGATGGAGGCAACCAAGTGGCTATGCATTCCTCCAAGACTCTTGCATGAACAATTTCAAAAATCCATGTAATATTTGAGTTTTTCAATTGAAAAAAATGGCACTTGCATTAAACATGCAGTTAAATGGGAAATAATACATCCCCTATAATGAACTGCATCACTTCGATGATATTTCTGTTATAATGAACTTGAAAATTCTCTTGTCAAGCCACTGGAGTCACATACTTTATACCTTTTTGGACCTTGAAAATGGTAGTTGCATAGACAATCAATAGAGGGACAGAAAGTACCCAGATTTAACTAAAAATACTCTTAATTTGCGTTCTAAAAATGAATGAAAGTCTTATGGGTTTGGAATGGTATGAGGCTGAGTAATTGACTGAATTAACATTTTTGTGTGAACTATCCCTCTAAACAATATTGTTTTCTCTTATAAGAAAAAAAAAAAGTTTTGAGTCTTGACTGTTTTACAGTTTGAAGTTTAAATTTTGTGACCACTTTTTAGTACAACACCTGTATTGTACAGAGGCTCATGTTTTCTTTTTTTTTTTAATCTGTCCGTTACTGTTTAAAGCTAAACTGTCTTTTACAATACAGCCATTTTGCCTGAGTCGACACATTGTTAAATGAATTGAGTATTTGATATTGTTTAGTCCTAACCCACCTAAGGCAAACAAAAGCCATTGAATGCACTTTTAAGAATGTTTACATGAAGTAAAAATAAACCATGTTCAATTTGTATATTGTGCTGGATTTATTTAAATAAAAAAAAAAATAAAAAAAAAAAAAAAAATATATATATATATATATATATATATATATATATATATATATATATATATATATAAAAATACACCATTAAAACAGAAAAAGTCCTGTTTTTTTTTTTTTTTTTACTGGTGGCAGACTGTAAATTAACAGACCGTAAATTTACAGCACAAAGTCCAGGTAATGAGCTGCCAGCACTTTTTCCGTTTTTTTACGGAGGTTTTTTTTACAGTGTATATAGTATATAGTAGTCAACATTTGAAGTGGATCAAAACCTTTGATCAAAGTTGTCCTAAAACCAAAACAATACCTGCTTTTGTCTTAGGACAACTTTGATTAACTTTTTTGATCCATTTCAAATGTTGACTACTGTATATACACAATTTTTCTTAAATTGAATTATGTCCTTCTTGTCATGCACAAGTTACGAAGCAAAAAGTACAAAGTAAGTCTTACTGTCATATCAGTCATGATAATTCTAGTCTGCTAATTAAAAGGTTGCTTATATGTAAATCTAACAATTATTTATGAGATGCAGACATGTTGAGGCGGACAATTAGCTGAACATTTGCTTGTTTAATTAGTGACATTTAGCCTATATTTTAAAAACTTTATTTGAATATGGCAACATGATACCTTATTCTACAATATTTCTATTATAAAATGACTGACAGAGATTTGTCAGTCTATCAGCCAATCACTGTGGGTGTAGTTAGTAAACGTGTTGACATCATCCATAGCAACAAGAATATCAACAAAAATTAAAGCTTAACAGTTTAATGTGAGAAAAGAGGACATTAATATTAGTATTGTAATTTTTGTTTCATCATTAAATTTTGTGATTATTTATGTAATAATCATAATAAAATCATAATTACCATTTATTAGTCAAGGACAGTAGGTGAATTTCCATTAAAAATTTGGGCAAAACTTTTGATATATTTTATAAATCTGAATTTTATGTCCGCAAGGTGACATTTCCATTGCGGTTTTGCAGAATTTTCCTTTTTCGAATTGGCTGAAAAACTACCTCATGTGAGCGTAAAAAACGAATTTTTGCAAACTTGACATGCTTCTATTAGGCTTTGCACAATTTGATGGGTAACGCGGAATGTCAAGGAAATTTGGATGAATGAATCAAAAGTAGGTCATTACAGAAATAAATGTACTACATACTACTAATAAAATGATTCAAATCTTATTTTTAAAGAATAATCATATATTTCTTCAATCTTTTAATTGTAATAGTAAATCTTTATTTGACAAAAAATAAAATTTGTTTAATTGTCATTAATTAAAGGATAAATTAAATTAATTTTTTATGCCTTTATTTGATAACCAAATACACAATTACACAAAACTGAATTTCTGAGAAAAATAAACATTTCACAACGCTATTGTAAGAATAAATGAAACTTATTTTTATGCATTTAAATAATTAGACCTGCTAGAACACAGAATTTGGTAACAGTGAAACATAAGGTGGGCAAAAATAAAACATTTCATAGGGCCCTAAACATGTCATTTTTGATAAACTTTTAATAAACAGATGTTAATTTTTTTTAAGTTTCATGATTCTAATTAATTAAACATTCTTTTTGATTAATACAATTTAATTTAACCATTAAAAAGGAGTCCAGAAAAATTTAAACACACAAAAAAATGGAATTTGGAGAAAAATAAAAAATGGAATTCAGGAAAAAATAACACGGATTTCATAGAGCCCTAAATACTGTAGTTCAGCATAAAAATCATTAAACCTATAGAGAGTCCTCATAATGATAGATGTGCCAACATGTGTGTGCAAGTGTGCACATTTGTGTAAGCTTCCCAACACTGTAGACTGTTTTTGCTAATTACTCTTGCTGTGTCCTCCAACCCATAACGTCTCTCTACTTCCTGGAGAGTTGGTGGGTTGGTGTAAACGTTTTCTCTGAAATTTATCACCCTTACATTTTTGCTATTAAATAACATTAACTTATTATATGCATTTATCTGCATGTTCTATGCATCTGTGTGAATGAACAGCTACGTAAATCAATTTCACATAGCAATCGTGCTTTCAATGTCTGCTGTCTATGAAGGTAAAACAGTTGCAAAACTCCAGAGCTTGTTGATTCAAATGTGAGAACTTGTCGATATTTGTACGTGTAAGTTGAAATTTATACTCACAGCTCCAACATGAAAAGTCTTTTAATCTTTTGATTTGCTCACACAATGATTGAATCACCTGTGTTTTAAAGTCAAAATTGCAGATTATTAATTACAAACGTGTAGAATGACATTCACAAAGAAAATGAGAGACACAAATGTGTACGACATCATTACTTTTGCACTTTACTTCAGTTTCACTGTACAACCTCAAGCTGGCGCTTTGACTTTTGCTCCTTTTTCCGCGAAATTCCTGAAGCAAAACTCACTTGTGCACTTGACTTGAGGTAGAGCTACACACTGTTAAACAGAAAACACACTGCATTGTGAGGACAAAACTGTTTCTCAGGACATTGTAGTGAAATCATAGGCATTTTAATACACCATACAGTATGTGAACCAGAAAACACACTGCATTGCAAGGACAGAATGGTTTGCCAGGACATTGAAGAGTGTAAATGATTATTGAACAGTAGGCATATAACTGTTATAATGTCCTGTTAAACCACTCTGTCCTTTCAATGCAGTGTGTTGTCAGTGACATCAGTAAGGTTTGGTCATTGTAGCTTTGCATGGTAAAAAACATATAGTGAGACAGATGTGAAGGTAAAACGGTTGTAAAAATCCAAAGCTTGTTGATTTGAATGTGAGAACTTGTTTGTCACTTGTTGTTATATATAAATTTAAATTTACACTCATAGCTCCGATGTGAGAAGTTGAATCTTTCGATTTGCTCACACAATGATCAAAACACCAGCAAGGACATCGATAAAATAGTCCATGTGACATCAGTGGTTCAACCGTAATTTTACGAAGCTACCACAATACTTTTTGTGCGCAAAGAAAACTAAAAATAACGGCTTTATTAAACAATTCTTCTCCTCCAAATCACATATTCTACCATTATTGAGACCACAACTAATGCTTGTGCATTCCTCTGCAGGAAAACAATGTATGGCATGTGTCGTGGTCTCCAATATGTGATCTGGAGGAGAAGAATTGTTATCAACTCTTATTTCGTTTCAAGTGGCTGGGAACATTTTAGTTGCATGAATGAAGTCTTAAAGGTTTGGAATGACATTAAGATGAGTAATTAATGACAATTTTAATTTTTGGGTGATCTATCCTTTTAAATGAATACAAGAAAATGAAATCAATATATTTTTATTTTTATTAACACTAACAATATTACACTGAGAAATACTAAGATTATTAAATGTAATGGCCCTGCTCAATGTTTTCACTAAAAGCTGTTTGCCTGGAAGCATAGTTGCCAGTTGTGTTATGTGCTCGCTTAGTGAAATAAACGACACATGGGAGAAGAAAAAAAACAAAACGTACAAATATATCTGTGGTCTAATATATTTTTTGTAACCTATGCCGTTGTGATAATTGTGTTATCCTCAGTTTCTAGTGTAAATAAATGTAAACAAATGTAGGCTTGAAGTAAAAGACCATCCAAGAATTATATGAAGTGGTTAAACATTAATTATGCTTTATTTATAAGCAGTTGGTTCAGCTCAGATCCATTGAGAAACAGAGTTACAACACTCACATGGGCGACCAGAGGAACTGAGGAATGCGGAAGTAAAGCTTGTCATAGAGCGGCCAACAGTTTCAAAAAAAAAAAAAAACAATAGTTCCATTTCAGCTGGAATTTTAACACATTAATTGACCTCTTGAAAATCTCACCAGTAGTGGTATTTTACAAAGCGTGTTATAGTTAATGTTTATCGATAGATAATAGACAGTTATATTATAATTGCAGACAGATACCGTGAGAAATACCTTTATAGCAACCACAACCAGATGCTAGCTGTCATATTTTTAGGTTTTTAGTCTTTCTGCAATCTTTCTCTCCCTGTAAGAGGTTCACTAAATGCAATTGGTGGCCTTGTTATTTTAAACTTTTTTTTTTTTTTATTGGGTTAAATTCTGTATTTTCTTGCCTTTATTAATATTCACTGATGTTGTATTCTTATGTGAATATCATAAAATAACAGATGTCAGAAATTAACCTTTTTAAATTTAACATTTTAAAATATTCAAACTTAGACATTATCAAACACTTAGTTTTTATAAGTGTACATTAAAATGCAAAACCTAAACTAACTAACTAACAAAAATAAATAAAGCAGTTATGATCGGAAATACTCTTTTGAGCAACTAGAGCAGAACTAAATACTAGTGCTGTCAAAATCAGCACGTTAACGCAGGCGATTAATTTTTGTTGTGTTTATTTAGACGTGGAACGTCTTTACAAGCACATCAAACTGCAGACGTTTCAGACGCTGCTCCAACCTCACCTCAGCGCCAGGCGCGAGTCAAACGAGCACGGAAAAGGTACCGGTGATGAGGAGCTTCAGTAGAACGTCAGTGAACTGAGAACATCAGATGAGATGTCGTCAGGCCATATGCCAGTAAAAACGGATCTTTCCGTCCTGACAGACGTTATACTGTGCCGGCGCGCTCTGCATTAGGCTACATTAAAGAGCTGTGTAATATTCAAACCCAAATGAAACTACGACGAGTATGCAATGTCGTAGTCATATCATCAGTTAAGCCATTAAGTTACAAAAAGGTGATTAAAGCTGCCTTAAAACTGTGCATGTAGGACAAGTATTTACTTTTTATGAGACACATTTAAAGCAGTGTCAGATCTGTTTTAAAACAAATACTAAAAATGTACTTTCTTTATGCTCTTTCTAGATTGAATGTGAAATTATTTCAATATAAAAGTATAATTAAATTAGGTGGAATTAATCGCGATTAATTTTAGAAAAAATGTGTGATTAATTGGTAAATTGTTTTTAATCGACTGACACCAATACTAAACACATGCATTTATTAAACAGCCATACGGGCATCTAATGGTTAAACCATGGCACTGAATAGGAATATTATCATTCTGGCCACCAAATGCCTATAATTTGGCTCCTGGCACTGTAAATATAAAAAAATGTTTTGTCTATTTTGACCCTAAATATCAAACTAAGGGCAATATAGATACTAAACATATTAGAAAATGTTATACTTGGTCAATCATGGTTAATAATTATTGCACATATTATTTAGTACCAAAATCTCCTCAAAATATTAATTAAAGTGGGGGTAATTCCTTAAGTTGCAATGTTGGAAATATTTCCGTTTTAAACCAAAACAAAGGCAAAACAATGGATATCACACAAGCAACGTGCATTCTCTCAAAGACCACATATGCTGATAACAGTATATAGCTAATATATATTACCGTTTTAATTTATTCCCTTAATATTTCTCTTGTGGCCCGTACATAGTGAAAAACTAAATGAGAGAAACACATTTCATGTTAAAAAGGTTGTTTCTGAAAGTCTGTGCTTGAAATATTTGTTTTATTTAATTGATTTTTATTGATGACTGCAGTGTTAATATTTTAATTACAGGCCTATAATTCATTGTATAATAAACCTGTTTTAAAAGATCTTTATTTATTTTTTTAACATTTTAATTTGAGGAGTAAATAGCCTGATCTTTTGTTATCCTCACAGCGTGTCAGTTATATGGTAATTATTGTGGAGCAAATTAATAATTTTAATTTATTTAAAAAAGTAACTTCATAATAAAAATAGGCCTAATAAAATAAGAACGTAACAGGCCTACCTTAATTGGAAATACCAAATCCTCACAATATTGCCAACAATTGACGTTTTTGACAACATCTCTAGCTATCGTTGATACGTGCCGACTTGAGGTTGTACAGTGAAACTGAAGTAAAGTGCAAAAGTAAATGTGTTGTACACGTTTGCGTCTGCCACGTTCTTTATGCGAATGTCATTCTACACATTTGTAATTGATAATCTGCAATTTCAACTTTAAAACACAGGTGTTTTGATCATTGTGTGAGCAAATCAAAAGATTCAACTTCTCACATCGGAGCTATGAGTGAAAATTTCAACTTACAAGTACGAATAACAACAAGTGACAACAACAACTTGTACGAACAAGTTCTCACATTCAAATCAACAAGCTTTGGAGTTTTACAACCGTTTTACCTTCACATCTGTCTCACTAGATGTTTTTTTACCATGCAAAGCTACAATGACCAAACCTTACTGATGTCACTGACAACACACTGCATTGAAAGGACAGAGTGGTTTAACAGGACATTATAACAGTTATATGCCTACTGTTCAATAATCATTTACACACTTCAATGTCCTGGCAAACCATTCTGTCCTTGTAATGCAGTGTGTTTTCTGGTTCACATACTGTATGGTGTACAGTCCTACATCAACTTTCTATTGTACAGATATAAAGTAAGCACACTCAACCAAAAATGACACAATACCTGTTCTGAACTTGCTTCTGGCAAACAGGGTCTTGACATCTCAATAACGGCATCTGCTTCATCTGTAAAAGAGAGAATGAATGTACGTAAGTACTGATGTCAAATATTTGCTCAAGCTAAAGAAGGAAAAAAATACTGTGATATACTGTGAAACCAGCAGAATCTTAAAAAGTTCTGTGAGACAGATTTTTGGTTCTATCAGCCAGCACTAACCGAGCCCCTTCTTTATAACATCACTGTTAAATTATGAAGCACTGCATATGGTCTAACTAATATGCCTGTGGTTTCAATTCAATGTCCTGATAAACCATTCTGTTTGATCTTATGAAATATTCTAATATTTTGAGATACTGTATTGACTGGATTTTGACTTTCAAGAGCTGCAAGCTCTAATCATCAAAATTAAAACAAAACAAAACAAAAAAAAAACCTTTCAAAATTTTACTTTACATGTAATAAATCTAGAATATATGAACCTTTCAGTTTTTTTTTTTTTTTAAACAAGTTACAAAAATAAAAACTTTTTAATCATGATATTCTAATTTTTTTAGATGGACCTGTATATTGTGTTTTAACTACTAAAATGATCATATTAGTTGACACAAAATAATGTGAACTAAAGATGCCACCATATTTGTTTTTTCTTTAACACAGTCAGGGAATCGGGAGTTTGTCAGATTCACACATAGATTCATCTGTTTCTGTGAGTGGCTGGTGAACTGAGAGAAGAATAAAGTAAACTTTATAGTTAACTACACATTGCATGTTTGCCGTGAATAAAATGCATCATCAAATTAAGTTTGAAAGGTTATTTTGATTATTACTGGTGCTACCACAGGCATCAGTGTGTATAAATATTTTTGTTAATATATATGGTTATTTAAATGTCTAAACATGAACATTATTTTGTTGAAAACAAAATGATTTATGATTTATGACAAGCAATGTCAAAGTCCATCTTCTGAGTCCATCATCTGGCTGCCAGACAAAGGCTGGAAAGCAGATTTGAATATAGTAATTGATAATGTCATTTACATGATTTTCAACTCACACTAGTGTGATTGTATGGTCCAGGGACCAACCTAGAGCGATGATGACAAGTGTGACTGAATGTGTACATAATTCTGAGACATTACAAATCAGTACAACGCTTAGTCATTCCAGCACATGGAGCACCGTACCTTTGAACTTGTTAACCGCTGCTTAAGGTATGGCTTTCAGTTCTTGATTTTATGTGGCACTCGGCATCATGTACAGGCTTAAGTCTGCCAACTCTGGAATCCATTTCATCTAGCTGCAGAAATTAAGATATAGTACTTTAAAAACACAGAATGACACAGAACATTAGGGTTGGGTATCGTTTGGGGTTTTTTCGATACCGGTGCCAAATCGATACTTTTAAAACGGTACCGGTGCCAAAACGGTGCCTGAACCGATACTTTTAAAAAAGCCACAAAGTGGTGGATGACACAAGAATATATTTTTATTGGACAAAAAGTTCTTTAAATTGAACAATGTATTAAAAGTAAAAAAAAAAAAAAAAAAAAAAAAAAGTAGTAGTACTATACATTATTAAGTCAATGCAAAACGCAACAACAATAAAACCTAAGCCACCTAACCCAACTACAATAATTTAACAGCTTAAAATTTCAGCAATTCTTTTGCAGAAATATGACTATATGTGATGAGATCTGGGAAAACCCGTCGGATGTCGCGGTGGGACATTTTCAGGAAATTCGTTTTTCATTAAATTATTCTTCTATATCATCTTGTCTATCATCTCTGAAAATATCTCTTCGAAATTCACTTGTTTAGTGCAGAAAAATAGACATTTATTGCAGCAAGCAGAAATGACTGTCTTTCTCCTGTGTAAAGAACGCGCTGCGGAGGTGCTTTCCCTTAACACCACAAAAACAGTTAACCTATCAAAATAAACCACTTAACATATTTGGTAAAGGCGTATCAGTTCACATTTTCCACCAGTCCTGTGTAAAGTACGGCAAGCAAAGTTATTTATTTATTTATGTATTTATTTATTTATTTATTTTAATATTGCGAGATGGCGGAGCGCAACTGCAGCTGCTCACTTAACCGATCTTACTCGTCTCAATCTGCTCAGTTTTGGTGATGTCAGTGCCCTAAATGATGTTACGGGCTATTTCACATCCAGAGATGAAGGATCGGATGATGAAGTTACTAAAGAGGAGTTGTCCGATGACAGTCTGTTTTATGCACAGTGCGCGAACAGTTGCGCTGCGCTCGCTTTTACTACAAGGTAGGCTGCATTATTTACTAAACATAGAATGGGTGATCAACGGAAAACAAACTTAGTCTGTTTGTCTAATGATGCAGTAGCGCTCCTAACTTGACAGACAGCTCTGGTTAAACCCGTAAAGTGAAAGTGAAAGCCGTCTCACTTTAAAGCCGTTTTTCTCAAAATCCCATTCCTGAAAATCATCGCTATCAGCCAACCTAAGATAGCCATAACGTAGGTTATGTAAAAAATAAACGTTTTGGAAAGGGGCCTGAACTCAGCTTTCATATGGTGTCAAAACCTAAAAAAGGTAAAATTTCACCAATGTGTTGGGTTTTCCTAGATCGCATCACATATTTGCCGTCTCTGGCAAAAGACAGCACAATTCATTTCATGATAGTTTTACATAAATATATAATCAGAGGTACCTCTGTACCTCTAATTATATATTTCACTTAAGAAAAATCAATAAAGATGTGTTAATTATGCAGAAGATCAAGAAAAGATGATTTTAGTCCTTTTTTTGTTTTATTCTGCTATTCACACCTTAAACATTTAATTATCTTGATATGTTAGTGTAAATTTAACAGTCTCATCTGCATTGTAACAGTCAATATAATATTAATAATGCATTATAAATTCTAAATTACTGTATTCTTAAAGCTGGCTGAGCTGAACTCGATTACAGTTAATTGACATCAAGTAAAACAAAAACAAACAAAAAAAAAAACAAAACAAAAAAAACACACACACACACACACACACACACACATTAGTTAACACATTAATTTAAACGTTTACAAAATTACATGTAACCCATCTTCAAGTATAGCTAACAAAACGTATATATTCCCGAAAGCTCATTCAGGGAAAATTTGAATTATCATAATAAAACTCTATAGCGATTTAATCTAAAGAGGACAAATTAAATATTTGCAAAAAGCAGAACCTCTTACATGCAGATTAGATTAATTTGACATTAATGTTCCTTTTGCCCTTTTGAATGCAGATGAATCGCTCACATGACCCGTGTTATGTTTATTAGCATATTATAGCTTTTCAAACACATGAATTATCTAAATTTCTATCATACCTATGCCTCATTCTCTTTACTGACATCGTTTTCTTTATCAATAAAGCAATTTCAATGAACAAAGTTGATTAATCCTCTCAATCCCAACGCGAATTCAAGGTATTTGGAGGCTTTCTAGAGTCGATTTCTTCATTGATCTGACACTTCTTCCAAAACTTCTGACATACTGCTAATATTGCTAATCTTTCAAAAGTAATACGTGACCTACATTTATTTAGTCGCGGCCGAACTTCGAGCTTCTTAAATCGCGGATAATGACTGCGTAAATATATCTTTTAACGACTACCAACAAAAGACAATGCACAGAAAATAAGCCATACAGACAAAACTAGTTTTTATGAATCAATATATAAATCTTAACACTTTATTTACTTTCCTAATTGGCTGCTGCTGTCTCACTCGTCGTCCATATGTAGATTGCTGCTCCCGGAGAGACCCCGCCTCCACTCCGCGTGAGCTTGATTAACCAATCAAAATGCAGCCCGCGTTTTCCGAGCCGCCTCCGCCCATTTAGGTGTAAATGTGTGTAAATCAGCAGTTACAAAGCTGCCAATAGGAGGCGTGAGGGCAAACACTCAAAAACACCAGAAAACTGGTTTACCCGTTTAAAAGGACATCCCAAAAAAAGCAGGAGATTGTTCCTGAGGCTTAAACAGATCAATCTACATTGTTTGAATTATAAGGACATGTCCTATGTCCTTGTAATCCCAAATGTCCTTATAATGCTGGTATGTGAACTGATGAACCAACTAGCAACGTCTGTAGAGGACGTTCCCACAACGTTTCTGGAACGTCAGCCAACATTCTAAACATTGTTTTATTTCTTACATGGGGTAAAGGTACACCTTTACAAAGCAAAATGTACTTTTCAGTGATTCCGTATAGTGACTGCAGAAAAAAACTATCATAAATTATATATAAATCACATATTATATATATATATAATATATGCATATGCACCCACAGTGTTGAAACTTCAGACCTTTTGAGATGACAAGTTACTGGGATGCCACAAGCCTTCAGTATAGATTTTTGATGATCAATAACATTTTTGGCGGCCCACTGTAGGCTGTCCTTGTAGGATCTCAGATGCAGCTGCAGTGGTATCCGGTCACAGGACAGTCTGACAACATGGTAAATGGTAAATATGTTCCAAAGAGATGATGTATGTATAGGGCTCACAGTTCAATTCTATTTGTTTTAACTGGATGAAGAAAAGCCTTGAATATCAGCATGTATAAATGGAATGCCAGTCTTGACGAATAAATATCTAACATTTTCAATTGTAAGCATTTTACATGTATAACAATTGTAAATAAATTGTAAATAAAATATTGGTAGACGTATACTATAGAGACCAGGGGACCACGTCGCCACAACGTTTCTCATGGGACTAGCGACGTCTGTTGAGGACATGCCCAGGACGTTTCTGGAACGTTAGCCAATATTCTAAAAAATGAAACTTTGCCGCTACGTCCTCACAACGTCGCCATAAAGTAATGTCGCGCTGACAAAAGGACGAAGAACTGGCGACGTCATCAAAACGTGTGTTTGCTGGGACCATACTTGTCAGCGATCTCGTGGGATTGGTATCAGACAAATTTTTATATTAATAAACATTAACTTCAGATACCAGTTAACAATCGCAGGCAGTTTCTTGTCAAATGAAAAGTTTTTCTGTTCATAAAAACTAACTTGAAAACAAGTGTAAGGGCTTTGGTGTCAAATAAATACATTTAATATTTTTGTACGGTTACATCATACTTGTCAGCGATCTGTGAAAATTTAATAGACCTCTAACCATAGTCCAATAATAGACTAGACATCAAACAGACAGCTAATGAACGCCTACATATATACATCTAAAACACAACAAAAAGGCCATCCATCCAAACTACATATACAGCTTTTATTAAGAAAAATAACATTAACAACTTAAGAAAATACAAAATTATAAAAATGCAAAAGAATTAATGACAAAATAAAATATAAATGCATTACACTCAAATATAAATATTATGATAAAAATATGGAATTTAACAACTTAAGATAATAAAAAAATATAAAAATTATATATATATATATATATATAATTTTTTTTTTAATACCTTATGATATTTAAAAGAAATAAATCATACAAATCAAGAGCATGTTATCACACTTAACATAAAAACATTGCAGATAAATGACGATGTAAAAAAAAAAAAAAAAAAAAAAGATTAATCAATTTGTTGGTTTACTTACTTTAAGAAATAAAACAACCAACAGTGAACTCAAAGGAAATGATTAATAATTGTTTTTTTTCTTGTATAAAATGTTTACCAACTGCATTCCTCAAGTACAACTCAAGTACAAGTTGGTCATCACTGCATCTGCAAAATAAGAAAAAACAAATAGCATAAGAAAAGCTTTTTGAGAGAGAACTGAGAGAGAAAGGTCTGAATATGAGGGAACATGAGGGAATTTTTAAAACCCTAAAATAGAATACAGATTGAGGTGGTTAACAATTGCGGACAAAGTTCACTGACATTTTAAAATGACCAGTAAAGGAATTATTTTCTACATTTCTGATTTGCGCTTTAACTTATTAAGTATTGACACCACAATGTTTGATTAATGTGGCACACTTTGAAGACTTTACCTTTCCAGCTTCCTTCTGGCACTGTCTTTGAGATTTGTTCATTCAATTCTGCACAACTTTGACACCTGAATAACACATGCCAATGTCAGGCAGGTAGTATTATATGCGTCAGTGTAAAAGTGTCCAAAATTGTCTGGCACAACTAATTTCATATCAACACAATGATAGCTGCTGTAACTAAAATGTAACCCAGTACACACATTAACCTTAAATGTACATGGAATAATTATTCACCCCTACCGTTTTTATTCAGAATTCAAAACGGCGGAATTACCGCGGGATCTTGCAACAGTGATCTCTACTAACTTTCAAGTCTCGCGTTGCCAGTAGTCCTGTCTCAGTAGGGCTACAATTGTAATTGCATATTTATTTATAAATTGAAAGAGAGTCAAATTATATCGTATAATGTGTATGAATGTTACATTTAACAGCCTGTTGAATGCATGACATCATATTATTAAATGCAATTAAACTTTTGAAACATTTAAATTAGCATTATTTTGGCATAATTAATAATGTTATATTTAATAATGCTATAAAATAATGAAATAAAATATACAAATTTTAGGACTATTTTGGCCATGCTCATTGCTATAGCCAAGCCCTTAAAATTAGACACTGATTGCCTCGATTTCGCTGGTTGGGCTAAAACCAGACTACACATAGCCCATCCAACTCAGAGCTAAATCGTGGCTACATATATATCATGTCATGAAATGACACTGACATCTTAGTAGATATTATTGACATTGCAAACATGATGGTATATCAACCATCTCATGCGCTGCCTGCCAAAAACTACAATGAATCAGATATCAGTAGTGTTGGGTTCGAGTCCACCTAAGTCAAGTCCGAGTCAAGTCCGAGTCTTTTACCAATCGAGTCCGAGGCGAGTCCGAGTCCAAAATGGGCCGAGTCGGACTCAAGTCCGGGGCCGAGTCGGACTCAAGTCCGAGTCCGAGTCGAGTCCGTCCGAGTCCAAGGAAACACTACTGTTTGTCAGTATCTTAACATTGTTATAACCCAAAGGGTTCCCAAACTCGGTCCTGGAGGGCCTGTGTCCTACAGAGTTTAGCTCCAGCCCCAATTAGACACACGTGAACCAGCTAATCAAGCTCTTACTAGGCATACTAGAAACCCCCTGGCAGGTGTGTTGAGGCAAGTTGGAGCTAAACCAAGGACCAGGACTGAGTTTGGTCACCCCTAAATTTTAACCTTTACAAATAGAAAAATGCAATGTCAGTTGAAAGAAAAGCAAACCTCTAGTGGATCTTGCCATTTTGATTTTTGATTTCACAACATCTCATAAGTGTCCATGCTCTGCTTAGCAAACTTAAAGTCATGCAACAGAAGTTATGACTGATCTATGTATTGTGAAACAGGTTTTAGAATGTGAAAAATTATAGGGCCGGACTTGACTTTATTCATCAGTGTAGTAAATGTATAAATTTAAGGGTGGGGGTAAAGGAGTAGGTATCTTGGTGAATGGGACCTTAAGAGCAGAAAACATGTAGCCTCTTGCAGCACCTCTTTTATTTTGGATTGTGTACACTGCTGCCTTAAAATTTTAAGTTCAGTCAACTAAAATAAGTTTAGTTAACTTGAAATGTTAAGTTGTACTAAGTAACAACTCAGATATTTGTGTTTGCTACACTTAATAGATGGGTAAGTAACCCAGCTGCCTTAAAATTTTAAGCTGATTCAACTCAAATATCTAAGTTGTCATGTAGTATAATTTAACATTTCAAGTTGAATAAACTTTTTTTTGAGTTGACTGAACTTAAAATTTTAAGGCAGCCAGGTCACAAATTATTTTAAGTTGACTCAACAAATTGTTTTTTTTTACAGTGTACCTATACTTTCCATAAGTCACAGCAAACTCACACCTGTTTTATTTTTGAATGCATTTATAGTTGTTACGAATCTGGTCGGTGTTCTGCGGACCACTCACCACCAGATGTCGCTCTCACCTTTTCCACACACTCTGACTGTTGCACCACACCCCGGACTACATCTCCCAGTATCCATCGCGCTGATTGTATCTGTCCCCGTGACCTATCAGCAGCTCTATAAAAGCCCCGGACTTTCCCCATGCAAACCACGGAGTATTGTGAGTTGTTGTTGTGTTCTATTGTTAGCTTTCCCTAGTTTCCTTGTTCCCGAGTTCCTAGTTCCCAGTGTTTAGTCCCCTCGCCTGGCCCTTCTCGTCTCGACTGCTCGCCGCCTGCCTACCTGACTCTCGCTCGTGTTTTTGGATTATTCTCTACGTCTCTCCTGTGATATTCCTGCTTGCTCCTGTTTGACCCTGCCTGTCTGACCATGTCTTTGCCTTGTCCATTAAAGAAAAGCTTGCATATGGATCCGCTCGCCTCTCGCCTCTCACTCCCCGTTACAGAATACTCCGTCACATCAGGATCCAGCAGCTTCACCCCCGGACATTCTTTCGATATGGACACTGACAGAATTCTTTGTAGGATCAAGCAAGGACCACGCACACTTGAGCAATACATCTGTGAGTTTTTGGCTATTGCCAACTATTCCACCCTCCCGGACTGTATCCTCATTGAAATATTCTGTGATGGTTTAAATGAGCTGTTAAAAGCGAGACTGAGATGCGAGGGTCCGCGTTCGTCTCTGGCCGTGTTTATGGACTATGCTTTGTTGTGCGTGAGCTCTCCGTTTACCGTGGGTGTCGCGGAGGAGGAGCGCGACGCCACGGAACCGCTGACCGCCTGGATCGCGCGGGAAATGGCGGCCGTGTCGGAGCGCGCCCGAGCAATGGCGGCGACAACGCTGCCCGTTCACAAAATGGCGGCCGCGCCGGAGCGCGTACCCTGGCGGCGACAATAGAGCCCGTGCACAAGATGGTGGCGACAATAGAGCCCGTGCACAAGATGGCGGCGACGGCGGAGCCCGTTCACAAAATGGTGGCGGAAACGGAGCTTCGTCACGTCACAGCTGCCATACCCGAGCCATGTAGAGTTGCAGCTGTGTTTCCTGAGTCAAGTCAAGTTTCCAAGTCAAGCCAAGTTGCAGCTGTGTTTCCTGAGTCAAGTCAAGTTTCAGAGTCAAGCCAAGTTGCAGCTGTGTTTCCTGAGTCAAGTCAAGTTTCCAAGTCAAGTCAAGTTGCAGCTGCATTTCCCGAGTCAAGTCAAGTTTCCAGGTCAAGTCAAGCTATGGCTGCTGTTCCAGGGTCAAGTCAAGCTACGGTCGTCGTTCCTGTGTCACGTCAGGTTAAAGCTGTGTTTCCTGTGTCAAGTCAAGTCAGAGCTATCGCCCCTGTCTCAAGTCAAGTTACAGCCATCTTTCCTGAGCCAAGCACTGTCAAGATGGCCATCACACCAGAGCCACTGCACAAGATGGCCGCCCAGAGTCAGGTCACGTCACGTCTGACCACCCAGAGTCAGGTCACGTCACGTCTGACCGCCCAGAGTCAGGTCACGTCACGTCACGTCTGACCGCCCAGAGTCAGGTCACGTCTCGTCTGACCGCCCAGAGCCTTGTCACATCCTGTCTGCCAGTGTGATGGCGATCACTATTCTCAGTATGTGGGCTGCACACTACACTCCGGAGGTCACGTCTGGTCTCAAGTCTGCTCCAGGGGTCCCGTCTGGTCCCAAGTCTGCCCCAGAGGTTCTGTCTGGTCTCAAGTCTGCTTCAGAGCTCCCGTCTGGTCCCAAGTCTGCCCCAGAGGTCCCGTCTGGTTTCAAGTCTGCCCCAGAGGTCCCGTCTGGTTTCAAGTCTGCCCCAGAGGTCCTGTCTGGTCTCAAGTCTACCTCAGAGCTCCCGTCTGGTCCCAAGTCTGCCCCAGAGGTCCCGTCTGGTTTCAAGTCTGCCCCAGAGGTCCCGTCTGACCACGAGTCAGCTCCAGAGGCCTTCCCTGTCGGAGAAGCCTCCTGAGGTGTCAGCTTCGGCTGTGGATCCTCCTAGGGAGGCGGCCTCCTGCTCTGCCTCCGGCTCCACCCTGGAGGGCTCCTGCTCCGCCTCCGGCTCCACCCTGGAGGGCTCCTGCTCCGCCTCCAGCTCCGCCCTGGAGGGCTCCTGCTCTGTCGGTCCTGCCTCAATCACCGGGCCCTCCACATGGACCTGGTCCTCCAGCCCTCGCCCTGTCTCGCTCCCGCCCCACCGCTCCCCTGGACTGTTGTTCCCTTCGAGCGTCTGGAAGCCGATCCTTGGGGGGGGGGGCTATGTTACGAATCTGGTCGGTGTTCTGCGGACCACTCACCACCAGATGTCGCTCTCACCTTTTCCACACACTCTGACTGTTGCACCACACCCCGGACTACATCTCCCAGTATCCATCGTGCTGATTGTATCTGTCCCCGTGACCTATCAGCAGCTCTATAAAAGCCCCGGACTTTCCCCATGCAAACCACGGAGTATTGTGAGTTATTGTTGTGTTCTATTGTTAGCTTTCCCTAGTTTCCTTGTTCCCGAGTTCCTAGTTCCCAGTGTTTAGTCCCCTCGCCTGGCCCTTCTCGTCTCGACTGCTCGCCGCCTGCCTACCTGACTCTCGCTCGTGTTTTTGGATTATTCTCTACGTCTCTCCTGTGATATTCCTGTTTGCTCCTGTTTGACCCTGCCTGTCTGACCATGTCTTTGCCTTGTCCATTAAATAAAAGCTTGCATATGGATCCGCTCGCCTCTCGCCTCTCACTCCCCGTTACAATAGTTACATTAATTACAATAAATTACATTATATAAGGAATAATTGATGATGGGCCATTTAATTATTAGAAAATCATGCACACCCAAGGTGGTTTTGGACCCATAAAAACTGTTGGTGCAAAGATGTTAGAAAAATTATTTTTCTTTCAAGCTAGAAACTGCCACCATGTTTAAATAATAATAATTTCAATACAGAAAAAACTAATCAATCAATGTGAGTAAAACATTCTCGAGCTCAAGGCAAGTAAACACTCCAAGTATTACTTACAAGCAAAAGTGTTAATACATATATTAATCAAAAATACAAATGAAATAATATTTTTTAAAATAGAATCTTTTTTTAAAATAGAATTGTAGGGTTTTTTGTAAGTTTTTTTCTTTTATGTAGGTCTATATAAAGGCTATTACAGAAATAGACTACAGACATTTCATGAAGTAATAAATGTTAAAATAAAACACTGCAAAATCTTCACTGTATACATTAAATATAATTATTATTACAGTTAATAAGTGATTCAGTCAAGAACAGTGAGTGATTTTCTCTTTTTCTTTTTCTTCTTCTGTTATTCGATTAATATTTATGACGCGATCGGCTGCTGCAGGTTTACGCTGCTGTCGCTTTGATCTGATGCACAGATCAAATATTCAAATCGCGTTCTGTGATCGCGCTTTGAGTGTGTGCGCACTAGTGATGCGCGGATGGCGGTTATATCCGCGGGCCGGGTGGGTCGGGTAATAAAAAAAATGCATTCTGATTATTTGCGGTGGGTCGCGGGTGGATGAGATGAATCAATAATGATGCAAATATTAACTGCATGTTCTAAAATATGAACCCGTTCTAAATACTTTTTTCAGGCAAACGATTTCATTTTTGTGTGTGTGTCTGTGTGTTCACCTGTTCGAGAAGTTGTGACAGAAAAAAAGACATTCCAGGTCAAGTTTGAAGGGAGTTACGCCTGTTAATGCTATTGAGTAGGGTAATATTTAGTGGTGTAGTGCAGTACCTGCGGATACCCATTTTTTAATCCGTCGGCTTTGCGTATACCCACTTCTAAATGCCCTCTGATGCGCATCATTCAGTACCCAAAATCATGACAGGCCTCCATTTCTAATTCAATCGTATGTGAATAAATGCAAATATTCGCTCAAAACACATAGTAAAGACGGTAGGAAATGTGGCGCCGGCTTCCTTTTAAATATGTTTGATGATTGCGCCTGACATGCGCCCGCGCCCGCGCCCGCTCCGTCCGCGCCAGCATCAGATTTGCCGAGTAGTAAAATTAACAATTATTATTGATTACTAATTTGAATCAGTACATTATAACGAAAACAATACCTTAAAAATGAAAAGAATTAGATTTTTATGATCTGAAATTTCTTAAACTAGGTGAACCCCTGTAATCTTTTGTCCAGGGATCCAGTAGACGTTCAAACACCCAACTGATTTCATCAGAGATTGCGGAGAGTCACGTCCAGATGTCAGTTAACGTTATTCTTTTTAGCATGGCTTTGTCTTAAAAGCACGAGTGATTAAGCTTATATAACTGTGCAGCGATGTGCAGATCAGCTGAATCAATCTGCTGTTAAAAATGAACCATCCATTCATCATATCATCATGCAAAACTAAGAATTATAATAATCGTGAACGACGATCGGGTGCGGGTCGGGTGCGGTTATCTAAATCAGAGAAAAATGTAGGTGCGGGTGGGTGGCGGGCGGATAATTTATTTGAAGCTGCGGATTCGGGTGACGTTTGAGCTCATCCGCCCATCTTTAGTGCGCACATAAACCTGTCGGCTTTCAAGTAGCCTACTGGACAAGACTTTCGTGAAAATGCATCGAGTCAGCGACATTTCCGTCAACTGTCTCTGGACTCGGACGGACTCGGGATATTTTCCGAGTCCGAAAGGCTTGAGTCCGAGTCAAGTCCGAGTAAAAATGCATCCGAGTCCGTGACAAGTCCGAGTCGCCTAGAAATTGTACTCGAGACCGGACTCGAGTCCGAGTAGGAGTCCGAGTACCCCAACTCTACAGGTTTAGGTTTACTTAAGACGAAACCGACTTCATTTACATAAATAGTCCCTAAGACGAGCATATGTGTAGCAGTAACAGACCCTATAAGAAGCGAAAGAGAACTCTGCATTCACACACTGACTGAGAGGCGCGTTCTGTGAGCGCGCTTTGAGTGTATGCGCGCATAAACCCGTCGGCTTTCAAGTAGCTACTGGACAAGACTTAAAAACACATACAACTACTGAATATCACTTTCGTGATAATGCATCAAGTCTCGGCATATTTTCAGAGTCCGAAAGGCTCGAGTCCGAGTCAAGTCCGAGTAAAAATGCATTCGAGTCCGTGACAAGTCCGAGTCGCCTAGAAATTGTACTCGAGTCCGAGTACCCCAACTCTACTGAACAGTTGGGAGAAATACTGATGCGCCAAAATATTTGATCTGTGCGTCAGATCTTAAAGCGACAGCAGCGTAAACCTGCAGCCACCGACCACGTCATAAATATTAATCAAATAACAAAAAAAAAAGAGAAAATCTCTCACTTTTCTTGACTGAATCACTTAACTTTAATAAGAAGTCTTTAATGTATACAGTGAAGATTTTGCGGTGTTTTATTTTAACATTTATTAAGAAATATCTGTAGAAGTCTATTTCTGTAATAGCCTTTAGATAGACCTACCTAAAAAATAAATAAATAAATAAATAAATAAATAAATCAATCAATCAATAAATAATAAAAAAAATATCTTTTAAAAAAGATTCTGTTTTTAAAAAAAATATTATTTCATTTGTATTTTAGATTAATATATTTATTTATCCTAAGTAATAGGCCTACTTGGAGTGTTTACTTTCCTTCAGTAAGCTTGAGAATGTTTTAATTACATTAGTTGATTAGTTTTTGCTGTATTAAAATTATTATTATTTTTTAAACATGGTGGCAGTTTCTAGCTTAAAAAAATAAATAAAAATAAAAAATTGGTAACATCTTTGCAGCAATTGTTTTAATGGGTTCAAAACCACCTTGTGTGTGCATGATTTTCTAATAATTCAATGGCACATCATAAATTTTTCTTTATATAAAGTAATTTATTGTAATTAATGTAACTATAAATGCATTCAAAAATAAAACAGGTGTGAGTTTGCTGTGACTTATGGAAAGTATATGTAGGGCTTTACACAGTGTGTGTCATTGTAAAGACTAGGTTTATCCCTCACAGCCTCATTTTCATCCAAGAAAAAAAAAGTCATATAAAACATAAGACTCTGGGACGCCTCCCTTGCCAGATAAATCTAGAAATCAGCTTATCTAGACGAGAGAACACAGATACCGGGAGGGACAATGGAAGGGTCTGGAAAAAGAATAAAAGTCGTGGTAGTATATTCATTCTAACAGCTTCAATTCTTCCAGATAAAGAATAAGGTAATATACTCCATCTCTTTAAATCTGAATTAATTTTTTCTAGTAACTTTGAGTAATTCCTATCATATAATTTATTTAAATCAGAGGGTATAACCACACCTAAGTACTTAATCCCCTCTTTAGGCCATCTGAAAGAGAAGGAGGACTTTATCTGCATTGTAATAAGTATATTCATGACTAGAGCTTCAGTTTTCCCAACATTAATTTTATAACCTGAATATTTACTAAATTGATTGATACACTCCATTAGTGCAGGGACAGAATGTAGGGGATCAGAAATGTAGACAATTATGTCATCAGTGTATAATGACACTTTATGTATCTCTCTTTCTACTCTTATTCCCTGAATTTCAGGATTACACCTAATTATTTCTGCCAGTGGCTCTATGCGAAAGGCAAAAAGGATAGGAGATAGTGGGCATCCCTGTCTCATTCCCCTCTCAAATGTAAAAGCTTGAGACATACACCATTAACTCTGACTATAACTTGTGGGGCAGAGTACAGAAGCCTAATCCACTGAATAAAATTAGGACCAAATCCAATTTTTTTTTCAGCACTGTAAGCAGAAAAGACCATGACACACGGTCAAAAGCCTTCTCAGCACCCAGTGCCATACATGGTTCAGCAAATCTGTGTTTTAAAGTGAAATTGTAATCTAACATATCATCACTCTCATCCATTACATCCATCACTGACCAAATATTTCTAATTACCCAGTTTTCATAAAATAGAGATTTGTTATTCCAGATAGGAGTATTGTGAGGTGTAAAATTGTGTGTGTGCCAATTTCCATCATAATAAGACTTGTTGGTGGAATGCTGATAACTTCACAGGAAGTTTGGGTAAATCAAATTCACATCTGAGAAGAAAGTGAATACCAGCCAATTTACAAAACAAAGCTGAAGGCACTGACCGTGTTAACTGATGAACAACTTCCGGTTTCAGGTCCTCCGAACCAGATGTGATGAAACGAACGCAGCAGATTCACCGAATCTGAAAGAACAAACTGACGAAACCCTCAAAAGAGCTGATCTGTACTATGACTGAAATGTTTGATATATCGCCCATGTGTACATGTATGTTTATATTAATGCTGCATTATTTAATTTGTTTCATCTGTATGCATTAGAAATCATTTTAAACTGTAATACACAAGATTTAGGATAATAAAACTTTACATTTGTTAAACAATGCTAAGCTGTTTACATTTACTATCACATGTGTGTATAAACACACTGAATTCATAAAAGCTGTTGGTTTTGAAGTGTTTTCATTTATGAATTACTGTTAGAAATATAAGCAGAGCTGATCATACAGCAGTAAATCTTATTCTGTTTAAAATCAGTGTAGTATTTCCACAAGAAGTGAATTCACTGACAAATCTGCAGCAGATTTCTCTGATTTACAGGATCATTTCTGAAATACTTTCTGAAAGTTTTTATTGTACATCTGATGATTGTTTCTGTATTTTTACTGATGAATCCTCATAAAGATCAGGTGCTGAAACCTCGAAACCTTCAACATCAACATCAACATCAACATCACTGCTGATACAGAAGACTTTAGTTTGAGATCCTCACTGCCTTTGTTCTTCCTGTTCACAAACACTTTAACACTTCTGCAGTGATTTCATTTACAGTTTCTGGTATTTGTAAGTAATTCACTTAATCAAAAGTATTTAAAGTCAAAATATCTGTTGTTTGATAGTTTTATAAGATATAAGTGCTAAATCAGAACCTGTATGTTCCTTGTTTTCTTTCTCTTGTCTGTAGAACATGAAATATTTTTGAAGAAAGTTGGAAACCAATCAAAGACACTGAGACTTTTCTCAAAATATTTTAATACTTGCAAGTGAACTTTTCAAACAAAGTAGTTGTTTTTAACTGTATATGTCGCATTTTATTTACATGCAAATATAAATGGGGTAAAAAAGACAAATGTATTTGACCATCTAGAGGAGACTGAAAGACACAAATGCTGTTAACTGATGAAAATGTTTAGTTGGTCTGAACTGATGAAGGAGAGACTCCATCCACAGAACAAACACAATATACTGGATATCTGTACATTAACAACACACACACACATAACTAACCTAATATAAAAATAAAATAGAATAACAATGTGTATAAAATATGAGAAAACAAATGTTTTATGTAACATGGAAATTTCACATTATAGACTTGTTTTATCATTTCTTTTCATACATTTAAGTGCTGCATTTATGATTAGAAACATTTGAATCATTATGGATGATTTTAATACAAATATTATTAAACTGAAGAGCCAGACAGACTCATCTGAGCTTCTTCCTCCTCTGTTCCAGCTTTAAATTAAACAAAATGATCACTTGAATACTAAAGCAACATTAATCATTCAATATCACATGTTTCTAACACACATGCTGCATTATTTCATTGTAAAGTCTGAGTCTCTTCACCTGTATGGATCACATTCACACATTTATCACACATTTCTTTCTCCTCATAGACACAGTAGTGAAGCTCTTCTGTGGATCCTCACCTGATGTTTACTGCTCCTCTCAAGACGACTTCAAATTATGACATACAGCATTTATCATCTTTTGGTGATTAAACTCCAGATATTTCTTACAATTGAACTACCAGGGACTTTTGGTGATGGATCTGTATCTACACTGTAAGGTGGAACAGAAGAGAAGATAATCCTTTCCCCATTTGTGTTCAACATTTTTATCAACTTTACATTTCATTCTGACACAAACCCTTTGAAATAAAGCTTGATGATAGTTTGATAAACTTTTTTGACAAATATTTGAAAGTATATATTTGTTCAAATGAATCTCTTTAATATCAGAAAGTGAA
Organism: Cirrhinus mrigala; assembly: GCA_036247105.1. Taxonomy (NCBI): domain Eukaryota; kingdom Metazoa; phylum Chordata; class Actinopteri; order Cypriniformes; family Cyprinidae; genus Cirrhinus; species Cirrhinus mrigala. The sequence continues at coordinate 1,440,630 of JAMKFB010000850.1, forward strand.
GTTTGCTCACCTCAGTTTACAGTTTGAGTCTCGTAGCACATCAATGAGCTGCTGCTTTGAGTCTCCAATCTTATTGTTTCTCAGATCAAGCTCTTTTAGAAACTGCAGTGCTTTTGTGTTTTGTGTCAAAGACTGAGTTAAAGAAGAAACATCTGTAATTCCACAGTCAGAAAGACTAGAAAGAGACAAACAGAGGAAGATCATCTTACAAACAAATCATTAAGATGAAGAATTTTTCACAAATATAATGTGAACTCAGACTCATCATGAGATTTTGAGTATAAAGTGTTTTGGTTTAAACTGTTGAAGTGATTTTAATCATATTCATTCTTGTATGTGAATGTTACTGACCTCAATCTCTCCAGTTTACAGTGTGAATCCTTCAGTACGTCACATAAGTGATTCACTCCTGTGTTTTTTATTTGATTCACACTCAGGTCCAGTTCTCTCAGGTGTGATGGGTTTGATTTCAGAGCTGAAGTCAGGATGAGACACTGTTCCTCTGTAATACTGCATCCACACAGACTGAAAACAGAAAGAAAAAAGACAATGAATCAGACAAGTGTCAAGTTCATGTGAGTAAATTCATCATGTGTTAACACCATACAGTGTAATAATTAAAACACTGAAAACTTTATATGACCATAAACAAGAACAGAAAAAAAGGATTAACAAAGTAGATTAAGATATAGGATCAACTATAGAACTACTTAAAAATATCATTAAAAATGTGAAAATTTAGTTTAAAATTCTGTTTATGAATTACAATTTACCTAAAGACATTTTAAGAGTAATTTATCATCACTAAACACTTTTTGCAACTGTTACACTTTATTGTACAGTATGTCTGAATGAATGCAAAAAAAAAAAAAAAAAATGGCAGGATTTAATTTGGTCCATTAACAATTCATTGTATAGCTGTCATTTAAGTTATTTAGATGAAAGATCAGAAGGGCACATAAATTAGAAATACATTATGTGCTTGGATAAATCATTTAATCACTGCAATATTCCATAAAAATGTAACTGTCAACTTTAATTTCATGGTGACTTCATGAAAATAAACAGTGAACTTTAATCTCACTGTCACTGCTGTACAGTATAATGATACTAACTCTAGTTTCTCCAGCTTGAATTGTGTGTTCATCAGTAGATCACTGAGGTTTTTCACTCCAGAGTCTCCTAGTTTATTCAAGCTCAGGTTCAGTTCTCTCAGGTGTGATGGGTTTGATTTCAGAGCTGAAGTCAGGATGAGACACTGTTTCTCTGTAATACTGCAATAAAACAGACTGAAGACAGAAAGAGAAAAGACCATCAATCAGACAAGTGTCAAGTTCATGTGAGTAAATTCATCATGTCTTAACATCATACAGTGCAATAATTAAAACATTGAAAACTTTATATGACCATAAACAAGAACAGAAAAAAAGACTAACAAAGTAGATTAAGATCTAGAATCAACTATAGAACTACTTAAAAATAATATTAAAAATGTCAAAATTTTGTTTAAAATTCTGTTTCTGAATTACAATTTACCTAAAGACATTTTAAGAGTAATTTATCAACAATAAACACTTTTTTGCAACTGTTACACTAAAAATTATGGCAGGATTTAATTTGGTCCATTAACAGTTAATTGTATTGCTGTCATTTAAGTAATTCAGATGAAAGATCAGAAGGGCACATAAATTAGAAATACATTATGTGCACGGATAAATCATTTAATCACTGCAGTATTCCATAAAAATGTAACTGTCAACTTTAATTTCATGGTGACTTCATGAAAGTAAACGGTGAACTTTAATCTCACTGTCACTGCTGTACAGTATAATGATACTAACTGTAGTTTCTCCAGCTTGAATTGTGTGTTCATCAGTAGATCACTGAGGTTTTTCACTCCAGAGTCTCCTAGTTTATTCCAGCTCAGGTTCAGTTCTCTCAGGTGTGATGGGTTTGATTTCAGAGCTGAAGTCAGGATGAGACACTGTTTCTCTGTAATTCTGCATCTACACAGACTGAAGACAGAAAGAGAAGAGACAATGAATCAGACATGTTGTTCATGTGTGAGTTAAATTAATCACTTTAAAATAACATTAATGTAAATGTAAAAATGTAACAAATCAAGAAAATTCTGTTCATAAATCCAAATTTACTTTAAGACATTTTAAGGTTGTAGTTTACAGTCAAATACAACATTTTGTGATCATATTTTGTTCTTATTGTGATGCATGTCTGAGTGAAACAACTTTTTTGAACAAGAAAAAATGCAGGTCAGGAATTCATTTTTGATGAGAAGCTGGATAATTGTTGTTTGCTATTGCTGTGATCTCATGTGACTGACAGGTTTTCACACCCTCACGTCATCAGACTAGAGAAGAAATGTTTTTGTGAGGGGAAATTTATTTCATTATCAAGATCACAAGGGTACATTAATAATAGGGTACATTGAAAATAATATGTACCCGTAAAAATAAACCATAACAAGCACCGAAATATTGTCAGAAATCTTTAATCTCACTGTCACTGCTGTACAGTATAATGATACTAACTGTACTTTCTCCAGCTTGAATTGTGGGTTCATCAGTAGATCACTGAGGTTTTTCACTCCAGAGTCTCCTAGTTTATTCCAGCTCAGGTCCAGTTCTCTCAGGTGTGATGGGTTTGATTTCAGAGCTGAAGTCACAGCAGAACAACCTTCATCTGTCATTTCACACCATCTTACCCTGCATTGAGAGAAAGATTGAAGATAGAAGAAAACGGTTTAATAAAGTGAAAATGTCTTCATAAAATGAAACAGAGGAAGAGTGTCTGAATACCTTTGGATCATTTTTTAAAGGGGTCATCGGATGCTAAGTTGACTTTTACATGTTGTTTGAACATTAATGTGTGTTGGCAGTGTATGTACAAATCTACCCTATAATGATAAAAATCCATGGAGTGATTTTTAATTAATCTGTAAAAATAATATTCCCTTTTTCAAATCGAGCCGTTCTCAGATGCCTGTCGTTGTGGCGTCACACCAACAGAGGACACGCCCACAATAGTTGATTGACATGAGCGTTTTACCTCAGATCAGCAGTAACAGTCTGTCCTCTGTTTCAATGCCGGAGCAGGGATGTAAGTTAGACAAGAATATCTCAGATTGAGTGATTGAGGTGTTGTGTTGCTGGATGTAATAATGAACATAGTGGTCGTCATTTACTCCCGACATCTGAGCCGCTGAAGATGTAGTGGATTATGTTTGTTTGTGAAGGGAATGCGCCTCCCGATCTACATATATTCGTCTATGTTCACGCAAATCATTCGTGATCCAGCTTCACTTACAGCAGAAGTGAGTATAAGGGTTTTTTTTTAATGAATGTTTGCGATCACCTTTCCTAATAATGTGCTAGTTAGCAAGTTTGCGGCTAAATGCGGCTAAAGTAAACAGACTCATCACATCACAGAGAGAAGAGAGGGGCGGGGCGAGCAGAGCTCATTTGCATTTAAAGCACCCTCGACCAGAATGAGATGAGTTTTGCAGAGCTGATTTTGGCAAGGTAAAAAGGGTGTTGTTTTACACAACCACTGAGAATTTTTAACCAAAGCATTTTCATTAAGACCCTAAAGAATCATACCAACTTGTGGAAAATGGGCATCCGATGACCCCTTTAACTAAATAAATTTGGATAAAAATAAAGTTCATTTAATCAAATAATTGACACTTCTCATGGTTTATGTACAATTTGTCCTGATTCTTCATAGAAATACAAAGAATTTTTAATTCCCAAACATTAAATGTTTGTGTATTTTTGGTATTTTGTGGACAGAAACACTTAATACAACTTTCAAATGTTTAGACCACACAACAACTTACTTTCCAAGTCTCCATTACACAAAAATATACAGTATAGAATATAGACAGATTAACTATACAAAAACATATGAATATACACAAAAATATACAAATATATATTGTGCAATAAACAAGGTAACAGTCAGTGATGGTAATGGGAAATTAGTTTTTAAAGGGTCATGAAACCCCAGAATACTTTTTTTCTGAGATTTTAGCAGAGGTGTTTGTGTTTCACATCATAGAAGACAGTGTTAGCATCTGTTCATTTTAATTGTTGGAGAAAAGTGGCTCATTTTGAGCTTTTTGTACAATTTTTGGCTTCCAGGTTCAAAATCTACATCGTGTTGATGTCACAGTTTGTGACACAGTTGTGATCGTCATAGTTTGTGACGTGATGAAGGACTATAGTACTTCAATGACACCTTGGTGTCTCATAATTATTCATGAGACTGTGTGTTCTTATCCATTTAGAAGACGCTTTGCTTCATTATTCACAACAGCATGTGTGACAGACACTTCAGACTGTGAGATTGTGTACATTAACTGTGAGAAACGTTCATGGATCGAAGGAGAATGTTTGTTTTTGCTTTGTAAGAGTTTGGTACAAATGTGATTCATTCAGTGAGTGTAACCGGTTTCACAGCTCCTTGATGCAACCCATCAAAATAAGTTATAAAAGTTATTAGAGATGGAATTTCTGTGCTTGATTTCATACTCCTGTACATCTCCCAGACAGCAGAAGTGTGAAGAGGCTGTGTTGTGGATGTGTATTGTCCCTGATGATGTTGTGGGTCCTCATGATGACCCTAGTGCTGTAAATATCCTGAAGTGATAGGAAGGTTACTCCACAAATGAACTGTGCACTTTTTAACAGTGTTGGTCAAGCTACTTGGAAAATGTAGTGAGCTAAGCTAACAGTTACTCTTCATTAAATGAAGCGTCACTACACTAAAGATATCCTCCTGGGAAATGTAGCAAGCTAAGCTACAGTAACATGGCAAAAACAGTACTACATCCAAGCTGTTTTTAAAATGTAATGTTTTATATTGAACCAACTTCATTTCAAGTCAATGCTCTCAGTATCAGTATCATGTACAGGGCTGGATTTACCTCATATTATGACACAGGCAAAATAAATCTACTTTTTCAGAATTTTTTTCAGTATTGTGGCTTTATTGTATACAGATACATTTATATAAATGGTAACACTTCACAATAAGGTTCATTAGTTAACATTAGTTAACTAGTATAGTCAACATGAACTAAGAATGATCAATACTTCTACAGCATTTATTAATCTTAACGTTAATTTCAACATTTACTAACCCATTATTAAAACCAAAAGTTGTTAACATTAATGCACTGTGAATTAACATGAACTACCAATGAACAACTACATTTTCATTAATTTACAGTACATTAACAAAGATTAATAAATACTGTAATAAATGTATTGTTCATTGCTTGCTCATTTTAGTTAATACATTAACCAGACCTTCCAGTTTTTCGTGATTCCGCGATCGCTGAATCCAACACAAAATCAGCAACATGTCGCATTTTTTTGTGATCCTGCATAATTTCCATTTCACCGCAAAATAATCCCAAAAATGAAGGCCTCACAAAATTTTTTTTTAAATAAAATAAATAAAAAAAAACCTACTAAATTATAATTATTAACTGAATACCAAATTTTACTTAAGATGTAATGTATTATTTTCAACATACAGATATGCGCACGTGATTGGTGTGTGTGAAACGGTGAACACAAAACTTTCGCTGGAGTCTGCCACTGGATCGGCAAAGCAATTTTGCTGAAGCATTGGCTCTGATCTGCAGGGGCGTAGCACCAAATTCTGGGCCCTTTGCACAAGCAGTGGCCATGGGCCCCCGTAAGCTCGAGGTTCACAACTACCTACAACTAACCTTACTACTAATCTAAGAACTCTTATATGTATAACAAAAAAGCCTATCATGCATTTACCCAAAATATTAGCATTTACATTAGTTAACAACATTTATTGTGATCTTAAAATTATATTTAAAGGAAAATAAAATTTCACTCCTCAGGGGCCCTCCCCCCACTTGGGGCCCTGGTAATTTAGTCCCACTTTTCACCCAACTACGACGCCCCTGCTGATCTGTCATATAGCCTATCAGGGCTTAAATGGATCGCAGTCGATCCGTGTTAAGTACGGACCACGTCAAGACTCCACCATTCGTCATGTGATTTTTGCAAGTTAATTTGCGAATTTACACGTTCAAGCTATTTAAAACCAAAAGAAGAAACAAAATGGAACTCGATTCGTTACTTGCGCGCTGTTCTCCCATACAACTGATGCGCACACAAGCACAGAGACAGAGCGGCAGACCGAGTTGATTCCTCTTTCACCTCTCCCTGCATTTAAGATGCATACACATGGGCGTTTGCGGTTAGGTCGCAATACTGGAAGTACTTCTGTTTTAAACCATGAAGGCAAGCCAATGGATATCAAACTTTGCGCAATAGTTATGCCGGTGAACGTCTTAACTTCAGTTTTAACCTTACAATTCACTATACAGAAAGTGAAAAAAATAATAATAATAATAGTAACTGACGGAGTTTTCTAACGCTGCATTCACTGCGCATATTCTCTCAGAGACAAATCTACTTCAGCGTGCTGATACCGGTATATAACTTTCTAATAATAATTGTAATAATTGTAATTCCCCTTCAGTCGTTCTCTACGACGTTACGTCATAACTGACGTATTTGGGGTCTCCCTTGGGAGGCCAATCACCTCTGAGTTAACTGGAAAAAGCCAATGAAAATTGGCGAGTGGATTTTGCATGCCAAGCCACTCCCCCGTATGCATCCACTCATTCAGATTTCTGCTTCGGAGCTTCACCCGCAAGCTGACTGGAAACTCATCGTTGGATTCACTGGATGCTGCGTAGCAGGCTGTATCTCTGCACCGGTAAATTTGTATTACAGCGAAGAACCCCTCTTGAATGCAGGCTTGTGCCACGGTCCTTCCCTGGGCAAACCAGCAATAAAAGAGCAATTTTCCAACAAAGCACGGTTGTTGAGAGCATCTTTTTCAAGACGCATCTCCGATCGTGTGTTTTTAGGGAGCGATAGTTTCCTTACTTCCTCATGATGGACACAATCGCTGTCTCATAGATCTGGGTTGTAAACAATGCACGTTGAGATGGCGTTTGTGGATGGGTTATGCCCGCGCTCGTGGGCAGACCCATTATTACGCTTGGTCATAGCTTACATTTGTTATGTGGGCTACCTTTGCGCTCTACCCTTTCCGGTTTCGCGGGTCGCTGACTCCCGAGGCTGCATTGGCTAGAAGCATGGGAGACCTGAGGATTACAGTCTGGGTTGCTCCGTCGGGTTAGCCCCCGCAGAGGTCCGGCTCCTCTTAGCATATTACCGTCGAGTTTCTGAACGCTGATGCCGGTTCGCCTTACCACGACCCCTGCGTCTCGTTTAGCGCTCATGAGGACGTTAAGATGTCTATCGCCGCATCAGCGGAGCGGTTTGTCTTCTGACGCAGAGGACTTGGCTGAGCGGCCGCGACGATCAGGCCGGAGGTTGGGTTCCTGCCTTCCCTGGCCATTCTATATGCTGATTGGTTTTCAGCGACGGACGCTCTTGCTGCGCCCTCCCTGGTACCTTTCTTCCCGGAGGTTCAGGAAGAGCTTAACTACGTGTTCGGCTTTTTCCCTGCACTCTCCTCACGGGCAGGGGGTGGCCCGGAGCACGTTGACAGCCTCTGGTGGAGTGTGCGGTTGCGGTGCAAAATGCCGTGCTGTCCGTGTTTCCCTCCTAGCTTGTAAGCACTGCTAGTCTTGGCTGCTCACACGCTGCAGGCCTTGCCACCTCCGCTCTGCACACCATGGCCCTCCTGCATTATATAGGCCATGATTTTGACGTGCACGAGGATAGTTCTGACTTGAGGTTGAGGCAGGAACTGCATACGGTGATTGTAGATCTCGATGCGGTCCCTCGGTCAGATGATGTCCTCGGTCAGCCTGTCTCCTCTCGTGTATTGAGGTAACATCAGGTAATTGCGGGAGGTCAGCTCGGTGTCAGCTTGCTGCGCCATTCCTTTTGGATCCGTGCGCTTTTTCCCAGTTGTTCCCTTATGTGAACTCTGGGTCCTCCTGGCCCCCACAGTTCGGATTAGGATGGAGTTTTCTGGACTGTGTCCGGTAGGGGCTTCCTTCACCCCTCCCGGTCGTGGCATCAAGTCTTAGTCCATGGATTCTTCCATGTTCCCCTACCATGTTTTCCAGTCTTCTCCACACGACTTCATCCTTGTCATCGTGCTCCGCCCCCCCAACGGTTGCTTCAGATATCTGGCACCCCTGGTGGGCCCGTTATCTGACTTACAGGATGTTGGGAAGGTTACGTGTTGAGATTGATCTGTGCTGATACACTTGCCTGTTAGCATTTGTTTCTCAATCACTTAACGCAGTTCAGTATTGTGGCATTTTCCAGAGCAGACCCCAAATATGTCAGTTATGACGTAACGTCGTAGAGAACGACTGAAGGGGAACGTCTCGGTTACATCTGTAACCCTCGTTCCCTGAAGGAGGGAACGGAGATGTTACGTCCTCTTGCCACAATCCTGGACTGTGCTGGGGTGCTCGGTTTCGGCTCAGCTCCTCAGCCTAAATCTGAATGAGTGGATGCACGCCGCCATCTTATATACCCGTATGTACGGGGGAGTGGCTTGGCATGCAAAATCCACTCACCAATTTTCATTGGCCCTTTCCAGTTAACTCAGAGGTGATTGGCCTCCCAAGGGAGACCCCAAATACGTCAGTTATGACGTAACGTCTCCGTTCCCTCCTTCAGGGAAAGAGGGTTACAGATGTAACCGAGACGTTTCAGGCCTATAATCCCCCTGGTCAATGAGAATATTTTCAAACCGTAACCGGTCCGTGGTGTAAAAGAGGTTGGAGACCCCTGCTGTAAGCCTACTGTAGTTTTTTAAAATTCATGAAACAACAGTAGCAGCAGCAGCAGCAAAAATAATAGCTTTTATCTACCTTCATATTGTACTTATTTGTCCTGTTGTCATTTGCTTCTTAGCAAAATAACGTCTTACATTTTGTTTGTTCTTTGTGTCATGTAAGACTATTGTGTATCTAACATAATACAATCTGGTAAATATGCAATCATAATTATTAAAAAAAAACATCGCAAATTTTGCGCAACTATTTGGAAATTACCACGACAAAATCAGACATTTGGATCGCAAAATTCACTAAAAAAATTCGCGAAATCCTGGAGGGACTGATTAGCTAACATGAACTAATGAAATCTTATTATATAGTGTTACCATATAAATGTATAGGCCTACAGATTTATTTACATCATTGCATGTGTTATTATATTATTAACATTTCTCCAAAATCAAGTTCAAGTACCAAGTTTTTGAGCAGCAAATGTTTTTTTTTCCATCATTACCGCCACATCAGAGGCAGTACTTGCATTGAATTTTTGTTTTCATGAACTTTTGTTTCTGTCACTATGTGGGCGCTGTATTTATTCAGTCAACAGTTCTTTATTTACATTCAGACTGCAAACAAGCTGAGATGCTCCAAACTGAGAGGTGGGAGGAATAATGAGGTTTGACTGACACTTTGAGGAGCCAAAGGAGTTCAAGGTTTAGTGGCGGTGGCATCAATTACTGATCCAGGATCAGTGATCCTTAGCATTTATTTTTCCGATTTGTGCTTAAACCTCAGAAATGCTTTGGAAAATGTAGCTTTTGTTGACGCTACCATTTTACTTGATCAAAAAAAAAAGCTTTGCTACTGAAAAGCTTTGAGATTCAGAAAACATTGACACTAACACCATGCTATTGAGAAATGCAGTTAAACTAGTAGCCCAACACTGCTTTTTAATCATGTGCTGGAGAGCTTTCCTGTCCTGAACTGTGCAACTTCCATACCACTTTCACCTGTACATCTGTAAAAGTTGCTGAGGATTTTGCTTCCCATGCCAAATTTCCTCAGCCTTCTTAAGAAAATACAGTCACTGCTGGGACTTCCTTACAAGCTGCTGAGTGTCACGAGACCAACACTCTTAAAAATAAAGGTATTTCACAATGCCATAGAAGAACCTTTTTTTTGTCTAAATGGTTCCATAAAGAACCTTTAACATCTGAAGAACCTTTCTGGTTTGCTTAGTTGGGGACACTTAATTTCCAGTCATATCGTCGACTTGATTGCACAGATACTATTTGAACTGAACTGAGCTGGATGATGACATCACTGGATCAATGATGAACTTTAACTGAGTGTTTTCTGTTGTCCTTTTGCATTATTGACACTATTTTTCTATTTAATACTGTAAAGCTGCTTTGACACAATCTGTATTGTTAAAAGCGCTATAGAAATAAAGGTGACTTGACTGTTTCACAAGAGGTTCTTTGTGGTGAAAGAAGGTTCTTCAGATTATGAAAAGGTAAGAAAGAGATTGTTCTTTAAAGAAACTTTGACCCTGCAGTGCCAGTTCTAGACCACAGTAACTGGAGGGAACAGGCTGGGGCCACTTGTGCTTTCAGGGGACACACTTTTAAAATGAATCTTAAGCTACTTTAATAGTATTATTCATTCAGTCATTTTTCACCATGTCATGCATCACTGCAATCTCTAGAATAAGCTATAACAATTTAAACTCCAATGAATGTTTCATCATGTTTCCTTTATTTGACAAATAATTTTGCACCTTTATAGATCATGTTAATTGATCTATAATGAGCGATCAGCAAAGTAGCCTAATAGTGAAATCCATTAACTATGCATAAAAACCTGTCTTTTTACTTAAGTACCAGATATAGGTGTCATGCCATAAATTATGTTTAATACGACTGACTTTATATGTAATGTGAATTTAATAAAACATTATAAGTTACTAATTAGCCTTCAGTGATGACTCATCTGAACGCCTCTGATTGACCACCGCATTCATAAGTTCAACAGAATCGTGTGTGATTGGTTATAATACACAGTGCTGTAAAAACGTGTATATCTCTGACTCAGCGCCAGCTAGCGAACGTGGATTTGAATTTGGCAGCTGGGGATGTTTTACTTTTTTTTTTTTTTTTATAGTTTTCAGGAAAAACTGCACATTGCACCCAAAATTGTCTGGTGTGACATGATTCCAAATTTAGGGGGGCCAAGCTTGTTGACACAGGGGCATATCCAATTTTCTACTCTGACTGACTGAGGTCTGTCCAACAGGAAGTTCAGCACCAGTTTCTGAGGGAGAGTGTCGGTCTGAGGGTGAAGAGAGTCTCTGTTATTGCTGAGCTGTAATCAATAAAAAGCATTCGCACATGTGTGTCATTACCCTGCAAATATGTGAGTGCTGTGTGGATGGCAGTGTTGACAGCATCATCAGTGGACCGATTTTGTCGATATGCAAATTTTAATGAGTCTAAGGTGGCTGGAATGGTCCTTTTTAGATAGGACTTGACTAGCAAACCCTGACTGTCCATCCGGGATGTCATCTGGGCTGCCTTCCATGGGTTTCAGAGCCATGCACACCTCCACCGATGACACTGTGAGTGACGTGTCCAAAATACCCTCTGAGTCCAGAATCCTATGCTTTTGGCTGATGATTGGTGCCTCAAACTGAGCACTGAACTCAATCATGGGAGTGTGGTCTTGGTACTCATGGCTCCCTGGCTTTTCTGCTGGTTCTCTGTGATGAGCTGCAGGATTTGTCACATGCACTGGGAATCTGCAGTGATGTAATTTCCCCCCAGAATCAGACTATAATGTCTTTTGGTCTTCCTGATTGATTTGCATAGTCTGAATCTGGCCTTTTTGTTTTCCTCAAAGTCACCTGATCAAACACGGTGGAGTAAGCGTGTAGCACAGCCTGCACCTCACAGCTGGGGATCACACCTCACTCGGGACAATCCCCCAGCTCCTTGATAAGGAGGTGGAACTCTACTTAATCTCTACACAATCTCAGGATTGGATGAACCAATATTTCCTTTCTTTTTCTCTTTTTAAGAAGAAAGAGGACAACAATATCAAGCTTGAAGACTCGATTTTGTATTGTTCTATGGTTTTTTTATTTATTTTTAATATGCATCAGACTCAATGTGTAAGGTTTCTGTGCATGATGAATTTTTAGGATAACATATACAAATAAATAAATAAATAAAATAACATATTAAAAATAGCAGACTCAATGTTCAAGTGTCAGACTTTTGGACCTGTTTTTCCTTGTTTTACCCCCGTCTTTGTTCCTTAGTTTCCTTATTTGGTCGTTTTCCTGTTCTTGTTTAGTTTGATTGCTTTATCCTACGCACCTGTGTTCCTAATTACCCCTTATCAGAGATTTTCTTTGTATAGGCAAAGAGTATAGAATACCAAGAGGCGAAACTCTGGTGTTTGTTGGGTAACAGCCACTAGGTGGCGCTTCGGTAGCGCGGCAGCCATTTTGGAGTGAAAATGCCAACTGGAGAAAACACAGATAATGTTACACAGAAAGAACTCGATATGACCACAAAGTGGAATACAAGGATGCAGTGTTCGGCAATTCACTGCAAAAACTACCAGTGCCAATCTGCAGATCTTGCCTTTCATCGTTTCCCGAAAGACCCTGATGGGTAATCATTTACAAACGTGTAAAAATATTGTGTGTTTTGAAGTGGGACCCATGCTAGCGCTATCTTATGCACCTGCTAACTTTAACTGTTTTTTAGTCTAGTAATAAACTTAATTCCTTTTAGGAACTGCAGGTCCTAGCCATAGAAATTATATTGAGGATTTATATAGACACTATATATCAGGGGTGCTCAACCCTGGTCCTGGAGATCGACTTTCCTGCAGAGGTCAGCTTTAACCCTGACCAAACACACCTGAACCAGCTAAATAGGATCTCAAGGAGCACTTGATAATTACAGACAGGTGTGTTCGATTAAGGTTGGAACTAAACTCTGCAGGAAAGTCGATCTCCAGGACCAGGGTTGGGCACCCCTGCTATATATGGACACTATGTTAGAATGAGTCTATTAAATTAAATGAATTCATTCATTATATTGAAAACTTTTTTGAATGTAACGTTAAGTGTACCTCCTGGGAAACGGTCTAATGTTATTATAAACTTATATCTCTTCGCTCTTACCTGTCATACTAAAATGGGAAATGGAATGCGATGCCCACAATAGTTAATGCCCCTAACCCACCACCCCCATTGGACTCGGAGTTAAAGAGAAAGCCACCAAAGATGCTTCAAGAGTTACCACCAAAGAAACATAAGAAAAATATAGGTGAATAAAAAGATAAATACAGGGATACTTTGAGATGCCAGTCAGATTTTAGAGTGAAAGTTCAGTCGCTCTAGATTTCTTTTAGAGTGTATATCACATTCATTTTAGAGCGGCAGTCTTAAGTTAAAGTAACACCTTGTTGTTTTGCTGTAATGTGAGTTTTAAAACAAATTTGTATTTGTTTTACAAGCAAAAAAAGTAATATTGTTTGCCTGTCAAATGCAGGCTCATTCACTACAGACAGTGTCCAACAGCCCACTGGTTCGGATACAGATATTACCTCACCTGATGCTTCTGTAGCAGGATCTTCGATGCCACTGACACCAGTGTTGCCACCAATGGCACTGCCAACAGGCCTTGAAGCTGCTACTATGGAACATGCCCTGAAGATGAAGGTTAGGAGTCTGAAGGTACAGGTGTGCAAACTGAAGACGAAATTGAGGGAAGTGAACCAGCTGAAGATCACCAGGAAGGCCTGTGTTAATAAGGAGTCCATGATAAAGCATTTGAAGAAACTCTTACCAGCCAAAGCATATACTTTTGTGAGTACACAGATACATATGTCTCAGCGGAAGGCACATGGTTTTCGGTGGACCACTCTGGACAAAGCTTCTTTCTTATCTCTTCTACATGCCAGTCCAAAGTGTTACAGGCTACTGTTTAAAGTGTTTTCTATGCCATCTGTCCGCACACTGCAGAAGCTTATGAAGTCTATTGATTTTTAAACCTGGCTTTAACCACAACATTCTTCCAAGGCTATGGAGACCACAAAGCCTGTGGATAAGATATGTGCCATCATCACTGATGAAATTTCTCTCAAACAGGCAGTCCACTATAATGAGCCTGCTGACAGAATTGAAGGTTTTGAGGATTTTGGTAGAGGTCAGCGTACTATGCCTCTGCATTCATGGTAAGAGGGCTGTTCCGGAAGTGGAAGAAACTCTTCGGATATCACTAGTGGGCCCATACCACATACCCGGCTTCAATCATTGCTTCTAGAGGCAATTCGTGAACTAAAGGCGGCTGGGATGGAGTGTTTAGTCTTCGTCTGTGACCAAGGTTCTGGTAACTGTTCAATGCTTACCCGTCTTGGCGTAACAAAAGAAAAGGCGTACTTTGAAGTAGATGCTGTCAGAGTGTTCTGCCTGTGGGATCCACCACATCTGATCAAGAATATACGCAACAACTGGCGCAGCAGCGGGTTCATGCTGGATGGTGATCGCATTTTCTGGGCCATTCTGGAGGAGCTGTATACTTACGTCAGCAAACAGGACAGCCGATTGTGTTGCTGTCTTACTAAGAAGCATGTGCATCTCCCACCATTTGCTTCCATGAGAGTAAGGTTTGCTGCTCAGGTCCTAAGCCACTCCGTTGCTGTGGGGATAAAGACCTTGGCACAGGTAAAGCAACTCACAGGTCAGGCACAGAGGAACTACATGGCAGCTGCCAAATTCTGTGAAAACTTTGATGGTATATTCAATTGTGTAGAGGGGTGGCAGCACAACATTGTGTGCTTGAAAATGATCTGGTGTGTTCTCCGTGAACGTCACCAGGTGCCCTACCTTTTGACAAATCGCTTGAATCAAGACTGCCTTGAGAATGCCTACTCAGCCATTAGGGGTATGTAAAAATAACTATTGTATTTTAGTACCTTGTATTGCATGGTTTATTGTAATTCTTTACACTGCAAAATATGCTTTTCCTACTTAAATTGTGTTTTGTTTCAAGCCAAAATATCAAAGAATTCTTAAATCAAGAAGGATTTTCTAGACAAGCAAAAATTATTCTTGTTTTCAGAAAAAAAGAAGTTCAAAATTAAGTGAGTTTTTGCTTTCAAATTCAGATTAAACCACTGATGGCAGATGGACTATTTTGACAATGTCTTTCATACTTTTCTGGGCCTTGACATTGTAAATTATTTGGCAGTCAATGGAACAGTCACAATCCTCCTGGTTTTCATCCAAAATCTCAAATTGTGTTCTGTAGACAAACAAAGCTTTTACAGGATTGAAACAGCATGGGGGCAAGTGATTGATGACAAATTTTCATTCTGAGGTGAAGTAATCCTTTAAAATATACAGACAATTAATGGAAAAACCTGATTAAAAGAGCGGATAAACATATTAAATGCAGCCATCTGTAAATAAGCCCGCATTCAATCTTAATGTTGTCATAATACATCTAATTTTATTTGTGACATATACATCATTAGGTAAATCTTATGATTAATATTTGTATGTATTTTGTTTTTCCAAAACAGTGATGCTATGCTGGAGTCTGATGTCAACATCCCTGAGGGTGTCCTACCAAAACGTGTCCTTGACCTGCTGAGTGAGATGGGGCCACCAGTTTCAGCAGACTTTGTCCATGATGAAAATGTACTGGTTTACATAGCTGGGTATATGGCCAGTAAGGTTGTGGAGAAATTTGCAAACAGTAAAGATGGTCCTTGTAAAGAGTGTAAAATCTTGACCACAGATATCCCTGCCAAATCACAGTACACAATCCTCAAGGACAAACAGTACACTGACCTCAATTTAGGAGAGAAGGGCCTTAAAGTGCCCAGCATAGCACTAGCTATGCTAGCATAGCTCATAACTTGCTGATTTAGGAGAAAATCTTAAAAATAATGGGCGTGCCAGTCCTAAATTTAGGACTCCTAAGTTTTTGCTCTAAGAGTGTTTCACAAAGTGTTTTAGCGCTAAAACCAGCTCCTAAATCTGTGCAACGTGTCCGCAAGCTCGCATGGGTTTGTGAAATCAACAATCATTTTCGCATGGCGGTGTGCACGGCATCTCGAGTGAACTGTTCGCGTGTCACTGCATTGACCATCAACAATTTTAAAGCTGTTTTGGCCGAACAGGTATGTCTGTACAAACATCTCTATGATCCATCAATGCGTGATCATAGAAATAATCAGATGGCAAGTAACTGTTAGAGAGAAATCGTGACCAGCGTTGTTAAGGACGAAAACTTTTGCAAGAAGGTTTGTGAAACTGTACATTTTAACACCATTGTGTTGGTTTTACTGTTGAAGACTGCTGTAATAAAAATATTTCTCATAATTGCTTGTGTTAGTGTTTCACATTACTTATTTTCATAGGCGTAATTTACAGGTGGGATGGATGGGACACTTTGCAAGGCTCGATATTGTCCCACCACTTTTATGAACATCTCGCGGCACGGACGTACCTAATGCTGATGAAACTTTCCTTTCTGTTAAATAAAGTGCTGACGCTGGAATCTGTATTTTTTCCTGAAATCATGCTTAATGTTCGTTGCGATGTTAATTAGTGACGGTGAACTAAGGAAAAAGTTGCAAAAAGTTCAGCTCAGTTATCCACACAGTTGGGCTGGGTAGTAAGCTTTTTACCAGTAGTATGGCCATTGTGAGTGAGTGCAAGGGAGTAGTGTGTGACACTGAGAAGTGCAAAAAGTCACTACATAGTTAGACTCTTTATACGAATCAGAATCTATCACATCTTGCACACACAGAATTCATGAATCTCACAGCCAAATCAGAAGCACAACAGAAAATTTCTCAAGCTAAGTCATCAGTAAATGTTTTTTTGTCTTACGTTGTGTGCGTGTATGTATGTATATATAACTGTTCAGTGTGTTTTATCAGTTGTGGAATCCCCTGTGATTTAATTCCCTGGAACACACTAAAAACATGGCAGAACAACTGCATAATAATGCACACGATGCATTACTGTCTGTGTCATAATTGAATAATTAAATAATTTTGGAGACCGTGGCTGTGTTGTTGTTTTTCATAAAAAAAGATTTTGTTTACAGTCTTACTTTAATGAACATTAATATAACACAGCTGTAATGGCACTCCATTAAGTTTGCTAATGTACCATCCGTTTTTAAGCAACCAGTCTGACGCGACAAACTCATCCAAGTTGTTATATTTCTTTTACATTCCTGTTTATTTATACTTCAAAGCAGGAACAATCTTTCACCTTTATACAACAACAAAATATGGAACGACGGTCAAAAACTGTATCGCTCTGTCTCTTGTTTGCTACACCGCTAGCTCGGATATGATGTCATAATCCGTCATCAGTTAGCGAAGACATAATAAACCATATAAAATAACAGTATAAACATTCTTAATGATTATGAAAAAATACAAATGCAGTAAATAACAACTGTAGCAATACTTCAGTATTCTTCTATTTGCATGATGTCCATTATGGCTCTAACATTCCGGCCCCTAATTGTATAGGAGGGGAACTATATCAATTACCAATTACTTTGATTGAGCCATAAACACTGAGAATAATTCTTTCAATTTTCTTTAGTTTCCATTAATAATTGTAAACTCAAACAGTCTCTTCTATCAAACAAAGCTTAGTAATAGGTCTTTCTAACGTACTGGTTTTTGTTTGCACCACAACACGTCTTACTGTTCCCTTTGAGTCTGGCATAGTCTTTACGATCCTGCCCATCATCCATGAGTTTCTCGGTGCACAGTGATTCACTATGAGAACCACATCCCCTATCTGCAGGTTTCTGTGGGTCTTAGACCATTTTTGACATTCTTGTAATTGAGGCAAGTATTCAGCAGTCCATCTGGTCCAGAATAAATCCGCGAGATACTGCACTTGGTTCCAAAGCCTGCGTGCGTAAAGATCTTTTTTGAATGTACCTGGGTGGCAGTGTCGCGTGTGTTTTTAACAACAGTAAGTGATTTGGTGTCATTGGGATCATCGGATGTCTTCGTGATCGGTCTGTCATTAACGATGGCTTCAACTTCACATAAGACAGTTTGAAGACCTTCATCATCCACATTTTGCTGCTTTAACACGGACATGAGGACTTTCCTTATAGTACGAATTTGCCTTTCCCACACACCTCCGTGGTGGGATGCTGCAGGTGGATTAAAGATCCATTGGATGCCCTTTTGGCTCATTGCATCCTGTATTTTGTTTTGATTTAAGGATCTTATTGCTACTTGCAATTCCTTATCCGCACTGATAAAGTTGGTTCCTTGGTCTGAACGCATAATAGCAACTTGTCCTCTCCTACAAATGAAGCAACGTAAGGCATTTATGCAGGAATCAGTGTCTAAAGAGTGAGCTACTTTGATATGAATTGCCCTGACTGCAAGACAAGTAAACACAACGCCATATCTTTTTACTAGACTGTGGCCTCTTTTGATTTCCAGGGGTCCAAAAAAAAATCAACGCCCACATTAGTAAAAGGAGGCTTGTCTGCTATAACAAGATCCGCAGGCAAATCTGCCATCTTCTGCATTATAGGTTTGGCATGCAAACGTCTGCACTTCAAGCACTGTGCTATGACCTTTCTAATTGCAGAGTTTGATTTTAGAATCCAGTATTTTTGTCTCAGTCTTGCCAGCATATGGTTCCTACCACTGTGTCCAAGTTCTTCATGTATATGTTGAAGAACCAAAGTGGCAATGCGTAGGTCTTTAGATAAAATAACTGGACGTTTGGTCTCCTCCGGCATAGCAGATTTATTCAATCTACCTCCTACCCTCAAGTTCAGTCTCAGCCCTCTCTAACTCGTCCAGCGTAAGAGCATTACTCCACCACATTTCTTTGTGTTTTTGCATCTTTTGGTTAAGAAGAGTGTTGCATTTACCAGCGGAAGTATTATCAGCTGGATTCAATGTGGTGTTTACATACCTCCACTGATTTGCAATAGTGGATTCTTGAATGACTGCTAGACGGTTAGCTACAAAGGTCTTAAACCGAGTATTCTGGTTCTCAATGTACTTCAACACAGTCATGCTATCTGTCCAAAAGACTGATTTTTCGAGATTCAAGCGTAACTCTTGTTGCATCATTTTGTCAATTTTGACTGCAACAACAGCAGCAGTCAATTCCAATCTTGGTATTGTAATCTGCTTTAAAGGTGCCACCCTTGATTTGGCCACTAGAAAGGAACAGTGGTTGTCACCCTTATCATTCTTCATCAAGATATAAGTCACAGTGCCGTATCCAGTTTCACTAGTGTCAGCAAAGTGATGCAGCTGAGCCAGTTTCGTAGATCCAAAATTTGCTGGTTTGATACATCTGGGCACTGTAAACCTTGAAAGTTTTTGCAGGTCCGAGAGCCAGTCACACCATTTTTGTTCTTGATCCTCTTGTATTTCTTCATCCCAACCCTTTTTATCTTTACATAGATTCCTCAGTAGTTGTTTAGCTGGCAAGACGACAGGTGCCAGAAATCCAAGAGGGTCGTATATTGAGCTGACCACAGATAAAATTCCTCGTCTGGTTGATTGTTTCGCTTGTATCTGCACTTTAAATGTGAACATGTCAGTTTCAGTTGACCACTGGACTCCTAGAGCTCTTTCCATAGGTAAAATACTGTGACTCAAATCTAGGTCTTTGACTTCTTTAGCTCTGTCTTCAATGGGAATGGAAGACAAAACTGCTCGGCTGTTACTAATCCACTTTGTCAAGTGGAAGCCTCCACCAGAACATAGGTTTCTGAGCTGTTCTGCCAAGACAATAGCATGGGTTTCGGTTGACACAGAGTTCAGGTAATCATCAACTTAAAAGTTCTGCAACACTGTGTCCACTAATTCCTGCGTTACCTCATGGCTGGCATCTTCCGCCGTTCTCCTAAGTGCATAGGATGCACAGCTTGGGGAAGATGTGGCCCCAAAAAGATACACAACCATTCTGTATTCCACAAGAGGTTGTGCCAAGTCACCCTCTGGCCACCATAAGAAACATAGCAGATCAGCGTCTTTGTCCGGAACTTTTACTCTATAAAATATAGACTCTATGTCTGCCATAAGAGCCACTGGTTCTTGTCTGAACCTAATCAAAACTCCTACCAGAGAGTTAGTGAGATCGGGTCCCTGCAACAGCTGCTTGTTCAGTGAGGTTCCCCGATAAGTTGCGTTGCAATCAAAGACTATGCATATCTTATGTTTTTTAGGATGGTATATCCCATGATGGCCATCATCTCAGTTTAGTTTCTCCTTTGGAACTTGGACTGCATAACCTTTCGTTATAACATCCTTCATGAAGATTTTGTAATCCTTGTGCAAGTCTGGGTTCATACTCCTTCTTTTCAAACTGTTAGCACGCTGTTCTGAAACACTGTGGTTATTTGGCATTTTCGCTGTTTCCGTTTTCATTGGCAAGCCAATGCAGTAGCATCCATCTACTAATTGGGTTGACTTTTCAACGAACCTCATGAACTGGCGGTCATCCTGTGACATCTCAGGTTTGTCTTCACTACAGCGTTCTGCAAAATACGTATTGTACTGCTGCACTAACAGGTGTTCAATACTCTCAACAGAAATTCTGTTGACAGCGATGGCCAGCTGCACCTCTTTTCCAATCCAACAGCTACCAGTTTCTTGGCTGAGTCCATTTACTACCCAACCCAGGGCAGTTTTTAATGCATAGGGACCATTTCCTTCGCTATTAATTACCTGCCAAGGCTCCAGTGCTTTAGGAATGTTGGTTCCTATCAACAAGCCAATTTCTGCGTCAATAGTGGGAAGGTGCACTTTACTGAGGTAAGGCCATTTTTTTATGTGTCGTTGTGAGGGAATTTTTTCTTTTCTTACTGGAATTCTCTTCTGTGTGTAAACTTTTGGAAGATCTACATACTCTTTTTCTTCCAGTCCACATACCTCCAGATCAGACACAATGTAACTATCCACTGGCCTTTCCTGTGCCATTGTTCGAAGCAGTATTTTCGCTTTCTTTCCTCTAACATTCAACTGTTTAATCAATGTCTCAGTACAAAGTGTAGCTGAGCTACCTGGATCCATAAAGGTGTACGTCTCCAAAGTTTTCTCACTCTTTTTGGATTTGACTTTTACTGCCACAATTGCAAGAATAGGTTCACCTTCTCCGGCCCCAGTACAACCGCATGATTCCTTTTCCAGTGAGACCAGAGCAGAGGATACACTTTTTTCCTCTGTGTTGCCTTCTTTCTTTTGCGTGTGTACTGGATCACCATTCTTATCAATGTGGAGTATACTTGGGTGTCTCTGTGAGCACTGTTGGCATATCATTCTATTT
Organism: Cirrhinus mrigala; assembly: GCA_036247105.1. Classification (NCBI taxonomy): domain Eukaryota; kingdom Metazoa; phylum Chordata; class Actinopteri; order Cypriniformes; family Cyprinidae; genus Cirrhinus; species Cirrhinus mrigala. The sequence goes on from JAMKFB010000850.1 coordinate 1,461,782, forward strand.
CTACAGTCTTTACTAAGATGACCCAGTGTCAGACAGCCGAAGCATAAGCCCTTTGACTTTAAAAAGTCAACCTTTTCTTTGGATGGGCACTCTACAAATTTACCTTCAGGACTCAAGTGTGTGGTTCTTCTGACAAAACAAACATGGCTTCTCAAATGCGCTGGCAGTTACAACTGAGGGTTTTTTTGCAGTCTGGTGCCTCCTTTCCAAGAGGATTAATGGCTGTGACAAAGCTGCTACCCTTTTGTGAAATTCTCTTTGGAACTTTGATATTGACAGATGTGGCCTTTCCTTTTCCTTCACTCCCAACAGAAAAGCTTTGAATTTCTCCATACAATGGATCTGTGACTACTTTAGCTTTTCTGTCTATAAAGTCCACAAGGTCTGCAAATCTTGCTCCCCTTCCACGTTTTTCTTGAATTTCAAAGGCTTTACCTCTCCATTTCTCTTTCAGCTTGAATGGAAGCTTTGAGATGACAATTCTGACATTTGTGGGATTGTCCATTTCGTCCATATATTCAAGATCTTCCATTACATTTCGACATCCAATAAGAAAAAGTGCATACGTTTTCAGTGCCTTTCCATCCTCTTGTTTTATCTGAGCCCAATTCAGCATTTTGTCTATATAGGCACTAGCTATTTTCAGTTTGTCGCCAAACTCCTTGTGTAAAAGATCCCAAGCTATCTTGTAGCCTTTGTTAGATTCCATATGAACACAGCTACGGACAAGGTCTTTGGCTTCTCCACCAGTGTATTGTTCCAAATAGTACAATTTGTCTCTAGCATTCTCTGTTTTGTTGTCGATAGCATGTTCAAAAGCCCTGACAAAGGTTCGGTATTCCATCAAGTTTCCTGAGAATATCGGAATGTCTCTTGGTGGCAAATGTGACAAATTTTGTTGTCTAACAAACATTTCGGTATTCTCATTCTGGCGTTGCATCACTCTATATAAATTACCTTCAAGTTCCCCAGAACTTCCATCTTTGACAAGTGCTTTTATAGATCTTGTACTGTGGGTCCTCTGGGAAGGCGGTGGTGTCCTGTCTCCCTTACTATGCTGTTCCACAAGGGAAGGGTCCTTCTGTTCCTTCTTACGACGTATATCTGCATTTCCTGATTGACATTCACTCTTATTTTCAAGCAGGAGGTCGTAATCTTTAAATACTTTGAGCTTAGCAAAAGAAGCGGCAATTTCTGTATCAATCTCCAACTGCTCTTGTTCTGCCTTCAGTTTTGCCACCTCTTGCTCAATGGATTGCTTCTTTTTCAAAGCTGCAGCACGGGCTAATAATGCTGCATGTTCTGCTTCTTGTTTAAGGTAAGCTGCAGAACTGGAACTGTGACTGGATGCATTTGACATTCGTCCAGCAACAGACCCATACTTATTTTTCTGCCTTTGCAATGAAACAACGGAAACTCTGTCTTCAGGTCCAATGTTAAAAGCCTCTATCTTATCTTTGGTTGTAAGAATCCAAGTTTGCGTCTGTTTTACAAACTCCTCAATATATTCAGCTTTATGCTGAAACCAGATATCATGATCGGCCTTTCTTTCTTCCTCAGACAGAAGCACTCCGAATTCAGCATTGAGGCAGATGAGTTCTTTATTTAACTCTGAAAAGTTTTTCTGAAGCTTTTCCTCAACATTATTCAGATTCCTCTCATCATCTTTAAGACTATCAATTTCGTTCATTAATTTGGTAATTTGGCCCATTTTTGATTTTCTGTCCTTCATGAGATTGTGCAGCTTTAGTTCTAATGCCTTTTCAGTTAACTGAAGAGTCCTTTTCGGTCTGACATTGGAAACTTCTTCCATTTGCAACGTAGTCTCTGCCACCTTGGGGTCGAGAATCAGTACTACAATGTTCTGTCTTTATCCATTTTGCAGAATCAGCGCACAAATAACTGAATGAAACAGTCATTAAACCTCTTTAAATAGTTCCAGCAAACTCTTCAAACAGTACCTGTTTATGCAGAATGAACAGCACTGAAGCTGTTATATTCCTGTTATATATTTATTGTATATTTATTGTATAACATTACCAATTTTTCTGTTACATGTCCTTAATTTAATTTCATATGTTGGTAATAATTAAAACGTTAAAGTGATTATAATGCTAATACCTGAAAATGACATGGTTTCTAGAGAGTAAACATTTTGTGAAAGAAAAAAAATGTAATACTTAAATACAAAGTCTGTAAAATAAAGTGTTAAAAGAATTTGATGACCACTAGTCTAGTACATTATTCAGTGTTGTCATCATTCAGGTTGTATTGCAGCTTTATTGTACTTTTTTTTTTTTTTTTTAAATAAAGCAGCTGATATTGCCAAAGCGACAGCAAGAAGCTAGTGGACTGCCGAGTCGCTTTCACTCCAAAATGGCGGACGTGTAGGGCTGTTGCTGGGCATCGCTGTTGCAATGGAATGTTCTATTGGCTTTCACTTCTTGTCAATATAAGTTCTTTGGTATAGGGAGATGAGAGGGTCTGTATTAGTTACTACTGGACAAAGTGTAACGGCTAACTTGAATCACGTGTCCCTTAATAACCAATCACATTACAGCACTGACGTCACTGAATTTCAGTCAGAATTGTGCGACACTCAATCGCCGTTTACGGATACCATAGGAATGAATGAGAAGTGCCATAAACTGAATCCCACCTGTCGCAAAAAGTCAGGGACTTCTCTTATAAAACTGCATTTTTTTTGTGGTAAACTCTAAAAATAGTTCAATCCAAAAGTATTGTTTAGTGTAAAACATGTTGAAGACTCTTTATTTCACACTTTAACAGTTTTACTTACTGGATGAGCTCGTTTAAGAAGCTGTCTGTAGACATCGTTAGACATGATAAAGTGTTTTGGTTTAAACTGTTAAAGTGATTTTAATCATTTTGATTCTTGTATGTGAATGTTACTGACCTCAATCTCTCCAGTTTACAGTGTGAATCCTTCAGTACGTCACATAAGTGATTCACTCCTGTGTTTTTTATTTTATTCCTGCTCAGGTTCAGTTCTCTCAGGTGTGATGGGTTTGATTTCAGAGCTGAAGTCAGGATGAGACACTGTTTCTCTGTAATACTGGAATCACACAGACTGAAGACAGAAAGAGAAAAGACAATGAATCAGATCTATGATGCATCATGAACAAATGTCATACAGTCACTAATAAACCACCAAAATCATGGAAACTTCTAATATATGAATAAACAAACCAAGAGAGGAGTATTTGAGGAGACTAGTTACAATCCAAGTCTGGACCCTCATTCAACAAATAAGTCAATTTTACCAGTGGAAATTAATATGTAGAATTAATTTAAGTTAAATTAATAAAATGGTCTATTTTCACATTTCTAATGGAAGAAAATCAACAAATCAGCCAAATAAAATAACTGTTGATTTTTCAAGCCATTTTAGAGTGTAGTTTACAATTTCTAACTATAGAAATATACTAAATGTACATTCCCCTTAATAAAACGTTTAGTGAAATATACCATTAGTCCAGTATAAATCTAACTGTCAGAAACATCTACTGTCATTTGTTAGACTGTTTTTTAATCTGTTTTCACTTCTGTTTTATTTCACAACAAAAATGTCAAATTTCAACAAGTTTCATGCTGTTTTTTTACAGATACACAAAAAAACATTGTATTCCTGAATCTTTCTTCAGATGGAGAAATGCCAGAAAGTGCAGCACTGGAAATGATGTGACAAGAGCCCAGCGGTCTTAAACTAAACAGTGAACTTTAATCTCACTGTCACTGCTGTACGGTATAATGATACTAACTGTAGTTTCTCCAGCTTGCATTGTGTGTTCATCAGTAGATCACTGAGGTTTTTCACTCCAGAGTCTCCTAGTTTATTCCAGCTCAGGTTCAGTTCTCTCAGGTGTGATGGGTTTGATTTCAGAGCTGAAGTCACAGCAGAACAACCTTCATCTGTCATTTCACAGTAGCTTAACCTGCAATGGCAAAAGCAGCATAAAATAAGAAAAGAAAATATTATCATCATCATGTTTCCTGATTCTTGTATGTGAATGTTACTGAGCTCAATCTCTCCAGTGAAAATCAGCTAAATTACCCATTAAGATGTTTTACTTGATAACATTAACTACATTAATTAACATGAACTGATGATGAACAAATAGTACAGCATTTAATAACCTTAAAGTTTCAACATTTACTAACAGTTTTAAATTCAAAAGTTTTCTGTTAATTAGTTAATACACTGTGAACTGACATGAACAATGAAAAACTATATGTACATTAACAAATTAATAAATGCTGTCAAATAATTTAACTAATGTTAACAAATGTAATTGTAACTATTGTCATAAATCACTTTAGTCTCACAGATCAATGTTTAAACATACTGTAGACTTAACAATTACAAGTCAACAACAAAGACAGTCTGCTTATAAAATTATTATACTTTGCACGTTTTCATTTAAAGAATAAACATATTTCCTTAAACTGAAGACATTCAAACACGTTTTAACAAGGCAGTTCATTTCTAAAAACAAAAACAAACAAACAAACAAACAAACAAAAAAGAAGCATATCAGCAATCAGTAAACATGATTACATTCAGCAGTCATGTGTTTTTGATCTGTTTTTTCACAGAATTAAACTGTGAAAGTGTAGTTTTCTCTTTTAAATCAAAGTAGAATTTCCATATCTCTGTGTGTGGAACTAATAATCATTCTTTTACAATCTACTAAATACAGACTGATCCATTAAAATAAATAAATGAATAAAAATGAATAAAAAAATATATATGTATATTCATAATCTGGGGGAACATATATTAGAAACTACGTTAGTGGATAATTCAGCAGCAAAAGTTATTCTAAAAAAATCAGTGCACAATATATTAATAATTTCATAAATCCAAACATTGCTATTTGCATTGTGGATATAAAATGCATTTATGAAAAACAATATATTTTTACATAAATATATACTCTAAAATTAAAATACTTTTATTTTTAATGAGTCATCAACATATGATAAATAGGACAAAACAAATGCAGTGGAGCACAAAACATTTACAGTATTCACATCCGGTGTGCAAAAAAAAAATAATAATAATAATACTAATATCTTTATTTTTATATAGCACCTTTAAAGCAGTTTCTCAAGGCGCTCTACATGATAAAACAAACAAGTAAGAATCTAACACACACATAATAACCAATTAAAATCAAACTAAGACATAAAAATCTGAACAGTTAAGAAAAAGCTAACCTAAAAAAAAATGAGTTTTTAAGTAAGTTTTAAAGATACTTAAATTCTGTGCATCTCATTTGTGGAGGGAGTGCGTTCCAGAGCCTAGGAGCGCAGGAAGAGAAAGCCCTGTCCCCGACAGAGCGCAACCGTGTCTGTGGAACTACCAATAAACCAGCTTGTGATGATCGTAAGTGACGCTTGGGTGAATATGAGGTTAGAAGTGCAGACAGATATTGAGGGGCCAGACCATGCAGTTCCTTATATGCAAGCATAAGGATTTTAAAATCTACTCCGAACCTGAGTGGAAGCCAGTGCAAAGTCTTTAGAATTTGTGTAATGTGCTCATTTTTCCTGGCACCAGTCAGGATCCTAGCAGCTGAGTTCTGCACATACTGCAACTTAGTAAGTGTGGTTTTAGGAACCCCAACAAGAAGTGCATTGCAATAATCGATGCGAGAAAAAACAAAGGTATTAATAAGCCTTTCAGTCACAGAGAAGGACAGCATAGAACGGAGTCTAGCGAAATTTCTGAGATGATAAAAGGAGGTCTTAACAATGTGCTGCACATGATAGTCAAAAGACAAACTGGAATCAAATGTAACTCCTAAATTTTTTTATTTAGTTTGTGACTCCAGAATGGAGCCATCAATGTTTAAAATTAGTGAGCCAGCTTTACGAAGCTGATAGGAGGAGCCAATGAGCAAGACTTCATTCTTATTATTAAGACTCAAGAAGTTTTCGGACATCCATGTTTTTATCTCAGAAATACAATGCGTTATAAAAGGAACATCCAAATTTTGACCAGGCCTAGAATGAATAGAAATCTGAGTGTCATCTGCATAGAAATGGTAATTAAACCCAAGTGATCTTAAAAGCAGTCCGAGTGAAAATATGTAAATGCTAAAAAAGTAAGGGGCCTAAAATTGAACGCTGAGGCACACCTGTACTGACAGAACCCATCTCAGACCGTGAACCACTCATACAAACAAACTGTTGACGATCAGTGAGGCAAGATCTAAACCAGGTTAAAACAGTGTCAGAAACACCAAAGATAGTTTCCAGACAATTGAGTAAAAGTTTGTGGTTAACAGTGTCAAAATCAAGAAGAATAAGAACAGAGAGAGAACCAGAATCTGAAGCTATTAGCAGATCATTTATGACCTTGACCAGAGCTGTCTCAGTACTGTGAAATTTTCGAAAGCCAGACTGAAGGGGTTCAAAAAGATTATTTACTATGAGATGATTGTGCAGCTGTGAAGCCACAGCATGTTCTAAAATTTTTGCAAGAAATGGAAGGTTTGATATAGGACGATAATTATTTAAGTTATCCAAATCAGCATTATGCTTCTTTGGAACAGGTGTTACAGCAGCAGTTTTCAATGCGGCTGGTACAACACCAGTACGTAAAGAATCATTAACAATGCTGAGAACAGCTGGGCACAAGGAGTCAAAACAAGACTTAAATAAGCTTGTAGGGAGGGGATCAAGTGTGCAAGTGGTGGCTTTCATACGTGTTACCTCCCTAGTAAGCAGCTCAGAGTCAATTTGAGAAAAAGTTGTAAACAATGTGCCATGAAAGCTAGACAGGCAAACTGTTGAAAATGAAACAGGTGCAGTTTAAATATGTTTGTAAACATTGTCAATTTTAGAACTGAAATGAAGAAAGTCGTTACACAACTTATTTGAAACAGGTAGCGAAATATGATCATTAACTTTGAGAAGTCGCTTAGTAGTATTAAAGAGATGGCTGGTATTACTTTGATTATTGTCCATAATCTGAGAAAAGTAAACAGATCTGGTAGACTCAATTTCAGCTCTATATTCTCCCAAGTGGTCTTTCCAAGCTTGATAGAACACATTCAGGCCTGAGTCACGTCATCTGCGCTCCAATTTACGGCAAGCTACTTTCTTAGAACACAAGTTGTCAGTATACCAAGGGGCAGAACGAGCAAAAGAAACACAGCGAGACTTCAATGGAGCAAAAAAATCCAAATTAGAGGCAAGAACGGCATTCAACTGCAGGATCTTATCTTTAAGAGAAGCTGACAGAAGACCACTAAAAGAGGAAACAACAGAGTCTGCAAAATCTGACAAATTAATTGATTTCCATTTACGGAAATTAACAGTATGTGAAAGTGAAGTACAAGAGAGAGACATATCCAAATTAAAGAAAATTGCCAAGTGATCTGAGAGACCAAAGTCAACAGAAGACAGTTGTGAAACAATTGAATCATTTGCAATCACAAGGTCTAATGTGTGTTATGTGTCGGTCCGCTAATAAACTGTTTGAGATTAAAACAGTCCAACAAAAATTTAAAAAAAAAGCATTTACAGGGTTCTGACACACCACAGAAGGCAACTCCGATCGAACGAGCGAAGATAAGTTGCTAAGAGCCGCATCACTACAGGACGCTCTTTCAGTCTGTCGTCGACTCATAGGCACGCAGACGTTGTCAGAAGAGGAAAGGCAATAACTGCGTCCTACACTCCGATGTAAGTACCGTCTTGGTCTCAGTAGACCAGTGTTGCGACAGAGTTCATATGCGTCTTTTTGTAGAAGGTAGTTCTGTTTTAGGTTGAGCAACTGTTGTGCAGTGTACCTTAAAACCATGCTCCATGAATGCAGGTCTACAACAGTCCCACAGGGGCGAATGTTCACAGTAAGGCCACAGAGTAAACTCCTCCGATTAGGTTCCAAAATCCTCCAGAAGACGCAGGCAGATAAAAACATAAAATCCAAAGAATATGGAATAGTGCTGCAACACTGCAAAACAGCAGATAAAAAAAAAAAAAAAACGCATTAACGTAAAAACACAACAAACGGTGAGAGGAGCGGCAGCCAAAACGCGCCAACGTTCACAATTGAGGTGATGATGCACTTGAAGCAACACAGTCTCACAACACACAACTCTTTGCATTAAAAAGTTAAAATCACCAAGGGAAGAGATACTGATGTATCATGATAACAAGTAACCAACTAACATGATTTAGAAACAACAACAAAAACAGTCATTATATATATATATATATATATATATATATATATATATATATATATATATATATTTATTTATTTTTTTTTTGCAAGATGTCTAAGCAGTTCAGTTGAACTAATATCCCTATTTCAAAAACAAAGCCTTACAAGGTAACAAAATATAAAATTAAAAAGTGTGGCACACATTTAGGCCAAAGTGGGCGAAGATTAATGTCCCTAATCTCTTAATGAGTCATGGGTGTTTTGGGTGTAATGTGCACTGAACCAATCAGAGTCTCATCTCCCATTCCCTTTAAGAGCCAGTTGCACTCACGCCATGGCGGATTCACCATTTACACGGCGGAATTTGCAAGAACAATCGCTTCTCTTGAGAGCAGGGCCGGCGAAAAGGGGGGCATTTGTGGATCGAAAAAGTTACTATGCACCCCCTTTCCATCCTCTCCTCTCCTTGCTGAAAGTGGATGTTTGTGAAAAGTGAAAAAAAAAAAAAAGTGATCTGATACCTGCACGACAGATAAATGCTACATGAATGCCACATAAAGAGTGTTGTACCAACATCAGATGTTCAACTACACTGATATTCTATGGTAAACCAAGTTCCTGGACTACTGATGATGAGTTCTGTTTCTTGAATCCATGGAAAGAGGCAGCAATCGCTTAAATATCAGGTATGATTTACTTATTTCACTTGTTAAACAGAATTCAGAAAAGTCTGTTCACGTCTCTGTGGTTAGCTCAGTGTGGTCAATAATGTGCCTTTGACTTTCATTATGTATATTTTGATGATACTGTGTTGTAAATAAAATACAAATAATCTAAAACTCCATTCTCTGAATCTCTCATTGTTTCTACCTGACAGTCTGAGTCTCATTGATGGGCCATTAGAGGAGGGCCTTTTGTCTCTCAGGTGTGAATCACTAAATATTCATGGCCATTGTCACTCCCTCGCATATTCCCTTTTGATCACAAAACATGTCTTAGAAAATTTAAATAAATATTTTTTTTTTTGTAAATGAGTGAATGAGATGATTTTCACATCATCTTGTAGAAAAAACTTTAGACTACCACATCCAGTTAAGGTCTCAGCAGACATCCACATCCAAGACTAAAAAGTCTTGTGAACTAAAGTTCTTTATGTGTTTCATGGCCTTATTTCAGTGACTTAAAAATGTTTGTTTTTCACTAACTACGCATAAACGCTGTTTTCTCAAAATCATGTACATTAATGTTGCTTGCATATTATTGTAGCCCAGTTTGTGCTCATTACAATGTAATCAAACTTTAGCCATTAATATGTTTTTAGGGCATGTCAAAACTTCTCCAGGGTGCCAAAACACCCTCAGACCCCAAAGGGTTAAAGCATAAGGAGCCAAGTACATATACAGTAAATTAACATACTTTCCAGAAAGCCAACAATTCACTAAAAATGTTTTTTTTTTATTGGTCTTATGAAGTATTCTAATTTGTTGAGATTTTGTTGAATTGGTGGGTTTTTGTTAAATGTGAGCCAAAATCATCACAATTAAAAGAACCAAAGACTTAAACTACTTCAGTCTGTGCATTTAATTTATTTAATACACAAGTTTCACAATTTGAGTTGAATTTTTCCACCACATTCTAATTTATTGAGATGCACCTATATATATATATATATATGTATATATATATATATATATATATATTATATATATATATATATATATATATATATATATATATATATATATATATATACACGTGTGTATTTTTCCTTTTTATTTTTTTGGTATATTGACCAAACTTAGGTGTGATTTCTTTTGAGTGTGTGTATGTTTATGTATCTTTTTTATTGCAAAATAATTAGTACATACAGTAAACATTCTTTTTTTGTAACTACATGCACTGGGCACTGTGTTCTTCATTTTTGATGTAGTGTCTAATGAATGATCTATAGTGTGTATATTATTGACTAATGTGTGTATGATTTGAAAGCTTTGTTTGATTTTGCCAGAAGAGTCAGGGGCTCTGTGAATTTAGTTTTAACATTCGGATTTGTTTTTAAGGTTTTGAGAAAATAAGTGATGGTTTCGAAAAATGTGTTTTAGCATTTCTGAAAAACTTTAAAGCATCAATAATAATTTGTGATAATTTTGCACAATGCAATGCAAAGCGAGTCCAAATGACGTTGGTTCGTTTGAGCATTAAACTGTACCGCCTATTCTTCTTTTTCGCAAAACGGTCAATCACTTGACTCTGACTCAATTTACAAAATACTTCTCTCTCAACTGATAAGACAGCAAGATGGTGAAGTCTTCCTTGTCCCACTGTGTACCTCAGCCAAGTGTGGAGGCGTCTCAGCACACTAAATGACCGTTCACAATGACAGCTATTGACTGGGATTGTCAGAGATATCTGCATAACCTGTGTCAATGTTGGGAACATGACTTTATCCAGCAAGTTGAAAACACACTGTATATCTTTAATAGGAAGACTTTCCTTTTTGTGAGCCACATAGTTTTTAGCCACTAAAACCTCCTTCAATTTTAGATCTACACAGTAATGATCTGCCAGACCTCGGAGGTGCTCCTCACAAAGAAATCTATCAAATCCAGGATTACATGCTTGAACACCCCTCAATATTTGGCCATTAACAGATGAAAAATGTTGTTCCATCTCAGACACCATTCTGTCAAGGCAAGGTAGAAAGAGGTTTCTTTTCAGGATCTCTGCATCACTGAGGTCACTCGCTGCTCCACAACTACAGTCCACTAGCAGCAGTGCATGGTTCTGGGATCTCATTTGGTCCTGACAGTATCATAAGCATAGTAGCTTTCTCATCTGTGCGCATCTGCTTGAGAGAGTCACACACAGCTCTTTTGTACTCAGCAGCCTTAGCAAGGTCTATTGTTTCATTTTGCAGATATTTGTGCAGGTTCTCAGTTACAGACAGAAATGTCTGGAAGATTAACAGTAGGTATACTGTGGAAAATCTGCTGAGTTTGGCATGGAGGCCTACTGCCATGGAGTTGTTGATGCCAGAGAGACACTGAAGAACTGCTGGCAGATTTTCTAAGATGGCATTTACAGACCGCAACTGGCTTGACCAGCAGGTCTTTGAAATCTGCACAAGCTAAGATGGCTGTAAACCCAGCATTTTTTTTTGGAACATCTTTGAATTGCTGATGGTGTACAAGAGAAACAGTGAAAAATGAGTACACGCTCTGTAGTAGCTCAAAAGGATCCCTGGTCTCTGGTATGGGCTGACAGTGACATAAAACTTGTTGAGCTGATGTGCGTAGCAATGCACATAAATGGCCTCTGGATGCTTTGTTTTAAATCTGGCTTGTACACCACCTACAGCCCCACTCATAACTGCCGCACCATCATATGATTGTGCTACACACTTAAACTCATCAATATCATGACGCATTAGCTGCTCTTCTACAGCAGCAGTGATGGATTCTGCATCAAACTCTTTTAGTGTTGTCATTGCAAGCAAGCACTCCTTCACTGTATCTTCTGCAACATAGCACACACATATGACCAAATGTTCAGTATTGCCATCTCTGGCTTCATCTGCCATAACTGAAAACATCCCTGCCTTTTGTACCTCCCTGACAATATTTGCTATAACCTCTTCAACACAGCACTCAATTAAGTAAGTACTGCGTGAAGGGGCTGAATAGGATTGCAAAAAAGGGTCAAACTGCTTTAGGAGATTCAGACACTCCAGAAAATTCCCTTTGTTGTGGCTGAAGCCTCCCTCATCATGGCCACGGAAGGGAATATTTTGTTTGGCCAAGAATTGTGTCACAGCCACAGTACGGGTGAGGTACTCCCATCTGTCTTTTAGTTCTGAGTGCAGTTGTTCTTTTGCAGTTGTGGCTTTAAAACTGTGCCAGGAAAGCATGCTTGCTTTATGTGCAGGTGTTTTCTCATGCCCCCTAAAGAGATCTAAAGCTTTAGGCCAGTGGTAACAAAGGTGTCATGTTTCATTTTTTTACTGAACATCCTACAAGAAAAACAAAAAGCTGCATCTCTAGATACAGAATATTCCAACCAGGGAAAACTTCCAAACCAGTTCTGATTAAATGATCGCTTTTTTTAACCCAAAGTTGTGCTCGGGATATTGGGACAACCTAACCTGTTTTGGGCCACATTAGACAACATTCTTAGACTCACACTCTTGTCAGTACTTCTGCAGCGATGTAGGATGATCCTGAAATTATTTTTGAAGTTCAGGGAGAAAATATGATTCGAGTTTTTTGACATGCCCTAACTGTCTCGAACCAGAATACACAGAGTTCAGGGAGAGAAAGACAAGATGAGCATTTGAGAATAAAAAGTATTTAAATTGTATTTTTTAAATGAAAATAATGATCGTTTCACTAGATAAGACACTTCTTTCTCATCTGGGATCATTTACAACTGCATTTGGGATCATTTGAAGCCGCATTTAAACTGAATTTTGGAAGTTCAAAATCGGGGCACCATATCAGTCCATTATATGGAGAAAAATGCTGAAATGTTTTCCTCAAGAAACAATTTCTTTACGACTGAAGAAAGAAAGACATGAACATCTTGGATGACAAGGGGGTGAGTACATTATATGTGAATCTTTGTTTTGGAAGTGGACTTCTCCTTTAATAATCATTAAAAATTGCCACTTATCTTCGTGATGGAAGTTCCTTTATAATTAGTGACTATTATTTATATTGTGTCTTTGTTATCATGTGAGGATTTGTGAGCTTGCATAACTCACGTAACAAAACAGTGTTTTGAGCAGTAAGTGAATTCTAATGGCTGAGAAAGAAGTTTGTTCATCAAGTCTTATGTCCCTCAGACTCATCATCTCTCCTGCCTGCTTCTAACAAAAAAAATTCTGATTTCCATCTACAGGAGCCAATAATGTTTTAGTCATAATCATTGTATTATTTAGAAACATACTTTATTTTTGTCCAGTGCTTGAAGTGGAAATACAAAACTGGTAGTACTCCAGATTTGTGAGGGAAATCACGTTCAGGGGCTGAGGGGGAAATTGGGAGGGCACAGGTTAGCATGTGAGAACAGCACCGGAACAGCAGAAAACTCATGGTACTAAGGGTTAATGTATGAAAGTGTTGCTACGGCGTACAGGTGCGTACTAACCCAGTTCGAGCACTGGTTTCATAATTTTTTCATAGCCCACCTCAACTGCTTGCCGTGAAATGCTGTGCGCTGCAGTAGAAAATAAACAAACAGACGCGTACAGGCATGGATTTTGCACATGCGTCAGGTTGTTTTCGGTTAAACTGCTTTGCTTTTACTAGCGTTGATTCGGTTGTTGCATATAGATTCATTTCTTTATTCCAGGAATCAATATCAACACACCGACAAATACAGTCAATTAAAACTCAAACTTGAGTTTTTTTTTTTTTTTTACTGCAGCACGTGCCCCGGTAAATAGGGTTTAGCGATGCCCATGGTTGACATCGTAGTTTTTAGTTCACAACACTTAAGTGGCCCCTCAGTCAACACTTAAGAATTGGTCTTAGACTTTACTGAAAGTTGCTTTTAGGTTCTTTATAAAAGTCTCCTACTCTTAGAAAAGTCCTACTTTTTATTAAGAATTTTTTGACACTTAAGTCAAAGTTTAAGACTATTTTTAAGAGCATTTGTCTTCTGAGAAGTTTTTTTTACATACGGGCCCTGATCCTTACAGTCATTTATGTAATACATCTACAGTAGGCTCTTACCTGCACATGTTCTATTTTTCTTCCTCTCCTTTTGTCCAAGTGGAAACTTCATGGCATTTGTTTGTATTTGTGTGAATTGTGATATATGTTTCTGATGTGAAACTAAATCTGAATAAAAATGTTCTCTTGTGGACTGTATGTAAACATATTTTATGTGAAATATCTTATTCAGGTCAGTACTAAATAAACAATAAAAAGCAGTAATAAACCTTAGAAACAGTAAAAAATACTGTCAAAACAACTGTTTGCTAGCTCTGACTAATACTACACTCTTTGGCCATCATCCAATAAAAGGACGTGAAAATGGTGTCTTTATCTTATACCTGCCAGATGGACCCGGTGTTGCCAACTGGAAATCTAATTGGTTAAAGCAATGGTTTGCATATTGTCCACAACAGAAAATTGATCCCTCTTATTTTTTGCCAAATAATTAACAATTTGCAGATTCTGCAAGGTGTATGTAATCTTTTGACTTCAACTGTAACTAGACATTGCATGCTCGTAGTTTCTTTCACACTTTAATATGAAATGATACAGACCACTGACTAACACCTGGTGCTGAGGTGGAGTGGAGTGCACATCTGAAAAGTCTCCTGTTTAATGTGTTTGTAAAAACATTCTGTGTTGAAATAAACAAAATTCTAATGTAAATATATATTTGTTTACATATATAATATTCCCATCATCAGTCAGTGTGCAATATTGATCTCATTGCTGTGGTGTTGAGTGCAGCTGTTGGTGAAATGTACTCACTTCAGTATCTTCAGCTCACACACAGGATTCTTCAGTCCCTCACAGATCTCTTTGACTCCTGAGTCCAGCAGACGACTGTTGTTCAGGTTCATCTCTTTCAGGATGGTTTTGGAGGAGAGAACAGTAGCTAGAACTGAACAGCTTTTCTCTGTCAGCTCACAATTATTCAGCCTGAACACAAAAACAGCATTTCAGTCAGGACCACTTTCATCATGTATATTTATTACAGTTATTTTGCATACTGTCAGAGCTGGCGAATACAAATACATGGTAGAGAATACTTGCAATGTAGTGAACTAATACAGAAAGAAAGAAAAGTCAGATTAGATTACAGGTTCAGTTGGGGTTGGAGGAGGGAGTTTGATTGTGAGCAGTGATGTGATAAAAGAGATGCTGAAAGAATGGAATTAAATGATCCGCTGTGATAAGTGTCAAGACTGGATTGGTACACGTCAGGAACAGCTGACTATCAGCTGATGTGAGCTTGACTGACGTGTTCTGCCTGAACTAACACAACGCTTGATTATTATTATTCAGCACATATTCAACACACATCAGATCAACAGCTCTTCATATCTGATTACACATGTGACTGACAGTCTTTAATAATGAATAATCAAAGAGGTTTCAATGTATAAATCATGTTCACTCACATTATTTTCTCCAGTTTGCTATGAGAGTCCATCAAAAGAGCAGAGAGTTTCTCCTCATCCAGATCTCCTAATTTATCTCCACTCAGATCCAGTTCTTTCAGTAGTAATGGACTTTTACCCAGAACTCCAGTGAGATACTCACACGCTTCCTCTGCAGCAGGACTTTTCAAAAACCTACAGGAAGCAGATAAGGATTTCAGATCATTTATATTTTTGCATTATTTTTGTCACAAATGTGTGTCTGTTGAATTTCTCTAAACTGCTGTTTAATTCCAGTTCATGTCATTCCTATTCAACAATGGTGCATTTGACCCTTCTATCTAATTACATACAGCTGATTTCACATCTGTGGATCATTTTTAAATATTTTAAGGTGATTTTCACCTGATGGTTTTTAATGAACAGAGTCCATCCTGTAGTAAATCATTGAGCTCCTTCACTTCTGATTGTCCAGGATCATTTCCTGTGAGATCCAGCTCTGTCAGGTGTGAAGGGTTTGATCTCAGAGCTGAAGCCAGAGCTTTATAACCTTCTTCAGTGATACTGCAGTCTGAAAGTCTATAGAAAGACAAAACACACACGTACACAAACACACACAAACAAGATTTCATTAGCATTTATTAAACTATTAGAATATTATATTTTCCATCATCTCAAAAAAGCATCTGTTTGTCATTATTTTATAAATGTATCTACACCAACACACCAATTACACATTCCTGACTCATTCCTTGTGACACAACACCAGTTTACAGAGCAGCTGGAGCTTTACATTGATTCATGTTTAGATTAACCAAATTCAGACCTGAGTATCTGTAGTGTGCACTGTGAATTTCTCAGCAGACTGGAGATTTCTGTCACTCCAGAGTCTCCTATTTGATTCCTGCTCAGATCCAGCTCTCTGAGGTTTGAATGAAACGCTGATGCCAGATCAGCACAACCTTCATCTGTAATACTGATGCACTTTAACCTGTAGAAGAGAAAACAAAAATTAAGCCACACATACAATTACACAAATAGCAGCTTTAGATACTACTTTTATGCAGCAATATGATATTTTCATGATAATCATACTGTGGGGAAATAAAAAAAAGATAATTATAATAATATTTTGTATTATACAGTACGTGATTGTGATATTTAAGCCTAAACCATACTTCCAGTGCTACATAGAACAAGCAGCTTGGAGAAGGATTTTCGTTTTGAAGGAAGGAATGATACAAGTCTGAAATTGTCTTAATTTCTTTACTTTTGAATGTTAAGCCCTCAGGCTTTTATTTTGGTGGAAAACTACACAGTGACCTTTATGTTTCTGTGTTTAGTTCACAACAGGTTTATAAACACTTTATTGCACAAATCTGGTGAAATCTGTTAACATCATCTGCCAAAATGTTGGAAATTGAACGTAAAATGAAGTGAACCTTCCAAATTTATAAGTGCAAAATAACTTTTATTTATTTATTTTTTACATTAAAAAATTAAACATAAAAAAAAAAATTAAAAAAAAAAAATTACCAAAATCACATCTTGGACTAAAATATATTTTATATTAAATCTGGGTACCACTTTACGGTAAGGGCACATGAATTACCATGAATTCATGCATAAATTCATGCATTATTTATGCATTAATATGTCATGAATTATCAGGAACTAACATGAATTCAAAGTCTTTGATTCGTGACTTCATGGATGAACAACACCTTAAGACATTAACTAAGATGGTTACATGATCATGATTTATGATTTATTACACATGATAATGATGTTTTCTTTGTCCACAAAAAATTATTTAATTAACCTTGTCCGACAGCTTATCAGAATTCTCAGCCCGAGTCCATCTTTTTTCCCCCTTTTCCCAAAACAGCTTATACTACTGTTTCAGCTATTAAAATAGTTCAGTTTTATATGTAATGGCAAATTAATTATATTTCTTTTAGTTTTTTTTTATTAGCATAAGTCAATTTAGAAAAAAGAAAAAAAAAAACATTTGAAGCATTTTTTTTTTTCGTTAAATATATATTTTATATATATATAGTACAAGGTTAAGGAACGACCGGTTAGCGGCAGACTGATCATAGTCTGTTTGATAAATTTTGCCTTCTTAAATCATCATGACTTGCCTAAAATATACAGTTCAAGCATAAAACAATGTTAGTTTAAACGTTAAACCTAGATAAATGTGTGCTATCAGGCACATATTCAATCATTTGTGTGGAGAGTGGAAGCTGAAGCCGCTTTGCAGGACATGGAGGCACCAGCACCATCACTTGCATTTTTTTCAGTGGAAACTTTTTAAAATATTCTGTCATTTTTGCTCATAAAGGTAAGAGTAATACATCATTCAGAACTGTAAAGGGTCGACTTGTATTTGTGCGCACTTACAATTATATTTTATTTATAAAATAAAATAAAAAACACAAACATGATTAACTTTCTGTCGTCTCAACAGGAGCGCTTCACAAAAATGAACTGAAACTCAAAGAATACATACCTCACAGACATGACAGATATATCTATAGACATATCTATTAAATTATTACTTCACGAAATAAAACAAATCGAAAACAAAAACTTTTTCATTATTTAATCTGTAAAGATGCTCTTTTCTCTAAAAAGGAGATGGCGAGTCAGGATCGGCAACTTTATCCCTGTGACACTGACTCAGAAAACACTAGTTTATTAATAGTTCATTCAAAAATCTCTTTACTTTTTCCCCCCGACACATTCATGGTAATAACTTTTGCCGGTGTTTTGCGTCAAGCTTTAGTCTATTACATGCGCTTGAACACAGAACTGATCCAGCTGCACTGAAGGCAATCACTGCTGCTGCTGCTGACTGAGACACTAAACACCTTCTGAGCCGGTCTCAAAAGTCTCTTTTCATCACTATAATTGGTGGATGTCTAAAATATAAAAATAAGGAGATGCCTGCAGGCCCGAAGCCTGGCCCCCTTCTGAAATATGACATGAAAATTGGGCTGAAGCCTGACCCTAGGGGCATAAAAAGGTTGGGGCACGTCAGGCTCAGGCTAAAAAGCAGGGCTCTAGACCAAATCACCACTTTAGTTGAGGGGCCACAAACATGATGAAGTAATGAGAAGCTAATGCTTAGTTAATGACGACTGTATTTGGATGTCAACAGAATTCACATGTTATGTGCTGTGATTGGCCAATGTTGGGGTCTATCCATTCACCTATTTATTTTTGTGTGAACAAAGAAAACATCATGAACATGTGTAATAAATTATAAATCATGATCATGTATCCATCTAAGTTAATGTCTTAATTAAGGGGTTGATTATCCATGAAGTCATGAATGAAAGACTTTGAACTGATAATTCATGACATATTAATGGATGAAGTAATGCATAATTAATGCATGAATTCATGGTAATTCATGTACCCTTAGCGTAAAGTGTTACCTAAATCTGATTATGAATCACTGAATGCTTTCAGTTTTTCTGACAGTCAAATTCTGTTTGGAGATACAAATAAACAAAATCAAAATAAAACAATTTTCTATAACTTATCTTATAAAACTGCATTAATTTCTAAAAATAGCTCAGTACAAAATGAATGTTTAGTGTTAAACATGTTAAAGATTAACAGAGAGGCTGTGAGTTGATAAAGTGATTATCTGTTTCCTCACAAAAATCTGTGTACTGAACTCCACTGTCATCCTTTAAAAAAGCCAAATCGAAGCCAAATTGTCTCCGGCAGCTCCAGTGACAAGCGCTGCGTTACAGACCAGATGTGTCATCCTGTACTCTATTCTGATGTTCAAAGCAAAGCAAATCTAATCATGAGTGCGCAGGCAGAAGTTCACTTAAAGAATGAACAAAGTGGCATCAATTTTGCTTTGAATTAAGTTGATAGAAAAAACTAAGCTGCCAATCCTCCAGCTTAGAGTGAGTCAGTACACACTAACATTTGTCCCAAATTATTGTTAATGCAATTTAATGGGAAACTCTGTGAGTTGTGTTGTAGGTAATAGCCACTGACAGATTTTGAGTGATGCCACCAGTGTTTGAACACACATACAAAACAATAGATTTCAATTTTAAAGACATGGCAATTCTTTTCCAGTGTGCTTTGTTTTGCTAAATGTTGGAGGGTACTGGTTTAAGGACAAGATTTATTAATACTAACTCATTATCTGCTCACATGTAAACGCACTTTTAAGCTTTTAACCATGTGACACAGCAGACTATATATTCAATTAAATTGCAGCTTTTTGTGATTTGATAACTGCACTAAGTCATATCACAATTTCCAGTTTATTTTGATTAATTGTTCAGTCCTGATGACAAGTGTAAAATATTTTTAAATTCATGAAACTGTGGTGGGTCACTACAGTCTGGGTAATTAATGGGATACACTTTTAAAATACTTACTTCAGCTTTTCCAGTCTACACTGTACATTTTCAAACAGAGTCAAGATGATCTTCATTCCTGGGTTTCCTAGTTTATTCTCACTCAGATCCAGCTCTGTCAGATTTGAAGGGTTTGAATTTAGAGCTGCAGCCAGAACATGACAACCTCCTTCTGTGATACAGTTGTTATTCAGACTGCATAAAGACAAAACACAGTTCAGTTTTAATCTTAATATTTACCAGTATGTTTTAACTGATAACTGACAAATACTGGTGATGATGATGATGATGATGATGAAGATAACCACATTACAAAAGTCACAAGTGTCCTTGCAACAATAAAAAAAAAAAAAAAAAAAAACGTACATCAGTGTGTTGAGTTGACAGTGTTTATCCTGCAGTAGAGCAGCGATCTGATTCACTCGTGTGTCTCCTAGTTCATGTTCACTCAGATTCAGTTCTCTCAGGAGTAACGGGTTTTTACCCACAATTCCAGTCACATACTGACAGGCTTCATCTGCAGCAGGACCCAAAAACCTGCAGAAGAGAAGAAGAAACAACTTCATTTCTTAAATAAACTTGGTGAAAAACAACATCTGACTCTGGTCGTGGTGGTGGTATTGCAACAATATATAGTGATATTCTCAATGTTACTCAGAAAACAGGATACAAGTTTAATTCATTTGAAATACTTTTGCTTAATGTTACTCTGCCAGATATGCAAAAGAAATCTCTCCTATCTCTTGTTTTAGCTACTGTGTATAGACTGCCAGGGCCATATACAGATTTCCTAAAAGAATTTGCAGAATTCCTTTCAGAACTATTGGTTAATTTTGATAAAGCCCTAATTGTCGGAGATTTTAACATTCACGTTGATAATACATATGATGCATTAGGACTTGCGTTTACTGACCTAATAAACTCTTTTGGAGTCGAGCAAAATGTCACCGGGCCCACTCATCGTTTTAATCATACACTAGATTTAATTATATCGCATGGAATTGATCTTACTGATATAGACATCGTACCTCAAAGCGATGATGTTTCTGACCATTTCCTTGTATCGTGCATGCTGCGTATCACTGATATTAACTATATGGCTCCGCGTTATCGTCTTGGCAGAACTATTGTTCCAGCCACCAAAGATATATTTACAAATAACCTGCCTGATTTATCTCAACTGCTCTGTGTACCCCTCAATACACAGGATTTAGACAAAATGACCAGCAATATGGGCACCATCTTCTCCAAGAAAGAAACTCGCAATCTTGAGCGCAAATGGAGAAAAACTAACTTGGAAGTTTTTAGAATTGCATGTGTAACGGAGGCCAGCGGGTAAGTGCTGTGCAAGTAAACCTCACTCCCCTGATCTCAAGAGACGCACTAGCAACTGATGCTAGCGGTTTCAGCCTTTAGCCTCCTTGTTAGTGCGTCCGCCTCCCATGCTGGAGACCCGGGCTCGAGACCCGCTCGGAGTGGTGTGCGAGTAGGATGGAGGGTGGAGGAGTTACACATGGAAAAACAGTATGTCCAGATATAGACAGACTTTAAAAGCTGCTAGGACTGAGCATATCCACAAACTCATAGAAAATAACCAAAACAATTCAAGGTTTTTATTTAGCACAGTGGCTAGATTAACAAATAACCAGACGCCACCTGATCTAAATATTCCTTTACAGTTTAATAGTAATGACTTTATGACCTTCTTCACTGATAAAATAGATAACATCAGAAATACAATAACCAATGTAGATTATACTGTGTCTAATATGTCAACTTCTTTCGTCACACCCAAAGAAAAACTGCAGTACTTTACCGCTATAGGACAGGAAGAGCTAAATAAACTCATCACTGTGTCTAAACCAACAACATGCCTATTAGATCCCGTACGCACTAAATTACTGAATTACTGCTTCTCAATATTATCAACTCATCCTTATCTTTAGGTCACGTCCCTAAACCATTCAAGCTGGCGGTTATTAAACCTCTTATTAAGAAACCACAACTAGACCCTAGTGAACTGGCAAATTACAGACCCATTTCTAATCTTCCATTTATGTCTAAAATTTTAGAGAAAGTTTTATCTGCTCAACTGTGCTCATTCTTGCAAAAAAATAATATCTATGAAGAATTTCAGTCAGGTTTCAGGACACATCACAGCACAGAAACTGCACTTGTTAAAATCACTAATGACTTGCTTCTTGCGTCAGACCAAGGCTGCATCTCACTGCTAGTTTTACTTGATCTTAGTGCTGCGTTCAACACTATAGATCATGACATACTCATAGATCAACTACAAAACTATGCACGTATCCAAGGGCAGGCTTTAAGATGGTTTAGATCCTACTTGTCCGATCGCTACCACTTTGTTTATTTAAATGGGGAGTCATCTCAGTTATCACCAGTAAAGTATGGAGTGCCACAAGGATCTGTTCTAGGTCCTCTACTATTTTCAATGTACATGCTGCCCCTTGGTAATATTATTAGAAAACACGGGATTAGTTTTCATTGTTACGCTGATGATACTCAACTATATATCTCAACAAGACCAGATGAAACGTCTAAATTATTCAAGTTAACAGAGTGTGTTAAAAATGTAAAAGATTGGATGACCAATAATTTTCTGCTATTAAATTCAGATGAGACAGAGATATTACTTATTGGACCAAAAACAATACACAGAATCTTTTGACTTACAATTTACAACTAGACGGATGTACTGTTACTTCCACTACAGTCAAAAGTCTGGGTGTTATATTAGACGGCAACTTGTCTTTTGAAAATCATATCATACATCAGCTGTCATATATTTCTTCTTACCTATAAGGCAATTAACGGTTTAGCTCCTGCGTACCTAACTAGTCTTCTACCACGCTACAATCCATCACGCTCCCTAAGGTCACAAAACTCTGGACCGTTGGTAGTACCTAGGATAGCAAAGTCCACTAAAGGAGGTAGAGCTTCTTCACATTTGGCTCCCAAACTCTGGAACAACCTTCCAGATAACGTTTGGAGATCAGACACTCTCTCTGTTTAAATCTAGATTAAAGACACATCTTTTTAGCCAAGCATTCAAATAATGCATCTCATAAACTTTTCCTGCAGTTATATCTGATCAAATGTTCATTATTAATCTTTTAGCTCTGGTTTAACAAATCTTTCTTTTCGTAGTTTGAACAGCAGCTACGCTAATTATGTTCCTATTTGTTCTGTGTTTCTGCCATGGGATTGACATCCCATGGTAACTAGGAATTCACAAGCTCCAGTCTGGATCCAGAACACTTAAGAAGAGATGATGCCAACCCCTCAGAGGACTTCAGATGATGCCAACCCTGAAACAACATGCAGCACTACCGAATTCTGCTGCTAATTTATAGTGTTCTTTGTCTGTTTGATTACGTCATTAATTGATCTTTACCACACATCTCTGCCATATGTACATCAAGCTACTACTACATATATTGTAAAAATATCAATTTGGTGTAAAGTTGCTTTGCAACGATATTTATCGTGAAAAGCGCTATACAAATAAATTTGAAACATTTGAATTGAATTGAATTGAACTCTGAAACACTGTGAAAGGGATGGATTTACAAACTGTATTAATGACATATTGTTTTATAAATAAACTGCCTGCATGTCATTTATTTTGCATTACAGCATCACATCTTACCTCAGAATCTTCAGTTGACAGTTTGGATCCTGTAGTAAATCATTGAGCTCCTTCACCCCTGATTGTCCAGGATCATTTCCTGTGAGATCCAGCTCTATCAGGTGTGAAGGGTTTGATCTCAGAGCTGAAGCCAGAGCTTTATAACCTTCTTCAGTGATACTGCAGTCTGAAAGTCTATAGAAAGACAAACAAACAAAACATACACATTAGCATTAGCATGTATTACACCATTAGGGTATCAACATTTTCCATCATCTCAAAAAAGCAATCTGTTTGTCAATGTTTTATAAATGTATCTACACCAACACACCAATTTATTCAGAAATATATACACATAATAAATATTCTAAATAATAATAAATAATATTATAATAATAAATATAATAAATAAATATACTTCTGCTGAAGCTGAACTGTGAATTGTGTTATATACGTTTCTGATGTTAAACTAAATCTGAATACAAATTTTGATCATATAAAAAAGAATCAAGTGTATGTAAACTTTTGAACAGGATGCTTTTTTAAATTCAACTATTATTTTCTCTTGTGGACTGTATGTAAACATCTTTTATGTGAAAAATCTTATTCAGGTCAGTACTAAATAAACAATATCATGAAGTAAGAAACGTTAGAAACAGTAATAATACTATCAAAACAACTGTTTGCTAGCTCTGACTACTAGTACACTCTCTGGCCATCATCCACTCAAAGGATGTGAAAATGCTGATGGAGGAGTGCGCGTCTGAAAAGTCTACTGTTTAATGTGTTTCTGCGCCAAAATAAACGAAATTCTAATGTAAATATATATTTTTAACATGTATAATATTCCCATCATCAGCCAGTGTGCAATATTGATCTCATTGCTGTGGTGTTGAGTGTAGCTGTTGGTGAAATGTACTCACTTCAGTATCTTCAGCTCACACACAGGATTCTTCAGTCCCTCACAGATCTCTTTGACTCCTGAGTCCAGCAGACGACTGTTGTTCAGGTTCATCTCTTTCAGGATGGTTTTGGAGGAGAGAACAGTAGCTAGAACTGAACAGCTTTTCTCTGTCAGCTCACAATTATTCAGCCTGAACACAAAAACAGCATTTCAGTCAGGACCAATTTTCTTAAGTGTAGTAGTAGTGAACTGATACAGAAAGAAAGAAATGTCAGATTAGATTACAGGTTGAGTTGGGTGGAGTTGGGGTTGGAGCAGGGAGTTTGATTGTGAGCACTGATGTGATAGAAGAGATGCTCAAAGAATGGAATTAAATGGACCGCTGTGATAAGTGTCAAGACTGGATTGGTACACGTCAGGAACAGCTGACTATCAGCTGATGTGAGCTTGACTGACGTGTTCTGCCTGAACTAACACAACGCTTGATTATTATTATTATTCAGCACATATTCAACACACATCAGATCAACAGCTCTTCATATCTGATTACACATGTGACTGACAGTCTTTAATAATGAATAATCAAAGAGGTTTCAATGTATAAATCATGTTCACTCACATTATTTTCTCCAGTTTGCTATGAGAGTCCATCAAAAGAGCAGAGAGTTTCTCCCCATCCAGATCTCCTAATTTATCTCCACTCAGATCCAGTTCTTTCAGTAGTAATGGACTTTTACCCAGAACTCCAGTGAGATACTCACACGCTTCCTCTGCAGCAGGACTTTTCAAAAACCTACAGGAAGCAGATAAGGATTTCAAATCATTTAAATTTTTTGGATTATTTTTGCCACAAATTCTGTTGTGTGTCTGTTGAATTTCTCTGAACTGCTATTTAATTCCAGTTCATGTCATTCCTATTCAACAATGGTGCATTTGACCCTTCTATCTATTTTCATACAGCTGATTTCACATCTGTGGATCATTTTTATATATTTTAAGGTCTTTTTCACCTGATGGTCTTTAATGAACAGAGTCCATCCTGTAGTAAATCATTGAGCTCCTTCACTCCTGATTGTCCAGGATTATTTCCTGTGAGATCCAGCTCTATCAGGTGTGAAGGGTTTGATCTCAGAGCTGAAGCCAGAGCTTTATAACCTTCTTCAGTGACACTGCAGTCTGAAAACCTACAGAAAGACAGAAAAAAAAAAAAACCACACATTAAAAAACTTCATTAGCATTTATTAAACTATTAGAATATTACATTTTCCATCATCTCAAAACAGCAATCTGTTTGTCAATGTTTTATAAATGTATCTATACCAACACACCAATTTATTCAGACATATATAAATATAATAAATATTATAAATAATAATAAATAATATTATAATAATAAATATACTAAATAAATATACTTCTTCTGAAATTGAACTGTGAATTGTGTTATATACGTTTCTGATGTTAAACTAAATCTGAATAAAAATGTTGATCATATAAAAAAAGAATCAAGTGTATGTAAACTTTTGAACAGGATCCTTTTTTAAATTCAACTATTATTTTCTCTTGTGGACTGTATGTAAACATCTTTTATGTGAAAAATCTTATTCAGGTCAGTACTAAATAAACAATATCATGAAGTAAGAAATCTTAGAAACAGTAATAATACTGTCAAAACAACTGTTTGCTAACTCTGACTACTACTACACTCTCTGGCCACCATCCAATCAAAGGATGTGAAAATGCTGATGTTATCGTATGTCCGCTAGATGGACACGGTGTTGCCAACTGTGCAGTGAAGTGTGCGTCTAAAAAAAAAGTCTCAGATATTCTGCATCGAAATAAACTAAATTCTAATGTAAATTTATATTTTGAACATATATAATATTCCCATCATCAGCCAGTGTGCAATATTGATCTCATTGCTGTGGTGTTGAGTGTAGCTGTGGGTGAAATGTACTCACTTCAGTATCTTCAGCTCACACACAGGATTCTTCAGTCCCTCACAGATCTCTTTGACTCCTGAGTCCAGCAGACGACTGTTGTTCAGGTTCATCTCTTTCAGGATGGTTTTGGAGGAGAGAACAGTAGCTAGAACTGAACAGCTTTTCTCTGTCAGCTCACAATTATTCAGCCTGAACACAAAAACAGCATTTCAGTAATAATTACTTTCATCATGTATATTTATTACAGTTATATTGCATACTGTTAGTGTTGGCGGTATGGTTCTGTTCTGGGCAAAAGTCTAAGGCCTGTCCATGCAGCCATGATTGATAAACATGCTTGGACAGAGCGGGGAGAGCAGCAAGTCAAACCCCCCTGGGGTACAGAACAGATCCAGTAATTGCCTATATCAACTCACAGCCTATATCTTCTATCGACGTGATAGAAGAGATGCTGAAAGAATGGAATTAAATGAACCGCTGTGATAAGTGTCAAGACTGGATTTTTACACGTCAGGAACAGCTGACTATCAGCTGATGTGAGCTTGACTGACGTGTTCTGCCTGAACTAACACAACGCTTGATTATTATTATTCAGCACATATTCAACACACATCAGATCAACAGCTCTTCATATCTGATTACACATGTGACTGACAGTCTTTAATAATGAATAATCAAAGAGGTTTCAATGTATAAGTCATGTTCACTCACATTATTTTCTCCAGTTTGCTATGAGAGTCCATCAAAAGAGCAGAGAGTTTCTCCCCATCCAGATCTCCTAATTTATCTCCACTCAGATCCAGTTCTTTCAGTAGTAATGGACTTTTACCCAGAACTCCAGTGAGATACTCACACGCTTCCTCTGCAGCAGGACTTTTCAAAAACCTACAGGAAGCAGATAAGGATTTTGGATCATTTATATTTTTACATTATTTTTGCCACAAATTCTGTTGTGTGTCTGTTGAATTTCTCTGAACTGCTATTTAATTCCAGTTCATGTCATTCCTATTCAACAATGGTGCATTTGACCCTTCTATCTATTTTCATACAGCTGATTTCACATCTGTGGTTCATTTTTAAATATTTTAAGGTCTTTTTCACCTGATGGTTTTTAATGAACAGAGTCCATCCTGTAGTAAATCACTGAGCTCCTTCACTCCTGATTGTCCAGGATCATTTCCTGTGAGATCCAGCTCTATCAGGTGTGAAGGGTTTGATCTCAGAGCTGAAGCCAGAGCTTTATAACCTTCTTCAGTGATACTGCAGTCTGAAAGTCTATAGAAAGACAAAACACACAAACACACACAAACAAGATTTCATTAGCATTTATTAAACTATTAGAATATTATATTTTCCATCATCTCAAAAAAGCAATCTGTTTGTCATTATTTTATAAATGTATCTACACCAACACACCAATTTCACATTACTGACCCATTTCTTGTGACACAGCACTGGTTTACAGACCAGCTGGAGCTTTACATTGATTCATGTTTAGATTAACCAAATTCAGACCTGAGTATCTGTAGTGTGCACTGTGAATTTCTCAGCAGACTGGAGATTTCTGTCACTCCAGAGTCTCCTATTTGATTCCTGCTCAGATCCAGCTCTCTGAGGTTTGAATGAAGCGCTGATGCCAGAGCAGCACAACCTTCATCTGTAATACTGATGCACTTTAAACTGTAGAAGACAGAACAAAAATTAAGCCACACATACAATTACACAAATAACAGCTTTAGCTACTTCTTTTATCCACCATTATGAGATGTTCATGATAATCATACTGAAATAAAAAGAATTGATAATTATAATAATATTTTGTATTTTACAGTACAATATTTAAGCCTAAACCATACTTCCAATGCTACATAAAACAAGCAGCTTGGATTTCTGTTTTGAAGGAAGGAATGATACAAGTCTTAAATTGTCTTAATTTCTTTACTTTTGAATGTTAAGCCCTCAGGCTTTTATTCTGGTGGAAAACTACACAGTGACCTTTAATTTTCGGTGTTTAGTTCACAACAGGTTTATAAACACTTTATTGCACAAATCTGGTGAAATCTGTTAACATCATCTGCCAAAAAATGCTGGAATTTACATGAATGTAAAATAAAGTGAACCTTCAGCCATTCAGAACTTCTACTAGCCAAAACAAACACATCAGAGAAATAAAAAAATAAAAAAATAAAAAAACACATCTTAGATCAAAATATATTTTATAATAAATCTGATTATGAATCATTGAATGCTTTCAGTCATTGAATGCTTTCAGATTCTGTTTGGAGATAAAAATAAACAAAATCAAAATAAAACAATTCTCTATAACGTATCTTATAAAACTGCACTTATTTCTAAAAATAGTACAAAATGAATGTTTAGTGTTAATCATGTTAAAGATTAACAGAGAGGCTATGAGTTGATAAAGTGATTATGTGTTTCCTCACAAAAATCTGTGATACTGAACTCCACTGTCATCCTTTAAAAAAGCCAAATCGAGGCCACTAATGCACAGGCAAAAATTCACTTGAATGAACAAAGTGGCATCGATTATCTCGGCAAAGGAGAAGTGCTCACTAACACAGATTTAGGCAGATTTGTGAACAATATTTGAGAGAAATAGGCCTTTTGTGTACATAGAAAAAGTCTTAGATCTTGGAATTCAGCTCATAAAAAAATGGGGCAATATCTGACCTGGAAAGCCGCTCCCCGACGCAATAATCTACGCATTTATGGGATGCCAGAAGGATGCAAGGTGTGATGGAATTCGTTGGTGAATTTATTAAGTCTGAACTAAGGGGTCTACAGGACATTGACCTACAGATACAGAGGACTCATAGAGCTCTTGTTCCAAAGCCCAGTCAAGAAGTACAGCCTAGATCATTAGTGATCTGCTTTCTCGAATATCGTGTCAAGGAAATGGTACTTCGAGCTGCATGGAACAAGAAAGAATTACGCTACCAGGGCCGGAGAATTTTTTTTGACCACGACTACGCGACAGAAATTCTTCAGCACCGCAGTGAATACGCAGAAATAACGAGAGCTCTCAAGGCCAAGAAAATACGATTCCAAACACCATACCCAGCCAAGCTGAAAGTATTTCCCTGGATCAAGGTTTACAACAGCCCGACAGAGGCTTCTAGAGGAAGGAATCACACTTGACCTAACTGAGCGTACTGGACAACCCAGCTTTGGCAGAGTCTGCGATGGGAAAAAGAAACGTCAGCAAGGAGTCAATGCCAGCAGAATAGTCAGACACAAATACGTGAAAAACTGAGGAGTTATCAGCACATTCCCGGCTCGAAGAACGACAGTGTGACTTCGTGAATTCAGGACTAATGGAGAAGCAATAAGTGTATATATCCTTTCAATTTCTGGCAGCAAAGCGGCTGAAAAACTGAATATTAATATGTTGACTTTAATATTTAAAGTCTAGTATTTTAGATAATCAATTTTCATTCTTTGCTTAAATCGCCACTTTTGATTATAAACCTTTAGCCTCGTCATGGGCAACCCCCTCCACGTACTGTATAAGATCATATAGATTGATGTAAGGGGACTAAATAATTTCTTGTGATTGTTCACAAAGAGAGGAATTTTTTTGTTTAAATCACGAGCTAAGAGGCCTTCACTAAAAGTGAGGATTTACCCTCTGTTGAGAGGGTTATAATTGTATAACCCTTACAGTGGAAATCCATGTTTGGAACTTCGGAATGATTTTGTTTTTTGTTATAAATAGTTTAGAAGCTGTTTTGGTTTTAAATCACATTGTTCTGACTCTCATGGGTACATTCTGTCAATATATAAAACTATGTTTAAGGCATATCAGGAATATAAGATAATGACTCTTAATGTCAATGGGCTCTTGCTGGAGGCAATGTGGGACATTATTGGCTGATCATGTACATGTCTTCTGGTCTTGTCCAGTCTTGAATCTGTTTTGGTCAGAAATACATTCTAGCGTAGAGGAAATATTGGAAATTAAGATTGAAAAAACAGCTTATATTCTATTTCTTGGCAATATATGAATAAATATTTACTCATGATTCTACTAGCACCAGCAAAAAATGGAATATGTACACTTATTATTGTAAATACATGTAACTAGGATCAATGGCTGCTTGGTAATACTCCAGAAATAAGTATCTACAGAAATAAGTATCATGTCTATGAATGTACGACCACAAATATTCTTGTATACATGCTTACAAATATTTGCTTATTTTGTAACCAGTTGACCAGGCTGAAATTTATTCCATTTATTTTTCATTTTTTGTGTTATACTTTGGAAAAATATTTATGTATGTACCCATGAAGGAGTGTTGTTTGTGTGTTATTGTGTTGAAGTTTATAAAAATAAAGTTAAATAAATAAATAAATAATGTTCAAATGTCAGACTTTTGGACCTGTTTTTCCTTTTTTTTTTTTTTTTTTTTACTCTTGTCTTTGTTCCTGAGTTTCCTTATTTGGTCATTTTCCTGTTCTTGTTTAGTTTGATTGCTTTATCCTATGCACCGGTGTTGCTTTATCCTATGCACCTGTGTTCCTAATTACCCCTTGTCAGAGATTTTCTTAGTATCCAGAAGTTTCCGGGGGGCGCTACTGTAAAAAAAAAAAAAAAAAAAAAACGTGGGTACCAATGGTATTTTGTGTGCTAATTAGTGCTTTTTAGACCACTGTTTACTTTGTAAAGATGCACACCGTTATGAGAGATGTCATTACGTTCTTAAGGACAACATATGCTTTTCGAATTTGTGTTCCCACCTCGTTAGCAAGTTTGGATCGCTAAATCTTGAATGACTGTCAACTAGTGAAATGACATTTGAACCGAGACATCAAAGCTTGTGTTAGGCATGGCAGATGAAGTCTCAATTCGGGCTTGTTAACATAGAAATCCCTTTCGTATAAGCCTCACTTTCTACCCAGTCATGTGCACGATTCACTTTGCGTGTCCTAATGTTCAACCACCAGATCTTCCTTTGCCAGTACATTTTCATTGGGACCTATATAATAATTACATTTTTAAATACCCAGTCATACAAGTAATATGAAGAAAACAAATTATTTCAGGAAAATTTAATTAATGCCATATGCAATTATGTGTACATTATTTTTCTATTATATCATATTGATATTCGTACTGGCATTTAATGGCACTGTTCAATGGGTAAATTCATTTATCAGAGTCAGAAATTCAACAAACAAACACACACACGGTTAGGCTTTTATTTGTGCATATAACATGGACCGATCTATGGAAATTGGTCAATGCTTCTTCCGATGGAGCTTCACAGGCTTTTGGCTGTTTTATTTTTTACTAACCACCAGATTGCGCTGTTTTCGACAATCTCGAAGCTTTGAATCTTTTCCCGAAACAGTCAGAGGAAAGTCTCGGTGCTTCACGAGGCTTCATTTGCCCGTCGCTCCTGTCAGCTGTTGAATGAATGAGTGTCACGTCCCGCTTGTTTACTTTGAACCGGAATACGCTCCCACTTTTGACGCAAGGCCTAATGGGGCGTAGGAAACTTGTGGATAGAGAAATGAGAGGGCCTGTATTAGTTACTATTGGACAAAGTGTAACGGCTAATTTAGATCACGTGTCCCTTAATAACCAATCACATTACAGCACTGACGTCACTAAATTTCAGTCAGAATCGGTCTTTGTCAGTCACGTGCGTTTATTATGTGTGACGTCACCGAGATGCCATTTTGAAGGTATCGTTGCATTGAGCAGTGAACTGAAAGTATACAGAGCCGTAAAGTAAAGACCGTTTAAATCATCATGCTGGAGAAACAAAAACAAACCAAGTAGATATGGGACCGAGATAATCTCAGCAGAAGTTTTAGGAACCGTAACTTATATAATTTCTCATTAACAATTAACACTGATCCATATTAACGTTACCTGACCTCAAAAAGTTGAGTGCTGCCGGTGTTCAACCTCGTTGGAAATATGACATGCTCTTGTTTACGGTATAAAAACGTATATTATTTACTTACAAATACACTTATGTTCTGTTTTTGTCTACAACTGATTTGCACATTCCCTTATACCATTAAGCTTTACCCTGTTTGTTCAACATTTTCCATACGTAATTTGGCTGATAACAAGTACTGATCAGGAATCAATCAAAAACACGTCATGAAAATGTCAATATATATGCTTTATTATAAATACAACACTGTGTTAAAAATCAGAACAGAAGATGTGACAAGCATGATGAACATCAACATACTGCTAACTGGACACAGTGCAAGTACTACAAAGAAAGTTGAATAATAATAAAATGAAAATAAACAATAAAATTAATAATATTAATAATAATGTGATGATGATTAATGCTTCTGCCAAACATTTGATGACCCTTTCTACATGGATTCTTATAAATGCTAGATGATCTGCCAAATAATTAATAGTTTGTACATAGAACACTTTCTGGCACACACTTTCACACTGAATGGTTTCTCTGTGAAAATCTGACAGTGTTTGTGCAGGCAGATTCAATCTGAGGTGCATAAAGTTAACAGAAGTATTTAAAATGAAGTGAGAATTTCCCTTATGTCTCCCTGCTGAAAAAAACAGCTAAAACCAGCTTAAGCTGGTTGGCTGGTTTTAGCTGGTATAAGCTGGAAGTAGCTGGTTTTAGCTGGTCTCCCAGCCTGGCCAAGCTGGTCTCCCGGCCAGGCTGGTTTTAGCTGGAAGTAGCTGGTTTTAGCTGGTCTCCCAGCCTGGCCAGGCTGGTTTTAGCTGGTTTAAGATGGAAATAGCTGGAAGTAGCTGGAAGTAGCTGGAAGTAGCTGGTTTAAGCTGGAAGTAGCTGGTCGTAGCTGGTCTTAGCTGGTCTCCAAGCCTGGCCAGGCTGGTTTTAGCTGGTTTAAGCTGGAAGTAGCTGGTTTTAGCTGGTCTCCCAGCCTGGCCAAGCTGGTTTTAGCTGGTTAAGCTGGAAGTAGCTGGTTTTAGCTGGAAGTAGCTGGTTTTAGCTGGTCTCACAGCCTGGCCAGGCTGGTTTTAGCTGGTTAAGCTGGGAGTAGCTGGTTTTAGCTGGAAGTAACTAGTTTTAGCTGGGTTCCCAGCATGGCCAGGCTGGTTTTAGCTGGTTAAGCTGGAAGTAGCTGGTTTTAGCTGGAAGTAGCTGGTCTTAACTGGTCTCCCACCCTGGCCAGGCTGGTTTTAGCTTGTTAAGATGGAAGTGGCTGGAATTAGCTGGTTTTAGCTGGTCTCCCAGCCTGGCCAGGCTGCTTTTAGCTGGAAGTAGCTGGTTTTAGTTGGTCTCCCAGCCTGACCAAACTGGTGTCCATTTGACCTAATTATAAATTAATCAGTTTGTTTCACTTACTGACAAGGTTCAATTCAAGGTAAGTTTAGTATCATAATCAGGTAGGCTAGATGATACCTCTTAAGTTATTCTAGTTGTTAATGATAATATAATTTTAATATAATTAAAAAAGACACGTGATGAAAAACTTGACAAATTTCTGAACTTTCATAAGGAAACAGCCAAGCGAACAAAACTACATAAATGTTATAATAAATCAATGAGAAATGTGCAATGTGAAAAGAGTTTTTATTTTATTTTTATTTTTTTACATGATTCCCAATTATTTATATTCACATTTTCTAATATTTGTAGAGGCTTTACATTTTTTTTTTTTTATTTCAAATGTGATAATTAGCAATTCATTAAATTCTATCTTTGAAACAAATCTGTTACATGACTGCATTAATTTAAGTTTCTTAAGGGTCAAGATCTCACTTTATCTGCATCTCATGTGCTCCATTAAGGTTTTAGTTGGTCTCCCAGCCTGTCCAAACTGGTGTCCATTTGACCTAATTACAAATTAATCAGTTTGTTTCACTTACTGACAAGGATCAATTCAAGTTTAGTATCATAATCAGGCAGGCTAGATGATACATCTTAAATTATTCTAGTTGTTAATGATAATATATCTGAGAAGAGTCTAAAATAAATTGTAGTATAAAGTATAGCATAAAATAAAGCTAGCACTCAAAAAATCAGCATAGAACTCAAATCAGATTAAATTATTGTCTGAAGAAATACATTCACCATAGTTGTATGACCAAATATAGTCAGCTGTTTTATTTTTAAGGAGTGTTTCGGTATTAGATAGACTTTTACACAAAATATAAATTAAACAAACACAGTCTTTATATAATAGGTAATCACCTGCAATTAAAAAACACTAGGAGAAAAAAAAACAATATCTTTAACAAGAAATGCTTAAAGCATAATCTGATCACGTGGTGGTTTGACGCAAACGTACAGCATATTGCTGTAAATTTAAAATCTACAGAGGCGGGATTTTCTTCAACGGTCGACATTCGGGAGCAGCAATAAGTACGATTCACAACTGCGGTGAGTGATTTATTTCACTTTTAATTTCTCATGTTTGGTAACTCCAGTAGTGTATTAAGGTACATTCGCGGTAACCGCAGATGAACGAATCCTCCGTCCGCGGGGCGCGAGGGAGACTTGTGCCGGGTTTAAAGAGCGCGGTCGCGGGAGGATTTCACACATTCCCCGGCCTCATAGCGGCTACAGGCGGAAAATCTCTGGGTTCGTACATAATAATTACACGTTTCACTGACTCGTGATTATTTTATGATGTAAATCAAATTTGCACAAGCAGTTATCTGTTAACAGGGGCGCCGAAATGAAACGCGTGACGTTACTTAAGTCTCGCAACTCGCGGTCATCCCGCTCACGGAGGATCAGTGTATGTCATGTAAACTCTGAACGGTGCTGTTAAAGCGGTTAACGTAAGCAGCGAGACGTGCGAGTACCTTTGATAACTTGCTAATTCGCTTATTGTTTGATTGTAATGCTTTTTGCTAACTTTGGTTTAAAGAATGAGTTAATTCAGCCCATCTTCCTGTCTGGCCTGTTCGCAGCATATATTCACTCCGGAGTAACCTTACCAGGAGGAGACAGACGGAGATTTGGAGTTCATTCAAAGGTAATGGTTGCATTCTAAACATTTGTATACTTGCATTTTACATGTAGATATGTTTAAAGATTTTTTTATGTTTTTTAATAAATAAGTCTCTTCTGTTAATCAAAGCTGCATTTAATTGATAAAAAAAAATACAGAAAATTAATTGAAAAAAAAAAAAAGTAATGTTGTGAAATATTATTGCAATTTAAAATATATTTATATTTTTGTCTATTTTATTATACTTTAAAATGTAATTTATTTCTGAATTTTCATTTTTCGTAATCTCTTTTCATTACGCCAGTCTCACATGATCCTTTATAAAGCATTGTAATATGCTGATTTATTATCAATTTTAGAATAGAATAGAATTTTTTTTTTTTGGAACCTATACTTTTTTCAGGATACTTTCATGGATACATTTTTTTTTTTTTTTTTTTTTTTTTACTTTTATCCAACAAGTATGTGTTAAACTGAAATTGATAGTAAAGACTTATATTTTTAGATAAGATTTCTATTTTCTGTTTTCTATTTGTTGAGAGGTAATCTAATTTTTCTATTCATTCATGCATGCACTATATGTAATCATTTGGCCTGCCCATGACTAAAATTTTCTGGTCAACTAGTAGTCATTTATTTTTAACAGATTAGTCGACTAATTGCATATTAATAAACTATATAATTTATAATAATGAACCTTTAATTGCCTATACCCTATCAGCGCTCAAGCGCACACAAAGCTTGCCACAGAACACTGGCAGAAGTAATGATTATGAATGTGTCAGGTAAAGAAAACAGCGAAGAAGACTGCCTTAACATTATAATTATTCATTAATATGTGTTTTCTGTATTTTTGGCTGCAGTGATAAAGTTGATAACACTTGTCATCTCTACAGTGGATGTGCACGTTTGATTGAATGGATTACACAATCTGAAAATATTTGTTTTCCATTTTAACTGGCTTATTTAAAAGTAGACATTTCACTTTCTATAGATACATTTTTCATGTCTGGAACAACTATCAGGGGCATGTTTCTAAATTATTGCAGGCTATGTCTGAGATAAAAAAGGAAAATGTGCAACAAAGACATGACACTATAGTTTTTTTTTTTTGTTTTGTTTTTTTTAAGTAGTTTTACTTGTTGAAAATTAATAATCTATATTATTTCTTTTTTAAGTCTGTTTCAGTGACTGGCGGAAACAAAAGGAGCCTGAAAGAAGAGAGAGAGAAAAGAGGGAGAAACAAGTGGGGCATTACATATCCCAAAAAAAATACAAGATATAATAAAAAGAAAAGAAAAATGAAAATGCATAATATGTTTAGAATTCTGTTATTGTTCATCTTCACCATTAATTCTTAATATAGTTTTAGAATTGTAATCATTCCAATTATTTTGTAAATATTTTGTAAATATTTGTTATTAAAGGGGCTGTAAGATCAAATAAAAATTGTTTTAATGGTTCCTTGTGGTCCTGCAGATTATTAAAAGTAAACATATTACTTATTTGTTGCATTATTTGTCAGAAAAAATTGGGGCAGACACTATGTAATCTAAGAGCTAAGACCAGCTTGACCAGCTAAGACCAGCCTGGCTGACCAGCTAAAACCAGCTAAGACCAGCCTGACCAGCTAAGACCAGCTAAGACCAGCCTGGCTGACCAGCTTAAACCAGCTAAGACCAGCCTGACCAGCTTAAACCAGCTAAGACCAGCCTGACCAGCTAAGACCAGCCTGGCTGACTAGCTAAGACCAGCCTGACCAGCTAAGACCAGCCTGGCTGACCAGCTAAAACCAGCTAAGACCAGCCAGGCTGACCAGCTAAAACCAGCTTGACCAGCTAAAAAAAAGTGGCCAAAACCCCTCTAAAACCAGCTTGAAAAACCAGCTATGACTAGCCTGGGAGACCAGCTTAAACCAGCTTAAGCTGGTTTAAGCTGTTTTTTTCAGCAGGGACATGAAAAGCAGTCCGTTTTCTTCTGTGTACACACAAGTTACATTCAGTTTGTGGCATTGAGTGGTGTCTTGTGAAGTCGACCATCTCCTCCAGCCTGGTGGGTCATCATCTCAGCTGGCTGCAATGTGTTGTTTTTTTTTTTTCTTTCTTACAGTTTAGTCACACCAACCTGTATGAAATACAGAAATACATAAAAAATATAAATATTAAAAATGTATTTTAGTTTGGTATTCAGTTAAGTATTTAGTTAAGAATTTCAGTAATGAAATGAAATAAATTTCTACACCCACGCATAAAACGACTGCGTGACATTTCATGGTACATGACACGTTTCTGCTCCCTGGCTGTCTGTTTCAACGGTTTAAAAACCTGCTTATCATTCTTAAGGTATTGTTTTCGTTATAATGTACTGATTCAAATTAGTTAACAATAATAATTATTTTACCACTAAGCTGACATGCTCGCGCATATGAACAGGCAGCATCTGTGGTGGGGGGACGGTGCCGGCGCAACCATCAAACATAGTTAAAAGGAATCCGGTGCCACGTTCCTGACCACACTGTCTTTACTGGGTGCTTTTAGGGAATATTTGCATTTATCCAAACTTGTCATTACGCCGTATACCTGCACTACACCACTGAATATCCCAAAACAATGTGTGGATATAACGTTAGGTACTAAAGAAAATAGAAAATAAGCACATACTAAAAATTCACTTACTTACCTTTATGAAAATGTCAAGGGCAAATATGATGATTTGACGTATCACTGCTGCTATCCAGGCCATCCGACGCTTCTTGTTTTTTTCCGCTGCATGTTGTCTAATGTTTCTTTCAAGTGGGAGACCTAAAATATCTTTCATCGTGGTCAGTTTTTAACCTTTTCTATCGTGTAATTTACCACCGCTGACTTTAACACAACAAAAACGTACAATTTTGAAGCAAATCAAAAGAACAATTCTGCAACTACAGAACACCTCGGCTTTGACACCTTACAAAAGGCGGCCATACCCAAAATGCAATTCGATTCTCGTGAGTGTGACGTCACCTGACAAAGACCGATTGTGCGACACTCAATCGCTGTTTACTGATACCATAGGAATGTATGAGAAGTGCTGTAAGCTGAATCCCACCTGTCATGAAAAGTCAGGGACCTCTCTTATAAAACTGCATTTTTTTTTGTGGTAAACTCTAAAAAATAGTTCAATCCAAAAGTATTGTTTAGTGTAAAACATGTTGAAGACTCTTTATTCCACACTCTTTAACAGTTTTACTTACTGTCTGTATGCATCATTAGATACTATAAAGTGTTGGCTTAAACCAAAGTTTTGGTTTAAACTGTTAAGAGATGGGGAAGTAACTGAGTACAAATACTCCATTACTGTACTTAAGCTGATTTTTCTGGTATCAGTACTTTACTTCATTATTTATTTTTTGGACTACTTTTTACTTTTACTCTTTACATTTTTACACAAATCTCTGTACTTTCCACTTCTTTCATTTTCAAACAGGCTCATTACTTTAGTTTTAATCAGCATTTGGTGGGTCACCATTCCATAACAAATCTCTAATAAATCATGGATCAGTTAGTCTTGACTGGCAACACAATTCTGCTCGCGCGCTCTGTGTCTCCGCCAAAGGTTTCTATCAGAGTAATCAATGCAAGTGACTCAAGAATGGAGTGGAAGTGCCCGGGTGGATCATAGAGGCAAAACTATTGACCTGTTCAGGACCTAAAGTGCAGGTCAGTTTCATCTGTAAACAGGCTTTGAAGTGTTGAGCTAAGGCTGCAGTTTAATGCTTAACTAAGTAAACAAAGACAAAACTACAGCAGTAATATTATAGACGAAACTAAACTAAATTACTATCGTCACTCAAAATACTTTATGCTAAAGGTCGTTATTATCTACTGTAAAGTTACAGTAGTAATTTAGCAAACAAAACATCGTTTTGCAATACGTTCAGAGCTAGCTAGGGCAGATAACAACACAACCCTTACGAAAATTAAAACCAAAATCCATGGTTACTATATTTAAACCATGGTAACCAAAAATTAACCATGGTTTTCCTACACTAACCATAGTCTAACCATGAGATGTGTAGTAAAACTATGGTTATAGTTTTATCAGAGTGTAATCAATCCGCCAAAAAAACAAAACACAACAAAACAAAAAACATGGTTACTATACTTTTACTCTAATGAACCATGGTTAATTTTGGTAAGAGGAAAAACATGACTCATGATAATGCAATAACGTGTTCAGTATTAGGATTTTCTGTAAAGATATTGTCATGATGTGATCATTATTGTACTAATTTTGACATTTAGGCAATTTAGAAAATATAGTTTTGTTAAATCTATAGTATTTAAGCCATTTAAAGATAAAACAACAACACATGGTCATGATGTGATACTTTGAATTAAATTTAAAATTGTTACTGCGAAAAGAGAACAATACAATGAGGTGGTTGTTGACACAAAGGTGAAGACACTTCTGCTCATAACAGTAAATGGCTGATGGGAAAAGTGGCAGGTACAAGA
Organism: Cirrhinus mrigala; assembly: GCA_036247105.1. Lineage (NCBI taxonomy): Eukaryota > Metazoa > Chordata > Actinopteri > Cypriniformes > Cyprinidae > Cirrhinus > Cirrhinus mrigala. The sequence goes on from JAMKFB010000850.1 coordinate 1,501,440, forward strand.
AAATTAGTGAAAAAAAATAAACACACACAAAGTGACTGAAAAGGAAAATGGAAGTGAAGGTGCAGTTCCAGAGAGAGCCTTTTCTTATTCTGCACGGCCCCAGACTAAGGTTTTAAACATTTATTTAAATGTGTTGGCCATACAAAAAAAAAAAAATGTATGGGGTGTATGGGATGGCCTGGATGAGTGTGAAATTTCCCGGCCTGAAATTATGTCCCAGTCCGGCCCTGTTCTACATGGTGGTTGTTTAGCCTTGATACATTCATTAGCTAACAAATTTTAAATGGGAGTTATTTTGTATTAATGTGTCAATATGACGTGAGGTCCAGTTACCAGTGTGACACTAAAACAGGTAGTAGTGATGGGTACTTTTTCCTTAAGTTCATGTCTGAGCTCATACTTCTTTACTTTAAGTAAAAAAAAGCGTAGTCAGTACTTCTACTTTTACCAGAGTATTTTTTTAAACATGAGTATCTGTACTTCTACTTGAGTGAAGGATGTGTTTACTTTTGCCATCTCAAACTGTTGAGGTGATTTTATTCATTTTGATTCTTATATGTGAATGTTACTGACCTCAATCTCTCCAGTTTACAGTGTGAATCCTTCAGTACGTCACATAAGTGATTCACTCCTGTGTTTTTTATTTGATTCCAGCTCAAGTTCAGTTCTCTCAGGTGTGATGGGTTTGATTTCAGAGCTGAAGTCAGGATGAGACACTGTTCCTCTGTAATACTGCAATCACACAGACTGAAAACAGAAAGAGAAAAGACAATGAATCAGATCTATGATGCATCATGAACAAATGTCATACATTCACTAATAAACCAGCAAAATCATGGAAACTTCTAATATATGAATGAACAAACCAAGAGAGGAGTATTTGAGGAGACTAGTTACAATCCAAGTCTGGACCCTCAGTCAACAAAGTCAATTTTACCAATGTAAATTAATATGTAGAATATACAAACAATAGTAAAAAATTAACAACATTAAATGGCCTATTTTCACATTTCTATTGGATGAAAATAATCAAATCAATCAAATTAAATATAATATATATATATATATATATATATATATATATATATTTTTTTTTTTTTTTTTTTTTTTTAAAGCCATTTTAGTGTAGTTTCAATTTCTAACTATACAAACATACTAAATCTACATTTTCCTTAATAAAAAAAAAGTGAAATATACTATTAGTCCAGTATAAATCTAACTGTCAGAAACATCTACTGTCATTTGTTAGACTGTTTTTTAGTCTGTTTTCACTTGTTTTATTTCACAGCAAAAAATGTCACATTTCAACAAGTTTCATGCTGTTTTTTACAGATACACAAAACATTGTATTCCTGAACCTTTCTTCAGATGGAGAAATGCCAGTGAACAGTGAACTTTAATCTCACTGTAACTGCTGTACAGTATAAAGATACTAACTGTAGTTTCTCCAGCTTGAATTGTGTGTTCATCAGTAGATCACTGAGGTTTTTCACTCCAGAGTCTCCTAGTTCATTCCTGCTCAGGTTCAGTTCTCTCAGGTGTGACGGGTTTGATTTCAGAGCTGAAGTCACAGCAGAACAACCTTCATCTGTCATTTCACAGGTGCTTAACCTGCAATGGCAAAAACAGCATAAAAAAATAAAAGAAAATATTATCATTATTATCATGTTTCCTGATTCTTGTATGTGAATGTTACTGAGCTCAATCTCTCCAGTTTACAGTGTGAATCCTTCTGTGTTTTGATTTGATTCAAACTAAGGTTTAGGATCTATGATGATCATAATATTGAAGAGGCATTTAGTTTCTAATAGTTTGTTTTGAGTCACGTTAGTTTTGTATGAGGGCAGGCACTGCTTCTACTTACTTCTTTTACTTTATTTTATTTATTTAATGCCTCCATTCTTTACTCTCTAATGAAAGGCTGATTTCTGCATTTACACACTTACTTTAAAAAAAGAAAAACTTACAAAATGTGACCAATATGGCAAAACTAGTGCACTGCTTTAAACAATATAACTTAATATCTGCTGTTTTAAAATAAATCAACTTTAACTGTACTAACTCTAGTTTCTTCAGCTTGAATTGTGTGTTCATCAGTAGATCACTGAGGTTTTTCACTCCAGCGTTTCTTAGTTTATTCCAGCTCAGGTTCAGTTCTCTCAGGTGTGATGGGTTTGATTTCAGAGCTGAAGTCAGGATGAGACACTGTTTCTCCGTAATTCTGCATCTACACAGACTGAAGACAGAAAGAGAAAAGACAATGAATCAGATCTATGATGATCAACTTACTAATGTGTTTTGCATCTTCCAGCAGACGTTTGCTGACAAATAAACAGTGATATCTGTGTGCAGGTAACATGAAGAAAGACTACACATAGTTCATTTAAATATACTGCAAACTACACAAAAGTTACAAATGTATGCAAAGGTTGAAAATCAGCTAAATTACCCATTAAGACAGGGGTCACCACACTCAGTCTAGAGGGCCAGTGTCCTGCTGAGTTTTGCTCCAACCGTAATCAAACACACCAAGGTCTTAATACTGTAGGTTTACTTGAAACTTCCAGACAGGTGTGTTGAGGCAAGTTGGAGCTAAACTCTGCAGGACACCGGCCCTCCAGTATCAAGTTTGGTGACCCCTGCATTAAGATGTGAGCTATTTATCCAAGTTACGAGGTTTCACTTGATAACATTAACTACATTAGTTAACATGAACTGATGATGAACAACTAGTACAGCATTTAACAACCTTAAATGCAAGTTTCAACGTTTATTAATACAGTTTTAAATTCAAAAGTTTTCTGTTAATTAGTTAATACACTGTGAACTGACATGAACATATATTAGCTGACATTAGATATATTTAATAGCTAATGTCAACAAATGAAATTGTTACTGTCTACTATTGTCATAAATCACTTTAGTCTCACAGATCAATGTTCAAACATACTGTAGACTAAACGATTATAAGTCAACAACAAGTCAACAACAAAGACAGTCTGCTTATAAAAAAATAATATTACTTTGCACATTTTTTTTTTTTTTTTTTTTTTTTAGGGACAAAAAGTATTTCCTTAAACTGAAGACATTCAAACAATTTTGAAAAGGCTGTTCATTTGCTTTAGTGCTGCACTGATCAGGACATTTGAGGCAGATACTGATCACTGATTCTTAAAATGCTGTCATGTCATGTCTGATCCTTCCAAGACTCTGTCTTCGAGGTCGGGCTCATCAGTACAAGGTTCTCCCTGCGACCGATCCTTGTCGCCCTGCACCTTCACGAAGGTCACAGAGGCTGCCCTCAGGGAAGTGGGCATATCCATTCTCAGTTATCTCGGTGACTGGCTGGTCCTAGCACACTCAAAAGGTTCGGTTTGCACTCTCAGGGATGTGGTTCTCAACCACCTGGCTCGATTGGGACTTCAGGTCATCTGGGAAAAGAGTAAACTCTCCTCAGTACAGGGTTTCTCTTTTCTCTGTATGGACTCAGTCAGTGTTCTTCACGTCTTGCCTATGGCTGTGCATAGTCAGTGCTGTAGTGTGTGAGAGCACTCAGATTCAGTACAGCGGCCCCCCTTTATGTACAAGGACTCCTGGGGATTGTGTACGCTCCTTTCGCATGTCACAACTGACCCGCCATCTCTTGCTCTGGAGCCAGCACAGACTCAAGCTTCTGTGTGCCACTCACATTCTGGGCAACAGGTTCACTCCGAGGTGAATGGAGGCTCCACCCTCAGACGGTCTGGCTGTTTTGGAGTCGATTCGGCCAGGCACAGGTAGATCTATTGCCTCACCAGAATCCAACTCATTGCCAGTGGTGGTACGGCCTGACCAAGGCTCTCCTCGGTTCAGATCCATTGGCACTCAGCTGACCGAGCGGCTTATCCCCCAGTAAGCCTTATTGCACAGACACGGTGCAATGTCGGGAAGGACTCAGAACAGATTCTCCTGGTAGCCCTGTTTGGCCCAACGGAACTTGGTTCTCAGAGCTCGTGCTCCTACCATTGTTTCCTTCCTGGCACATCCCTGAGAAAGAACCTCCTTCCTCAGGGGAAGGGCACAATCTGGCACCCATGCCCAGATCTTTGGAACTTCCTTCTATGGTCCCTGGACGTGACCAGGAATTCCCCAGAAACCTTCCACCCGCAGTGGTAGGCACCTTATGCAGGAATGAGCCCCTTCCACTAGGTGGTGGCATGTCCTGGAAATGGCCCAGGTGTTCTTCCTAAGGGAAGAACCCACGGAGTTGCAGCATCAAATCTGTGCTATCCCTCCTCCAAGGATGCCTGGTTAGGCATGTTTCTGCTTCTACACCCAAGGTCTATGTACAGCTACCATGACTTGGTGGAAGGCAGATCGGTGGGGCACGATTTGTTATCAGATTCCTTAGAGATGCCCGGAAGTTGAACCCTCCCTGGTTGCACCACATCACCTCTTGATCTGTCTGTGGTCCTTTAGACCTAGAGTAAGATCCGTTGAGCCCCTTCAGTCAGTTGGTTATGTGCCCTCTCCATGGAGACGGCTTCCCTGACTGCGCTCACCTCTGTTAAGAGAGGGAAATCTTTAAGCCCTCTCCGTCAACATCCATGCCTGGAATTCGGGCCGGTAAACTCTCATGTTGTTCTGAGAACCCGGCCTGAATACGTGCCCAGAGTACCCACCACTCCCTTCAGAGATCAGGTGGTGACCCTGCAAGCTTTTCCTTCCCAGGAAGATGACCCCAACCTGACCTTATTATGCCCGGTCCGTATCCTACGCATTTTACCTGGAACATTCTCAGCACTTCAGACGTTCTGGTCAGCTCTTTGTCTGTTATGGAGGACAGCAGAACGGGAAAGCTGTCTCCAAGCAAACGATCTCCCACTGGCTTGCGGATGCGATCCATACGGCCTACCAGGCCAGAGGCTTACCCTGCCCTCTGGGAATGAACGCCAACTCGACCAGAGGTATCGCTGCCTCGGCAGATCTTGCAAATGGGGCCTCTTTAACAGACATCTGCAGAGCTGCATGTTGGGCTACACGTTTGCCAGGTTACAACCTGCGTGTGGAACCAGTGTCTTCTAGAGTCATGAATGCAAGCTCTTCGACTCAGCACTCTGGTTAGGTGTGGAGCTTGCCATTGCGCTTCCCCTCACGGTGATTACGCTTCTGTAGATTCTGTAGATAGAACTCTCCTGTCAGAGTTGATGGACAGGTAGTCACGTGTCCAGTGTGTACATGATCTAGATTTATGACTGAATTTATGTGTTTATGACCCCTCTGTCACTCTGACTGCCATGTCACCAGGGTCCTGCCAGTGACATGACAGTGGTTGTGTAAATCAAAAGATCAAAACAGATGTTAGATTTGACTTTAATTGGATTTATGAGTGGATTTATGATGTTTTATCTCTCCCGCTTCCCTGGTGTTTTGTGGTGTTGCTTCTTCCAGACCTTTTGCTAACAGTCTGGGGGTTTTGGGTTTCGTCCTGATTGTAGAAAAATGGCAGAGCAAATGTGTGTGTATTGTCACCTCAAAGGGATCAGTTGTTGTTTGATCACTACGATATATGCTAATGTTTAGATACCGGCCTACTGGGCCTGTCTACATCTACCCCCTGTGTTGACAATAAAGCAGACTTTGATCATCAGTACAACAAAACCTGCAGCATCTGATCATTATGATGCAACAAATTGTCCAGATCATTGTATAGCTTAAAAAAAAAAAATACACATCATTTATTTATTTTACAGCATTTCATCACATCTCACCTCAGTGTTTTTAGTTGACAGTTTGGATCCTGTAGTAAATCACTTAGCTCTTTCACTCCTGATTGTCCAGGATCATTTCCTGTGAGATCCAGCTCTATCAGGTGTGAAGGGTTTGATCTCAGAGCTGAAGCCAGAGCTTTATAACCTTCTTCAGTGATATTGCAGTCTGAAAGCCTAGAACCAGAATAACAAATGACAGAAGGGCAAAGTCAAAGACGCATCAAGAGAGGCTTGATGTCTTCAGACATAATTGCTTAATTTTATTAGGTTATGGATTTGGATATATATTCAGACATTCTCAAATACTACTTTTTGTCAAATATTTTTGGTTTGAAAAGTTGATGTGAAGTCTCAGTTTTTACATTATTTTTTACTGCAGTCACACCTGAACATAGAGAAAGCATTTTGTTACACAACATAAAATTTCAACAACAACAAAATTTTTTTTTTACAGGAATTCTTCATCAGAGCTTAATTCATGTGGGTCTGATCTGATTTCAACCTCTTATTCGAGTCTTCTGACTCAGTTTTTCTATATTTTTATAGCCACACCATTTTATTTGTGATGTATTATTGTGTGTGTGCACAGTGGTTGAGTCTGTTTTGCACTCATGATGTTTTAGAGTTTAACCACTTCCTTGCTGTGTGTTCACTGGTTTTCAAAACCAAATATCCCCATAATGATAGCAATACCAGTAAATTATGACCTTGATGGGGCCTTTTTTTTTCTTTTTTGGACAGAAACTTATAAATCCTACAAAAGTTTTTCGAAAGTCTAAAACTGCAGGAAGTCTTGTGTGAGGGGTACATTTAGGGCAGGGGTAGGCAAGTTCAGTCCTAGACAGCTTCTGTCCTGCAGAGTTTAGCTCCAACCCTGAAAAAAACCTGCCTGTATCTCTCTAGTGATCCTGAAGACACTGATTAGCTTGTTCATGTGTGTTTGACTAGTGTTAGAGCTAAACTCTGCATGACCGCAGCTCTCTAGGACCGAACTTGCCAACCCCTGGTTTAGGAGTAGGGTTGGGGTAAAGGGATAGAAGATACAGTTTGTACAGTATAAAAACCATTACATCTATGGAATATCCCTTTAACGATAGGAATGCCAGTGTGTGTGTGTGTGTGTGTGTGTGTGTGTGTGTGTGTGTGTGTGTGTATTTTTCACCCCTTCACAGCTGTGGATGTTTTTGTGTGCTGTGACTGATTTGTAGATTCTAGAATTTTTCTATATCTTTAAAATGTTCTTCCCATTTCCCATTTGTTTTTGACGGCGGTCACTTTTGACCACAAGGACCAGTGTGACTTTTTTATTTATATTTTAATTTTTTTACAACCACATAGCCTTCCAAATCATGCCCTCATTTTTTTTTTTTTTTTTTTTTTTTTTGGTGTTTACATAGAAGTCAAGTTTTGTACCATTCCAAAGAAGCTACAATTTTCAAAATGTACGTTTTTGTGGTCAGTGACTGAGGATTTCTCACTGATTTCTAATCAGCTAATATTTTTATCTAGAACCAAACAAATTTCATTCAAGTCATTTCTGCTTAATGCGTGTTGCTTCTCTACGCTGCTAAGCTTGTAAAGCACTACAAGAGCTGCAGATGATCTGGTTAATAAAAAACAGCAGTAAAACAGACTTTCAAAAACATGTTTGATATTTTCGATAAAATGATTAAAAAAAACAATGCAGTAAATAAGTGTAATTTTTGTTCTGACAGTTCACATCATTCAAGCTCGTTTCAGCTGATTCACAGCTGGTCCACGTCTACCTATAGGAATACGGCACCTAGCACTACTTCCTTATATAAAGTCCATTCAGTATTATTCAGCAGCTTAACACTTTGTTCAGGAGCAAACTACCCTCCTCCATCCCCAGCTCCTTCTTTCATCTGTAGTCAGGACTTGACCTTCTGATATTCCTTGTAGTGTTGCACAATATACCAGTACTTTAAAAGTATTGCAATACCATGCTTTTAAAAATGTTACAATTCCGCATTTTACTAGTACTTTAAGAATCTATTTTAGAATGTATTTTAAGAATGTATTTTAATAAAATAACCGTATTTCTGCGTGTCTGTGTTAGTGAATGGCGCAGACGCACAGTTTTGTTTACTAACGTTACATACATTTGTGTAACGCTCATAGTGTTTTCAGCCTCTTCCACCACAAAATATGTGTACATGAACAATCTCTAGAACTGTTCTGAGAGTCACTTCATGACCATTTTACCGTTTATTTTGCGGAAGCTATCGTCATAATGAAAATCTTAAAAGTCTTCACAGCAACCCGACAAATAAAAGTTCAGTTTAACTTGACAGTCAGAAATATATTAATATATTACTTCATGTAAAAATAGTACTACTACTACTAATAAAAATATTATTAAAACAATGTTTAAGGAATATTTACCAGAAAAAAAAAAAATATTTACCAGAATTTATTTACCAGAAAACTGTAAATACACAACACAGTATTTCTGAAAAAAAAAAAATCCTTTATAAATTTATTAGACATGCTTTTGATGATTAAAATGTAATGAAACAATTAAAATAGAATCCAGAAAATGAATGGAAAACAGATTCACAAAGAAAACTGAATTTGAGAAAAAAATAAATAAATAAAACATTTCATAGGGCCTTAAAAACATGTATTTTTTTTTAACTTTTAATAAATTGCTGTTAAATTCTGCAAGTTTCATGATTTCAATTAATTAGACACACTTTTTGATATTTTTTTTATGTAACCATTAAAATAGAGTCTACAAAAATTAAAATGGAATGAGAAAAAATAAAACAGATTTCATAGGGCCCTCTTTATTTCATTTGTGTCTTTGTTTTATTGTAGTTGTCCTTTAGTTTGTTACTTGCATCTAGGTTATTATTAATATCAAAGATAAACTAACAACAAATGACTATGTCATGATATAAACTGTTGTGAAATAAAATTACTATATCATGAAATAAGATTTGGCTTTATCCTTTAAGCTAACTTACCAAGGCAAGGCAAGTTTATTTATATAGCACATTTCATACACAAAGGTAATTCAAAGTGCTTTACATAAAAGGAAGTAGAATAATCATAAAAACAATAAAAAAAAAAAAACAATAATTCACAAAGAGGCAGTAAAATAATCATAAAAACAATAATCACAGCAATAAAACAAAAAAATAAAACTTTTTAAATTATTTAAAAATAAAATTTAAAAGGAAATTAAAAATGGAAAAGGATTATACATAGTGCAAGTAGTTTGGACGTAGCACAGTGCTCATTCATTAAATGCACAGCTAAACAGATGAGTTTTGAGTCTAGATTTAAATGTAGGTAATGTTCTAGCACATTTGATCTGTTCTGGAAGCTGATTCCAACTGCGGGCAGCATAATAGCTAAAAGCGGATTCCCCTTGTTTTGTGTGAACCCTTGGTATTTCTAACTGACTCGATCCTAATGATTTGAGTGGTCTGTTAGGTTTATATTCAGTGAGCATATCTGCAATGTATTTAGGTCCTAGGCCATTGAATGATTTATAAATGAGTAAAAGTATTTTAAAAACAATTCTAAAAATAACTGGAAGCCAGTGTAGGGACCTGAGGAATGGTGTGATATGCTCAGATTTTCTGGTTCTGGTCAGAATCCTGGCAGCAGCATTCTGGATGAGCTGCAGCTGTCTAACGGTCTTCTTGGGAAGGCCAGTGAGGAGACCATTACAATAATCCACCCTGCTTGTGATAAAGGCATGAACAAGTTTCTCCAAGTCTTGACTGGAAACAAAACATCTAATTCTTGCAATGTTTTTGAGATGATAGTATGCTGACCTATTTACTGCTTTGACATGACTACTGAAACTAAGGTCTGACTCCAGAATCACACCAAGATTCCTGACTTGGTTTTTAGTTGTTTGACCCCTAGAGTCAAGGTATGCATTCACCTTAAGAACTTCCTCTTTGCTTCCAAATGCAGTGACTTCAGTTTTCTCCTTGTTTAACTGAAGGAAGTTCTGGCACATCCAACTGTTAATTTCATCAATGCATTGGCAGAGGGAGTCAATGGGGCTGTAGTCATTTGGTGATATGGCTAGGTAAATCTGAGTATCATCAGCATAGCTGTGATAGGCAATTTGGTTCTTTCTCATTATCTTACATTATCTTTCTCAGGCTAAACAAGAGCGGCGCTAGAATTGAGCCTTCAGGGACTCTGCATGTCATGGACGTCCACTTAGACTTATGCTCTCCTATACTCACATAATAACCTCTCCCTTCTAAGTATGACCTGAACCAATTGAGAGCCATCCCAGAAAGCCAGACCCAGTTTTCCAGTCTCTCTAGAAGAATGTTATGATCGACAGTGACAAAAGCAGCACTAAGATCTAATAGTACCAGCACTGATATTTTGCCAGAATCAGAATTTAAGCGAATATCATTTATTATCTTAACGAGTGCTGTCTCTGTACTGTGATGCAGTCGGAAACCAGATTGAAAATTGTCCAGGTATCCATTTGAGTTTAAGTAGTTGTTCAACTGATTGAAAACTACCTTTTCATTAATCTTGCCTATAAAAGGAAGATTTGATATTGGTCTATAGTTGCTCAATGTGGTGTTATCAAGATTGCTCTTTTTCAGAAGAGGCTTAACGACTGCAGTTTTCAGGGAGTTTGGAAAAGTCCCTGAAAGAAGTGAGGTGTTTACCACTTCTAAGAGATCTGCTTCTAAACAGATAAACACACTTTCGAAAAAATGTGGGAAGTGTGTCAAGGTTGCAGGTTGAGGATTTAAGGTGCTGAACTATTTCTTCCAAAGTTTTGCTATCAATTGCTTTAAAAACAGACATGGTGACTTCTTTTTGAAATTGCGGTTGAATCTGTCTGACCTCTGCATAACTTGAGGATGTGCTAATCACCTTTCTGATATTATTGATCTTCTCGGAAAAGGAGGAAGCAAACTCATTGCATTTGCTGTCGGAGAGCATTTCACTGGGAATCTGACTTGTTAGTCTCTCAATGGTAGCAAAAAGAGTGTGAGTGTTGTTTAGGTTGCTGTTTATAAGGTTTGAGAAGAACTTCTGTCTTGCTGTGGCTAGTTCCACATTGAAAGCATGAAGGCTGTCTTTATAGATGCTATAGTGAATTTCAAGTTTCATCTTCCGCCACATCTGCTCAGCTTTTCTGCAGTCTTTTCATACTCTGTACTGCTGTTGATTGCCAATATAGCAAAGATCTCTACTTACCTGTAGGCTCAGTAGTTGTTCACCATAATCCTGTGTAATAGCACTAGCATGTGATTATTATTATTTTATTTTTATTAATTTTGGTATCATGACAATCACTAATTCTATGTAGAGTCAGATTTCATCCTGAATTATGCTGTTACATTAAATTGTCATTAAAAATATTAATGATATCTGCTACATTTATGTTGGTTCTGTTGTGTTTACCGTAAGGCAGTGGTTTTAAACCTGTGGGCTGCAACAGTATTGCAGAGGGGCCGCCAATTACAATTAATAAAAATTATAATATTGTTAATATATTTAAAAATGTCTAGTCATAATTAAATATCATAATTTGATATATAATTAAGAGAAATAAATACAAACCTGTTACTATGTGTTCATTATTCGAGCACACTGATTTGTTTAATAACAGCCCACCAATTTATCTAACATATTTTTGCTGCATACATGCTACAACAGATTTAAATATGGATAAACGGTTGTCAACAGGATCACTGAAAAGGACAAATACAGACATTTCTTCATCTGCAAGTAAGCCTGAACTTGAAAAGACTCAAAATAAACCTGAACAAAGAAAAAAAAAATACATAAGAGAAAATATAGTAGTAACTACCTAGCACTAGGTTTCACATGTGTGGGAGCGGAGAACGAGCAGCTACCGCTCTGTGTTGGATGCTCAGAAATGTCATATGAAACTTTGAAACCGAAAAAACTACAACATCACTGGGAGACACCGACATTACTTGCTCATCGGATGAGAACTGAACTGAGCTGATGATGAAATCACTGTTTACGCCACAGCCGCTTTATAAATGAATTAAACTCACTCTTAAATTGATGGACTTTACATATTTACTGAAGTAGAACTGAATTCTGTTTGCATCACTATTTGCTTGTTTTGACCTGTAAAGCTGCTTTAAACTATCTATATTGTATAAAGTCCTATATAACTAAACATGTCTTAACTTTACTAGTTAACTTTTTTCTGTTCATCATGAGAGAGCATTTTCATTATGCATGTTGTTTGTTTGTTTTAGCAGATACTTATTTTAAGCAAAATATAAAAATGTTCCGACTTTAAGAGGAAAACCCTGAACTCCCATACAGTACATTTTATCAGTAATGCAAAAATATAAAAATAATAGCAGCCTCAAAACATCTTATCTTAACTTTCGATATGCAATTATACATACAAACAGATATGCATCATCATAGATGCAAATGAACCACCAAATATATGTTAAGTTATATCTACCTTGAACATAACCAAATAAATCCTGTAAACGCTATAGCATAATGTGTCAGCTTAGGACAGTGTCAATGACAGACCAAATCAGAAAAAGAACACTACAACAGGCTTAAATATAAAAGTATCTTGATGCACGACATACAGTTGTATATTCATTATCTAAGTCTGGTTTTCACCTTATGATTTCGTTGAGCTCAATTTTTGTCTACTGTCACACAACTTACCTCAGTATCTCCAAATGACACTTCATATTTTCCAGTCCAATGCAGAGCAGCTTCACTCCTGAATCCTGTAGATTATTATTGCTCATGTTCAGCTCTTTCAGACTGGTATCTGATCCAAGAACTGTAGCCAGAGCTGAACAGCTTTTGTCTGTTAAGCCACAATCATTTAGCCTACCAGGGAAATAAGATTACAAAATAGAATTGAATACATTTGCTAAATACAAATAATAAATATATTATTTAATCTATAGCTTTAATTACAATGAATTATACAATTGAAGGCACTAGTTTCATGGGTTCAAGGAAAAGCATTGCTGAGTGAATTCTGATTAAACACCTTAACCATTGTGATCATGTGCTCAGCACTGGCTACAATCCACAATGCTGTAAAAACATGTTGTAAAAACACAATGCTCTTTACAGAGTGCTGACAAAAAAAAAAAAAAAAAAAAAAAAAATACACTGGAATGTTTGAAAGCAGCTGCCTATCAGTGAGAACCACACTGACCCAGTATTTGGTACTACTGGTACTGCAGAAAGGCTGGAATTATATATTAAAATAAATCACAATCACTAGTTAGCTGATTATCTGTTGACATTTACTGCAAACATTTGAGTGGACATTTGATGGACTAACCATCATTTAAAATACTTTTCTCATATGTCAAACCTCAGCATCCCTGAACAAATCAGTTTCTGCTACTAACATTAATTGTTTCAAGGAAAACAAAATGCTTCATTCTCAGCTAAAGAAAAAGCAAGACTTTTTAAATATAATTTTCCAGAACAACAAGATTTTTCATTTAATTTAATATTTTTCTAATTTCCCATGCATTTTCCAGGACTAAAAAAAAAAAAAAAAAAAAAAAAAAAAAAAAAAAAACAGTAATTTTTCTGGTTTTCCAGGATGCATGGGAACTCTAGACAAATGTATTTTTTCAGATGAAAGCAAAAAATAATTAACTTACAAAGCTCTTTTAGATGTTTTGATGACTGCCAGTAATCTAATGAGACACTCGTCTGATTTCTTGAATTTCTGAAGCTCAAACTCCTCCAGCTCCTCCTCTGACGTCAACAACACAAAGGCCAAAGAAGACCACTGGGCAGGTGAAAGCTCAGCAGATGAGAGACTTCCTTTGCTAAGGTGGGTCTGAATGTCTTTCACCAGAGTTTGGTCGTTCAGTTCATTCAGACAGTAGAACAGATTGATGGATCTCTCTGGAGACAGATTAGCTTCACATTTCTGCTTGATGTACTGAACTATTTCCTTTTTGCTCTGGTCATTGTTGTCTTCCTGCATCAACAGACCCTGTAAGAGTCGTCGGTTGGACTGAAGTGACAGTCCAAGGAGGAATCGAAGGAAAAGATCCAGGTGTCCATTATCACTCTCGAGTGCCTTGTCCACTGCAGTCTTGAGCAAATCAATCATGGTTTCACTTTTGTTTTCCTGTTCTGTAGAATCTTGATCAAACACATATTTCTTGTTGATGGTTAGAAACAGATGTGCATAAAGAGCTGCAATAAACTCTTGAATGCTCAAGTGAACAAAGCAGTACATGGTACCAAGAACGATCCCTTTTTCTTCCTTAAAGATCTGGGTACACATGCCTGAATACACTGATGCCTTATAGACATCAATACCACAGGCTTCCAGGTCTGATTCATAGAAAATTACATTGTTTCTTTCCAGCTCATGAAATGCCAGTTTCCCCAGTGAAAAGATGGCATCTTTATCCCAGGAAACATCTGGTCTGTATTCTCCATGATACTTTCTGAGACTCTGCAGAACCTGAAAGCGGAGAAAGTGTGTGTACATTTGTGTCAGAGTCTTGGGAGTGTCTTCAGTATTTGATTCCTGTAGTGTTTTGGACTTATCATCAGCCTTATTGTTTTTCATATCATTATTTTTTTTCTCCTCCAAAATACTTTGGAGAACAGTTGCTGAAATCCAGCAGAAGACTGGGATGTGACACATGATAAAAAGACTCTTTGATTGTTTAACATGATCAATGATTTCTTTGGCCAGATCCTCATCTGTGAATCTTTTTCTGAAGTACTCCTCCTTTTGTGCATCATTGAATCCTCGTATCTCTGTCAGCCGGTCGATACAGTCAGGAGGAATCTTACCGGCAGCTGCTGGTCTGGTGGTGATCCAGATGAGAGCAGAAGGAAGCAGATTTCCCTTGATGAGGTTTGTTAGGAGAACATCCAGAGAGGCTGGTGATGAAACATCAGACCACACATCATTACCATCAAAGTTTAGAGGAAGACGAAATTCATCCAAACCATCAAGAATGAACAGGACTTTTTGGTTTCTTCTTGTAAGGTTCAGTCCTCTTGTCTCTGGGAAAAACTGAGTTATAAGGTCCATCAAACTTTTATTTTCTTGCCCCTTTAAGTTCATCTCTCTGAATGGAAGAGGAAATATGAAGCTGATATCTTGATTTTCTTTTCCTTCAGCCCAATCCAGAACAAACTTTTGCACAGAGACTGATTTTCCGATGCCAGCAACTCCTTTTGTCAGTACAGTTCTGATCTGCTTGTCTTGTTCAGGTGCTTCAAACAAATTTGTGCATTCAACCTGTATTTCTTGTGATTCATGACGCCTGGAAGCAACTTCAATCTGTCTTACCTCATGTTCAGTATTGACCTGTTCACTACAACCCTGAGTGATATAGAGATCTGTGTAGATGTTATTCAGAAGTGTAGAGTCACCTTGCTTTGCAATTCCTTCAAACACACATTGATACTTCTTCTTTAGACTACACTTTAGCTGATGAATGAAGAACAGCTCATCTAAACAGAAACAAAAAGACATATTTTAATCGTATTTTCAAAATCATTTATGAGTGACAGTCTGACAGATTGTCACGAGTCTCTTACCTTCTAAAGTATCAGCAGCTTCATCTTGTTTCATCTCTCTCAGGAAGTAGAGTGTGAGATCAAGAGCTGTTTCTTTGATATTGCATCTATTCTCATTAAAATCCTTCACAAAGTACTGCAAGTCCTCTTTTTGCAATATTTTCTTAAACTTGTCTAGTTCTTTCTTCAGAAATGTGAATATGTTGCTCTCTAGATCCTACAAAGCAAAGCAAAATACATGAAAGAAAAAAAACAAACAAACCACAATTGGTCAAAACTATTCATTCAATAATTAAAAATATTTGTAAAAACTATTTGAAACAAACGTTAGTCAGTATAATACATTCTTTTTTTATTTCATGTTTTCTTAAAAAAGAAAAGAATTATAAATAACATTTCTCTCACACTCTTATTCAATAAACTATTATAATTATTATTTATGATTATATGTTTTATTACCTGGAAGATCTGCAGGAAACTGTTTGTAAAGTCCTTTTGGTTTCTGTTAGTCTGGAAATCTGGAACTAAGGTTTGATTTTGAAGTCTGCTGCTGAATAAAATAAATCAAAATACAGCATTTCTGGGGAAAATATGACTAAAATCTTTTGTAAACATTTTTAGCAAAGAGAAAAACAATACTTTAATCAATTTATGAACTATAAAGTTTAATGATAATTATTTACTGATACACTTTCTGATACAGTTTATGAGTAAACAAAAATAAGAAACAAATCAAGTACCATTTGGGTTGTGATGTTGTTTCTTCACTGAAGCTTGGTCCTTCACCCTTTGACTGGTCACTCTTCACAGACACAGAGCTGGACACATCTGAGCCTGATCTTACACTAATGACACAGAGAGAAAAGAAGCTTTACTACAGGAGGTTCATCATACACAGTTCTGTTAGCATACTTCAATTAAAAAGACCATATGATCCTATTTTAAAACTTCATCACTTTATTTATAGTTTATAGGGTGTAACAATAACAGTAACAATGTCGTCGTAATAATTACCGTGTCCGCTTGACCCCGAGTCCAAAACTGAGCTGAACGTTTCACAGTGGTAAGCTTTTATTTTGCAACTCTCTTAACTTTCAGATACAAGATTATAAAGTTATAAATTTTCTTCTTCACTGTAACAACTTTATGTTCTGAAGTGCCAACATAAAATACAGTTATTTAGGTGTGGTTTATTGTATTTTGTTTACAATTTATTTAGGTGTGCATAGCTCAGGTGTGTATGCACTGCAGCTCCATAAAGTGTGCTGTACTCAAGCTACCGTTTGGGCTGTATGGCTCAGGAACAGCATGATAAATAAATCTTAACCACTGATTCCAAACAAAGCGGGTTTGCTTTCGCATCCAAACACACAGCATCTCCACAACATGACGACAACACTACAACTCACTGAAGCCTCGTCTTCTCTTTGTGTATACCTTTAAACAGCATTACGCTAATATTTCACACTGTGACCTTAATCAAGGCATTTTAGGCATTTCTGGATCAGTGTTCTCTGTTAGACAGAATAAATCACTTTGCAGGAGACTATGACCTTTGTAACGTTGAAAATGTTACACAAACAGATACATTACACATTAAAGGAAAATGAAAACATTAAAAAGCATCATATGACCCCTTTAAATTAAGTGTGCAAGCATTTTTAATGTTTGAATACACATTTATAACCTAAAATCCAAAATCACTGATGTGGAATAATTTACTTTAACATCTACATACCCAGTGCTGAAGAGCGACTGTAAATTGGGTTAAGATTGTGAATGATGATTCTGATTTCAGTTCTCAGATATTTATCATTTATTGGCCACTTTTTAAATATTTTTTGTTATTTTTTAATTGGGAAGTATATATCAGCACACATTCTCGCTAGTCCTTCACAGAAACACTTGCAGAGTTTTAAAGATAGCAGTTATTCTTGTTTACAGACTCACATTTGTGTAAGTTCTGTTAGCATACTTTAAATAAAAAGACCATATGATCCTATTTTAAAACTTCATCACTTTGTTTATTGGTTGTAACAATAACAGTAACAATGTCGTCGTAATAATTACCATATCCACTTGACCCCGAGTCCAAGTCTGAGCTGAACGTTTCACAGTGGTAAGCTTTTATTTTGCAACTCTCTTAACTTTCAGATACAAGATCATAAAGTTATAATTTTTCTTCTTCACTGTAACAACTTTATGTCCTGAAGTGCCAACAAAAAATACAGTTACTTAGGTGTGGTTTATTGTATTTTGTTTACAATTTATTTAGGTGTGTATCGCTCAGGTGTGTGTGCACTGCAGCTCCATAAAATGTGCTGTACACAAGCTAACCTTTGGGTTGTACGGATCAGTAACAGCATGATAAATAAATCTTAACCACTGATTCCAAACAAAGCAGGCTTGCTTTCACATCCAAACACACAGCATCTCCACAACATGACGACAACAGTACAACTCACTGAAGCCTCGTCTTCTCTTTGTGTATATCTTTGAACAGCAATGCGCTAATATTTCACACTGTGATGCAGAGATTTGTGAAATTAATATCTGGACCTTAATCAAGGCATTTTAGGCATTTCTGGATCAGTGTTCTCTGTTAGACAGAATAAATCACTTTGCAGGAGAATATGACCTTAGGAACTTTGAAGATGTTACACAAACCGATACATTACACACTAAAGGAAAATGAAAACATTAAAAAGCATCATATGACCCCTTTAAATTAAGTGTGCAAGCATTTTTAATGTCTGAATACACATTTATGACCTAAAAACCAAAATCACTAATGTGGAATAATTCACTTTAACATCTACATACCTAGTGCTGAAGAGCAACTGTAAATTGGGATGATTTTGATTTCAGTTCTCAGATATTTATCATCTATTGGCCACTTTTTAAATATTATTTGTTATTTTTTAATTAGGAAGTAAACATTTTTAGCAAAGAGAAAAACAATACTTTAATAAATTTATGAACTATAAGGTTTTATGATAATTATTCACTGAAACACTTTCTGATACAGTTCATGAAAAAAAAATAAGAAACACATCAAATACCATTTGGGTTGTGATGTTGTTTCTTCCCTGAAGTTCGGTCCATCATCCTTTGACCCGTCACTCTTCACAGACACAGAGCTGGACACATGTGAGTCTGATCTTACACTAATGACATAGAGAGAAAAGAAACTTTACTACAGGAGGTTCATCTGTGTTTTATATCAGCACACATTCTCCCTAGTCCTTCACAGAAACACTTGCAGAGTTTTAAAGATAGCAGTCATTCTTGTTTACAGACTCACATTTGTGTAACAACTTTTGTAAAGTATTTCTGATCTAACTGAAGAAAACATTTTCATTTTTGACTAAAATGGAAAGCAGAAGGTCAGCGCTACACAGTTCTGTTAGCATACTTCAATTAAAAAGACCATATGGGGATTTCCAGTTGAGTCGCGTAGATGATGGCAGCATAAGAGAAACGCTCCCCAGTCTACAATTATTCTCCCTTAATTCAAAGAGCTCCGATATGAAATATCATTATACATGGCAACATGGCAGAGGGGGAGAAACATATGAAAACGTGGAGAAAGTCGATTCTGAAACCCGAAAAAGATGGTAAAGCTGACGAAGATGGTGAACGACGAGGGTAGACAAATGACAGATCAAGATGGTGATGCTAAAACGTCTTCGCAAATTTTTGGGGCAATACAAGAGAGTATATCGGCAATTCACAGTCAGATTTCTGCGCAACGCTCTGATCTCAAAGATGACATGACTGACATGACTTAGTTAGAAAATAAGGGAGGACATCAGAAACGACCTGATAGAATTTAAAGAAGAAATCAATTAAAAGATGAGCGAAGTGACGAAAACCCAGCAATCAACATCGGAAAGAGTGAATGAGATGGAAAAGAGTTGCGGGTCTGGAAGAGTGGGCCGTGGATGTGAGAGACGCGGTCGGCAACACTTTGAAAGTGCAAGAGAACTTGCAAGATAAGTTATCTGACCTGGAAGGCCACTGCCGACGCAATAATCTACGCATTTATGGGATGCCAGAAGGATGTGAAGGAAGCAATGTGATGGAATTCGTTGCTGAATTTATTAAGTCCGAGCTAAACGGTCTACAGGACATTGACCTACAGATACAGAGAGCTCATAGAGCTCTTGTTCCAAAGCCCAGTCAAGAAGTACAGCCTATGTAACAGAGGGACGGGAGACGAGCAGATCCAAATGCAAACTTTTATTAACGGGACGAGGCAAAGACATGGTCGAAAGGCAGGCAGGGTCAGACAACGGCAGACTGGTACATAGACAGCAAAACAAAGAGTAATCCTTAATACAGGCGAGGGTCAATCCAGCAGCGAACGTAATCCATATGGGCGAGGCAGGAGAATGGTCAGACAGGCGAAAGTTCCGATAGACAGACTAAACAATACAACAAGGCAAAACCAGAAAACAAGACACAGGGAAACACAGAGAAACACTTTGTACGAATGATAACACAATTCAATACTCTGCAGTGAATGACAGGAAGACCGGGGCTTTTATACTGTCACTGATTGGACGCGGGTGAAGTGCAATGGCTGATGGAGAATGTAGTCCAGGGTGTGATGAAACAGTCAGTGAGGTGAAAATAAGGTGAGAGCGACATCTGGTGGTGAGCGGTCTTCAGCTCACCGACCAGATGCGTAACATGGCCCCCCCCCCCAAAGAGCGGCTTCCAGACGCTACAAACAAACCATAGTCCAGGGGAGCGGTGGGGCGGGGGTGAGACAGGGCAAGGGCTGGGGGGCCAGGTGACTGAGGCAGGACCGACAGAGCAGGAGCCCACCAGGGTGGAGCCGGAGGCGGAGCAGGAGGCAGAGCAGCCCTCCAGGGCGGAACAGGAGGCAGAGCAGGAGGTGCAGAAGCCCTCCAGGGCGGAACAGGAGGCAGAGCAGGAGGCGCAGAAGCCCTCCAGGACGGAGCAGGAGGCGCAGAAGCCCTCCAGGGTGGAGCAGGAGGCAGAGCAGGAGGCGCAGAAGCCCTCCAGGGCGGAGCAGAGGGCAAAGCAGGAGGCGCAGAAGCCCTCCAGGGGGGAGCAGGAGGCGCAGAAGCCCTCCAGGGCGGAGCAGGAGGCGCGGGAGCCCTCCAGGGCGGAGCGGGAGGTGCAGCGGGAGGCGCGGGAGCCCTCCAGGGCGGAGCGGGAGGCGCAGCGGGAGGCGCAGCAGGAGGCGCGGGAGCCCTCCAGGGCGGAGCAGGAGGCGCGGAAGGCCTCCAGGGCGGAGCAGGAGGCGCAGAAGGCCTCCAGGGCGGAGCAGGAGGCGCAGAAGCCCTCCAGGGCGGAGCAGGAGGCGCAGAAGCCCTCCAGGGCGGAGCAGGAGGCGCAGAAGCCCTCCAGGGCGGAGCAGGAGGCAGAGCAGGAGGCGCAGAAGCCCTCCAGGGCGGAACAGGAGGCGCCAGGGCCCTCCAGGGCTGAACAGGAACCCGCATCATGGATTGGGACCTGGGGAAAACAGGGACAGAGGAGGCCGACAGAATAAAGGGAGAAGCAGAGAGTTTAGAGGGTAACGCCCCCTCCATAAGAGGTTCTACAGCTGGCGCTGACACCTCTGGAGGCATTGGCGCAGCTTCTCCAACGGGGAAGGCCTCTGGAGCAGATTTGGGACCAGACGGGACCTCTGGGGCGGACTTGAGACCAGACGGGTCCTCTGAGGCGGACTTGAGACCAGACGGGAGCTCTGGAGCGGGCTTGTGATCAGACGGGAGCTCTGGAGCGGGCTTGTGATCAGGCGTGACCTCAGGAGCTGACTTGTGAACAGGCGTGACCTCAGGAGCTGACTTGTGAACAGGCGTGACCTCAGGAGCTGACTTGTGAACAGGCGTGACCTCAGGAGCTGACTTGTGAACAGGCGTGACCTCAGGAGCTGACTTGTGAACAGGCGTGACCTCAGGAGCTGACTTGTGAACAGGCGTGACCTCAGGAGCTGACTTGTGAACAGGCGTGACCTCAGGAGCTGACTTGTGAACAGGCGTGACCTCAGGAGCTGACTTGTGAACAGGCGTGACCTCAGGAGCTGACTTGTGAACAAACGTGACCTCAGGAGCAGACTTGTGAACAGACGTGACCTCAGGGGCGCAGTGTGCAGCCCACACACACCAAATGGCAACTGCCATTAAAGGAAGAGCAGCAGCGGGAGGTAGGGTTTCCTTACTGGTGGGTCCAGAAGGCGCTAATACCACTGGAAGGTTGGCTGACCGCACTGACACCAGTGGTGGGTCCAGCACGCTGGCCATCATGACGGGCCGTGACCTTGGGATGACTGACTTGACCTGGCGAGGCTCTGGAAGGTCGGGCGGGGAGTGTGACTCAACTTTGGGCAGTCAGATGAGACGTGACTTGGCTCTGGGACAGCAGCAATAACTTGACTTGGCTCATGAAGATCAGCTGTGGTTAGACTTGATTTGTGGTGACTGGCTGAGGCCTGACTTGACTTGTGAAGATCAACCGTGTCTTGACCTGGGTCGTGAAGGTCAGCTGTGGTTTGACTTTTGGTTCTTGGAGTTCGGCAGTGACTTGACTCGGTTCGTGGAGACCAGTTGCGGCCTGACTTGACTCAGGAGGATCCGTTCTGACCTTGCTTGACACAAGAACCTCAGTCTTGACCGTACTTTGCTCCAGAACAGCAGCTTTGACATTACTTGACTCAGGAACCTCGGCTGTGACTTGACTTGGCTTGGCTGGAACAGCTGTGACTTGACTTGGACGGAACAGCTGTGACGTGACTTGCCTTGGCTGGAACAACTGTGACTTGACTTGGCTGACGTGGCGTTAACAGGCACTGGCTTGGCTGGCGTGGCGGCCATCTTTGCGACAGGTTCTGGCGTGGCGGCCATCTTTGCGACAGGCTCTGGCGTGGAGGCCATCTTTGCGACAGGCTCTGGCGTGGAGGCCATCTTTGCGACAGGCTCTGGCGTGGAGGCCATCTTTGCGACAGGCCCTGGTGTGGCGGCCATCTTGTACGGTGGTTCTGGGCGCTCGGGTGAAACCTTGTTTGACCTTGTAGGAACGACGCCCGTGACCTTGCTCAACTCAGGAATGACGGCTTTGGCTTGACTGGACTTGGAAGCTTGACTGGACTCAGGAAACGCAGCTGCAACTTGACTTGACGCAGGAAATGCTGCTGTAACTTGACTTGGAAACTTGACTTGACTCAGGAAACGCAGCTGCAACTTGACTTGACTCAGGAAACGCAGCCTCAACTTGACTGAACTCAGGAAACACAGCTGCAACGTGACTTGGCTCTGGTATGGCAGCTGTGACGTGATGGAGCCCTGTCTTCGCCGCCATCTTGTGAACGGGCTCCGCCGTCGCTGCCATTGCACGAGCGCGCTCTAGTGTGGCCGCCATTTCCCGAACGAGCCAGGCGGCCAGCGTGTCCGTGGCGTCGCGCTCCGGCGCGGCCGCCATTTTGTGAGCGGGGTGCGCGGCCGCCATTACCGCGTCGTCGCGTTCCTCCTCCGCAACACCCACAGTAAACGGCGAGCCCACACACACATTAAAGCAAAGTCCAATAACAAACCAAATGATGAGCACGGACCCTGGAGTCTGAGTTTAGATTGTAACGGTTGGTTAATCCCCTCAATGAAAAGGTCTATGAGAATACAGTCCGGGAGGTTTGAATAGTGAGCAATGTCCAAAAATTCTTGAATGTAGCCCTCGAGCGTTCGTGTACCCTGCTCGAGGGCTAACAACAGTCTTGTAATGTCCATGCCTGGGTGGCGTCCGGATAAAAAGTTGCTGGGTCCTTTTGTGGCTGAGTATTCTGTAACAGAGGGACGGGAGACGGGCGGATCCAAATGCAAACTTTTATTAACGGGACGAGGCAAAGACATGGTCGAAAGGCAGGCAGGGTCAGACAACGGCAGACTGGTACATAGACAGCAAAACAAAGAGTAATCCTTAATACAGGCGAGGGTCAATCCAGCAGCGAACGTAATCCGTATGGGCGAGGCAGGAGAATGGTCAGACAGGCGAAAGTTCCGATAGACAGACTAAACAATACAAGGCAAACCCAGAAAACGAAACACGTACGAATGATAACACAATTCAATACTGGGCAGTGAGTGACAGGAAGACCGGGGCTTTTATACCGTCACTGATTGGACGCGGGTGAAGTGCAATGGCTGATGGAGAATGTAGTCCAGGGTGTGGTGAAAGTCAGTGAGGTGGAAACAAGGTGAGAGCGACATCTGGTGGTGAGCGGTCTGCAGCTCACCGACCAGATCCATAACACCCTAGATCAGGGGTGGGCAATTAATTTTCCATGATAAACTTGAGCAGTTGCAGAGGGCCAGACCAATGCACTTAACTCAGTTCGGCCCAATATATTTTCTATCTCTTTATATGTATAAAAATAATAAATAAAACAACATTAAATGAAACATTACAATCAAACAATGAAGATGAGAAGCACATATTTATATCACTATTTAATGAACATTCACAAAAACAGTTTAAAAATTGCAGTGTTTGAAAACTACCATCACTACTTTGTACAAAAAAACAAGTATTTAAAAGATTAGCATGACGCAGTTTCAGCGTTATGGACGTGACATTTGCAGTCAAAACCTTAAACATAAATTCTCATAGAATGTATCTTGTACAATCTATTTATATTTTTCTAAAACCCTGAGAAAAATATCAGGATGAAAGCAACAATATCTGCCGGATGGAGAAAGGTTGGCAATTCACAAAACATATATATAGGACTTTTCCCCCCCTTCAATAAATTCGTTTTTTGTTTCTGAGGAAAAAAAAAAAAAAAAAAATCAATGTTACGGACGTGACAGTTCTGAAAGCGGAATTTATCCGACTACGGAATCCCCTTTAAAGACTTTTAAAACGGAGACGTCTCGTGGTTATTTAATAGGACTTAACTAGTCGTTCATTTAAGCCATTATTAACTTACCGCACGTTTATATTAAAGCTAATAATACAAAACGAATCTTAATATTTTCCGCGCTCAAGCATACGCATAAAGTTTGCCACAAAGCACAGACAAATGTCGCCTAATGTTTATGAATGTGTCATGAAAAAATTATATTTTAATTTATTCATACACTAGTGTTTGTGTGGCCTTGTTGGCTGCAAAGATGAAATACACAGTGCTAACTCTCATTTCCAGAGTGGACGCGCCTTTAGAGAGAAATGCAACTTTCATACAGATTACATAATCAGGGGGTATTTGATTTCATTTCGAATTTGTTGGTTTAAAGTAGACATTTTAAACTTTCTATAGATATATTTCTCATGTATGTTAGGCAGTCATGAATTTCGGTTCTTTTTTTGTGACGCGCTTCAGAGACCAAGATGGCAGAAAGTGCATCCTAAAATCAGTTTTGTTATCAGAAAAAAATACAAGTGACCGCGCGGACGCTTCTCTGTCATGCAGTAGGTGCATTCCACATGTTTATTAAAATAAATATTGACCAGTTTACATCCGAGACAGATGCAATTATAACTTATAAATTATCTGACGTCTTAAAATGATCTAACGGACTGATGCCGCTTGTTGATCATTATTAGTTGTCCATCAAGATTAAACGGATGTCGCTTTAAAAAAATAATAAAAACTGTTTTAATTACTAATTCATGAATTAAATAATTAAGATGGGTACAAAATAGGATAAGTTAAATATGCTGAATAATATTTTACAAATACCTATAAAAATGCTAGCGAATAAGACTGCAATTTCACATTTTGCGTCTGCATAACAAAGTACATTGTTTTTTAACATGCAATGATACGAAATAAGACCAAACAAGACGTGTAATGAAGAAAAATATTTAGACAAAAAAAAAAAAAAAAAAAAAAGAAAAAAAAATCTTTTACGGCTAACGGCAAACTCACATTTCTTGAAAGTTATTATCACGAACACATTTGAGATACGGTTACACGAACGGACGTAAATTGTCAATAATAATAATAATAATAATTAATAATAATAATAATAATAATAATAATAATAATAATAATAATAATAATAATAGCACCTTGAAAATAAAAGCAGTAAGGTTGTATTGCGTGTACATAACACCTATTTGCGATTGACTTTTAATTCACCAATTGCCTCACGGGGGCCGGTCAAGGATAGCAAGAGGGCCGGATGTGGCCCGGGGGCCGTAAAATGCCCAGGTCTGGCCTAGATCATTGGTGATCTGCTTTCTCGAATATCGTGTCAAAGAAATGGTACTTCGAGCTGCATGGAACAAAAAAGATTTATACTACCCGGGCCGGAGAATTTCTTTTGACCACACTACGCGACAGAAATTCTTCAGCGCCGCAGGGAATACGCGGAAATAAAGAGAGCTCTCAAGGCCAAGCAAATACGCTTCCAAACACCATACCCAGCCAAGCTGAAGGTATTCCTCGACAGCGGGATCAAGGTTTACAACAGCGTGACAGAGGCTTCTAGAGACCTGAGGAAGGAATCGCACTTGACCTAATTGAGCGTACTGGACAACCCAGCCGTCCGCTTTGGCAGAGTCTGCGATGGGAAAAAGAAACGTCAGCAAGGAGTAAATGCCAGCAGAATAGTCAGACACAAATACGTGAAAAACTGAAGAGTTATCAGCACATTCCCGGCTCGAAGAACGACAGTGTGACTTTGTGAATTCAGGACTAATGGAGATGTAATAAGTGTATATATCCTTTAAAGTTCTGGCAGCAAAACGGGTGAAAGACAGGATGTTAATGTTCACCTTAATATTTAAAGTCTAGTATTTTAGATCATCCATTTTCATTCATTTCTTAAATCGCCACTCTCGATTAAACCTCTAGCCTCGTCATGGGTAACCCTCTCCGCTTACTGTGTAAGATCATATAGATTGACGTAAGGGGACTAAATAATTCGGAACTTTCTCGTGATTGTTTACTAAGAGAGGGATTTTTTGTTTATATCACGAGCTAAGAGGCCCTCACTAAAAGTGAGGATTTACCCTCTGTTATAATTGTATAACCCTTAAGGTGGAAATCCTTGTTTGGAACTTCGGAATGATTTTGTTTTTTTTTTTTGTTATAAATAGTTTAGAAGTTGTTTTGGTTTTAAATCACATTGTTCTGACTCTCATGGGTACCTTCAGTCAATAAATAAAACTATGTTTAAGACATATCAGGAATATAAGATAATGACTCTTAATGTCAACGGGTTGCATAACGTGGTAAAAAGGAGCAAGGCCATAGCAAAAATTAAGAGAGAGAAAACAAACATCATATTTTGGCAGGAGACACATTTGTCAGATTTGGAGCATGAAAAATTAAAAACATCGGG
Organism: Cirrhinus mrigala; assembly: GCA_036247105.1. Classification (NCBI taxonomy): domain Eukaryota; kingdom Metazoa; phylum Chordata; class Actinopteri; order Cypriniformes; family Cyprinidae; genus Cirrhinus; species Cirrhinus mrigala. The sequence continues at coordinate 1,528,060 of JAMKFB010000850.1, forward strand.
TTTTAAAAACTGTTACTTTTCATCACATCAGTCTGGTAGAAAGCGAGGGGTAGCTATTTTGATATCTGATTCACAAACCTTTGAGTTTATGTCTGAACTTAGAGACAAGGAAGGAAGATTCATATTGGTAAAAGGAAAATTAGATCAAAAAATGGTTACTTTATTTAATGTCTATGCTCCCCCTGGCAGTGGGAAACAATTCTTTCAGAAAATATTCCAGTTGATAGCCTCAGAAACAAACGGTACTTTAATATGTGGAGGAGACTTGAATATCCATCGCCAACCTAAACTGGACCTGTCTAGCATAAAAAGAACAAAGATAGTAACCTCACAGGCGTCTATGGTGAGGAAACTAATAAAAGAGTTAGGCCTAATTGACATCTGGAGGGAGTTAAACCCTAAAGGCAAACAGTATACATATTATTCAAATCCTCACTTTGTTTATTCCAGGATAGACTATTTCTTCACATTTAAATCAGACCTTCATATAGTTAAAGATTGTAGCATTGGTGTGAGAGATCATGAGAGATCATGCTGGTATTTATCTAAAATTACGTTTAGATAACATGCCAAAAAACAGAATCTGGCGTTTAAACAGGAATATTAAATGATACAACAGTACAGGAGGAACTGAAAATTGAATTTGAGCACTACCTACAGAATAGTGATAATGGAGAGGTTTCACTTCATGTGTTATGAGATGCGTTTAAGGCAGTTGTACGGGGGAAAATTATCCTCTTGACTTCCATGCGGAAAAAGGCTAAACAGAAGAAGTTACAAGAACTACAAGAAAAAATAAAAAAATTAGAAAATGAGCATAGACAGAATAACTCGAATCTGCTGAATCAAATAAAGATGGTGAGAGATGAAATTAATAAAATATATGAAGACCATGTAGAAAAAGAGGCCAAATTTACTAAACAAAGATTCTGTGAAACCGGGCCCAAAGCCATGAAACCTTTAGCTTGGCGTCTCTGCAAGCAAAGAACAAAAAACATAGTAAAAAATATTAAAAACCCAATTATAGGGAAAATAAATAATTGTATAAAGGATATTCAAAATTCTTTTGAACATTTTTATAAAACTCTTTATTCTCAACCATCTCAAACAAATTCGCAATCGATTTCAAATTTTCTTGACTCATTGGTCAATTGGCTCAGAACAAAACAAAATATTAACGGCAGAACTAACGCAAGATGAATTAGATAAAGCAATAAATAGTTTAAAGACAAATAAGTCTCCTGGAACTGATGGATATCCGTCTGAATGGCATAAAATATTTCGGTCCGAATTAACACCCTTACTTCTCAGATCATTTAACCATACACTTAAAGAGGGAGAGCTTCCGCAGTCTTGGAAAGAGGCTATCATATCAGTGATACATAAACAAGGAAAGGACAGTAAAGAATGTAGTTCATAAAGACCCATCTCAGTTCTTAATGTAGATTATAAACTGTATACTTCAATCCTAGCAAAAAGATTAGAAACCATTCTACCAGATTTAATAGACCATGATCAGACCGGGTTTATTCGAAACAGACAAACCCATGTTAATATTAGATGTACACTTCAGATAATAAGTCATATTACCAAAAACAAAATTAGTTCAGTCTTTCTTAGCCTAGATGCAGAGAAAGCCTTCGACTCTGTGAGCTGGCTATACTTTTATCAAGTGCTACACAGGTTTGGTTTCAATGAGAAATTTATTAATTTATTAAAACATTATATTCGGCTCCCACCACAATATTAAAAATAAATGATCATTTATCTCAGAGAATTACCTTGGAGAGAGGAACTCGACAGGGATGCCCACTGTCCCCATCCTTATTTGCGCTATTTATTAAACCCCTGGCCCAATTAATCAGAGAAAACATGGACATACAGGGCATAAATATTAAAGGTAAAGAAGAGAATATAAGTCTTTATGCTGATGACATCCTTGTTTATTTGAGCAACCCTGAAAATACAATACCCAGGTTGTGGTCCTCTCTCAAGGCATTTGGGAGTCTTTCTGGCTATTCTTTAAATGTTACCAAAACACAAATCTTGACATTTAATTTCTCAACCCCCAGGCTTTAAAAAAGATATATAATTTTAAATGGGATTCTCAGAGCATTAAGTACTTAGGGGTAAATATACCAAAGGATCCTATTTCGATATATAAATACAATTATGTCCCCATTAACAAATCAATAGAAACAGATGTGATTAGATGGACATTACTGCCATTAGATATGAGCAGTAGAATAGAATCAGTTAAAATGAATATAGTCCCTCGTCTATTGTATTTATTTCAGGCCTTACCAGTTGAAATTCCCCAAAAGCAATTTAACAACTGGGACAGAATAATTTCTAGATTTATTTAGAATAGTAAGAAACCACGGATTAAATTTAAAACTCTACAGTTAGCAAAAGAAAAAGGTGGACGTCCCTGCCATGCTTGCAAGACTACTATATTGCTGCCCAACTGAGAAATTTGGTGTGTTGCTGTGATTCAACCTATACTGCCAATTGGAAACAATTGGAAATCTTGCAAAGCCCAATTCCAGTTCAGTCACTTTTAGGTGATAATAAATTTAAGGAGATATCTGAAAACTTAACTCAGTGGACAAAATGTGGTTTAGAACTATGGTATAAATTGATGAGAAAGTTCAAACTAGAGTATCAGATGAGAATATTAACCTGGATTGGTTATGATTCTCAGTTCCTCCCCGCTCAGATAGATAAAAGGTTTCAAAGCTGGGCACAAAAAGGAATAACTGCTTTCTGTTCTATTACATCAAAGGGGGAAATTCAGGATTTTCAGAACTTAAAGATCAAATATGATCTGGAGAACAGGATTTTTATAGATTTTTACAAGTTCGACATTATGATATGAAAATCAGAAGAGTGACTATTCCCCTTTGATAAATATGTTTATTAAAGTGTATAATACAAATACTTGTGAAAAACAATTAATATCTGGCTTATATAACTGCATTCAAGATATCAAAGGGCATTCTACTCAGTATATCAAAGAAAAGTGGGAAAAGGAAATGCAAATTTATATTCCAGCTGAAGAATGGTTGAACTTATGGCACTCACAGTGTGTGACTAGTAATTCTAGGGCTCTAAGGGAATTTTTTTGGAAAAATACAATTTGTTTCTTCATTACGCCCAAAGTAAAAGCAAAACAAAAAGGAATGGCAAATCAGGGCTCTTGCTGGAGGCAATGTGGGACATTATTGGCTGATCATGTACATGTCTTCTGGTCTTGTCTAGTCTTGAATCTGTTTTGGTCAGAAATACATTCTGGCATAGAGGAAATATTGGAAATTAAGATTGAAAAAACAGCTTATATTCTATTTCTTGGCAATATACCTGATTCAGTTAATAATAAGAATAAATATTTACTCAGGATTCTACTAGCAGCAGCAAAAAAAAGCAATCACTCATCTATGGCTCCTGCAGCCTCCCCCAAAAAGAACTCAGTGGGAACAAATAGTTACAGAAATTTACAAGATGGAAAGACTAACATTCAGATTGAGACTGCAAGAAGAGACTTTTAAGAAGCATTGGGGAAAATGGACAATCTATAGAGAGAAGTCAGATAAATGCCAAAGTGAAATATGCGCACTTATTATTGTAAATATATGTAACTAGGAACAATGGCTGCTTGGTAATACTCCTACAGAAATAAGTATCATGTCTATGAATGTACAACCACAAATATTCTCATATACATGCTTACAAATATTTGCTTATTTTGTAACCAGTTGACCAGGCTGAAATTTATTCAATTTATTTTTCACTTTTTGTGTTATACTTTGGAAAAATATTTATGTATGTACCCATGAAGGAGTGTTGTTTGTTTGTTATTGTGTTGAAGTTTATAAAAATAAAGTAAAAAAAAAAAAAAAGACCATATGATCCTATTTATTTTAAAACTTCATCACTTTGTCTATTGGGTGTAACAATAACAGTAACAATGTCGCCGTAATAATTACGTTTCACAGTGGTAAGCTTTTATTTTGCAACTCTCTTAACTTTCAGATACAATATCATTAAGTTACAATTTTTCTTCTTCACTGTAACAACTTTTTGTCCTGAAGTGCCAACATAAAATACAGTTATTTAGGTGTGGTTTATTGTATTTTGTTTACAATTTATTTAGGTGCGTATGCACTGCAGCTCCATAAAATGTGCTGTACTCAAGCTAACCTTTGAGTTGTACGGCTCAACATGATGACAACACTACAACTCACTGAAGCCTCGTCTTCTCTTTGTGTATACCTTTAAACAGCATTATGATAATATTTCACATTGTGATGTAGACATTTATGAAAATTAATATCTGGACCTTAATTAAGGCATTTTAGGCATTTCTGGATCAGTGTTCTCTGTTAGACAGAATAAATCACTTTGCAGGAGAATATGACCTTAGGAACTTTGAAGATGTTACACAAACCGATACATTACACACTAAAGGAAAATGAAAACATTAAAAAGCATCATATGACCCCTTTAAATTAAGTGTGCAAGCATTTTTAATGTCTGAATACACATTAATGACCTAAAAACCAAAATCACTGATGTGGAATAATTTACTTCAACATCTACATACCCAGTGCTGAAGGGCGGCTGTAAATAGGGTTAAGATAGTAAATGATGATTCTGATTTCAGTTCTCAGATATTTATCATCTATTGGCTACTTTTTAAATATTTTTTGTTATTTTTTGATCAAGAAGTAAACATTTTTAGCAAAGACAAAAACAATACTTTAATAAATTTATGAACTATAAAGCTTTATGATAATTATTCACTGATACACTTTCTGATACAGTTTATGTGTAAACAAAAATAAGAAACACATCAAATACCGTTTGGGCTGTGATGTTGTTTCTTCACTGAAGTTTGGTGCTTCATCCTTTGACCCGTCACTCTTCACAGACACAGAGCTGGACACATGTGAGCCTGATCTTACACTACTGACACAGAGAGAAAAGAAACTTTACTACAGGAGGTTCATCTGTGTTTTATATCGGCACACACTCTCTCTAGTCCTTCACAGAAATGCTTGCAGAGTTTTAAAGATAGCAGTCATTCTTGTTTACAGACTCACATTTGTGTAACAACTTTTGTAAAGTATTTCTGATCTAACTGAAGAGAACATTTTAATTTTTGACTAAAATGGAGAGCAGAAATGTCAGCGCTACACAGTTCTGTTAGCATACTTCAATTAAAAAGACCATATGATCCTATTTTAAAACTTCATCACTTTGTCTATTGGGTGTAACAATAACAGTAACAATGTCGGCGTAATAATTACGTTTCACAGTGGTAAGCTTTTATTTTGCAACTCTCTTAACTTTCAGATACAATATCATAAAGTTATAATTTTTCTTCTTCACTGTAACAATTTTTTGTCCTGGCGTGGCAACATAAAATACAGTTATTTAGGTGAGATTTATTGTATTTTGTTTACAATTTATTTAGGTGTGTATAGCTCAGGTGTGTATTCACTGCAGCTCCATAAAATGTGCTGTACACAAGCTAAACTTTGGGCTGTACGGCTCAGGAACAGCATGATAAATAAATCTTAACCACTGATTCCAAACAAAGCGGGTTTACTTTCACATCCAAACACACAGCATCTCCACAACATGACGACAACAGTACAACTCACTGAAGCCTCGTCTTCTCTTTGTGTATACCTTTGAACAGCATTATGCTAATATTTCACATTGTGATGCAGACATTTGTGAAATTAATATCTGGACCTTAATCAAGGTATTTTAGGCATTTCTGGATCAGTGTTCTCTGTTAGACACAATAAATCACTTTGCAGGAGAATATGACCTTTGTTACTTCGAAGATGTTACACAGATACATTACACACTAACAAAAATGAAAACATTAAAAAGCATCATATGACATTTATTACATTCATTTAATTAGGAAGTTATGAAGCTCTGAAGTTCTGCAAAGCATTTGTAAATATAAGACAACGTTTGTTAAGGTTTGTTTTTTATAGCAAACATCTGAAACTCCAGCAGTGTTTAAAATGATTCTCTGAAAACAGACTCAGTCTTACCTCTGTTTCTGTGAGAGACTCATCTCAGACTGAGAGTCCTTTCCTTGCTCTTCTGACATACTGCAGATAAACTCCAGTGATCAGCATTGGGTTGAGAAAACAATCTGCTGTTCAGTTTGACCTGAAGATGATGATCGTTAATGAGATGAATAAATATGTTGAATTAGCATCAACAGCAACAAATACACTATATAAAATAAAGTGAGTTACAAACAAATGCACTGCCATGTAGAATAACCAAATGGTCTTATTGAGAAATGTCTGGTTTAAAAATACTTTCGACTTCTCATCACAAAAACAACAGCATCAAACAGAAGCCAAAATACGGGAAAACCTGCAGAAACACATTCGCATTCAATAACCGCTTTTGGAAAATTTACCTACAGTCTTGTCCACTAAGAAGAGAATTTATAAGTATTTGAAACGCTCATTTTTCTGTCCTTTAGGCCTGTAGCTTGTCAGCAATTTCTTCTCAAATCTCTCAATAGTACAGACGGATCGGATTAAATATGCAAAAACAATGTCCGCGAATGTCAAAATGAGTAGGGTCTGGGCTAAAGTTGTATCTATAAAAATGTTTTTCTAGGACATAAATCCAATCACAAACGCTTTCTCTTGCTATCTACGTGTTTCCCGCAGTTATTTTCGGTTTCTTTTCGGTCTTCTTCGTGGGTTTTACTGGAGGGTTTTGAACCAGTTGAACAGTTACTGTCACCTGCTGTACTGGAGTGTGGATATTCTACCTAATACATTTAAACACTGTATTATTATTTTCCCTGTTCCTGGACTGTTGTCTACGATGCTGTTTATTGCGAATGTCACACATGCTGAGATTTGAATGTATTTCTTACTTTCAGTTCTTTATATTCATATTAGGGTGTAGTATTAATACTTGTTCCACAGTTTCTGCTTCTTTTTGTATATAGGCTTCATATCCAAATGGTTTTTGATTCCATCATTACTTTGCCCGGCTGAGGGTTGCCATTAATTGAACCTTTGCATATAATAGAGAATCTTCCCACATTAAAGACAATAAAGTAAAAAAAGAAAAGAATACTTAGTACTTTTTTCATTTTATTTTATTGTAGGTTTTGATATGAACAGGGTTTTTACAAAACCAAAACATCCATATAATCTGTATGTTTAACAAGAAAAATAAACAAATAATATGAATATAAACATAAGTTATTACAAAAACAAAACAAAACAAAACAAAACAAAAACACAGAGAAATATATGAGTAAATATATCAATATAAAAACCAAAATTAGTATAGCCATTACAAAAAAAAAGAAAAATAATAAAAATAACTGTACAATAAGGTAGCCTTTCAACCTTTCCATGCTAAATTCTGGATTCCCAAAGTTAAAAATCGTGTTGCTTTCACCCACAGATAAATGAGAACATGTTTTCGGTCCGAGTCGTAATGGACAGCGGAATATATTCTCAAGTTCCTTTAGGACGCCCTTCCAGAATTGTTGGATCTTCATACAATTCCAAAAACAATGAATAAGGGTTCCCTTCAATCCTTTACATTTATTACAGATATTAGAAAGTTTAGGGTTTATCTTATTTCTTTAGGATGGAGTCACATGTAGCCGGTGAACAATTTTAAACTGCATTTCCCAGGCAGAATTGTTGGCGAGATCAGAGGACATCTCACATACAGCTTTCCAATCAGCTACCTGAATTTCCTCCCCAAAATCCTTCTCCCATAACTCCCTGGTTTTATCTGAGCTATCTGTATTTGCATTTATCAATATTCCATAGAAGAGTTTAGATGCTGACCGAGATGAAGTGAGTTTATTCAAGTGCTCTTCCAGTGGGGATAAACCGAAGCCACTCGAATGCATCTTAAGACTTTTAGTAACAAAACTACGTATCTGATAGTACGTGAAGAAATGTTTTTTACCGAGGTTGTATTTTACAACAATTTGCTCAAAGGTCATTAGCTGTTTATTTTCCACTACATCTATGACACAAATCCCTTTTTCCTTCCAATGTATCAGTCCATCATTCATCCCTGTAGGAAAATCTGGATTGTTATGTTGTGGTGTTAGTAAAGAAAGATGGGAGTGATAGCCTTCTATTTTACAAGCAAGACTCCATATTTTTATCATATTGCTAAGAATTAAATTACCTTTAATGAAGGCTGGCAGTTTTTTTTTTTTTTTTAAAAAAGGAGCTACTCTGCCCGGTCTGCTAGGCAGTATCTTAATCTGGCCTTTTTTTTCCTCCAAATAAAAGAAATAATAAAACCATGCAGCTGTTTTAGGGCTCTGTTAGGAATGAGAGCAGGTGGCATTTGAAGTGGGTATAAAAGACGAGGTAATATATTCATCTTAACAAGATGAATTAGATCCTAATAAAGATAGAGGTAGGTTACACCATCTATCTAGATCAGATTTAATGCTTTTAATAACTGGGGCAAAATTGTTTTGATACAACTCATCTAATTTTGGTGAGATCTTTATACCCAAATAGGTGAAGCCAGCAGAAGACCATTTAAATGGGTGAGAAATTGCAGAATCATAAGAATTCAAATTCTTTAAAGGCATTGCTTCTGATTTTGAAAAATTAATTTTATACCCAGAGAAGGCACCAAAACTGGAAATCAAGTAAATTAAGTGTGGGATAAATTGTTGTGGAGAATCAAAGAATAATAAGATGTCATCTGCATAAAGAGAAATCATGTGGGTTTTCTTTCCTAGACAAAGCCCCTCAATATGGGGGTCATGTCTAATGGCCACTGCAAACTGAAGCGGTGACAGGGGCTGGTGCCACGTGACAGAGCAAACTTGGAGGATTTGAGACCGTTAGTAAAAACATTTGCTGTAGGAAGAGAGTATATAATTTTAACCCATTTAATAAATGAGTCTCCTAAATTAAATTTGGAAAGAATAAAAAATAAATATGGCCATTCGACCATGTTGGAGGCTTTCTCCGCATCTAAGGAGATAACTACACCTTTTTTTTCCACGCTGATTTGAATATTGAATTATATTAAGAAGCCTTCTGACATTATTAGCTGATGATCTACCTTTAACGAAGCCTGTCTGGTCAATATTAATTATCATAGGAAGTATTGATTCAAGTCGGATGGGTAATATTTTAGCTAAGATTTTGGTATCCACGTTAAGTAGGGAGCTAGGACCTGCATTCCTCAGAACATTTGCCTTTTTCTAAAAAAAACACAAATATTGGCCTCTAACATAAAGCTAGGGAGTTCACTAGAATTATATGAATATTGTATCATCTCATGCATTAGATGTGTGAACAACTCTAAATTTTTGAAAGAATTCCGCCGTAAACCCATCGGGTCCTGGCGCTTTTCCTTTAGGGAGACTATTAATGCAATTTAGAATTTCACTAAGTTCAGTTGGTTTGTTTAGCATCTGTCTTTGCTGTTCAGCTAATTCCGGAATATTTAGTTTTGCAAGGAATTTATTCATATTGTCACCTGAAGTGAGATTGGAGTGAGAAGAGTAAAGCCTCTTTTAAAATGCCCTGAAAATCTTATTAATTATTTTATTATCATGATGACAGTTATAACAGGGAGAGGGAGACGAGAGGCGAGGGGATCCATTCGCAAAGCTTTATTCATAGGACGAGACAAAGACATGGTGAAAACAGGCAGGGTTGAAACAATAACAAACAGGTATGTTGGGGCGAGGCACAAGAGTGGTCCGTGAAGCAGGCCTGGGTCGATCAGCGGCGAACATAATCCATAGAGCGAAAACAGAGGGGTGATCCGTACAACGAGTGTGCAGACCAAGAGGCAGGCGGCGAGACACACAAATTGATATGGCCAGGCGAGAAAGCTAAACTAGGAAACTAGGAAACTAGGAAACTCAGGAACTAGGAAACTCAGGGATGACTATGTAACGGTTGCTAGTACTAGGAGAGCGCTAAACGCAACAAACACAGTTCTCCACTTTACAATACTTCATAATACTTGGTAAACTGATGGTCGAAACAAGATGGCGGCCAAAGCAGATGTATGTTGAAACGCTCTGTAGGGTTTTGTTTCTATCTTCTTTGAAAACATCTTGTCATTTGTTAATTTCTTAAGGAAGCAATCTTGAAACAATTTGGCATCACCATTAAAGATTTTTTTTCAACTTATTCTGTAAGAAGCAGCAAAAATACACTGTCATCAGCCGTAACCATCTTGCTTTAACAAGCCAACCAACGATGAGCGCCAAAGACAGACAAAAGAAAGTGAGTTTTGATCATGACTACTCATCTGCTGCCACAGACTCACCTTCAACCGATTCGTCTTCAGGAGACCTACCAATAATTCTCCCTCCCGCTCCTGACACTCCACTGAGCGGCCCCATGCCGAAGAGAAACAAAGGTACAGGAAAATATTATCACTGCCCTCACTTTGAAAATTAATCAAAGGGCAGACTCACTCGAGCAAATGATAATTACCAACTCCAACACAATTGAGGATCTCAAAACATCCTTAAAATCACCTGTACGTTGAGATTCAGGATCTTAAAAATGACAAAACCAAGCTTGCTGAGAAGTTTTCGCAACAACAAAAATCGCGTGAAAGTGAAAGTTCTCGAAATTTGCAACGTCCTTGCTCCTGAATCTTGTCAGAAAGGGTTTGATGTCATTGACATTGCTCATTGGCTTGGCAAGCCGCAGCCAGGCAGGATTCGTGCTGTCATTATTCTGTTCACTTTGCGTTCTGTGCGAGATGCCGTATGGAGGAATGCCAAAAACAACGAGTTCCTGAAACAACGCAAACTTCGCTTCGTGGAGGATCTGACCAAAGAAGAAAAGGACAGACGATCACTTCTGTGGCAAGAAAGCGCGTGATGACAACAGGAAAGCCTACTATATCGGATGCAAGGCTTTCATTGAAGGTACAGAGATCAAGCTCAATGCGGAAGGCCAAAGGATGAACTGAGCTATACGGCTGGACTGATCTGCAGACCCCTTAGAGACATGCCTACAAACAAATCAGTTTGTTCCATTTGGGTCAAACTTAAGTCAAAGCTTTTCTGTTATTGCTGTTCTTTGTAATTTATTGACCTTATATTGTAGGCTAGTTATACTTTTTTGAACCTGTTTCAAGAGTTATAATGTGAAATCTGTTCTACTACTTTAAGCAGAGGATTCAAACCCTCTACATCTGTTCTCTCCTGTTGTTACTTCATAATGGAGTTATCACTTATCTCTCTTAATGTAAAGGGCATTCGAGATATTGTAAAAAGAAAAGCAATAATTTTGTTCTGCAAAGAAATTAAGGCAGATTTAATTTTTTTTACAAGAATCCCATTCGAGTGCAGAGGACGTTTTGTTTTGGAAGAACCAGTGGGGTGATGAACTCTGGTTAGCACATGGAAATAACCATTCAGCTGGTGTGATCACCTTGAAAGGCAGCTTTAGAGGGAAAATTCTTTATAATCAATGTGATGTTAAAGGGCATTGGGTATTTTTAGTTATTGAAATTGGCAGCAATATATTTATATTATGTAATATTTATGGGTATAATTCTTGTGTTTTAAATCATAATCTGTTGGACACTATAGAGGGAAATGTAAACATTCTCTTAACTAAATTTCCAATAGCAAAGGTAATTATTGGAGAAGGTAATTATATGGTTCATTATAACTCTCTAGATAGATTCCCCCCCAAAGTTTTTAATAAGAATAATAATCTCCAGAATTTTTGCAATAATTTAGATCTTATAGACATTTGGAGATATAAAAACCCTTCTATTAGACAATTTACATGGAGCAATAAGCAAATGACTCAGCAATCGAGAAATGACTTTTGGCTCATTTCCTCAGAACTAAAACAAAAGGAAACTAAAATTTCCCCTGCTATTCTCACTGATCACAAAGTTTTAACTTTAACAATTAAATTTGAAGATATCCAGTGTAATTGCAGAAACTTAGGCTACTGGAAACTAAATAATTCTTTTTTGCACCATCAAGATTATGTGGAGCATATCCAAACATTAATAAATAAATACTGGATACAGGGATGTATTAGGAAGGAATACGGCACAGCTTGGGAACTAAGTTTGAAATAAGAAAATTTAGCATTCAATTTGGAAAAAACCTGGCCATGAAAAAAAGAACACGTATTTATGACATAATTAAAGAGATTTCAAATTTAACTCAATCACATACCTACCCATCCAATAGTGATGTTTTAGAAAATTTGCAGAGGGAATTAGACCATATTTATCAGGATGTCACGAATCTGGTCGGTGTCCCGCGGTCCGCTCACCACCAGATGTCACTCTCACCCTATCACACACTGACTGTTGCATTACACCCCGGACTACATTATCCATCAGCCACTGCTCCCATCACCTGCGCCCAATCAAGAGACAGTATAAAAGCCCCGGTCTTCCTGTTACAGTTTGCCTAGTATTGAATTGTTCTAGCATTCTTACTAAGCATTTCTCCGTGTAACCCTGTGTCTAGTTTTCTTGTTTTGCCTTGTTTCGCCTTGTTTCGTTCAGTCTGTCCCGTTGTCTGTCTATTGTGACTCTCGCCTGTCTGACCATTCTCCTGCTAAGCCCTTTGGATAACGTACGCTGCTGATCGACCCTCGCCTGCTTATGGACTATTCTTCGTCTTGCCGTCTAAACACCCGTTTGCCATCGTTTGACGCTGCCTGCCTTTCGACCATGTCTTTGCCTCGTTGTATTAATAAAAGCTTGCAAATGGATCCGCCCACCTCTCGTCTCTCCGTTACACAGGAAAAAGCCAAAGGGGCCTTCGTAAGATCTAGAACGAAGTGGTTGGAAGAAGGTAAAAGAAACAGCAAATACTTTTTTAGTCTTGAGAAAAGGAATGCAGAATTAAATTTAATTAGAAATTAAAAGTTAACAGCGTCATTACTGAAGATCTAGGAATGATTTCTAAATTTGTCTCTAAATATTATGCAGATATCTATTCTTTAGGTGAAGATCAAGACAATGCAATTCTTTTTAAATCAATAAAAGATCCAAAAATGTTGTCTTTAGAAAGTAAAACCGAGTGTTCTCAAAACCTTTCTCTAAATGAAATAGAGTTCTGTATAAAAACTCTAAAAAACACAAATCCCCTGGAAATGATGGGCTGACATCAGAATTCTATAAAGTTTTTATAAATGATTTATCTAAATTTCTTTTAGTGGTATATGAAGAGGCCATCAATAAAGAATCCTTACCTACATCACTTAGACAAGGTTATCACCTTGATCCCCAAACGTCAAAAAGATATCCTCTTATTGGAAAATTGGCGACCTATTTCATTATTAAATAATGATTATAAAATCATGGCATCAGTTTTTGCAAAATGTATGAAAAATACATTAAATGAGATAATTAATGAAACTCAGTGTGGATTCATGAAAGGTCGCCACATTTCCTCTAATATTCGTTTAGTTATTGATTTAATACAATATAGTTATTTATTAAATGGAGACTCTTTAATACTTTTGCTTGATTTTAGAAAAGCTTTTGATAGAGTAAGCCATAATTTTGTATTTGATTCATTAAAATTCTTTGGTTTTGGACAATATTTCATCAAAAGTGTAAGAACCATGTATAGTGGTAGCAATAGTTCTATTAAACTTGCCAACGGAACATCTCCTAGATTTGAAATAAATCGAGGCATCCGACAAGGTTGTCCAATTTCTGCATTCCTTTTCTTGGTTGTAGCTCAAGTTTTAAGTAACATGATAAATCAACACTCCTTCAAAGGTATTTCAATCCATGAAAGACAAATTAAAATATCGCAACTTGCTGATGACACAACAATTTTTCTTGGAGATGGTTCTGAGGTACCTTTGGCTTTGAATGTCACTGATCATTTTTCAAAATTCTCAGGATTGCGTTTGAATTTGTCTAAATGTGAAATCCTACATCTTAAAATAACAATCTATCCACTGTGTGTAATATTCCTGTTAAAAGTATGGTAAAATATTTGGGCATAAAAATCTCTAAAAATGCTGATGTGATGGTTAACTCCAATTTTATACCGGTTATCAACAAAATGAAAAAGAGGTATAACTCATGGTTGGCGAGAGATCTTTCTATTCAAGGAAGAATTTTATTAAGTAAGGCAGAAGGTCTCTCGAGAGCAGCATACCTCCTTTCTTCACTTAGTGCCCCAAAGGATATATGCTGACAAATGGATAAAATACTCTTTAATTTCTTTTGGAATAACAAACCTCATAAAATAAAGAAAAGTGTTCTCATTAATAAAATATCTGATGGTGGGCTAAATGTTCTTAATTTTACGATTTTCAACCAAATTTTAAAAATTAATTGGCTTAAAATTTTTTTAAAGAATCAAACAAGTATTTTTAATATTGTCCCATATTATTTATTTAAAAAACTTGGTGGATTACATTTTTTGTTGCAGTGTCCTTATATAACTGGCAAACTTCCTATTGCTTTGGCCAATTATCACAAACAAGCATTACTTTACTGGTCACTTCTATACAAACACAATTTTCCTCCTAGCAGGTGTTTTATATGGAACAATGGTAATATCACTCGTAATAACAAGTCATTAAACATAGAGAATTCGGTTTGGCATAACATATTAATTGTAAACCAACTTATTGACAAGAATGGGCAATTGTACGCTTATTCAAATTTTATTACAAAATATGGCTTTTTTGCAAATAAAAAAGAATTTAACAAAGTAATTAAGGCTATTCCCAATGGCATAATAACTTTAACCAAATTCTCAAATACAAATACTAATATTACAACCCTACAAAATCCCCAACTTTTTGTAAATGGTCTTTCCTTATTTGATAAACGTTTTGATAACAGTTTTATGAGAAGCTCATTTAATGTTGGATCCAACCCTCCATGTAAATCCAAATGGCTTAAACCTCATGATCTATCTTAGCTTAGCATTTACACATTACCATATAAATATGTAATTTCGAATAAAGTAAAAGAAGTACTGTACAAAATTGTTCACAGATGTTACCCTGGAAATGTAGCCGTCAGCAGATATATTAATAGTGTTTGTGATTAATGTACTTTTTGTAATATATATGTAGAAGATATTGAACATTTATTTTTATATTGCCCTTATGTTATTTCATTCTGGACTGACAAAGAAATTAACCCCTTAATTTAGATTTTCATGATATTTTACTTTGTTTTCAAAACCCTTCTTTTTCTGATAAACAGGTTTATATTATAAATCTTTTAATTATCTTAGCAAAGTTTTATATTCACAAGTCAAAAGTAAGTCAGAAGAAACCATTATATATTACATTTGGTAACACTGATTTATTGGCAAATTCATACATGCGTCTGCCAGGTGCTTCTTTTTCTGATTTGATACATAAGAGATGATTAGTCCCCTAATATATGCTTCAGCGGTATCCCAGAGCAAACTGGGGTAAACATCTGTGGTTTTATTGTTAATAAGAAATAGCTTAATTACACTATGTTCACATTGCTATTCAGCAAATTTAGAAAAAAACGTGTAATTAGCTCATTAGACTGAATAGGAGGGACATAAACATTCATTAGAGTAATTGGTTGTCCAGCTAATATAGCCTTAAGCAAGATAAAGCGACCTGATTTGTCATAATATGTATTTATATTTGATAAAGGTATTTATTTACAAGTATAGCAACTCCCCTGCTCTTTCTAGTGAATGACGATCTATACACTTGCCCCACCCAGTCACGCTTCAGTTTAGCATGCGTCTCCTCCAGTTAAGTGCGTCTCCTGCAGAAATGCTATGTGGACCTGCTCCTTTTTAAAGAAATTTAAAATCTTTTTCCTTTTTACTGGATTTTGAGCGCCCTTCACATTCCAGCTGCATAGTTTTAATATTGATCTACTTGCTGCCATAAACACAAGAAGATATATTATGCCAGCTGCCCTCGTGTATGTGAGATGCCCTTACACAATTCACTATATGTCTTATTAATTTGCCAATTTTGATTCCCATGGAGAATGTACCAAAAAAAGGAAAATTGGTAGATTTAAAGCACCACAAAATACAGTATTGGGATTAAAGAAAATAAAAGAATAAAAAAATTAAGTTGTCTTACCTTGCATATCGAAGATAAGTGCAGAACTACTTACACTTAACACCTTACAGACAATTTATGTGTATAAAACGGAGGGCTGACGCAGGTCGGTTTCACATTTGAGGTCAACAGTGAAAGCTACTCTTGTCTCGTTGGAAACATAAGATGACCGGAACTTGCAAAGAACAAACAATAGTTTTGTAGTTATTAAAAAGGAAATAGCAAAATCAGAAAGTTTTGGTATGGTTTTCTACATCGACAGTCTGCTGCGGCAACAGCCTTCTACTATAAACTTATACTCATAACCATTATAAGCAATATCACAGTTATATATATATATTTTTTCTCTCTATTCATCAACTCAATCAGACTCAGAACGAAAAAGTGTTGCAAATAAAACATGATCATCCCATATGTAAAGTCCAGATGTGCTCTTTCATGTGCCAAAAAAACAGTGAAAATATGTCCCTACAGACATAAACGACTTAGCCACATTGTCATTCAGTCTCCCTAGGGTGGTTTGGGCCGGGTGAGGTGGTAGGGGTTGATTTAGACAAGCTGTCCAGGAAAGCCTTTACCTCCTCAGGCTGCTTGAAGAGTTTCACGCCATCGTGCTGTACTCAGAGAATCACCGGGTAGATCATCCCATAGATTGCTGACTGGTATCTGAAGTTATACAAGACAGAAAAGATCAAATAATGACCAAGATTACTAAGAATTATTAAGATTATTAAGACATTTAGGCCGCTTTGTGCCACTCTTTTTAATTTTATATTTTGTTACCTTGTAAGGCTTTGTTTTTGAAATAGGGACACTAGTTCGACTGTACTGCTTAGACATCTTGCAAAATAGTAAAACCAACATGGCAAAGAATCGTGATAAAATTGTGATATTCCTGAAAGAAATTGTGACATTATATTTTTGTCATATTGCCCACCACTATATCAGTCAGACAGGGCTGATCTAAATCTGATATTGTGTTACTGTTCTGTGTTACTGCTAAGCCACACAAAAGACATACAAGCACTAAAAGCAAAGTTTTTGTTCACAATATCCCAAATCTTCTGAAGGTATTCGATAACTTAATCTGAGGCACAGATGAATATTTAAGTCCTTACATTAAAGTTCATGTAAACTCTTTTCTCTGCTGTGTCTGTCAGTCATTCTCTGTTCAATTCAAACTCTGATCATGTTTATTTACAACAGTCAGCTCGATAAAACTCTCCAAGATCAATCAGTGTTTCCATTATTATACTTAATTTGTAGATAAATGTCTATGATTTTTCATATATATGACTGTTTTTTTTGTTGTTGTTGTTATTTCTAAATTATTTTACTTGTTACCAGGTGTCTGTTAGAACAAAACACGGCAAAGCAAAGACTATAAATAGTTTTTAACATGCACATTAACTGAAATTTAAATGTGTTAAAAGAAAAGGTTCAATAAACTGTTGCACAGATATAATACACCACACATCAATATCTCTTCCCTTTGTGATTTGAACTTTTTAATGGAAACAGTTGCGTGCAATGTAGAAATATATAGTTTTTCATAAATTTATTTTATAACCACAATGCAAATAGCAATGTTTCGTGCACTGATTGTCCTAGAATAACTTTAGCTGCTGAATTAGTTTCTAATATTTTTTTTTTCTCCCAGATTATGAATAATATATATATATATATATATATTAGGGGTGTAACGAGACAGATGTCACGGTTTGGTACGTACCTCGGTTCGGGGGTCACGGTTCGATATGATTTTGGTACAACAGGAGAAAAAATAACAAATCTACTATGCTAGATTTCTTTTCATTTATTTTAAACAGGCAGTAGTGCAAATATCAAATTTTCCACCTACATGTGAAAATACGAAATATTATATCAAATTATAATGTCATATATAGGCTATAAAATCTGCAGTACATATATACATACAAGGAATAAATATTTGAAATACATTTAATTTAGTTAACTGATAGACAAGGGGAAAAAAAACTGTGCAACACGTAACGTAGCATATATTTGCTTAGTTTCAGTTTAGTTTTGTGACAAAGGAAACTCAAATGGCAGAAAGCGACATTCTATTTGTTTTTTGTTTAAGTTGATTTTGCTGGTAAACGCGTAAAAGTAAACGCGCCGGCGCACACAAACACAAAACATATACATGAGCGCGCCCGCCTTTCTAAGTTTTCAGGCTCCAGAAGGTGGATTGGTTTTCAGCAGGTTTTGTCACCATAGTAATTTACGCTACACAGTTACCCTGCTCCGGAGCAGATTTTATTTTGGGTTAGAGATTGCAAACCCAAACTAAACCAATCAGCTGTGAGCAAAGTGACATATATCTGATGAAATGAAGCCACTCCCCTGTGTCTCTAGATCCAAATTAAAGCAGTTTACAGTCAAAGAATTTTTAGAAATAAAATTGCCCCTTTTGCTTATTTTTTTTATATTTATATTATATTAATTGTAATTGATATTGTAATTCATATAACATATTCATATACACTGCTGCTCAAAAGTTTGGGATCAGTAAGACTGTTACTGGTACTAGAACATGGTTTCATGCTGGGTGGGGTCGAAAAACACATTATTTTTAATATAACTTACATTATTACAATACATTTCTCCCAGCCTGGCAAAAAATGGCTTGATTAGTTCCAGGTTCCACCTTCCGAAAAACAAAATGTGTTGTGATTGGTTAGCTGTCCCACTGTGTTGTGATTGGTGAACAGTTTAGACAGTGTTTCAGTACTGCTACGCCCCTCGTCAAAGAAGCAAGTTCCGTGTACAACTGTTGGCACAAGCTAGATTAAAGTGATTCTTACGTTTTAAATATGGATATTTTACTTACAAAATCGCATCGATTCGCTACAGGAGGCATTTATTAACCCCCCGGAGCCGTGTGAGGCAAATTTTAACATAACTCCGCTTGTATTCATCTGAAAGAAGGAAGTCATACACACCTAGGATGCATGGAGGGTGAGTAAATAATACGCTACAGTAGTGTTGGGTTCTGTCGTGTGACGTTGTGACATGGTCCATTCGAATGACTGGAAATTAAGTGTCCCCAACTAAACAAACCAGAAAGGTTCTTCAGATGTTAAAGCTTCTTTATAGAACCATTTAGACAAAAATGTTCTTCTATGGCATCGTGAAGCACCTTTATTTTTAACAGTGTTGGTCTCACGACACTCAGCAGATTGTGAGGAAGTCCCAGCAGTGACTGTATTTCTTAAGAAGGCTGAGGAAATTTGGCATGGGAAGTGAAATCCTCAGCAACTTTTACAGATGTACAGGTGAAAGTGGTGTGGAAGTTACACAATTCAGTCCAGCATGTGATTAAAAAGCAGTGTTGGGCTACTAGTTTAACTAAATGTCTCAATAGCATGGTGTTAGCGTCAATGTTTTCTGAATCAAAAAGCTTTTTAGTAGCAAATCTCTTTTTTTGATCAAGTAACACGGTAGCGTCAACAAAAGCTCCATTTTCCAAAGCATCTCTGAGGTTTAAGCTCAAATCAGAAAAATAACTGCTAAGGATCACTGATCCTGGATCAGTAAGTGACGCCACTAAACCTCGTAACTCCATTGGCTCCTCAAAGTGTCAGTCAAACCTCATTATTCCTCCCACCTCTCAGTTTGGAGCATCTCAGCTTGTTTGCAGTCTGAAGGTAAATAAAGAACTGTTGACTGAATAAATACAGCATTTTCTTAACTCAAGAAACACTATATTTATAAAGGCTAATGTTTTTTGTATTTGAGGAGGGGAGAAGAGTGTCTTAGTCTAGCATTTGTTGTCGGGCCACAGTCAAATAGCTTGTGTGAAGTGCTGAATCTATTATAATATGATATTTTGGCCAAATAACAGAAAAAACTGAGCAACAGAAAACTGTAGCGTTATAACCTGCAAATTCATGAAAACAAATTCAATGCAAGTACTGCCTCTGATGTGGCGGTAATGATGGAAAAAAACATTCACTGATCAAAAACTTGGTATTTGAACTTGATTTTGGTGAAATGTTAATAATATAATAACACATGCAATGATGTAAATAAATCTGTTGGTCTATACATTTATATGGTAACACTATACAATAAGATTTCATTAGTTCATGTTAGCTAATGTATCAACATGAGTGAACAATGAACAATACATTTATTACAGTATTTATTAAATGCAGCTTCAAAGGCTCTAAGCGAGGAAGAAGGGTCTTATCTAGAGAAACGATCAGTCATTTTTTTCAGAAAAAAAAAATTGAATACTTTTTAAGCACAAAAGCTCATGTAGCACAGGCTCTGGGATGCGCTACAGGTGCATCTTCCTCAGCTGGGATCGTTTAGAGCCTTTGAAGCTGCATTTAAACTATATTTTAGAAGTTCAAATTCGGGGCACCAATGAAGTCCATTATATGGAGAAAATTTTTTTTTATCAAAAACCATAATTTCTTTATGACTGAAGACCTGAACATCTTGGATAACAAGGAGGTGAGTAAAATATTTGTAAATTGTTGTTCTGGAAGTGGACTTCTCCTTTAACTGAAGTCTTGGAATACACTGCACAAGTATGAGGCAGATTAAGGTGGGTCTTTTCCTGATAATAGAAACTAGTGTCAGTCTGGAGCTTGAGCTTTGTTTTAGTGAAACAAAATGCAGACATATACTTACCAAGAAGGATCAAGCTAGGAGTCACAGGCAGGTTTCTCAAGGTCAGAAGGAGTGCCAGACATCTATTAGTAAAGAAAACAATTTAAAATAGCTCACAGTATCTGCAAATGACCAAAGAAAACAACAACAACAACAACAACAAAAAACTAGTGTGCTACTTGTTGCAATATTCTACAGAGGCACTAAAACTATTTTACTCAGAGTAGAATTCAAAACTGATAATTTTCTTCTTTACTTACCCGTATGCTGATTTAAACTCTGATGATGTGATAGATGATATTTAATGGAGATGAGATGTCTGTTTGTCCCTACAATGCAAAAGAAAATGGGGACCAATCTTTAAACCCAACAGATATACAGTAAATGGAGGATAAAGGTAATTAATCGCATGGTTTAGCCAGTTTTCTAAAGTGATTCAGTTTGTTTGCGTGAAAACAATTTTGCATTTTGCAAAACCAGTTCCTAATTTGTGGTTCTTTGGTCTCATATTTTGATATCAGACAAAATTACTGGTAATTACTCATACCTTTATGTTCCTTTTGGAGCTCGAAGGTTTGGTTCTCACTGGTCTTCCACTGTATGCGCAAAACAGATATCAGTTCTCCACGGCACTATCTTCATTTGTCCTCTAAGAGGAAGTCATATGAGTTTGAGACATAAGGCATAAGGTTGAGTAAATAATGAGATAACCATTTTTAGGTGAATGATTTCTTGAACAAACAATAGGCGAACATACATTTTCTTAAAGAATGAGTCATCTGCTTCTCTACAAAGTCAGCCTTTGAATTACAAGTATAAGGAAAACATAATGTAAAGAATAGATAGCTTCTCTAGTTAACTAATTACAGACATCCCCCACAAAAATTAAAATAAAGTTTAAAAATAAAATAAAAACTGACAGATTCTTTGCCCATCTGTCGCTATTTTTGCAATCGCTAGCAGCGCTTTGAGTACGTTCACAGTAATCGTGCAAGAATTATGAATTTTGTTCATACACATGTATCTTTTGCTTAGATGAAGTTTGGGACATGTTTCAGTTACATACGTAAATTGTGTGATGGTAATAAATAAATCAAATGCAGAGTATATGCTAACGAGCTAACAATGCTATCATATCATCTTATTTGGTTACTGTTTCATGATTAAAACATGCTATCCTTTCATCAAATTACGCTTTGCTGGCTCTTTGTAATGTTAATATTTAGAAGTGTACTCGGTAAGATAAAACCAAAAGTGTGGTTGCAAATAATAGCAGCAGATAATAGCCGGTTTAAACCTCACGCTAACATTGTAACCACAAACAAGCAAAACATCATTCCACAGTCATTTTTTACTCAGATAAAGTTTAAGATGTGCGGGTTAGAGGGGAAAAATAAATTTCTTACCAGTTGTGTGTTATATGATGGCAGTCTATTCAAAGGGCTGACACTCCTGTGGTAACTTCCTGATTAAAACACGGTCATGAATCTAATTTAAATCCAAAAAGCTTAATTGGATCTTTAAACATTAATTTTTAAAAATAAAAAGCACTTTACAAATAAAACAATAAAAGGCAGAGCTCCCAAATCACCTCGTGCATATAAACCAAAATGTCATACTGTCTCTGCACATGTACAAGGGAAAATATGGTATTATGCTGT
This sequence comes from Cirrhinus mrigala, assembly GCA_036247105.1. NCBI lineage: Eukaryota > Metazoa > Chordata > Actinopteri > Cypriniformes > Cyprinidae > Cirrhinus > Cirrhinus mrigala. The sequence continues at coordinate 1,550,465 of JAMKFB010000850.1, forward strand.
TAAACAACAGTGTCATACTGTTGCTGGTCAACATATCCCACAATGCATCGCAAAATACAGTAACTTACTGTTATTATATGAAAACAGCATTTTACTGTTAAACTTCCTTTTAAATTTACAGGAATTGTTTACAGTGTATTTATTATATACGGCAAGTAGCCATATAATAAGCAAGATAATTTCTCAGTGGGGTCTTGTATCACCCTGAAAATGTTTCTTTTTACATAAAAATCTAGGGATTTAACGAAATCAGAATTCTTGGCTGAAACTGAAACTGCTTTGTAATAATTATGTGTTATTTTATTAATTAATATAGTCATTTTGTAAGACTTTTTAATTGAACTCAATAATATTAATGATACTGAATTAAAAAAAAATCATAAGCCAATAAAATAACCACATTTATTGAAAGTAGCAATAAAATTGGATAGAAAATGCACGAATATTAAATCTCAGTATATTATTTTTATTCACTTCAGTGAAACAGAATCAGATATAACTTTTTCGACTAATTATCAAAATAATGTATAGTCCTACAAAGCTATTATTATCAAAGCATGTGAGCAGAGCATACATCACGAGAGGGTAGCGTCATTTTATCAGTATTGTCCAGTACAGCAGCACTACAGCATGTTACAGCACAGTATGCAACGCTATTGCAAACAGGAATACGTATACATATACATTTCTGTCGGCGCGTTATTTGAGCGGTCTTTGTATTTCCGTTGAGCATAAGCGGTACACGAGTAGAGCATTCATATGGTCCGTGAGCAACTCAACAGAATGCACATTCATAGAGCGGAATATTGAGCGGAGCGTCACACATTGAGTGGTGTGCGCTGAATACTGACGGACTGCGCGGCAGATATTTTCGCCCGTTTATCTCTTTCCAATTTCTATAAAAATCAGCTCTACACTAGCCTTGCCGTGCCCCCCTTGTCATAACTCTGCGCCCCCCAGTTTGGGAACCTCTGCCCTATCCACCTTATTTTTCCCATAAGAGTGGGTGCAGCCATTTGTAAATTTTTTGTGTCTGGCTTCCGGTCTCATCCACTTCCAGCTATTTTTAGCTGCACAAAAAGCTCGTTTTGCTGCTTGATATTTCAAACTGGTGTGCCTTACCGTATTATTTTAATGTATTATCTTAATTATGAACACGCTGGTTTGTAGTGCAAACTGTTTTACCGTTTACTGCACTTCGATATTGTTCTCGTTATTTCCCAGTGGCGGATTATGAACCGGACGTCTAACACATTACCAGAAAACAGCTTACTTCCGCATTGAAAAATAAGGTGGATACTAAGAAAATCTCTGACAAGGGGTAATTAGCAACACAGGTGCATAGGATAAAGCAATCAAACTAAACAAGAACAGGAAAATGACCAAATAAGGAAACTCAGGGACAAAGACGGGGGTCAAACAAGGAAAAACAGGTCCAAAAGTCTGACACTTGAACATTGAGTCTGTTATTTTTAATATATTTTTTATTCATTTATTTATTTTTTAATTTGTTATCCTAAAAATTCATCATGCACAGAAACCCTACACATTGAGTCTGATGCATATTAAAAAAAAAATCACAGAACAATACAAAATGGAGTCTTCAAGCATGATTTTGTTGTCCTCTTTTTTCTTAAAAAGAGAAAAAGAAAGGAAATATTGGTCCATCCAATCCTGAGATTGTGTAGAGATTAAGTAGAGTTGCACCTCCTTATCAAGGAGCTGGGGGATTGTCCCGAGTGAGGTGTGATCCCCAACTGTGAGGTGCAGGCCGTGCTACACGCTTACTCCACCGTGTTTGATCAGGTGACTTTGAGGAATACAAAAAGGCCAGATTCAAACTATGCAAATCAATCAGGAAGACCAAGAGACATTAGCTGCATCCCAATTCAAAGACTGCAGCCTTCAGAGGACGGATCCTTTGAAGGATGCGGCCGACTTGGCCTACGAAAGACGCTCCCAGTCTAGCCTTCACAGGATTTCCTAATTGTGCCACCAGGTGTTCCCGATTGCTGCTCCTGTCGCTTAGCAACGGTATGAGAAGAGATCCGCAATAGATGATCTTTGTTTATGAAAATGAAAATAACTGGAGCCTGAATTGTTAGTTTTTGACTTTTAATTACCAAATTGTACCTTAGAAGTAAGTATTATTATTCAGAAGTAAATGTAACATACAGTTTACAGTAGTGCAGCAGAAAATATTAATACAAGACCATCATATATAAAAAGTTTTTCAGCAGAATACATACATTAAGTATATTACAGTATGACGGATAACACTTTTACTTAAGAATTTAATGCATGTATTAAATTTACATTTAATGTGATGAATACATAACATCTGAAAATTAAAAACATACAAATGTAATTTAGAGGCAAACAAAATGTATAGAAGAATTTCTGTCATTTATAAATTGCAACTTGGTTTGCAAAAATAAACAATTTGCAGAACTAATTCTTTTTTTTTTATTACAATTTTCAACTTATAATGCAAAAGTAAAACAATGCACAGAAATTACTTTGCTTTATTTACAAATAACTTGTCAATGTCAAAAGTGATGTACAGAACAACTTCATTCATTTCTTTTTCAAGTTTCCCAGCAGCTCCATTTTCTCCAGAACTGTTCTAAAAGAAGAGACAAATAAAGACTTATGAAAACTATTAAGATAGGGCTGCAATCGGTTAGATAACATAACACAGCAAGACTTGTGTACAAAATACTCCAGAAATCATATTTCTAGATCATCAAGTTTGCCTAAAACAATTGTGGACTATTTTGCATGATGGTACTACAAAATAAATCTAAATTTAAAAATAAAACAAAATAGAAATACAAGTGAAAAACTTCTACTTACTTATCCACTTACTTTTAACATTTGTTTCACTAGTTATTTGAGTACATTAAAACACAGTATGCGATAAAATTCTGGGATATGGTTGGCTACGAAGGATCTGTCTGGTGTATCCTTCATTTGCCGGCAAAACGGAGGACGCATTTGAAGTTGTGTTCGAATTGCGGCAGCATTTGTCACACCACGGTGACTAAATCGGCCTTCAAATGCAGCCTTTGTAGGACCCGGCCTCTAAACTGGGACAGCCTTCTTCGCTGTGATGCAGTTGGCCTTCAGATACACACTTCCAAGGATGTAGCGTACGAATTGCGACACAGCTATTATAGTCTGATTCTGGGGGGATATTACATCACTGCAGATTCCCAGTGCATGTGACAAATCCTGCAGCTCATCACAGAGAACCAGCAGAAAAGCCAGGGAGCCATGAGTACCAAGACCACACTCCCAGATGAGCTGATTGAGTTCAACGCTCAGTTTGAGGCACCAATCATCAGCCAAAATCATAGGATTCTGGACTCAGAGGGTATTTTGGACACGTCACTCACGGTGTCATCGGCGGAGGTGTGCATGACTCTGAAACCCATGGAAGCAGCCCAGATGACATTAGAAGGAAAAAGAAAAACATCACCAGCTGCTAAATTCAAATCCGCGTTCGCTAGCTGGAGCTGAGCCAGAGACATACGTGTTTTTACAGCACTGCGTATTATAACCAATCACATGATTCTGTTGAGCTTATGAATGCAATGGCCAATCAGAGGTGTTCAGATGAGTCATCGCTGAAAGTGTTATAGGCTAATTAGTAACTTATAATGTTTTATTAAATTCACATTACATATAAAGTCAGTCGTATTAAACATATTTTATGGCATCACACCTATATCTGGTACTTAAGTAAAAAGACAGGTTTTTATGCATAGTTAATAGATTTCACTATTAGGCTACTTTGCTGATCGCTCATTATAGATCAACTAACATGATCTATAAAGGTGCAAAATTATTTGTCAAATAAATGAAACATGATGAAACATTAATTTGAGTTTAAATTGTTATAGCTTATTCTAGAGATTGCAGTGATGCATGACATGGTGAAAAATGACTGAATGAATAATACTGTATTAAAGTAGATTAAGATTAATTTTCAAATAGCGTCAATGTTTTCTGAATCAAAAAGCTTTTCAGCTTTTAGTTTTTTTTTTGTTTGTTTGTTTGTTTTTTTGATCAAGTAACACAGTAGCGTCAACAAAAGTTACATTTTCCAAAGCATTTCTGAGTCTCAAGCTCAAATCAGAAAAATAACTGCTAAGGATCACTGATCCTGGATTAGTAAGTGACGCCACTAAACCTCGTAACTCCATTGGCTCCTCAAAGTGTCAGTCAAACCTCATCATTCCTCCCACATATAAATGTATCTGTATACAATGAAGCCACAAACCAGCTTTGACACAGTGTTAATTATTAATTAAAAAAAACAGTGTTTTTTTTTTTTCTTTCTTTTTTTTTAATTTCTGAAAAAGTAGCAGTTTAGGTCATAGGAGGTTTATGTCACAATATGAGGTAAATCCAGCCCTGTACATGATACTGATACTGAGAGCATTGACTTGAAATGAAGTTGGTTCAATATAAAAATTCCATTTTAAAAACAGCTTGGATGTAGTACTATTTTTGTCATGTTACTGTAGCTTAGCTTGCTACATTTCCCAGGAGGATATCTTCAGTGTAGTGAAGCTTCATTTAATGAAGAGTAACTGTTAGCTTAGCTCACTACATTTTCCAAGTAGCTTGACCAACACTGTTAAAAAGTGCACAGTTCATTTGTGGAGTAACCTTCCTATCACTTCAGGATATTTACAGCACTAGGGTCATCATGAGGACCCACAACATCATCAGGGACAATACACATCCACAACACAGCCTCTTCACACTTCTGCTGTCTGGGAGATGTACAGGAGTATGAAATCAAGGACAGAAAATGCATTTCTAATAACTTTTATAATTTATTAATTATGTTTAGAAGTCTTTTGATGGGTTGCATCAAGGAGCTGTGAAACCGGTTACACTCACTGAATGAATCACATTTGTGCCAAACTCTTACAAAGCAAAAACAAACATTCTCCTTCGAGCCATGAACGTTTCTCCCAGTTAATGTACACAATCTCACAGTCTGAAGTGTCTGTCACACATGCTGTTGTGAATAATTAAGCAAAGCATCTTCTGATTGGATAAGAAAACACAGTCTCATGAATAATTATGAGACACCAACGCGTCATTTGAAGTACTATAGTCCTTTACCACGTCACAAACTAAACTGTGTCACAAACTGTGACGTCAACACGATGTAGATTTTAAACCTGGAAGACAAAAATTGTACTAAAAGCTCAAAATGAACCACTTTTCTCCAACAATTAAAATGAACAGATGCTAACATTGTCTTCTATGATGAGAAACACAAACACCTCTGCTAAAATCTCAGAAAAAAAAGTAGTCTGGGGTTTCATGACCCTTTAAAAACGAACTTCCCATTACCATCACTGACTGTTACCTTGTTTGTTGCACAATATATATTTGTATATTTTTGTGTATATTCATATGTTTTTGTATAGTTAATCTGTCTATATTCTATACTGTATATTTTTGTGTAATGGAGACTTGCAAAGTAAGTTGTTGTGTGGTCTAAACATTTGAAAGTTGCATTAAGTGTTTCTGTCCACTTCACTTATTGCCCATACAGCAGGTCAAATACCCAACACAATATCCAATAATTTCAGTTAATAATACCAAAAATACACAAACATTTGACTTTTGGGAATTAAAATTTCTTTGTATTTCTATCAAGAATCAGGACAAATTTTACCTAAACCATGAGAAGTGTAAATTATTTTATTAAATGAACAACTTATTATTATTTTATTTTATTTTAATTATTTTTGTTTTGATGACCAAATTGTGAAAAAATTATCCAAAGTATATCCAAAGCAGGTATTCAGACACTCTTCCTGTGTTTCATTTTCTGAAGACATTTTGACTTTATTAAACAGTTTTCTTCTATCTTCTCTCTTTCTCTCATTGCAGGTTAAGCAGCTGTGAAATGACAGATGAAGGTTGTTCTGCTGTGACTTCAGCTCTGGAATCAAACCCATCACACCTGAGAGAACTGAACCTGAGCTGGAATAAACTAGGAGACTCTGGAGTGAAAAACCTCAGTGATCTACTGATGAACACACAATTCAAGCTGGAGAAACTACAGTTAGTATCATTATACTGTACAGCAGTGACAGTGTTATTAGTTTACTGTTCAGTTTATTTTAAGTGTTTTGTGTGTGTTTGTGACTGTACACTCAAATTATTTTTGCCTCTTTTTCATTTTAATTAAAATGAGCTAAAGTAACATGTTTTTGATTATTTTGTAATAATTTCATTGTGTTCACTTTACCTAATATATTTAAAATTGAAACTGATTTAATTTATTTGTGTTGAAACTACATTAATATTGTTTTTGTTGGCGTAACTAACTGAGCAGTGGATTTGTAGTTCACAGCATCATTTGTAAGGAAATGCATGATTGTAAATTTAGGGATGAAGTGTTATTTTATGTGTTTTTCTGTAAAGGGAAATACATGTTAGTGTTTAATGTTCAGTTATGCTGGACAGTTTCTGTAATGTTGTTGAATTTTGTGGTTCCCATTATGCAGAAGAGTGACGTTTGTGCTTAGACTGTGACTCTTGAGTAATAGATATTCAAATGTCAGTACTGACACCAGTTTTTTTCATATTCATTATTGTGTATAATTATGAGTGAAACTGCTTATTTAATATAATAATAATAATTAGGCCTCAGTGAATAAATAAATAAAAATATAGTTATTTGTTCCCACAAGATTTTGTTTGACAAATGTAGTTGAGCTGAACCCAAACTAGTGTAGATTAATTTAATGTAAACCAGCTAAATTGTGTTGACCCAACTAAGCAATTTTCATTTGAATGAAATAAATTAAATTGTAAAAACATTCTTTAGTAAAATTAAATAAGCAGAACTAATTTAGTTTTTGACTGTATGACATTTACTTATGATGTATTTATTCACACATAAACTTTACATGGATCTGATTCATTGTCTTTTCTCTTTCTGTCTTCAGTCTGTGTGATTGCAGTATTACAGAGAAACAGTGTCTCATCCTGACTTCAGCTCTGAAATCAAACCCATCACTCCTGAGAGAACTGGACCTGAGTGTGAATCAGATAGAAATCAATTACCTCTAATATGTGAACAAATATATACTTTCAAATATTTGTGAAAAGAGTTTATCAAATTATCATCAGAATCAGAATGTGCTTTATTGCCATGTATGTTTACAAATACTAGGAATTTGTTTTGAATTTGTAGTGACAGAAGCTCCACAGTGCAATAGACACGATAAAAGACATAATAAAAAGAACAATATACAATTATACAAGACAGAGAATATGAAAAAAAATAGCAATAACTTTACAATATACTAAATAAACAATTTACTATGTACATAAGGTGCATCAAGCTTTATTTCAAAGGGTTTGTGTCAGAATGAAATGTAAAGTTGATAAAAATGTTGAACACAAAGGAGGAAAGAGAACAAAAGCACACTGTCAGAGCTTTATACAACAACACCTGCTTTATTAATGACATCAGTAATAGTGAATCATTACAGTTTGAAATAGATTTGGTCAGATTGTAGGAAAACGCTGGTAAAATCAGTGCAGATTCCAGCTTCAGCTCACAGCCGTCCAGCATCACATGATCAATGTCTCTGTCTCTTGTGTTTTTAACTTTGACAAGCAACACGTCACATTACTCATGTAAGGTTTAATCAGGGTGTGATTTGTCGGGGTGAATTCCTCCCTGGTAGAACTGCAACAGCTCAACGGTGTAAACCTGGGAAACATGCTTCATTCTGACAAGACTTGTCGTAATATGCTCATGTTTATTGGAGAAACAATGACAGCTCAGTTAGTGGATTTCATCAAAAAGTCATCTGATAAATTCAGTTTTCTCATTGATGAAAGCGCAGCTGTGTCAAATAAAACATGTCTGATCATCCACATTAGAATTCACTATGAAGGTAAAATCTGCAACGACTTCTTTCAACTTGTTGAAATTCTAATTCATTCTAATTCAAGATGGCGGTGCGGTCAGACACAGCGGCTACTCCGGGTCCCAACGACGGTGCTTTTATGTCTTTTAATGTCGTCTGTTCATGTCCAAACAGTGTAAATTTACCGCTAATTCATAGGGAAAACGCTCCAAAACACATTTATGATTGCCACAACCTTTTGGAAATCGGCAACGCACACAAACACCAACTGTTGCCGGTGGCTATTGAGAAGCTTCGAGGCCTTTGTATACTGCTGAAGCCGGACCTCGAGACTGCGACCTCCCCTATTGACGCTACATGCACAAAGCGGCGGCGAGAGAGGACGGAAGTGCGGTAAGCGTCGAGGTGTAAGAGCGAGGCTAAGGGCAAACCCCACAGGACCGGCTCTTCCAACACTCATGCTCACTGGAAAATAAACTGGACGTAATTCAACTCAGTTGGTCCACGGAGCATGAGGCAAGGAATTGTTGTGTGTTTGTTTTCACTGAAACATGGCTAAACGACAAAATCACGGACTCCGCCATTCAGCTGCATGGGCTAACCTGCTACCGAGCGGAGAAGTTTCATCACTGTCTGTCCCACGAAAGGCTGCGGGCCCTGACAACATACCTGGCCGTGTATTAAGAGAATGTGCTGCACAGCTGACGGATGTCCTAACAGACATCTTCAACACCTCGCTGAGCCAGGCAGTCGTCCCCACATGTCTCAAATCCACCTCCATAATTCCAGTTCCAAAGAAGTCCCCTGTGTCCTGTCTGAATGACTATCGTCCCATAGAACTGACTCCAATCATGATGAAGTGCTTTGAGAAGTTAGTCATGCATCACATCAAGTCCAGTCTCCCAAACACGCTGGACCCATTCCAGTTTGCATACCGTCCAAACCGCTCCACAGACGATGCAATATCCAGCACTCTCCACCTAGCTCTCGCTCACCTGGAACAGAAAGACTCTTACGTTAGAATGCTGTTCATTGACTTCAGCTCAGCATTCAACACAATAATCCCCCAGCAGCTCATCCACAAACTAAACCTGCTGGGCATAAACACCTCCCTCTGTAATTGGATCCTGGACTTCTTAACTGGAAGACCCCAGTCAGTCCGTGTCGGCCGCGACACCTCCAGCACTACCACACTGAGCACAGGTGCCCCACAGGGCTGTGTTCTCAGCCCGCTGCTCTTCTGCTGACCCACGACTGCACTGCCAAGTTCAGCTCCAACCACATCATCAAGTTTGCTGATGACACGACTGTGGTAGATCTCATCAACAACAACAATGAAACACACTCCAGAGAGGAAGTGGCACAACTGGCTGAATGTGTGGTGCTAACAACCTGTCCCTTAATGTGGGTAAGACAAAAGAGGTTGTGAAGATCATCGGTGCCCCTCTCCCCCCCATCCTGGACATTATCCTTACACGATGCTCCAGCAAGGCCTCCAGCATCGTAAAAGAAATCGCCCCCATATGCTTAAAAAGGGTACTTTTTCAGTTGACAGCCATTTTTGGTGGTGTCCAAAACCGTAGTGGACATTATCGAGTGCACTCATTCAATCCCACAATGCACAGCAATAACAAGTGTGCAACTGATGTATGCCCAATTGATAGAGAAGTGCTCACACATGGAGTACAGCGTAATACAATACACATATAAATTAATTGTAAATTGATTATTGAATTGTTTAATTCAAAATGATACATTTTTTCCCCACTCTGAGTTCACAAAATTGGCAATACTGAATTTTAGGTGTCAGCTCACCTTTTCCAGAATAAATTATATAATGCTTTTCATACACTTAGGATAGTCCAGGTGCAGGCAGGGAAATCAGTCTGAAAACAATGGACATAGAAGGCCTGAGATTGGTCAGTTCATCCATTACCAAGCTTTCTTCCAAGATGATTCCCACTCTAGATGAGGTGAGCTGTAGACTTTCTTGATCAATGCTGAGGATTCTTACTGGAGTCTGTCTTGTCAGCTGCCTCCTAACAGAGGAAGAAACAGAACGACAAATACATTATCAAGTCAGTTAGACAATGCTGTTGTTAAATATTCAAAGTCATATGCTGCATTCACACCATGTCATAATTACTTTAATTCTGAGAGGACAACATAGTGATGTTTAGCTTGTGAGCTGTTCATGTCAATGGACTGGGAATTGTGCTTTTCTATGGCAACACTATCAATGCCTAAATTAATCTGGAGCAGTCAGATACAGTGGTTAGGTGGTACAGCTCTCAGAAAATTTCCATTTTAGAGATGGTAATTAGACTTTAGGGTTTACGTTTAATTGTACAGTGTGCTAGACAAAGTGATCATCCTCAGAACAGGTCTCAGTTAACCCATGACATACGGCTGATCTTGAACTTTGGTGTGAAGGTGGCATAAATGTGAACAAGGAAATTGTTTTGTTCTTGAATAATTTCCATGTTTGAACAAAGAGACAGGGTTTCACAGACAGGGCTTAGCTTAAGCCAGGACTAGGCCTTAGTTAAATTAAGATACTTAAATAGCTTTTATAAAAATGCATTAAAAACTTTGTGCATCTTGAGAAAAGAAAATGGCACTGACATATTTTAAAATATGTCATTACAAGGTATTTTCAGTTAAGACTCCTTGTCATGTTATTTTATTCTGAGACTGGCCTTAAGCCTTGTCTGTGAAACCGGGGGGATAATGTGTAAACAGCTGTGCTCTCTTATCACAGTTACTAGGACCATACTTACACTTTCAAAGCATCTCTTCCATTTCTTCTTCCTTCCAAAACAAGATAGTCGTTAAGAGGACGCTTATGCTTTCAAACAATAGCCATGTCTAAATTAAACGTGGTACATTAACGTACTGCACTCACCATATTAGCTCCACCATCGTCTCTCCTCGGCTGGAATCGCGGCTACTGTATGAGTAAAACTAAATTTACACTCTTCACAAACAACAGCTCCTCGAGTGAAAAAGAAATCACTGAAAGAAAAAGGCAAAAAATGTTTGTCGAACTCGCCGGTCAGGGGTTCAAGCGCAGGCGAGTAAGAACACTAGCTATCAACGGATGAGAAATGTCCCGTCGTTTAGACGAACAACAACTTTTGCCGATCACAAAGAGTTTCTCGAGGGACGTGATAAAAGATAAACGGCGGAAAACATTGCCAATAGAACTATCTAAATCTAAATTTCCACATTCATTCACAGCTTGAATTCATACACAATCACAGTGACAAAATGGCGCTGTTACTCGCAGCACCGGTGTGGAGGAGGCGTGGTCAGGGGATACGTTCTTCTTCTTCTTCTTCTTCTTCTTTTAATTTTATGGCGGATTGCAATCATGACATATCAGGTGCATACCGCCACCTACTGTATCGGAGTATGTAGCATGAATTATAATTTTGACTTCATATAATAGAAAAAAAATAAAAATAAATAAACAATAATAATAATAATAATAAATAAAAATAAAAAAGTTCCAATATCCTAAATCCTATAGTATACCCCTGTATCCTTCAGATATTCCACAACAGCATCCTGTGCATCTTTAACCCCCTCTCCTGTTGTTCCCAAAATACCCTCAAGGTTCCATTTCCTTCCTGTCTGATTAATCTTTTGCTTTAATCTAATCCTTTCTTCTCTATACTTCCCACAATGCAGCAGTATATGCTCTACATCTTCTGTAATTTTACATTCCATACATTCCTTTGATTTATTTTTACTTATCAGAAATAATGTTTTATCTAACCCAGTGTGGTCAAATCTCAGCCTGGTTAAAACTGACTCCTCCCTTCTATTCCTTCCGTTCACACCCTGTGCATTGATAGATTTCTGTATACTATAATATTTCCTTCCACTCTTATCTGTGTCCCATCTCTCTTGCCATTTCTTCATCATTTCTTTTTTAATTATTGTCTTAGCTTCTCCTTTACCAAAAGGAATATTTATAGTATCGCTCATCCTGGTTGATTTCTTTGCTATTTTGTCTGCTTTGTCGTTTCCTCTTACATTTACGTGAGCAGGTACCCAACAGAATCTCACATCTATCTGTAGCCTCTGCAATCTAAATAGGTTTTGATGGATTTCTAGCTTAAATCTTCTCTACTAGACTTCATATTTTGAATACTGTAAATAGCTGCTATAGAGTCAACACGAAATACCACTCTATCTGGTTTTACTTTCTTCCACCCACTGTAACCCTACAATAATTGCCATCATCTCTGCCGTATAAACTGACAACTGATCAGGTATTCTTTTCCCAATACCTACATTCAGTGTTGGTATATATATTCCTATGCCTACCCTATTTTCTTCATCTTTAGATCCATCTGTATAGATATCTAGATAACTGTAGAATTTATTTTTAATGTATTGACTTGCCATGTATCCTTTTTCACTCTCTTCCCATTTATTCTTTAATTCCATTATATTTAAATCTACATTAATTTTTGGAAACAACCAAATAGGGATATTACTAATAGGAGTGTTAAAACATATACTGTCTAATCTATATTCCTCTGATTTAGCCTTTATTACCCATCCAAAGCCATTATTTTAATGGCTTTGGATGACTTTAATAACACTATTGGTAGGGTTTTTATTACCACATCCACGTAAACGACACCAGTATGTAAGCATAAGTTTATCTCTTCTTAAATCTGAGGGCACTTCTCCTAACTCTACCTGAATTGCCTTAGTTGGTGTTGATCTCATCGTACCAGAACAAATCCTCAAAGCTTTATTAATAACTCTATCTATTTTCATTAAGTGTGTTTTAGCTGCCGCTCCATAAACAAAACATCCATAGACTATTGTTGATCTCATTAGAGCCCTGTAGACGTACATTAATGATTGTTTATCTGCTCCCCAATCTTTTCCAGCTAATGCTCTCATTAAGTTTAGAACTTTTCTCAGGGGATACATTTCATAATACGAGTTAAATTAACTTAAGTTTATTCACAGGTTCAAATATGTCTACAAATTAATAGAATCTACTTATATTTTATAAGCAATGCAGTAAAACTTAAATATTGTGTTCAATTGTAATTAAATGGTTTAATTAGATACAAAATCTGGGCTTACAGAAAGTCTTGGTTTTACATCCCTTTATTTTAATGAAACAATATCGATTCTCCTCAGATAACCTCCTGAGCCTACTCACACAAAAAATAGTAAACATGGAGAGTGAGATGAAAGCAATGAGGAGCTCAGTAGCCGCCATGTACAAACTTTACTCTCATGTGCTGGGTGATGGGACTGGTCAGCGAGCAGAGGAGATTAGTCTTGATGTGTGTGGCACCATCGATGAACTCCTCTCTCTAGAAGAGAAGCTAAAAGAAGACACATTCAGGAAGAGAGTGGTGTGTTACTGGTGATCTGTAACGCTTCATTAACAGATTTATGTTAATTAACAAAAATATCAGCTGATCCATTTAGATGTATTCCATCTTGCAGACACATCATTTAAGCCTGTTGGAGGTCCAAACCCTGGGGAGAACACCCGGCGGGTAATGCGGGCAGTGTCCTCCTACAACATTTGGAAGAAATTCAGCCTCAAGCGGAAAAAAGGGAAGAGGCCGCTCCAGAACATGATTGTTATGAAAGTCATAAAAGTAAGTCCAATAAGTCAAAACACATGTAATAACACATGTAACAATATAAATGTAACATTAGCGGCCCCATCATACACCCGGAGCGATGCAAGTGTTTTTGCTAGTTTCAGCCCGACGCAGTGATCATTGTCACGTTCAGTGCCACGTTGTTTAAACAAAGAGCTTATATTGACAAGAAGTGAAAGCCAATAGAACGTCGCTTCCGGCATTTTGGAGTGAAAGTGACTCTGCAGTCCACTAGCTTCTTGGTGTCACTGTGGCAATTATCAGCTGCTTTGTTTAAAAAAACGTACATCAAAGCTAAAATACACAACCTGAATGATGACAACTTTTTAAATACATTTTTACTCCTTTCTGTTTATTTCTTAAGAATTGTTGTACTTCTGTTAACTATTAAACCATAAGTTGTTTATTATTGAAAGGATTTTTGTATGTTTTGTACGTACTGTAATCTTTGTTAATATTGCATTAAAACAACACAGAATAACATACAATCACTAGACTACTGATGATCAAAAACAGACTTTGTCTTTCATTTATTTTTCACAAGTCTTTGCTCTCTAGAAACCATGTCAATTTCAGTTGAAATTCCTATTTTAAGTGCAAGTATAATTTTCCCTGGTGAAAAAAACAGCGTATGCTGGTAGGTATGTTTGATGCTGGGATGCTGGTTAGGTATGTTTTGGTGCTGGTTTATGCTGGTCCTTGACCAGCAACATGACCAGCATAAACCAGCAAAGGACCAGCATAAACCAGCACCAAAACATACCTAACCAGCATCTCAGCATCAAAACATACCTACCAGCATATGCTGTTTTTTTCCACCAGGGATTGCTCGAGCTTAAAAGGCCTGTTTACATTATTAAAACTAGAGGCGCTTACTAACTTTAAGATTATTTTTATCTTGTAAACTAAATATGTACAGCATGTTATATGCACGTGTGTGTTGGACAGAGGGGAACAGGGCCGCATCACGTGTTGCCTATATCATAATCAAAGCACATGACAGACAGTTACTGTCTGTATTTGCAGTACATAAGACGCGGTTCAGCTGCGCGCCAAAAACGCTGCCACGTGAAAGCACAATGGGTGCGTGCTGCTCATGCCCTGCATACGCACCGCTTCTGCGCTGTCTCTGCTCTGCTTGCACATCCAGTGTGAAACCGGCGTCACGGATTAAGTTTGCCACGGATCGACCCACGCCTGCCTTCTGGACTCTTGCTCGTTGTGAGGATTACCCCTCTGCCTCGCGTCATGGATTAAGTTAGCCACGGATCGACCCACGCCTGCCTCTCGGACTATTCTTGTGTTTCGCCCCAACATACCTGTTTGTAAATTTTCTGACCCTGCTTGCTTGACCATGTATTTGTCTCGTCCTATTAATAAAAGCTTGCAGATGGATCCGCTCGCCTCTCGCTTCACTCCCAACGTTACACACAGCAATGCATCATGTTCTGTAAGATCATCATGTTTGTAGTGTGTTGCAGGGAATTAAAACGCTGCCTACAATATAATGTAGAAATACATGATACATGTCAGACCTATAATAGGAACTAATAATAACAATAGTAATGTGTAACGTTGCATAAAATAAAAATACTCAATAAAACAGGCTAAAACTGCCTCAAATGAATAATTAATGATTGGATTCCACAACTGATAACATAAAACATATAATAATACAATACAACATTTACTGTATTAGTCATAAAATTTACTGATCTGATAAATTTTTGAGTTAAAAATTTCAAAAACATACTCCAATGCTAGATAGGTAAACTGTAAATGAAGATCATATGGAATAAAAACAAGCGTACATAGTGATAGGCCTACTGTAATGACTAGCTGCACGTGCACGTGCTATCACACAGAGGTCATAATTGTCATCGACATCTGGCATTCATAAAAAAAGACATAAGATGTTAAATATGAAAGATATGATGCATAATTACTCACATAGTTTGCTTGAACGCACATGTGGATCTGTTTCTCATATCACGCTGTCAGCAACAACTGTCAAAACAGACCGTTAGAAACCGCAACTGCAATTAGTTCTGGGACCTTATGACATATAGATAAAGTCATTTTTCATTTTGTAAATAGCTAGTGAGTTAATACTTGTTCAGATCAATCACTTAATCAATATTTGTTCCATATTCTGCTTATCATGATAAAATAATTTGATTTACTTTTATTTACAAAAAAAAAAAAAATACACTTAAATGTATTCATTTTAACAATATACAGAAGAATGCAGCCTAAACAAAGATTGTGAAAGCTTCATACACTGCATGAAGGAGATCCTATAATACTTTATCATGAATTTATTGTGAACTATACTTTATTATTATATACGATTAATATAATATTCTAAATATGATAGTTTTATTATAAAATGTGTTCCAAATGCCAGACACCCATCTTAAATTATACTGATTATCTGATTCTTACATTTCTTGTCAAAAAATTAAAAATTCACTATTCACTAATAATGAAACGTTTTACCCCAAATATTAAGCTTTTATTTATTCTTCAGTCATAAACAAACACAAAAAAGCACTCTGCCCAGCTCTCATGCTCTGGTTTTGAACTACTGGTTCAATCTTTCATTTACAGCATTTATTTAGCATTTAGTCAATGATATTTCCCATATTAAGCTAATAAATAATTAACATTAATCAATTTCAAAAATATTAACAACAAAGTTGTGGAGAATTGAAAAATTAGCATATCAATTAATTGTCTTTTGTTCAAATAATTTTGATCAGCTCATTTAGTGTAACGCCACGCCAGCAGAGGGAGCCCTCACCTACTGACTGACTGTTGCTGCTCCCTCTGCTGCTTCGCTGGTAGCTTCCTGTTTGGCAGCCATTAAAGGCAGGCCATGCCAAACAGACACTCGCGAAGTATTGTTTTGCTCATGCGGACTCTACCAAGCGTTTTTCCCTGTTTCCTTGCCCTGTTTTTGTCATTGCCACGGTTTTGTTTATTGTCATAGTTTTGCTTTTGTTTCATGCCATAGTTCTGTCTAGTTTTGCCATCGTTCCTTGCCTTGTTTATTTGTTACTTTTCGGACTGCTCTCTCTGGCTTTTGGACTCCGCCTGCTTTGTGGATTACGCTATTGTTTTGTCTTCGTCACTCTGTTTGTCGGATATTGACCCTGCCTGTTGACTACGATCTGGTTATTAAAGCTCGCACTTGGATCTTATACGCTTCTCACGAGTCCTCATTACAGAATACTTCGCCCACCAGAGATCCAGCGGCTTTTTGGGACACAGATCTACCATGAATCCAGGAGATCATCTTGTTCGTCTTCGCCAAGGTAACCGGCCCATAGAGGATTATGTGGAGGACTTCTGTGCACTTTGCTACAAGGTAGACTTTAATGAAACTTTCTTAAAGGACATATTTCGTTATGGTTTAAGCAAGGATTTTTCAAGTTTCATGCCACGCAATACACCACATTGGACACTGGAACAATACATTGATTTTGCACTCCGGTTGGCTGGTTCACCATTCACTGTGGGGGTAGCTGTTGAGGAACCCTGCTATCCCCCAGTATCTGCCAAACCTGGAAATTTTTCTGTCATGTCTGGAGTGATTCAAGTCGCATCAGAACCCTCTCACGCCATGCCTGCTAAGTCAAAGCCTGCTCACGTTATGACTACCAAGCCACAGTCTACTCGCATCATGCCTGCCAAGCCAAAGCCTGCTCAAGTCATATCTACCAAGCCAGAGCCCTCTCACGTCACGTCTGCCAAGCCACTGCCTGGACGCATCACGTCTTCCAAGCCACAGCCTGCTCACGTCACGTCTTCCAAGCCACAGCCTGCTGCTCCAGGGCCTGCTCACGCCATGGCCGCCCGTCCAGAGCCTGCACCCGTCATGGCCGCCCGTCCAGAGCCTGCACCCGTCATGGCCGCCCGTCCAGAGCCTGCACCTGTCATGGCCGCCCTCCCACAACCAGCTCACAAGATGGCTGCCATCCCAGAGCCAGTCCACAAGATGGCCGCCATCCCAGAGCCAGTCCACAAGATGGCTGCCATCCCCAAACCTGTTCACAAGATGGCCGCCATCCCCAAGCCTGTTCACAAGATGGCCGCCATACCCAAGCCTGTTCACAAGATGGCTGCCCCGTCTGAGTCCCCGGCCAAGATGGCTGCCACGCCTGAGCCTCATCAAGTCAAAATCATCTCACCCAAATCTCATCTCGCCATGTCTGCTGCACCCAAAGCAAATCAAGTGATGCCTGATCCTCCGGTGTCAAGTCAAGTCAGGGCTACACTTTCTGTGCCAAGTCAAGATACAGCTGTTCTCCATGAGTCAAGCCAAGACACAGCTGTTGTTCTCCATGAATTAAGCCAAGACACAGCTGTTGTTCTCCATGAGTCAAGCCAAGACACAGCTGCTGTTCTCCACGAGTCAAGCCAAGATACAGCTGTTGTTCTCCACGAGTCAAGCCAAGTCACAGCTGTGTCCCACGAGTCAAGCCAAGTCACAGCTGTTCCCCATGAGTCAAGCCAAGTCACAGCTGTTCCCCATGAGTCAAGCCAAGTCACAGCTGTTCCCCATGAGTCAAGCCAAGTCACAGCTGTTCCCCATGAGTCAAGCCATGTTGTTCCTGAGTCAAGCCATGTTGTTCCTGAGTCAAGCCATGTTTCCAAGTCAAGTCAAGTTGCAGCTGCGTCTCCTGAGTCAAGTCAAGTTTCCAAGTCCAGTCAGGTCACGGCTGTTGTTCCAGAGTCAAGTCAGGCTACAGCTGCTGTTCCAGTGTCAAGTCAGGCTGCAGCTGTTGTTCCAGCATCAAGTCAAGTTAAAGCTGTGTTTCCTGTGTCAAGTCAGGTCAGAGCTGCTCTTCCGAAGTCCAGTCAAGTTACATCTATTGCTCCTGTGTCAAGTAAAGCTATAGCTGTAGCCCTCAAGTCAAGCAAAGTCACTACCGATCTTTACAAGCCAAGCCAAACCACAGTTGATCTCCCTGAGCCAAGCCAAGCTACAGCAGATCTTCATGAGCCAAGTCAAGCTGCTGCTGTTATTCCCGAGCCAAGTCAAGCCACAGTTGACCTTCATGAACCAAGTCAAGCTACAGCTGACCTTCGTGAGCCAAGTCAAGCTACAGCTGACCTTCATGAGCCAAGTCAAGCCACAGCTGATCTTCCTGAGCCAAGTCAAATCACAGCTGACCTTCATGAGCCAGGTCAAGTCACCACTGTTCTTCACGAGTCAAGTCAAGCCACGGCAGGCCTCCCTGAGTCAAGTCAAGAAACTGCTGCCCTGCCAGAACCTAACCAGGTCCCCTCTGACCTTCCCAAATCACTTTATATCTCAGCTGACCACCAAGAACCTCATCACGTCTCAGCTGATCCCCTAGAGCCTCATCATGTATCTACTGACCCAAGCCACGCAGGGCCCACGCTCCCAAGCCACGCAGGGCCCACGCTCCCAAGCCACGCAGGGCCCACGCTCCCAAGCCACGCAGGGCCCACGCTCCCAAGCCACAAGTCCATAGCATCCTCAAGGTCAACAGGCACCCCACTATCTACTGTGCTGCCTGTAATGGCTGTCGCCATTTTCAGTGTGTGGGCTGCACACTGTGCTCTAGAGGCCTCATCTGTCCACGAATCTGCTCCAGAAGCCTCGTCTGTCCACGAGTCTGCTCCAGAGGCCTTGTCTGTCCACGAATCTGCTCCAGAGGCCTCGTCTATCCACGAGTCTGCTCCAAAGGCCTTGCCTGACTACGAGTCTGCCCCAGAGGCCTCATCTGACCACAAGCCTGCTCCTGAGCACTCGTTTGTCCATGAGTTCGCGCCTATACCTCCTGAGGTGTCAGCATACACTGTAGAACCTCCTAAGGAGGTGGCGCCCATTAATGAACTCACTGCCACGTCTGACCATGAATCCACGCCGATGCCTCCAGAGGTGTCAGCTTATGCTGTAGATCCTCCAAAGGAGGTGGCATCCACTCTTGAACTCACTGCCATGTCTGACCATAAGTCTGCGCCAATGCCCCCGGAGGTGGTGGCTCTGGCTGCAGAACCTCCTATGGGGGCGGCGTCCTCCTATGAACCCTCTTCCTGTCATGTCACGGTCAAGAAGGCCTATCATGAAAACTCTGCCCACCATGTCACGATCAAGAAGGCCAGAAATGAGCTCTCTGCCTGTCATACCATGGCCAAGGAAATTGTCCGTGAACACACTGCTCTGCTGTGGATGTCACTAGCTCCACTGTGGATATCTCTGCTCCTGTCTGCTCTGCCTGCTCTGCCTGCTCTGCCTGCCTCGCCATGGCTTCCTGTTCTGCCTGCTCTGCCTACCTCGCCATGGCTTCCTGTTCTGCCTGCTCTGCCTGCCCCGCCATGGCTGCCTGCTCTGCCTGCCCCGCCATGGCTGCCTGCTCTGCCTGCTCCGCCATGGCTGCCTGCTCTGCCTGCCCCGCCATGGCTACCGGCTCTCCCTGCTCTCCCTGCTCCAGTGTTCCACTGTCTGCCATTGCTCCACGGCCCAGGCCCTCCAGTGTTCCACTGTCTGCCATTGCTCCACGGCCCAGGTCCTCCAAGGATCCACTGTCTGCCACTGATCCACAGTCCAGGTCCTCCAGTGCTTCACTGTCTGCCACTGCTCCATGGCCCAGGTCCTCCAGTGCTTCACTGTCTGCCTCTGCTCCATAGTCCAGGTCCTCCAGTACTTCACTGTCTGTCCCTGCTCCACGATCCAGGCCCACTTCCTCTACATGGACCTGGCCCTCCGTCCCACCCCCTGTTTTGCCTCTGTTCCCCCACCCTCCTGGACTGTTGTTGTCTGAGCGCCAGGAGTCGCTCCTAGGGGGGGGGATTCTGTAACGCCACGCCAGCAGAGGGAGCCCTCACCTACTGACTGACTGTTGCTGCTCCCTCTGCTGCTTCGCTGGTAGCTTCCTGTTTGGCAGCCATTAAAGGCAGGCCATGCCAAACAGACACTCGCGAAGTATTGTTTTGCTCATGCGGACTCTACCAAGCGTTTTTCCCTGTTTCCTTGCCCTGTTTTTGTCATTGCCACGGTTTTGTTTATTGTCATAGTTTTGCTTTTGTTTCATGCCATAGTTCTGTCTAGTTTTGCCATCGTTCCTTGCCTTGTTTATTTGTTACTTTTCGGACTGCTCTCTCTGGCTTTTGGACTCCGCCTGCTTTGTGGATTACGCTATTGTTTTGTCTTCGTCACTCTGTTTGTCGGATATTGACCCTGCCTGTTGACTACGATCTGGTTATTAAAGCTCGCACTTGGATCTTATACGCTTCTCACGAGTCCTCATTACATTTAGTTTCGATTCTATTTAACAAATGATAAAAGCCTAAAAAAGGAGTGTTTCATCATCATCATCATCATCATCATCATCATTTCGTAGCTGCACGGTCTTTCTGTGGTCCTGCTACTGAAAATAAAAATCATGTTTTAGTTTTCATACAATGAATTTCACATTTAAAACAAACCAACAAACCATTTGTTGGCAATAGTGTTTCTGATCGTCAATTGATGTTTCCAGAGGCAGAACAGATACTTCATGATAGAATTTAAAAGCTGAGACTTTTTTCTTATCAAAGGCCAAAGCTTGCTGTGATTGTTGGACGTCAGCCCTGATACAAATAATGTTTAGTGACATTTTATTCCTGCATCAGCTAAAAACAGCACTGACAAAAAGATTGATTTTAGGATTTTACAATCAATTCAATTTTCAGTTAAAATGAAGATCTATTAAAACTGAGAAATCAATATTGTCAACCCAGTCCTGCCAGCCATATGAGCAGCCTTTTCTGAACGCACGGGGCAAAAGGCTCATGAGGTAATCTACAGGACTGTATTTCATAATTCAGTTACTCATAGAGACTAGTATAGTGGTTCTCAAAGTGTGGAGCCTCGTTTTTGAACTGTGCAGAGCTGTAGCTGAAGAGTTAGGCCTACTACATTACTGTACTTTAATGTCATTGAGGGTCATCATGGTGGTACATGGTGGCCAACTATTTTCTGAGGTGGTACTTGGTGTAAAATGTTTGAGAACCACTGGACTAGTAGATAGTTATTAATAATCTAACCAAGCATAATTTATGATTTTAAAAATGACTTCATATCAGAATTATGAAAATGTGTGTCATAAAAACAAATGATGTTGAAACTTGATGTACAACATACGCTTTATAATATTTTTATTTCATTGAATTGAAAAATTGAAAAAGTCACAGACGAAACCTCAGGAAGACTGGGGAGATTCACTGAGTCTGAAAGAGGCAGCAAAGAGGGAAGTAAGTTACCATCAATTTAAGATGAAAGTTTAATTTTTTTATCCAAAAATCTAAATGTAACGTACATAGTTCAACAATAGTAGACTTTGTAATACTTTTGTGGTACCTATGTCATGTTTAAAAAAAACAAAACAAAAACATAATGTGTTGAGATATTATAGCCAATTAGCGCTCTCTTTACTGGGTGACGTCATCATGCGATCGCTTGCTGAAGAGGGAAGAGCATAATGTGTTCTGAGTCTGGACACCAGTGATCATTTTATTATAAAGTGGACATTTATTATCATGAGTCAATGACACGATATCAGTGTGCTTTTCTGTATTTACCTAGGAGACTCTTCATTTATGTTTGGCATGGGATTGCATAACTTTACTAGTATATTACAGCCAGCGTGTTTATCCACTCGAGCAGCGTCTGCCGTATTGCCGCATTAATGTGTTTCAATACTTCATTTCATAGTTTAAGTGATGTTTGTAAGCACTAAACTTGCAGTATTTCATATTGTACGTTGTGTAGATTGACGGTTACATGTTGTTCTTCGCATTTACCGTTCGAATCAACGACGCAGCAAAATATAATGACCTTTTACCTACTTTTTCTCTGTGAGCTTGACTAGAGGCGCTACATGATACTACAACAATGTTTATTTCAGTTAAATACTTAAAGAATATTACTTTACGTAACTGTTTTTTGCTGATTATGACGAGTTATTATTATTACTGTCTACTTATTGTTATCTTTGTTATTTTCAGACCACATCTAGACAAATGTCCATTGTTTAGAGACTTCTGAGCAAGCAATGCCCAGTGGTCTGACTGTGCTGTCAATTACTAAGTTCTTATTAAAAGCTGGAACTGAATCCTGCCTCAGGTGTCCTTACCGTCACACCAGTGCGAACACAACGCCACCTGAATTAGTGCACATACAGTTATAATTAGCCCTATCCTACATAATGTGTATGTGTGTGTGTGTGTGTGTGTATATTTATTTATATATATATATATATATATATATCTCAAAAAACCTTCACAAATATGACAGTTTCTATTTCTTCTTTCAGTTTCCAAGACATCCAGTGTCTGAATCTGACTCTGCACTAGAACTCATCACAGAGGCAGACAGAGAGCTGAGGAGAACCTCATTTCACAGCAAAACACTGCACCAATCTTCAATGTAAAGATCAAGAGTGAAGTGTCAGTCTACAGAGGCCTCAGAAGACCCTGCCCTCTCATAGTGGGGTAAGAAAGACACACTCACAGCTTTCACCATCTACATCTGCTTTTAGGCCTCCTAAACACTGTCTGAGAAAGTGTGTGAGATCCTAGATTCTCCTTAAGAAAGTCAACACGCTCATTTTCTTGTACAAAAACTCTTGATTAACATTTTGGGTGGGCCAAATAATAAAGAAAGGACAGAAATATCGATATTGTTCCATTTACATAATGTCCTTTTTGAATGTTGTTGTTTTCTTTAATTCTGTATGCTTCTTTGTTAATTATAATATTGTTTAAATGTATCTTCTTGTAGTGAAGCAGTATTAAAGCACATCAACAGCAGATATTTCTCTCACTCCCTCACAAAACTAATTTCTTTCTGCAAACAGATAAATATACACACATTCATAACCTACTGAATTAGTTTGTGTTTGTGTTTGTGTGTATTATTGTTCCATTTATAAATTATTGTAAATAATAATTAATCAATCTGTAGTGTTTTAAATGTAGTGGCTTAGTACATTTACATTTACACTGATGAACAAATGAACACTGAATAAATGAATAAACTGTATTGTTAGTTTTTTTTTTTTATTATTGTAATTTATGTGTTGGTTTCCTTTACAGAAATGTAACTGTCAACTGTCTGTAAATGTATCTACAACAAGAACCAAAAAAAATGAATTCCCTATAACCATTAAAACCAGTAGGAATTATGCAGAGGCTTTCTTTTTTACAGCAGTGAATGAAATTGTATAACTTTATCTGGTACGTCTATAAGGAATATGGACCGTGAGATTATGTCTTCACAACGTGCCAGTTTGGTCATTAGGATGTGCTCACTACGTTCCAGCAACGCACCACTGTAACGTCACCACAACGAATATGGGAATCACAAAGTTACGTCGCTGGTATGTTATTTGGTACGTCACTGTGACGGATATGGTCTGGTGCAGTAACGTTGTCATGACGTAACTGTGTTAGCTGGCATGTGTACAAAAACATTAAATGTACTTATTTGACACCAAAACCCTGACACTTTTTTTACCTGAAATCATGTTATATATATATATATATATATATATATATATATATATATGTATATATATGTATGTTTTTTGTTTTGTTTTTTTTTCTGGACAATTTGTTGCATAATGATCAGATGCTGCAGGTTTTGTTGTACTGATGATCAAAGTCAGCTTTATTGTCAATTCTGCCACATGTACAGCACATACAGAGAACTGAAATTGCATGTTTTAGAATGTAAAAATACAAATAAATACAGATTCAATATAATACAAAATACAACTATAGAAATATACAAGTAAGGACAGGCCAAAAAAGATAGATAAAGTAGCACAAGGCACATGGCAGATGAAGCGCAAACCAGTGAAATAAACAGTGCAGATATAATGAGTGTAGTGCAAAACGAGTTTATCAGTCTGTTTAAAAGTGACAAAGAGCTCAGAGAGCAGTCTTTATTTAAACTGTCAAAAGAGGTAGTTTCCTGATGGATGAATTTGTCCTTCAGTCTGCTGGTCCTGGAGACTCCGCAGGTGTTGAGCCCCAGCTGGACCAATTTGTGAATGAGCTGTTGAGTGAACGATGACTGTCAACACAGTTTAGTTGTGCTATTCTGGAGTATGGTTTACCTTGATCATTAACATGCACAATGTTTATGAACACATCTAGGAAAACAGTCTACATAGCTTTTAGTCAAATTATTTAAACGTTTCTGAACACATTGTTGATATGTTCTCATTATATGTATATTTAAAGGGACAGTTCACCTAAAAGTGTAAATTGTGTCATCATTTACTCTCCCTCATGTCATTTCAAACATTCATGATGATATTTTGAGAAAAGTCTCAGTGTCTTTGATTGGTTGCCAACATTGTTCATTGTTCATTGTTGTTTCTACAGCTCTACAGACAAGTAAAGGAAACACTTTTTTTTTTAATCTTTTGAAAGCAAAATGAAATTATATCTCAATTATATCAGTGTAAGTATCAGAGTTTTCCTCATGAAAAAAAAAATCTCAAACCATTTAAGACTAAATCAATGCTTTTCGAAAGTACATAAATGGATGACAAAGCTATCAAACAACAGATATTTGACTTTAAATACTTTGAATTAGATAAATTACCTACAAATACCTAGAAATTGTAAATAAAATCACTGAGGAAGTGTCAAAGTGTTTGTGAACTGGAAGAACAAAGACAGTGAGGATCTCAAACTAAAGTCTTCTGTATCAGCAGTGATGTTGATGTTGATGTTGAAGGTTGAAGGTTTCGAGGTTTCAGCACCTGATCTTTATGAGGATTCATCAGTAAAAATACAGAAACAATCACCAAATGTACAATAGAAAGATTAAAACTTTCAGAAAGTATTTTTGAAAATGTCAGAAATGATCCTGTAAATCAGAGAAATCTGCTGCAGATTTGTCAGTGAATTCACTTCTTGTGGAAATACAACACTAATTTTAAATAGAATAAGATTTACTGCTGTATGATCAGCTCTGCTTATATTTCTAACAGTAATTCATAAATGAAAACACTTCAAAACCAACAGCTTTTATGAATTCAGTGTGTTTATACACACATGTGATAGTAAATGTAAGCAGCTTCAAATAGTATTGTTTAACAAATGTAAAGTTTATTATCCTAAATCTTGAGTATTACAGTTTAAAATGATTTCTAATGCATACAGGTGAAACAAATGAAATAATGCAGCATTAAAATGCAAAGGTGATCGGGTCTTTTCTGTTGCAGCTCCAAGGCTTTGGATTGACCTTCCTCTGTCTGTAAAATCGTCTCCTACACTCAGTGTATTTCAGTTCTTAGATTAGATTAGATTAGATTCAACTTTGTCATTACACATGTACAAGTACAAGGCAACGAAATGCAGTTTAGGTCTAACCAGGAGTGCAATAAGCAGTAAGTGCAGGATAAAGGTATAAGTTATAAGTGCACTTAAAAGGGATATGTGCAAGGAGAACTATGGGTAATATTTACAGATTGATATACTGTGAGCATAATATACAGATTGCTAGTAATTATAATCAGATTTACAAATAGATGAACCATATATACAAGTTGCTATTAACTGTAATCAGGAATTTGCAGATAGATATGAACAATGTACAGGTTGCTATATTCTATAAACAGGAATTTACAAATAGACATGTACAGATATATATGTAATCAGAAATTTACAAATGTATTGTGCAAAGGATATTTGCTTTTCAAATAGTTATGTACAGTGTAGTGCAATAAATATTAAATAGTGCAATGGTAATGGAGAGAGTATAGGGGTGTGTGAGGGGGGGCAGGTGTCAGTGGGGGGCAGAGTTCAATAAGGAGACCGCTCTTGGAAAGAAGCTGTTCCTCAGTCTGCTGGTTCTTGACCTGGGACACCTGAAGCACCTACCAGAAGGCAGGAGTGAGAACAGTTTGTGGACGGGATGAGAGTCATTCTTAAGAATACTGCGTGCTCGACGCATACAGTGTTTCTTCCGGATGTCTTCAATGGCTGGAAGTGGAGTCCCTATAATGCGCTGGGCAGTTTTCACCACCCGCTGCAGTGCCTTACGCTCAGCAACAGAGCAGCTTCCGTACCAGACTGTGACACAGTTGGTTGGGATGCTTTCTATTGTACAGCGATAGAAGTTCACCAGGATGGCTGAGGACAGCTGGTTCTTCTCAAGTGTTCTCAAGAAGAAGAGGCGCTGGTGAGCCTTCTTGACCAGGCTAGAGCTGTTGGTGGTCCAGGTTAGGTCCTCCGAAATGTGGGTCCCCAGGAACTTGAAGGATGAGACCGGCTCAACAGCCATCCCGTTGATGTGAATGGGTTCATGTGAGCCTCTTCTTCCCTTCCTGAAGTCCACAATGAGCTCCTTGGTCTTAGTGGTGTTAAGGAGCAGATTATTGTCCGTGCACCAAGTGGCCAGGTGCTTGATCTCCTCCCTGTAGGCAGTCTCATCGTTGTTGCTGATGAGACCGATCACCGTAGTGTCATCTGCAAACTTGATGATGGTGTTAGATCCATGCACAGGCCTGCAGTCGTGGGTGAAAAGGGAGTAAAGGAAGGGGCTCAGCACACAGCCCTGTGGTACACCAGTGTTGAGCGTGATGGTAGTGGAGCAGATGTGGCCTGACCTAACATGCTGAGGTCTGTTGGTCAGAAAGTCCATAATCCAGTTGCAAAGTGAGGTGTTAATGTCCAGGTCTCTGAGTTTGGTGATTAACTTAGAGGGTAAGACAGTATTGAATGCTGAGCTAAAGTCAACAAACAGCATTCGTGCATAGGTGTTTGTACTGTCCAGGTGTGTGAGTACAGAGTGCAGCGCTATGGAGACTGCATCATCTGTACTCCTATTGCCACGGTAGGCAAACTGGAGTGGGTCCAGTGAGGATTGGAGAGAGTCCTTTAGGTGTGTCAGGACCAACCGCTCAAAGCACTTCATAATGATGGGTGTGAGTGCTACAGCGCGGTAGTCATTCAGGCATGTTGGGCTAGAGTGTTTCGGCACAATTGAGGTAGATTTAAAGCATGCTGGTACAGCTGCTTGGGCAAGGGACATGTTAAAAATGTCTGTGAATACCCCAGCGAGCTGCTCTGCACATGCCCTCAGTATGCGCCCAGGGATACCGTCTGGTCCAGCAGCCTTGCGTGCGTTGATCCGGCTCAGTGCGGCGTAGACATCAGAGGAGGTAAGAGTGAAGGGTGAGTGGTCGGTTGAGGAGGCGATCTTGGTGGCAGTCTCTTTATTGTCTCTCTCAAAGCGAGCATAAAAGTCATTAAGCTCATTCAGAAAGAAGATTTTCTTGTGCTGTATTATTATTTTTAGTAGTGTTAGGGGGAGAATTTGAGTCTACAGTTGTAAAAGTATCAAGACTAAGCATTGTGAACTTTGTTTTCTTACTGATCATGAACAGTGGAGAAGCATATACACATGAGGAAGTTGTGGTTTGTGATTAATGTTACTTTTGGTAACACTCAGGGAACACATTAAACATTGAGAATTTTCCCTCAATAAACTCCCAATTTGCTGCTTAGTGGTAGAAAGGTAGTTGTTTGTAGTTTGTAGTAGTTATGTTTGGGTATAGATTAGGGTTAAGGCATGTAGAATATGGCCATGCAGAATAAGTCATTAATATGTGCCTTACAAGTACTATATAAGTATTCTTTTCTTTTTTTTGTGGGAAGATTCTCTATTATATGCAATGGTTCAATTAATGGCCTCTCAGCCGGGCAAAGTAATGATGGAATTAAAAACCAGTTGGACATGAAGCCTATGAACATAAAGAAGCAGAAACTGAAGAACAAGTATTAATACTACACCCTAATATGAATATAAAGAACTGAAATTAAGAAATACATTCAAATCTCAGCATGTGTGACATTTACAATAAACAGCATCGTAGACAACAGTCCAGGAACAGAGAAAATAATAATACAGTGTTTAAATGTATTAGGTAGAATATCCTCACTCCAGTACAGCAGGTGACAGAAACTGTTCAACTCGTTCAAAACCCTCCGGGCTGATAGTAAGAGAAAGCGTTTGTGATTGGATTTATGTCCTAGAAAACATTTTTATAAATACAACTTTAGCACAGATTATACTCATTTTAACACTCGCGGACATTGTTTTTGCATATTTAATCCGATCCGTCTGTACTATTGAGAGATTTGAGAAGAAATTGCTGACAAACTACAGGACTAAAGGACAGAAAAATGGGCGTTTCTAATAAATTCTCTTCTTAGTGGACAAGACTGTAGGTCAGTTTTTCAAAAGGGGGTTATTGAAAACAAATGTGTTTCTGCAGGTTTTCCCATATTTTGTCTTCTGTTTTATGCTGTTGTTTTTGTGATGCGAAATCGAAAGTATTTTTAAACCAGACATTTCTCAATAAGACCATTTGGTTATTCTACATGGCAGTGCATTTGTTTGTAACTCACTTTATTTTATATAGTGTTTTTGTTGTTGTTGCTGCTAATTCAACATATTTATTCATCTCATTAATGATCATCATCTTCAGGTCAAACTGAACAGCAGATTGTTTTCACAACCCAATGCTGATCACTGGAGTTTATCTGCAGTTTGTCAGAAGAGCGAGGAAAGGACTCTCAGTCTGAGATGAGTCTCTCACAGAAACAGAGGTAACACTGAGTCTGTTTTTTTTAGATAATTGTTTTAAACACTTTCTGTGAAAAAAAGAACACCATGTTTGTATGTTGCTAGAATTATCTGTACTGTAAACCTATTATAACCTGTAGGAATAACATCAACAGATCATCCAAAATTTATCATAAAATTTGATTGCATTACATGTTTGGGGTTCCATATTTAGTGGGTATTAAATGTCAATAATGGGCAAACTAGATATAATTTAATTTAATAAAAATGAAAATAAACATCAGACTCTTGAAGTGTAAATTAGTGGGTATTTTTTAAAAGGAAATTTAAAAGATTTTTGTCTCTTTCTCAGACTCATTCACTGTACACATTCATTGTTCATTATATTCATTGCTATAGAGACAAGATTCATGGATACAAGTTGTTTTTGTTTTAGTATTTTCTCTTCTGTCAGTGGAGTCAACAGAGTTTGTTTACTCAACAGTTTTAATATGGTTGCACTATAACACAGTTTTTGAGTCAGTTGTGTTTTTCAGTGAAGTAGAAATTGTGCAGGATGAGAAAGCAGCGCTTCACTTGACTATCAGATGATTCCTTTATAGCAGGCCTGATGAGTTAGTGAATTAGTTTGTGTTAAACTGGACTAAACAAACTCCCATTTGGCACATAAAATCTCTTCAAATGAGACTGAAGTATCTCCTGTAGTTTTTCTCTGTTCTTTGTGTCATTAGTGTAAGATCAGGCTCACATGTGTCCAGCTCTGTGTCTGTGAAGAGTAACTGGTCAAAAGATGAGAATCCACCGAACTTCAGTGAGAAAAAAGCATCATCTACCAAAAGGTATTTAATGTTTTTCTCATTGTTGGTTGCATTTGGACTGCTAGAGAATATTTCATTGAATATTTATCATGAATCTGTATTGTTTAAATATTTTTAAAATAATAATTTGATGTCTACTATATATTTTGTAAAGCCCATTCATTTTGGTGCACTAACATAACTGCTGCACATTGTATGAAAATACCCATTGTCAGTGTGGTATATATTATTAATTCACCTGCCCCTGTGTTGTTTGCTTTTATTATTTCTCTAATAGTTTCCCTAAAAATGCAGTACTTCATTTTATTCGCTAATAGGGTTCAATATGAGACATTAGATTCAGGCGTCCAGATTCACAGGAGCTACAAGAATTTCAAAGACCATCTCCAGTGGATCTTCAAGGTAGGAAAACACAATACTTAATTTCAATAATGTTTAAATTTATAACAAACAAATAGTTTACTGAACAACAGTATTCAGTAGAAATTTGATTTCTGTTTTATCTTGATCATTTATGTTTACTTTTAGAAACACAGAAAATGTATTTTTCTTTTATTTTAGGATCTTGAAAGCAAAATAATTGAATTTCTGAAGAATGAGATGAAAAAGTTTAAGAAAATATTACAAGAAGAAGACTTACAATACTTTGTGAAGGATTTTAATGAGAACAGATGCAGTATCACAGAAGCAGCTCTTGATCTCACGCTCTACTTCCTGAGAGAGATGAAGCAAGATGAAGCTGCTGATACTTTAGAAGGTAAGAGACTCGTGATCATCTGTCACATGGTCATTTATAAATGTAATGGAGAAAATAGTAAAACTAAAATGCTAAAAAAAATCTGTTTCTTTTTTGTCCCTGTGTTTAGATGAGCTGTTCTTCATTCATCGGCTAAAATGTAGCTTAAAGGAAAAATATCAATGTGTGTTTGAAGGAACATCAAAGCAAGGTGACTCTACACTTCTGAAAAACATCTACACAGATCTCTATATCACTCAGGGTTGTAGTGAACAGGTCAATACTGAACATGAGGTAAGACAGATTGAAGTTGCTTCCAGGCGTCATGACTCACAAGAGATACAGGTTGAATGCAAACATTTGTTTGAAGCACCTGAACAAGACAAGCAGATCAGAACTGTACTGACAAAAGGCATCGGAAAGGCATCGGAAATTCCGATGCTGCTGGCATCGGAAAATCAGTCTCTGTGCAGAAGTTTGTTCTGGATTGGGCTGAAGGAAAAGAAAATCAAGATATCAGCTTCATATTTCCTCTTTCATTTAGAGAGATGAACTTAAAGGAGAAAGAAAAACTAAGTTTGATGGACCTTATAACTCAGTTTTTCCCTGAGACTAAAGGACTGAACCTTACAAGAAGGAACCAAAAGGTTCTGTTCATTCTTGATGGTTTGGATGAATTCCGTCTTCCTTTAAACTTTAAGGAAAATGAGACATTGCATGACTTGTCTTCACCATCATCTCTGGATGTTCTCCTAACGAACCTCATCAAGGGAAATCTGCTTCCTTCTGCTCTCATCTGGATCACCACCAGACCAGCAGCTGCCAGTAAGATTCCTCCTGACTGTATCGACCGTCTGACAGAGATACGAGGATTCAATGATGCACAAAAGGAGGAGTACTTCAGTAAACGATTCATGGATGAGAATCTGGCCAGAGAAATCATTGCTCATGTTAAACAATCAAAGAGTCTCTTTATCATGTGCCACATCCCAGTCTTCTGCTGGATTTCAGCCACTGTTCTCCAGAACATTTTAGAGGCGAAAATAAATAATGTTTTGAAAAATAATCAGGCTGATGACGCCTCCAAAAAACTGCAGGAATCAAATACTGAAGACATTCCTAAGACTCTGACACAAATGTATGCGCACTTTCTCAGATTTCAGATCCTGCAGAGCAGACGAAAGTATGATGGAGAATACAGACCAGATGTTTCCTGGGATAAAGATGCCATATTTTCACTTGGGAAACTGGCATTTCATCAGCTGGAAAGAAACAATACAATCTTCTATGACACAGACCTGGAAGCCTGTGGTATTGATGTCTATAAGGCATCAGTGTATTCAGGCATGTGTACCCAGATCTTTAAGGAGGAAAGAGGGATCATTCTTGGTACCATGTACTGCTTTGTTCACTTGAGCATTCAAGAGTTTATTGCAGCCCTTTATGCTCATCTGTTTCTAGACATAAAGAAGAGAAGTATATTTGTTCATGAGTCTACAGAACAGGAAAACAAAAATGAAACCATGATTGATTTGCTCAAGACTACAGTGGACAAGGCACTAGAGAGTGATAATGGACACCTGGATCTTTTCCTTCGATTCCTCCTTGGTTTGTCACTCCAGTCCAATCAGCGACTCTTACAGGGTCTGTTGACACAGCAGAATGGAAATGACCAGATCAAAAATGAAATAGTTCAGTACATCAAGCAGAAATTTGAAGCTAATCTGTCTCCAGAGAGATCCATCAATCTGTTCTACTGTCTGAATGAACTGAACGACCAAACTCTGGTGAAAGACATTCAGACCCACCTTAGCAAAGGAAGTCTCTCATCTGCTGATCTTTCTCCTGCCCAGTGGACTGCTTTGGCCTTTGTGTTGTTGACATCAGAGGAGGAGCTGGAGGAGTTTGAGCTTCAGAAATTCAAGAAATCAGACGAGTGTCTCATTAGATTATTGGCAGTCATCAAAACATCCAAAAGAGCTCTGTAAGTTGATCATTTTTTGCTTTAATCTGAAAAAAAACAAAAAACAAACAAACATCTATATAGGGTTCCCATGCACCCTGGAAAAGCTTGCAAATTAATTACGGATTTTGTAGTCCTGGAAAATGCATGGGAAATTGGAGAAATATAAAATGTAATGGAAAATCTGGAAAATGATAAAACAAATGTTCTTGTGTTTTTCTTTAGATGAGAATGAAGTGTTTTGTTCTTCTTGAAACATGTTAGTAGCAGAAAGTGCTTTGTTCAGGGATGCTGAGGTTTGACTTTTTAAATGATGATGTTTAGTCCATCAAATTTCCACTCAAATGTTTGTAGTAAATGCCAACAGATAATCAGCTAACTAGTGATTGTGATTTATTTTAATGTATAATTTCAGCCTTTCTGCCATACCAGTAGTACCAAATACTGGGTCAATGTGGTACCTGCTGATAGACAGCTGCTTTCAAACATTCCTGTGTATATTTTTTTTGTCAGCACTCTGTAAAGAGCATTGTGTTTTTACAACATGTTTTTACAGCATTGTGCATTGAATCCAGTGTTGAGAACCTGATCACAGTGGTTAAGGTGTTTAATCAGAATCGCTCAGTAATGCTTTTCCTGAAACCATGGAACTAGCACTTTTAAATGTATAATTCATTGTAATTATAGGCAAGGCAAGTTTATTTATATAGCACATTTCATACATAGAGGTAATTCAAAGTGCTTTAAGTGCATAAAAGGAAGTAGAATGATCATAAAAACAACAATAATAAAAATAATAATTCACAAATTAGCAGTAAAATAATCATAAAAACAATAATCACAGCAATAAAACAAAAATAAATAAAACTTTTAAAATGATTTAAAAATTGATTTAAAATAAATTTAAGACAGTTAAAAACAGAAAAGGATTATACATAGTGCAAGTAGTTCGGATGTAGCACAGTACTCATTCAGTAAATGCACAGCTAAACAGATGAGTTTTGAGTCTAGATTTAAATGTAGTTAATGTTTTAGCACATTTGATCTCTTCTGGAAGCTGATTCCAACTGCGGGCAGCATAACAGCTAAAAGTGGATTCCCCTTGTTTTGTGGGAACCCTTGGTATTTCTAACTGATTCGATCCTAATGATCTGAGTGGTCTGTTAGGTTTATAGATGAATAGATGAAAAATAAATGTATTAATTGTATCTAATTATTCTGTAATCTTATTTCCCTCATAGGCTAAATGATTGTGGCTTAACAGACAAAAGCTGTTCAGCTCTGGCTATAGTTCTTGGATCAGATACCAGTCTGAAAGAGCTGAACATGAGCAATAATAATCTACAGGATTCAGGAGTGAAGCTGGACTGGAAAATATGAAGTGTGGTTTGGAGATACTGAGGTAAGTTGTGTGACAACAGACAAAATTGTCCTAAGCCAACGCATTGTGCTATACCGTTGTATTTGGTTATGTTCAAGATAGGGATAACTTAATATACATTTGATGGTTCGTTTGTATCTGTATATCTGTTTGTGTATATAATTGGATATCAAAAGCTAAGACGAGATGTTTTCAGGCTATTATTATTTTTAAGTTTTTGCATTACATTTACTGATAAAATATACTGTATGGGAGTTCAGGGTTTTCATCTTGAAGTCTGGACCATTTTTATATTTTGCTTAAAACAAGTATCTTCTAAAACTAACAAACAACATGCATAATGAAAATGTTCAGTATGATGAACAGAAAAATGTTTACTAGTGGAGTCAAGACATATTTGTTATATATCACGTTATACGATACAGATAATTTCATTTCATTTCATTTTCATTTTTATTTCAAACAAAACATAATTTAAAACAGACAAATACACATATATGTGTGTTGCCGTGCCAACAAAAATCATCCCAAAAACTTCATACATTACAGAAAAATGTTCGAAAAGGAGTGGGATGAAGCTAAAGCTTATTTTGTCCAACCCCCTATACAATTCCAAAACGTTCTCTTATGTCTTTTATTTATACCAAAAAAAACTAAACATCAGCCAAATACTTTCTTCCCAAAACAACCAATCACCCATTCTCATACAATCCACCTTTTAACCCCCGCATCCTTCACAATCACCTGTATATATCCACATATCCTTTGAGTAAAATGGCTTTATACCATGTCTTAAACTGTTTAATATTTATACATTGCTTTAACACATGCTCCAACCCATTCCACAGCTGCACCCCACAGACAGAGATACACATACCTTTTAAAGTTGCTCTTATTTTAACATTTTTAAAGTTTAACTCTTCCCTCAAATTATACCCACCCTGCCTTTCCAAGAACATTTTTTGTAAGTTTCCCGGAAGTAACATATTTCTTGCTTTGAGCATAACCTGTGCAGTTTTAAATGTAACCAAATCAATAAACTTCAGTAAATCTGACTTCAAAAATAATACATTTGTCTGTTCCAGATATCCCACATTATTAATAATTCTGATTGCTCTCTTTTGTAATATACATATCGATTGTAAATTGCTTTTGTAGGTATTTCCCCAGATCTCTACACAAGAACTCAAATACGATAATATAAATGTATTATACAAAATATGCATTGATCTGTTGTACAAAATATATCTTGCTTTATTCAAAACAGCTATAGTCTTAGCCAATTTAGCTTTAACATACTTTATCTGAGGTTTACAACGTAACTTATAATCTAAAATTACACCAAGAAATGTATTTTCATAAACTCTTTCTATATTTTTATTATCAATTTTCAATTCAATTTGAGGATTTGTTTTATATCTTCCAAATAACATAATCTTAGTTTTACTTATATTTAATAACAATTTATTTACATCAAACCAATGTTTTAATTTATTCATTTCAATTGTCATCACCTTCAAAAGCTGTTGTAAACTATCACCAGAACAAAAAATATTTGTATTGTTGGATTACAAATTTCTAAAAGGTTAGGTATATTGTGATTTACATTTTTTACATTCTAAGAGCAGACAGCCCAAGCCCTGAGACAGTAACCTTTTGTCTTTATGGAGTTCCTGAACATCTGGCAGGTTTTCCCAAGTTAAGTGTGAAGTCTGAGCTGAAGGTACAATTGTGCCTTTTGTTTAGCACCTTTGCATTTGAATGACACTTGTATGCTAAATAGATCAAGGCTGGGAAAAATCTTTTACTGGCCTGATTTCCTGTACTGCATTTGCATGCTTTGTTTAGATTGATTCCACCTCTGTGTACTCCTCCCCCTTCAAACCTATATACTCTGCTGTGCTGAGATTTAGTTAGACTTTTGATGACTGCAGAGCTACGCAGCGCATTCTCAATAAAGAATTCTGCTGAAGATACCCAAGAGTCTCCTGGTCTTTGCTTCTGAGTTTCCAACAGTATCATCTGCAAATAAAATAAATTTTAGTATATTTGATACTCTACACATATCATTAATATACATTATAAACAGTTTTGGACCTAAAACTGATCCTTGAGGTACACCACAAGTTATGTTCATATACAGATTTATGTTCACCAATTTCTACAAACTGTTTCCTGTTTGTCAGATAACTACTCACCCAGTCCAAACCCACCCCTCTAATACCATATCTCTCTAGTTTTTGTAATAAAATATTGTGATTTATGGTATCAAAAGCTTTCTTTAAATCTATGAAAATTCCTACTACATGTTTCTTTTTATCTATACCATTTGTAATTTCCTCAATTAATTCCATTAGTGCTAAAGTTGTTGATCTATTTGTCCGAAATCCATATTGACTATCAACTAGAAGATTATGTGTTTCAATAAAATGATCAAGTCTTTCTATAAAAAGTTTTTCAAGAAGTTTGGAGAACTGGGGGAGAATAGAAACAGGTCTATAATTTGTAAAGTAATGTCTATCCCCGTTTTTATATAATGGTGTTATTTTTGCAACTTTCATTTTATTTGGAAATTTACCAGATTGAAAAGACAAATGAAAGATGTAAGTTAATGGTGTCACAGCGTGGTTGTGCGGGGAAATGAGGAGTAAGATGAGGAGGTCCAGTAGTGAACATTTATTGAATAAATCCAGACAATGAACAGGAACGGACAGGAACAGTAGGGAATCCAACGTAAACTGAACACGAAGAGACTTAGAAATAAACTGAGTAACATAAACAAAATGAAATCAACGACTAACAGAATGACGTATATGGACCGACAACCAAATGTGAACACAACCACCCTTAAATACACAGACTAACCAATAAGAACAGGACAGGTGTAATCGATAAGACAATGACGTAACAAATTGAAAACGGAACAGGAAAGACCAAATAAGGGATACACTGGGAAAAACACATAAAACAGTCCAAAGGGTGTGACAAATGGCTCCACAATCTCTTCAATAACTTTGTTTATTATAATCATATCAATATTATTTCAATCAAGAGAGGATTTACTTTTACATTTTCTTACACTATCTATTATCTCCTCTCGATCCACTGCTCTAAGAAAAATAGAGCTTGAATTTTGATCCAAAAAAAATCATCCACCTCTTCTATTGTTTCTGAGTCATCTATTGTTTTTACCAAATCTGGTCCCACGTTTACAAAGAATTTATTGAATCCATTAACCACATCTTCCCTATTATTTATTATGCTATCATTATCAATATAATACTCTGGGTAACATATATTATTCTCGATTCCATTTCTAATGATATTATTTAATACATTCCATAAACCTTTCATATTGTTTTTATTATAATCAAATTTTTTATTATAGTATTCCTTCTTACATATTCTCATAATATTAATGAAATTATTTTTATACTTTTTATATTTATTCTCTGCTTCTGGAGTACGAGTGTTGATGAATTGTCTATAAAGTGTATTTTTCTTCTTACAAGCATTTAATAAACCCTTCGTAATCCATGGATTATTTCTTTGCCTTTTTGTATCAATGTATTGTTTAACAGGACAATTTTTTTCATACAATGATGTAAAAATCTTTGAGAATCCATTATATGCTTTATCAACATCATCTTCTTCGTATACTATTTTCCAATTTTGTCTAAGTAATTCCTTCTTAAATGCATTTATATTTTCTAAGGATCTTATTCTTTTATATTTGAACTTAATTTTTTCTTTAAGATTCCTATGCTTACAGTGGTAGACAATAAAAACAGGTACATGATCACTAATATTACTATATAGTAACCCACTTTCTATGTTATTTTCCATAATATTTGTAAATATATTGTCTATCAATGTAGCACTATGACATGTGATTCTACTTGGTCTGGTGATTGTTGAATATAAACCCATACTATACATTATATTTATAAAATCTTCTGTACTTTTATGCATTTTTGGATTCAGTAAATCGATGTTAAAATCTCCACATATAAACACAGTCTTTTGTACTGTTTTTATAAACATTTTTTCTATCCACTCATTAAATATTTCAATATTTTAACCAGGAGTTCTATATATACAACTCACTATAATATTTTTTGTCCTTTCCATACAAATTTCAACAGTAATACATTCCAACAAATCATCAACGACTTCTGTCATGTTCTCCACCACCTTATACTTCATTCTATTGTCCACATATATAATCACTCCTCCTCCACTTCTATTCATTCTGTTTTTATAATTTAATTCATAACCATCAATCACAAAATCCACACCTTTCTCAGTATTAATCCAAGTCTCCGATATTGCTATGATATTGAAATGATTCTTAAATTGTCTCAAATATTCTATAATACTCTGGAAGTTGGCATATAAACTTCTACTATTAAAGTGGATCATTGATATATTTCGTTCTGATTGTAAAGTTATATTGAATTGCTCGTCTGTATAATAAGTACAGCTGTTTTTAATATTCATAAATAAATTGTTTACAGGATCGATGTTATTTTCAATATCCTGCATTTTATACTCTGTATGTGCAAAAGTATCTAGTCCAGATGTAAATGACTGCTTATCTTCTGGACTTGACATAGTTGTAATTTTTGATTCTGTTTATTTTTATTGACTACTGGGTTTACTGCATTACCTTTTAATGCAGTTACCTTTTAATCTCATTTAACTCATTTATATTTATCCAGCTCCTCCAACTGCCTAATGACTAACACTTTGGCTTGTTCTGGCGTTCCATTCAGCTTAATAAATATTTTACAATTTGTAGTCCGTGTTGATTGTATTTTCTTCTGTCTTCTGAGGAGTCGGGCCTGTCTGGCAATGTCAGCATTTTTCTTAGTCAAGTGTTCATTCAAATACACATCCGTGCCCTTCAATCGTCTTCCCTGTTTCAACAACTCAGTTTTATGCTTCCTTTTAGCAAAGCGAACAATTATGGCTGGTCTATCCATTTTAAGTCTCTGTGGGAGTGAATGACATGCCTCAATGTTACTCCTATCCAACTCAATCCCCTTTGAGTGAAGGAATGTCTTCACCTGTTGCTCCACCGTTGTTTCGTCCTGCTCGCTCATCTCCCCTTCATTCAGCGTCGTCACCGCCCGGGCATATGAACGTGGTTTTATCTCCAAGCCGGTGACTATGATATCATTTATTCTGGTGTATTGTTCCAGATCCACCACAAGCTTTTCCAGCAACATAATCCGCTTGTCCTTCTCGATGTTTTGTAGCCTCAAGGCTTTCACTTCCTCTAACAGCAGAAACCTCCTCCGTCAACATATCAAGCCATCGCTTAATGTCATCAACCTCCTCGGCCTGTGTGTGAAGCTTTTTAGGGGGCATAGCGTCTCGTTATCTTAACAGCACAAACCCCCGATTCGAATACGGCGCGTTCTCTCAACCAGCAGCTGTTATGTGTAAAAATGCTTTTTCTATGTTAAGGTTTGACTGTAGTAATAATAATGCAAAAACTGAGACTTTACATCAACTTTGCAAACTAAAAATATTTAAAATATGACAAAAAGTAGTATTTGAAAAACTTTAAGTCTCTCTTGAAGCGTCTTTGAGATGTTGCCACAGTTCTTCTGGATTTAGTCTGTCTCAGTTTGTTCTGTTTCTTCATGTCATTCCAGACGAACTGAAAGATGATGAGATCAGATCTCTGTGTGGAGCACTGGCTGTTGTCAGACTCCTTGTGCAAATAATCTGACTGGATTATTAAAATCAATGGCAAAATTAATGTTTGGAAATGTAAACTGATATTTCCTACTGACACACTACAGCAAAAGATAGAAATAACTGACCATATACCATTTTTTTAGCTTGTGAAAATACTAATGGAAAAAGATTTTTTGCAAAGAACTATATGGAACAAAAATATATTACATTTATTTTACTGAAAAAAAAAGTTATAAAAGTTATATTTCAAGTGTTCAGTGTCTTTTAACCATGAAGAGCACAAGTGTACCTCACAAATGAGAAGCATCAGAAGGTTAAAGCTTTAAAGTGACTGTAAGCTGGAGATACTGCAGTGAATTCATGTCTGACAATTGAAAGTTTTTTTGTTTGTTTGTTTGTTTTGTTTTGTTTTGTTGTTGTTTAAATCAATGATATTTAGATTTAATTTAGTCAGATTTTACTTTACAGCAAAGCTTTAGTTCATTTGAATAAGGAATAACATATTGTGTTTAGGGATTTACGTTGTTTAGGTCGTTTCTAGAATAACTGATTAATCATCTGAATGTGACATTTTCATTCTGGTTCTAGACTTTCAGACTGCAGTATCACTGAAGAAGGTTATAAAGCTCTGGCTTCAGCTCTGAGATCAAACCCTTCACACCTGATAGAGCTGGATCTCACAGGAAATGATCCTGGACAATCAGGAGTGAAGGAGCTCAGTGATTTACTACAGGATCCAAACTGTCAACTCAAGACACTGAGGTGAGAGATGATGAAATAATGTTAAATAAATTATAAGCATGTGAATAAATTATTATATTATATTATATTATATTATTTCACTATTTCACTAAGGTACATAATTTGTTGCTTCAAGAATGTTTAAGATGATCAAACTTGAAAGATCAGATGCTGCAGCTGCTGTTGTTTTGATGATAAATGTCAACACAGTTTAGTTGTGTTAAAACTTATAGGTTAATCAGACATTTTGGGTCACTAGATGTGCTGGTATTCAGCACATTATATAACAGGCCACAAACATGTATTGTGTGTCAGGAGAGGACTGGTGATAATTCAGCACACACAAATATGTCTGAACCTGAACCTGCAGTTTCTCTCATAATGAGCAGAATTACTGTTGCATCAACACAGACATCAGTTAAAGGGGTCATCGGATGCTAAGTTCACTTTCATGTTGTTTGAACATTAATGTGTGTTGGCAGTGTATGTACAAATCTACCCTATAATGATAAAAATCCATGCAGTGGTTTTTAATTAATCTGTAAAAATAATATCCGACAGATGTCTGTCGTTGTGGTGTCACACCAACAGAGGACACGCCCACGATAGTTGATTGACATGAGCTCTTACCTCAGACCAGCTGTCACAGTAATTTTCCTTGTTTTGATGCCGGAGCAGGGATGTAAGTTAGACAAGAATATCTCCGGTTGTGTTGCTGGATGTAATAATGAACATAGTGGTCGTCATTTACTCCCGACATCTGAGCCGCTGAAGATGCAGTAGATTATGTTTGTATGTGAAGGGAATGCGCCTCCCGATCTACATATATCCGTCTGTGTTCGTGCGAATTATTCATGATCCAGCTTCACTTACAGCAGAAGCATAAGGGTTTTTTTTATGAATCTTTGCGATTGCATTTCCTTATAAGTGGTAGTTAGGAAGTTTAGCGGCTAAATGCGGCTAATGTAAACAAGACAGTCTTTCCACAGAGAGAAGAGAGGGGCGGGGTGAGCAGAGCTCATTTGCATTTAAAGGAACAACCCCTTAGAATTAGATGATTTTTGCAGAGCTGATTTTGACAAGGTAAAAAGGGTGTTGTTTTACAAAACCATTGAGAATTTTTAATCCAAGTATATTAGAGACTTTTCATTAAGACCCTAAAGAATCATATCAACTTGTGGAAAATGGGCATCCGACGACCCCTTTAAATAAAATGATTCCTGTTTTATCTTCTCTTCTGCAGGTTTTTGGGTCCTGCTGCAGATGAAGCCTGTCAGTATGTGACTGGAATTGTGGGTAAAAACCCGTTACTCCTGAGAGAACTGAATCTGAGTGAACATGAACTAGGAGACACACGAGTGAATCAGATCGCTGCTCTACTGCAGGATAAACACTGTCAACTCAACACACTGAAGTGAGTATCTTACATCATTTCACATGACTAGTAATGTTACAGTAGTATATTTTACTTCTCCTTTGAGTCTGACCCCACGTTATAAAGCTTTAAGAGCCAGGACATTTTTTAATATAGCTAATTATATTTGTCTGAAAAGAGATTCATATACATCTAGGATGGCTTGAGGTGAGTAAATCATGGGGTAATTTTCATTTTTGGGTGAACTACCCCTTTAAGTGCACAGAGGTTAGAGAACATAATGTGAGCACATTAGAAATAGCCAATATCTTATTAGTGTATTTACCATTGTTTGCTTTTAATACAGCTTCCAGCCTTCTTAGAATAGATTCATACTAACTTTTGAATAGACTTCAGTGAAATTTTGTCTCTAACTTATGCTGTGACTGCTGAATGAAATCCTGTTTACTGACTACAAACTGAGGATTGAAGACCAATTTGAAAACATTGACCACCAACGTATGTGGACAGGCATCCATGTGCTCACAGATTGAAAGAAAGGGCACCTGTAATGCAAAATCCACTTTTCCATGATGTATGGACATAAATATGTGTTGACGGTGTGTGCGCACAACCACCCTACAATGATAAAAATCCACCCACTTCTTATTTTTTAATCCCCATTAAAACAAATCAGTCTCATTAGTCCTGCCGTTTTGATTCTCTGAGCAGTGTGATGTCACATTGTTTAGGCTCCGCCCACGGCCGATGACTGACAGTCCTGCATTACCGTAGTTTCCGCTCTCAGTGAGTTGTTTGGTTGTATTATAGATATGTATAGGTAGATGCCACATTCAGTCACTCCAGATATGTTGTCATTACTTCTGCCATCTTGGAATGTTCTGTCATCACTCACAATAATAATCAATAAGTTTCAAGATGCAACAACATTGTGCAGCATCTGGTTGTAAAAACCAATAATATTTAAATTCCTGACGAAATTGGATAAACTTTCAGAGATAAGAACATGTTGGTTTGTGGTTTTAATATGTATTAACTCAGTATTACAGGTTTTTAAACTAAAGTATCTTTTAAATGCCTTGTTAGCTAACAGTTTCGTCTTGTTTTATTGTGTTTAGCAAAAGCATCTTCTGAAGTCTACTATAGATATAAATATTCATACATGCATATAACTACAGTTGCACCGGCTCTCAGGTGTTTACAGACATTCCTATATGGCGGACGGCTTACGTATAGCAGCCCTTGTGATCTTTAGGCAAGGCAAGTTTATTTATATAGCACATTTCATACACAAAGGTAATTCAAAGTGCTTTACATAAAAGGAAGTAGAATAATCATAAAAACAATAATCACAACAATAAAACAAAAACTAACATAATAGCTAAAAGCGGATTCCCCTTGTTTTGTGTGAACCCTTGGTATTTCTAACTGACTCGATCCTAATGATCTGAGTGGTCTGTTAGGTTTATATTCAGTGAGCATATCTGCAATGTATTTGGGTCCTAGGCCATGTTTTACACTAAACAATACTTTTGGATTGAACTATTTTTAGAGTTTACCACAAAAAAAAATGCAGTTTTATAAGAGAAGTCCCTGACTTTGTGCGACAGGTGGGATTCAGTTTACAGCACTTCTCATTCATTCCTATGGTATCTGTAAACGGCGATTGAGTGTCGCACAATTCTGACTGAAATTCAGTGACGTCAGTGCTGTAATGTGATTGGTTATTAAGGGACACGTGATCCAAGTTAGCCGTTACGCTTTGTCCAATAGTAACTAATACAGACCCTCTCATCTCCCTATACTAAGAAAATCTCTGACAAGGGGTAATTAGGAGCAGGTGCAGAGGATAAAGCAATCAAACTAAACAAGAACAGGAAAATGACCAAATAAGGAAACGCAGGAACAAAGAAGGGGGTAAAGCAAAGAAAAATAGGTCCAAAAGTCTGACACTTGAATATTGAGTCTGTTATTTTTAATATGTTATTTTATTTATTTGTTTATTTATTTAACGTAAGCACAAGGGGCCCCAGCCTGTTCCCCCCAGTTACTGTGGTCTAGAACTGACACTGCAGGGTCAAAGTTTCTTTAAAGAACAATCTCTTTCTTACCTTTTAATAATCTGAAGAACCTTCTTTCACCACAAAGAACCTCTTGTGAAACAGTCAAGTCACCTTTATTTCTATAGCGCTTTTAACAATACAGATTGTGTCAAAACAGCTTTACAGTATTAATTAGGAAAATAGTGTCAATAACGCAAAAGAACAACAGAAAACACTCAATTTTCAGTTAAAGTTCATCATTGAATCCAGTGATGTCATCATCCACCTCAGTTCAGTTCAAATAGTATCTGTGCAATTAAGTCGACGAGATCGCAATATAATTTCCTGTGAAGGATTAATAAAGTATTTAATAATTTAATAATAATAACTTTTATAACTTTTGATGGGTTGCATCAAGGAGCTGTGAAACCGGTTACACTCACTGAATGAATCACATTTGTGCCAAACTCTTACAAAGCAAAAACAAACATTCTCCTTCAATCCATGAACGTTTCTCACAGTTAATGTACACAATCTCACAGTCTGAAGCGTCTGTCACACATGCTGTTGTGAATAATTAAGCAAA
This sequence comes from Cirrhinus mrigala, assembly GCA_036247105.1. Taxonomy (NCBI): domain Eukaryota; kingdom Metazoa; phylum Chordata; class Actinopteri; order Cypriniformes; family Cyprinidae; genus Cirrhinus; species Cirrhinus mrigala. Next base: position 1,595,008 of record JAMKFB010000850.1, read on the forward strand.
GCGTCTTCTGATTGGATAAGAACACACAGTCTCATGAATAATTATGAGACACTGACGTGTCATTGAAGTACTATAGTCCTTTACCACGTCACAAACTATGACGATCACAACTGTGTCACAAACTGTGACGTCAACACAATGTAGATTTGAAACCTGGAAGACAAAAATTGTGCAAAAAGCTCAAAATGAACCACTTTTCTCCAACAATTAAAATGAACAGATGCTAACATTGTCTTCTATGATGTGAAACACAAACACCTCTGCTAAAATCTCAGGAAAAAAGTAGTCTGGGGTTTCATGACCCTTTAAAAATGAACTTCCCATTACCATCACTGACTGTTACCTGTTTGTTGCACAATATATATTTTAATCTGTCTATATTCTATACTGTATATTTTTGTGTAATGGAGACTTGCAAAGTTGTTGTGTGGTCTAAACATTTGAAAGTTGTATTAAGTGTTTCTGTCCACTTCACTTATTGTCCATACAGCAGGTCAAATACCCAACACAATATCCAATAATTTCACTTAATAATACCAAAAATACACAAACATTTAATGTTTGGAATTAAAATGTCTTTGTATTTCTACCAAGAATCAGGAAAAATTGTACATAAACCATGAGAAGTGTAAATTATTTGATTAAATGAACAATTTATTTATTTTTGTTTTGTTTTGTTTTTTGTTTTGTTTTGTTTTGTTTTGTTTTGTTTTGTTTTGTTTTGTTTTGTTTTGTTTTGTTTTGTTTTGAAGACCAAATTGTGAAAAAAATATCTAAAGGTATTCAGACACTCTTCCTCCATTTCATTTTATGAAGACATTTTCACTTTATTAAACCATTTTCTTCTGTCTTCTCTCTTTCTCTCATTGCAGGTTAAGCTGCTGTGAAATGACAGATGAAGGTTGTTCTGCTGTGACTTCAGCTCTGAAATCAAACCCATCACACGTGAGAGAACTGAACCTGAGCTGGAATAAACTAGGAGACTCTGGAGTGAAAAACCTCAGTGATCTACTGATGAACACACAATTCAAGCTGGAGAAACTAGAGTTAGTATCATTATACTGTACAGCAGTGACAGTGAGATTAAAGTTTACTGACAAATATTTCTGTGCTTATTATGATTTATTTATCCAGATGCATAATTTATTTCCAAAAATTAATGTACCCTTGTGATCTTGATAATGAAACTAACTTTCCCCTCACACAAACATTTCTTCTCTGGTCTGATGACGTGAGGGTGTTAAACCTGTCAGTCACATGAGATCACAGCAATAACAAACAACAATTATCCAGCTTCTCATCAAAAATGAATTCCTGACCTGCATTTTTCCTTGTTCAAAAAAGCTTTCACTCAGACATGCATCACAATAAGAACAATTGTGATGCATGATCACAAAATGTTGTATTTGTTACATTTTTACATTTACATTTAACTACATTAACTACATTATAGTTTTGTTTTTGTTTTAGTTTATGGCTGTATGATTATTTATTTACTTATTTTGTTTTCAGGTTTTAGCAACATTTAATTTATTGCACTGTATGGTGTTTACTCATGATTCATTTAACTCACACATGAACAACATGTCTGATTCATTGTCTTTTCTCTTTCTGTCTTCAGTCTGTGTAGATGCAGAATTACAGTGAAACAGTGTCTCATCCTGACTTCAGCTCTGAAATCAAACCCATCACACCTGAGAGAACTGGACCTGAGCAGGAATAAACTAAGAGACTCTGGAGTGAAAAACCTCAGTGATCTACTGATGAACCCACAATTCAAGCTGGAGAAACTACAGTTAGTATCATTATACTGTACAGCAGTGACAGTGAGATTAAAGTTCACTGTTTACTTTCATGAAGTCACCATGAAATTAAAGTTGACTGATTATTTTTAAAAAATATTTCAGTGCTTAAATGATTTATCCATGCACATAATGTATTTCTAATTGATGTGCCCTTCTGATCTAAATAACTTGTATAACTTAAATGACAGCAATCCAATTAATTGTTAATGGACCAAATTAAATCCTCCTATACATTTTTTTTTTTTTTTTTTTTTTTTTTTTTTTTTTTTTTTTTGCATTCACTCTGTACATACTGTACAATACAGAATGACAGTTGCAAAAAAAAGTGTTTATTGATGATAAATTACTCTTAAAATGTCTTTAGGTAAATTGTAAATCAGAAACAGAATTTTAAACTAAATGTTCACATTTTTAATGTCATTTTTAAGTAGTTCTATAGTTGATCCTATATCTTAATCTTTTTTGTTAATCTTTTTTATCTTCTGTTCTTGTTTATGGTCATATCATGTTTTTGGCAAGGTACTATTATTACACTGTATGGTGTTAACACATGATGAATTTACTCACATGAACTTGACACTTGTCTGATTCATTGTCTTTTCTCTTTCTGTTTTCAGTCTGTTTGATTGCAGAATTACAGAGAAACAGTGTCTCATCCTGACTTCAGCTCTGAAATCAAACCCATCACACCTGAGAGAACTGAACCTGAGCAGGAATAAACTAGGAGACTCTGGAGTGAAAAACCTCAGTGATCTACTGATGAACACACAATTCAAGCTGGAGAAACTAGAGTTAGTATCATTATACTGTACAGCAGTGACAGTGTTATTAGTTTACTGTTCAGTTTATTTTAAGTGTTTTGTGTGTGTTTGTGACTTTACACTCAAAACTCATTTTTGGCTCTTGTTCATTTTAATTAAAATGAGCTAAAGTAACATGTTTTTGATTATTCTGTAACTATTTTATTGTGTTCACTTTACCTAATATATTTAAAATTGAAACTAATTTAATTTATTTGGTTGAAACTACATTAATATTGTTTTTGTTGGTGTAACTAACTGAGCAGTGGATTTGTAGTTCACAGCATGATTTGTAAGGAACTGCATGATTGTAAATTTTGTGATAAAGTGTTATTTTATGTGTTTTTCTGTAAAGGGAAATACATGTTAGTGTTTAATGTTGGACAGTTTCTATAATGTTGTTGAATTTTGTGGTTCCCATTATGCAGAAGAGACGTTTGTGTTTAGACTGTGACTCTTGAGTAATAGATATTCGAGTGTCAGTATTGACACCAGTTTTTTTTTTTTTTTTTTTCATATTCATTATTAATGATATAATAATAATAATTAGGCCTCAGTGAATAAATAAATAAATAAATATATAGTTATTTGTTCCCACAAGATTTTGTTTGACAAATGTAGTTGAGCTGAACCCAAACTAGTGTAGATTCATTTAATGTAAACCAGCTCAATTGTGTTGACCCAACTAAGCAATTTTCATTTGAATGAAATAAATTAAATAGTAAAAACTTTCTTTAGTAAAATTAAAGAAGCATAAATAATTTAATTTTTTGACCGTATGACATTTATTATGATGTGTTTATTCACACATAAACTTTACATGGATCTGATTTATTGTCTTTTCTCTTTCTGTTTTCAGTCTGTGTGGATGCAGTATTACAGAGAAACAGTGTCTCATCCTGACTTCAGCTCTGAAATCAAACCCATCACACCTGAGAGAACTGATCCTGAGCTGGAATCAAATAAAAAACACAGGAGTGAATCACTTATGTGACGTACTGAAGGATTCACACTGTAAACTGGAGAGACTGAAGTCAGTAACATTCACATACAAGAATCAAAATGATTAAAATCACTTCAACAGTTTAAACCAAAACACTTCATACTCAGTATCTTATAATGAGTTCACATTATATTTGTGAAAAATTCTTCTCCTTAATGATTTGTTTGTAAGATGATCTTCCTCTGTTTGTCTCTTTCTAGTCTTCATGACTGTGGAATTACAGATGTTTCTTCTTTAACTCAGTCTTTGACAAACACAAAAGCGCTGCAGTTTCTTGATCTGAGTAAGAATATGATTGGAGACTCAAAGCAGCAGCTCATTGATGTGCTACGAGACTCAAACTGTAAACTGAGGTGAGTAAACTTCACTTTCTGATATTAAAGAGATTCATTTACCTCTAATATGTGAACAAATATATACTTTCAAATATTTGTGAAAAGTTGATCAAATTATCATCTGTCTTTATTTCAAAGGGTTTGTGTCAGAATGAAATGTAAAGTTGATAAAAATGTTGAACACAAAGGAGGAAAGAGAACAAAAGCACACTGTCAGAGCTTTATACAACAACACCTGCTTTATTAATGACATCAGTAATAGTGAATCATTACAGTTTGAAATAGATTTGGTCAGATTGTAGGAAAACGCTGGTAAAATCAGTGCAGATTCCAGCTTCAGCTCACAGCCGTCCAGCATCACATGATCAATGTCTCTGTCTCTTGTGTTTTTAACTTTAACAATCAACACGTCACATTACTTATGTAAGGTTTAATCAGGGTGTGATTTGTCGGGGTGAATTCCTCCCTGGTAGAACTGCAACAGCTCAACAGTGTAAACCTGGGAAACATGCTTCATTCTGACAAGATTTGTCGTAATATGCTCATGTTTACTGGAGAAACAATGACAGCTCAGTTAGTGGACTTCATCAGTTAATATTTTTTTCATGAATGAAACTGTAAGGCTCCTCCCGCTACGGCAAGCCTAGCGGTTCAGCTGAAGGTTTCTTGCGTGTAGGTCTTTTACGGCGCTTCTGTAAAAATTACCTTGAAATATTAAAATTTAGTTTCCAAACAAAAATCTGACTCCATGAATAATTTAGTCTGACTCCAATTATGAATAATTTGTTAATTTCTGGTTTGTATTCGGTAATTTGCTGATCGCGGCTATTTTTTTCTGTATAATAATTTAGACATTTGAATATTCTGGAAGTCCCGCAGTCTTAATATTTTCGTTCCTTAGGGACTAGGTGCCGCTTTCGATCTACACCCCGGCCGTGGCGAATTCGTCGACACAAGCTCGCCAGTTCTGACTTACTCAGAGGATGCAGAGCGATTATAATATCTTAAAGTGGGCCGCGCCTGCGTGCTCTCAACAAAAAGTATATATTTCCTCAATAACCGCGAGAGCTACATCGTGTTAAGTCAGTGACAGCTCAACATCCGGAGCCCTAGTGATGTCCCCATGGCTCATCAGTCGGTGCTCCCGGCGTGGTCTGCCCTGGACGCAGTCTTGAGGTAGCACCATTACACATTAACCTACTAGAAAATCATTTCCAAGAAGTCCAGAATAAGTCAAAGCTAACATTTTATTAGTAGTCAGGTAAAAAGGTATCATGCCAATTACATAGCTTAACAATGAAAATCCAATTCAGAATTAAATTCAGTTCCAATTAAAATGAATACATAACATCAATTACTCCAAGATAAATCTAAGAGTGAGAGATGCATTCCTGACCGCATAGAGATACACAGCAGCATGTGAGAGATTTGGAGGCAAAGCTCCAGAGACTCTCACACACAGTGTGGGGGTTCTTCTGAATACAGAATCCCCCCGTAATGTTTTGTCACTTCGCTTATATACCCAGACCAAAACAAACAAATCTTCCAATCAGTTGTAAAAACATAAAAGACCTTTTGGTTTGTCAGGAGATCTCATGACCCAGGGTCACACCTGGCTGGAGATTCTCACCTGACCCTAAGGGGAAAACACACCCCTCAGCAGCAAAACACAATTCTACAAAAGTGTTCAGTCTTCCTCATAATATAAGTGACTTCTGTGAAATTGAGACCATTTTACCTTTAGAATGATACCAAACATGAAAGGGAAACTTCAACATATTCACAAAATGTAACACATGTAGTATATGGACATTCTTAGTGACTTTCAGTGGAACCTTTTGGGGGAAAAGTGTGAGATGCAGGGAGGGGAGAGGAGAGAGAGGAAAGGGGTTGTAAATGAGCAATAGGGGTGGTGTTGTTTGCCCTCTTTGAAGATCTCTTCTCCAGATTAGTTTTATTGTTTTGTTGCATGGCATCTGTTTTTGTCAGGGTTCCTGGACTTTGAATTCATGAGGAAATAATTTCACATCTTACAAAAGCATTTTAAAACATGTTTTTTCCACAAATCGCACCCTGGGTATAATGTACATCCAGCTCTCCAGGACATCCAGTTGTTATCACAGAATAAACCGACAGGTTGATCAGGACTTGTATCATCCTGAAGGGGTTTATTCTGTGATAACAACCGGCTGGATGTGCATTATCCCACTAATTAAATTGTTTCTTGCAAAGTGAATGATTAGACAGAAATTATTAATTTTGAAATGAAATATTTTTAGCTCTTTAAACGCAAAGCTTCCACAAAGAAAAACAGTTCCTAACAAACTACTGTGAACCTGGAAGTTCAGACAAGACGGACATTGAAGACATAATGTACAGTCGCTGTATGAATGTATATAAAACTGTTTGTACACAGCAGATGTTTTCCAGATGAAGTGATCTTTAACAGAACGTACGTGTGCTATCTGGGGTTGTATCATTAATTACATCTTTTCACCACATATATAAAGATGAGGACATACAATGTTATTTGAGAAGAAAACATTGTAAAAAGACAAGCCCTGTGTCAGAAATCACCCCCATACACTTAAATAGGGCACTTTTTAAGGTGACAGCCATTTTCGGTGGTGTCCAAAACCGTAGTGGACATTATCGAGTGCACTCATTCATTCCCACAATGCACAGCAATAACGAGTGTACAACTGATGTATGCCCAATGGATAGAGAAATGCTTGCCACAGAGTACAGCATAATACAATACAGATATAAATTAATTGTAAATTGATTATTAAATTGTTTAATTAGGTTTATACATAATTTCCATGACAGAGTTGAAGGTAAATCCTTTCATACTGGAGCTGCCAGTTTCAAATGATTATTAAACAGCAGCACAAACTATGCAAAAGCGTCAGTCCTTCCAGTGACTCAGTGTCTGAATTCACTCACTCGTTTTCATTCCCTCCTTCAACTGAACTGTATTAGTGGTCTAATGTAGGGAATAGTGAATGAGGGTATTTGGATTCAGTTAAACACTTCTCATCAATTAACAACAACTTTAACAACAAGACACACTTCTAACAATGTATCCACAAGTCTACTATTAACAGGAATCTCCTCCAGTTTGGTCTGACAGTAAATACAGTCAGTAACTGAGAAGTAAAAGAAACGCTGGACTCAAATACCCGTATGACTGTGTGTTATTCTGCATTGCTAATGACAATGGTTGTTATATTGCTGTGCAATAATTTCAGTTATTTACTGAGACCAATACAAACATGTTTAAACTAGAGGACGAACAGCTTTAACTAGTGGAACATTTCACTGATTTTTGTTTTAAGGCAAAATCACATTTGTGTTTGTTCCATGTCATTTATTATATTTGGTGTAAACTCATTAGTATGTGTTTCACTTTATTTTGACTCAATAGAGACACGGATTGGAATTCATGTTCTGAATGTATTATATTTAAAACACAAATACTGTTTTATAAACGTATTCAAATCAGGTAGAGTCAGTAATTAATCTGATTACAGGATTTTAATGTAAGTTTTTACTCAAAAAAATAAATAAATAAATAAATAATGAAAATGTGTTTGAAATATAGTAACTAATTTGTAGTTTGTTCCACTGAACTCTGATTCTCTGAATCTTCTCTTCTGTTCCACCTTACAGTGTAGATACAGATCCATCACCAAAAGTCCCTGGTAGTTCAATTGCAAGAAATATCTGGAGTTCAATCACCAAAAGATGATAAATGCTGTATATCATAATGAAGTGGTCTTGAGAGGAGCAGTAAACATCAGGTGAGGATCCACAGAAGAGCTTCACTACTGTGTCTGTGAGGAGAAAGAAATGTGTGATAAATGTGTGAATGTGATCCATACAGGTGAAGAGACTCAGACTTTACAATCAAATAATGCAGCATGTGTGTTAGAAACATGTGATATTGAATGATTAATGTTGCTTTAGTATTCAAGTGATCATTTTGTTTAATTTAAAGCTGGAACAGAGGAGGAAGAAGCTCAGATGAGTCTGTCTGGCTCTTCACTTTAATAATATTTGTAATAAAATCATCCATAATGATTCAAATGTTTCTAATCATAAATGCAGCACTTAAACGTATGAAAAGAAATGATAAAACAAGTCTATAATGTGAAATTTCCATTTCACATAAAACATTTGTTATATTTTATACACATTGTTATTCTGTTTTATTTTATATTAGGTTAGTTATGTGTGTGTGTGTTGTTAATGTACAGATATCCAGTATATTGTGTTTGTTCTGTGGATGGAGTCTCTCCTTCATCAGTTCAGACCAACTAAACATTTTTACCAGTTAACAGCATTTGTGTCTTTCAGTCTCCTCTAGATAGTCAAATACATTTGTCTTTTCCACCCCATTTACATTTGCATGTAAATAAAATGGCACATATACAGTTAAAAACAACTACTTTGTTTGAAAAGTTCACTTGCCTGTTTTAAGTATTAAAATATTTTGAGAAAAGTCTCAGTGTCTTTGATTAGTTTCCAACTTTCTTCAAAAATATTTCATGTTCTACCGATAAGTGAAAGAAAACAAGGAACATACAGGTTCTTATTTAGCACTTATATCTTATAAAACTATCAAACAACAGATATTTTGACTTTAAATACTTTTAATTAAATGAATTACTTACAAATACCAGAAACTGTAAATGAAATCACTGAAGAAGTGTTTAAAATGATTTCTAATGCATACAGGTGAAACAAATTAAATAATGCAGCATTAATATAAACATACATGTACACATGGGCGATTTATCAAATAACATTTCAGTCATAGTACAGATCAGCTCTTTTGAGGGTTTCGTCAGTTTGTTCTTTCAGATTCGGTGAATCTGCTGCGTTCGTTTCATCACATCTGGTTCGGAGGACCTGAAACCGGAAGTTGTTCATCAGTTAACACGGTCAGTGACTTCAGCTGTGTTTTGTAAATTGGCTGGTATTCACTTTCTTCTCAGATGTGACTTTGATTTACCCAAACTTCCTGTGAAGTTATCAGCATTCACCAACAAGTCTTATTATGTTGGAAATTGGCACACACACAATTTTACACCTCACAATACTCCTGTCTGGAATAATAAATCCCTATTTTATGAGAACTGGGTAATTATAAATATTTGGTCAGTGATGGATGTAATGGATGAGAGTGGTGATATGTTAGATTACAATTCTTTCACTTTAAAATTTAAGGAATTCCATTTCTTTTTGCGTATTTAGCAAAAATGATCAAAATTATTTTCATCTCCTCAACAAACTCCAAACATATTTATTCTGATGTGACTTCTAAGCATCTCAG